>JARIHS010000048.1:0-707435 GCA_029320655.1 Mycena floridula
ACATAGGTACAAGTCTTACTAGCAGTGTGGAGCTCAACTCTAGTGCCGTGAACAATAAGATACCAATAGTAGCCAGAAAGACGTCGGATTAGTCCTTTAATCCGATTTATAGGGTCGTTTTTGTAGGGACCCTATCACCAGTGGCGCCAGCACTGACTCATTATCCTTGCCAACACTGTTTGCTATATCAACCAGCATCTGAACACTGGCGGCCATGTAGATACTCTGGACAGGGCGAAAACGAGACATTTGACGCGTGATCTTGTTACGCTTCTCCATAATGTCGGCTGTTTGCTTTGTTGTACCCTCTGCCTTGAGCTGGTCGACTTCCTGCTTCAGACGCTGCCTTTCACAAAATCAATGCAAATTCAAGCCATTTTGAGTATCACTTACTGCTGTTCCTCTATATCGAGCGCCTGGATCATGAATTCTGGGGGCGAGACTCTGTGGATAGATGGCATTCCACCAGCGGCTAGAACCGACTCCTCTGTCGACAAGCGCAGACGGACCTGTTGCATTGTAATAGCTGTAAAATGACATTGATGACATCAGATTTGTTCATCACGGCATAGCTGGTTACTAACTTGATCCTTTCTGCTTATATGGGTTCGGTTGCGAAGGGTCGACTTCCCACTTCTCAACCTTCTCTGTCCACTCTGCTAGGAAACTCGTCTGGTTCAACGAAAAGTCCCCAAAGGCCTCCTCCTGGACCTTTCGCTCTTCCTTTGCTTCCTCCCATCAGCGAAGAAAGAGCTTTCCTGGACAATTTGTTAGTTTAGCAAGCATAATGGTGGCATACAAACAAAGCATATTTATTGCAACCACCTTGCGCCAGTTCCAATCATGCCAATGGTCATCAAGGGTATCATGTCGATGGCCGGGACCCATTTCCCGAGTACTCATTGCTACCGGTCTGATGCTGGCCCAGGGCCTCTCCACGCCCTCACCATCGGTTCTCCCAACACCCGGCATGTAATTCAAGTTGAATTCTCTCTGGCATGACAGTTTGTGGCCCATAATGTGTAATTTTGGGATTGCGAACCGGATGAATTTCAAGACGACCTGCAACCGAACCTGGGCTCCATGCGGAGCTCCAGTCTACTGCGTGTCGAACTCTGTCATCAAGGACATCATTGAAGACATTGCGCAGTCCTTTTTCCGGCGCTATAACTCTCCAAAACCTTCCACTACCTTTGAATGTATGCTCTGCAGGGACTCTCTCCAAGTGGCAAGGAATCATAATTTCCGAGGACGAGTTGGAGATGATTGGATGATGAAACAGATTTGGCACATGACACGGTTCACACGAATCTTTGATTGCTGGACATGGATCAGAAATATCAGATGCACCGAGCATTGGCCAAATATGGTTGAAGGGCATGCAGACCTCTGATGCGGACCAGGGCGCATGTCGGGAGTCAGACGAGTTGTCAGATGAGAATCTCGGCTAGGTCAAATGGTGGTTCTGAGGGTCTCAACAAAGGTTTTTTCGAGTTTCTTGGAGCTGTTCTCACGGGTCAACACAGTAAAGATTTAGAGTGAAGCAGCCTGGGATTGCTGTGTTGGTACTTGAGATAGATATGAGCATCACAAGGTCTCAACTGGCTGGTCATTTTGGGCTTTTTCGGAATCAAGGATCTTGCAGAAAAGTTGGGATTTCTTATCTTTGTATAGTGAGGGAGCTGTTGTGGTTGCATAACCGGGTTAGGTCATGGACGTCCAGCAGAAGACGCCAGATAACAATTCGAGGTAACAGGTCAAGTCGACTTCATGTGACGGAGTCAACATCATTCATGTGCCTCAGCAAAGGCACCACAATGGTGTCGGACATAGAAGATGATAAAGTATGTACTTTGCGATATGTTTACAGTTCTCGCATGTCGACCGCAGGAAGTTCTTGTTCGAGAGGAGGGTCGGTCCGGAGACACCGGAAGCCAAAAAGAGGCACGTGTACCTTACTTTATTTATTCGTCACGATGACCACCGCCAACGATTCCAGACGAGGCTGTACCCCTTTCATCCACCCAGTGCCCACCGCTGGATGTGAAAAATGGTACGTTTTGGCCATGGGTCCTCATGCAGGCATATATCAGAATTGGTGAGCCTGCAGTATTTCAACGTCATTTCTATTGTTACTTATTGAGCGACGACAGGGTGGTATGCGATAATATCAAGGGGGAGTGCCAGGCCCAAAAATGCTACAGTCCAGTGGAAGCCCTGCAGACCTGGCACGATCTCTGCGTCGGTCTTCATTGACATGCTTGGACGATGATTTTGATTCTTTTCAGGACCCTTTCGCCTTGAATGCGGTTCCCTGTGAGGCTGGGATCACTTCTCCAGGAACCAGACGAGCTCCGCCTCTGACCCGTCATGCTGCAGTAATTTCTGGACCCTGGTGCAAATCTCAGGAGTGAGAGCCAAGTGGGCAGGCCAGCTCTTCGCAGGCTGGGATATGATTCACAAAATTGTCGCTTTGGGTTTTATCACCACATCCAGCAGTGATGTACTATATCGTCCGTGGGGAACGTAGCGTCTTTCAGTGCTCAGACAGGTCAGTTTGCCCTGAGCCGCTCTGAGATATCGCTAATGAATCCATTAGAGGACGGTGTGAGGGATCCTAACGGACGGGACGGAAATGGCACGAGTGAGTGGCGACGAATCGAGCACCCAACACACACCACAATATCTCTTTAATACCCTCTTTGTGCGAGTTGGTTAACTAGTTCAAACGAGACTTGGAAGCTTGGAAAGTTTCCGCGCAGAGTTTCCGCGGCAAGTTCGTATTCCGCGGTACGTAGACTTCCGCGCGAGATGCGGGGTAGTATGTTTCTCGGAAGGGGTTTTGTATTGGTGTTTTAAGCCAACGGTTTGTATTGCCTATTAGAAACAGGACTTTCAAGACAAGACTAGAGACTAGATACTAGAGGTTTTGCCTGTTACCGAAACAAGGACTTCAAGACTAGAGACTAGAGACTAGAACAAGACAAGACGAGACAAGTGCAGACAATCTTATGATTTCAACACAGAGAGCGTACAAGATGGATCCCACGCTAAAGCGTAGCGGGCCACTGATTCTCTAACTTTACTTAGTACAAACGGGCTACTTAAATACTGTCCAAAACTGATGATAAATAACTAACTCGTAAACCGGCGCACCCTCTATCTCGGCTATCATGCCATCCCTCGTGAAGGTGGAGTCTACTCGGTGTCTGCGAAAACCATTAAAATGATGAACCTAGTTGATGGACTAAAGACTTCGCGGAAAAGCTGGTTCCTGCGCTATCCCTAGCGACCGATAAGACTATGACTTGTCATGTATGAAGTCAGTCTTTAAACGATGTCTTTCCGCGAAGTATAGCATAAGCTAGTCGTGTTCAGTACTTTTGATAATAACCAATCCCTCGGCCCCCATGTTGACCGTCGATCGCTTGTTACACAAATGAGTCACAATCGAAACACTTCCTCGATTGACCTGGTTTCTTTACTAAAAGATTCCTTCTTTCCGAGGAAGTACCGCGCGGACCCACTGCGATCCATAACCAGAAGCCAGCACTCTTTTACCTCATTACCGGAAACCGTAAACTGATCGAGTTAACCTTTCGGTCCTTAATCAGTCATCGCATATCCATCGATCATTTTGATCTACCTGTTCCGACGTCTCGGAGCCGTGCTGCGCTAGCGATCGTTGCTCATCCCGCTGACTACCTCGGAATCAGTAAGCTTCCTCGTAAGTCATCCTTCGATATCGCAGAGCCCATCCAGTCGTTATGAACCGAACAATATACAGTTCTTTGGATCCGCGGAACCCTTGTTAAACCAATGTTATACCGAGGCATGCGTTTGCCTCTTTCTCCTGGTGCGTCCATACGTTACCACGGCTAGTTCCCTTGCTGTGACGAGTCAAGTTCTAGTGTTTCCGCGGCGCATAGGTACAAGTCTTACTAGCAGTGTGGAGCTCAACTCTAGTGCAGTGAACAATAAGATACCAATAGTAGCCAGAAAGACGTCGGATTGGTCCTTTAATCCGATTTATAGGGTCGTTTTTATAGGGACCCTATCAACGGGCTGACAAGGTTTATTCCAGAGCGCTGGATAATGGTGAACGGGTCGAGATGCTGGTGATGTCAGAGGAGGGAATAGCTTCAAATTTTCTTGATACAGGCCAAACAGCATTTTAATTCGACATTCATTGCTTCTGTGTCTTTCAATCATGCAAGGCATGCAGCACAGACAGTGAGATAGCCTCACAAGCGAGGCATTTGATGGATTGCGATAACCGGCTGGGGTCCCCTTTGTTTTTACTACTAGGAGCGACAACGACAGAATAATGTCTGAGGTGTGTCTGTCGCAAACAGATTTTGCGTTGATTCTGACTAAAAACGGGTTTATAGATTCAGAGTTACACCCTGATGGGACAGCTGAGCTATATGACGGTCGAAGAATCACAGGCTCTCGATGAGGATACACCTGCCAATTGGTTTGACCTGCCAGATTCGTTTCCAGGTCCTGGTTGGCCGTATCTGTTGACAGGGAGCGACAGCGAACCTGATGCCACGAGATTCATTAGCACAGTCTTGCGAATTGTGCGCTTGGCTGGCTGGAGAATCGAAACCTTGCCGAGGGTCATTCTCCTTTTCCCCAAGGATATTGAGGTCTGCTTCTCTGGTTTGGTTTTTCTGGTTTTCATTGACAAAAGCATTAGTTTCTGGATGATCCACCAGTATCTTGCTGGGTCAAATTCACTGTCACCGCATACAACCAGTACAATCATGCTCTATTTGTCCACCCGGCCCACATAGAGATTCATCTAAACGAGGAGGAGTCCATTCGCTATGAGGCAAATGGGTCATCAGTAACCAAGACAATGATCAGGACCTTGAGTATGCTGCAGGAAATGGTACAGGAGGGTCTTTGATATCGGTTTTAATGTCTCCTTGAACGTATGGCTCTTCAAAAGAAATAAAAATTAATTGGTCTAACAAATGTTTAGATGATTTGGGCAAGCAATCTTTTTCGGTGGATGATGGTTCGAAAATTAGGATTGATGTCGGCTAGCAGAAATTCGTTGGGCCAGTTTGGTTTCAGGATTGACCACGTGACGCATCAGGTACTGTCCCTTTTTATTATATTCTCGCTCCAGCATATTCATCGTTCGGGATTAAATGGACAGTCAAACCACGACTAGCGGTTCCGGAAAAAAGGCAAAGACAATGACCGAGAAACGCTCAAAGAAGGGGAAAGTTTCCAACACCCAAACGAACGAGGAGAAGACAGAAACCCAAAAGGCTACTGAAGCCCCAGGAGTGACAAAAAAAAAAAACTTGAAGGCGGTGGGGAAACAAGGAAACAAAGGCGATTTCAAGGGAGAGGAGCTGGCTTTCCTCGAAAAATGGTTCGAGAAGTATAGCTTGATTGATGGGAGAAAGAAGACGTTCTGGACGGATTTTTTCAAGGCATGGTGGGTCGCTCACCCTTGGCTTCCACTGTCGAAAACGGTGAAGGAAGGGAGGACGATGGAGAAAGGTCCTGAGCCGGTGTCAAGCTCAAACGGACCAGAGCCGGGGGAAAGCTCGACGATCCCCGAGGCTTCAACGAGCTCCACTGCTGCTGCGATGACCCCTCTGACGGCCGAAGAGGAAAAATCCAAGCTGGCGTTTATGGAGGTTAGTATCCGTTTTCGTTGACTTCTTTTAAAAACTGACCTTTTTGACAGAAGTTGAAACGGTGGTTTTCCAACCGAAAGACCAAGGAGAATAGGGTTTCAAAGAATCCTTTTGCAGAATGGTTGAGCCATTTGAGCAAGGACAATCAGAAGCCGCATCCGAAAGACGAACACAAATTCTACATGTCGATGCCCAAGCATTCCGGAAAAATTGGCGCTGCCTATGAAGAAAGATTTGGGGAGCCAGAGCCAGCGGAGGAGACTGACGACGAAGAGGAGCGAGAGGTCGACGAAGAGGAGGTGGCTGCAAAGGCCCAAGAGCAGAGGAGGTTGGCGCTTACACGACGTGTTGTGCTCGCGGCAGAACTGTACCAGTCAGAGCCAGACACCGTCAAGAAGGATGTCAAGGACAAGAGGGACATCGAGTTTAAAGAGAAAGAGGAAAAGCACAAGAAGTTCTTGAAGATCATGAGCAACGAGGACTTTGAGGGAGAGCTGGTCGAGATTGAATTGCAGGATGAGTGAGCGCTTTTCTCTTTGCTTTTATTCTTTGGCTCTGTGGCTGATCTTCCTGTTTTCAGATGTCGAGAGAATATCGCTGCTGTGGCACAACCACTGTTGAATGCACTTCACCGATTTACGAGTCCCTAAACTTGTTTAGGATAAGACTCGTCTTTACCACCTCAGAGATGGCCAATCGACACTGATGCCCATGAGTGCATATCTCCATTTATACTTATCTCCGGTTATAGCTTTATGTCAACATTTATTTGTGTTATCACATGCATTATGACATATTATGATTTGTCTTGTTTCATTCATTTACCCTACAACTAATCTGTAGATGTTCTTTGTTTTTTGCTGTTTTTCTTTTACATGCTACTACAGAAAAGACTTTTTAAATTGATACCATATCAAAGGACATAACCTAATATGTGACTAATCTAATCAGAATCAATATATGATAACTCTGCCAGAACAAATTCCAACTCATGTAGCCATGGATTTCTGTTCTCCATGAACCTATCTGCAATCTTCCATACATCCTGTTGTATCCACTCTGATTGACGCTTAGGAACATAATATTGGACATCCCTCCATGTTGAAGCCAATAACATCAGCTGTGGATCAATTAATTGGTCTGGTGACTCAAATCTAAGGTACAACTTGGGTACAGGTTAGGTGCAGCCCAGGTGCATGTCCCAAGGTGCATCATGATTTGCCCGCAGTGTTGGATGTAAGACCCAGAATCTTATACAAGTAGATATGCTTTATAGAGAAGTTTTACTTTGGGATTTTGCTGAACAATTCCACCACAATTCACAATTTTAGCCTCATTGACTGCTGTTTCTCATGAAATAAGCTGGTTTGATGCATTTTCATTGTTTTTATCAAAATACCTGAGTCAGAAAACCCCAGTACACATGAAGAACTGAAAGACTTCATGCCAACTTAGCCCTTTTATTCAAGTTTTTGGTACTCTATGCTTTTAAATGTATCAATCTAAAAAACTGTCATATTAGGCTAATACTGTGTATTCCAGATTTCTGGACCATCACCATCAAAATTGCAAGGTTAGAAAACCTCAGGATGCACAAAAAATCAACTAAAACAAACCACTTTGAAGCTTTGGTGGAGATTTAGAGCCACAGAATTAGCATGGTCTGTGGTGCTGGTGGGCCGGATTTCCTGCAAAACCCATACTTTTCAGTGGGTCTGCTGAAAAGTATACTTCTCTTTCTTTCTTTCCTTCATCAGTGACCAAAAATATTGAATCTTTCAAATGGTGCAACTAGGCTAATGTTTGCAGAGTTATTAGCAGGTTCAATTTCCATATTCAGCAAGTAAATGGTAAATCAGATGCAACATATGCACTGTTAGAATCACATAACAAGAAAAAGCATAGGAATATAGTCAAAATCAAGAGAAACAAATGTTTTTCAGGATATCAAGCTATAGAAATTGCTATATGAGGCTAATCCTGTATCTTTCAGATCTCCAGACCATCACCATTGAAATCAGAGGGTCAAAAAACCCCATGTTACATGAAGAACAAAGAAAAATGAAGTATATTTCAACATTCACTAGATATTTCACAGAAAGATCAAGGTCCGCAGGTCCGGGTGGGCCGCCGGGCCGGATTATCCGAAATTGGCATGTTTTCCAGCGAGCTCGCTGGAAAAGCATGTCTATTTCGGCTATTAGCATGACTAATCACTGCCAAACTAGTGACTAGTGGCAGAGTTGAACTTCAGACTGTGAGATTGCTGGGTGAAGCAAAAGTCACATGACTCAAAGACAACTTAACCACTCTACCAAGCAGGCAATGAATGTTATGGAGATGTGTTGAACAGGTTGCATATTCCTGGGTTGACTCAACATTTGTTTTACATATTCCACACATATGCATAATTTTTAGCTTACAATTTGCAGACATACCCTACATATTTTTTTGCTCTGAATCCAATGAGAATATTCTTACAACTTGTAGAACAATAGTTTGGCTAAATATGGCTATTTTATTGGTTTTATAATAATATATCAGCTATTTTACAACTATGAACACAATATTATGGTATTGATCAAGTAGAATAAAGTGATTTTACCATAGCAATGAAATGATCATATCCATATACTTCCTCTGTACCACAATTCAAGGCTCAGATGCCTACATGTGTCCAAATTTCAGGATCAAATTTTATTCTGCCAAAATTCTGACATGTTTCATGAATATCTGAATGCCAGGAGTGCCCATTGCTTCAATATTTCATGAGTATATGAGTATATGTCATATAATCATTGCACCAGAAACTCTGGGAGGTTTCATTGAGATTTGCATGCTCCATAGTTAAATGAGTCATTGACTGATGGTGGGTCAATGATTGGTGAATGACTGTACTTACACTTATGGACTGGGAACTCCCAGCACATACTTTTCAATGACTGAGGAGCCTTATAAATATATAGTTGTAGTCAATAAATCAATATCTTGTTCATGTTGGTTACAGCTTGCAGTTGTTCAATCATGCATCTTCCATAGTTTCAGTAAATATGCGATATTTCCAGTCTGGCCCACCAGCCCCCAATATCAGGACTCGTATTTGCCAGCCTAGGGCTTGGGCTCTAGCCACAAGTCACATCAATGCATTTCACGTTGGTGGGAGGTGCTCCGCCAAGGGATCCAGATGACATGGATGCTGAATGGACTTTGGTGACGTGAGTCTGGTTTCAAATTACAAGTGAGGGATCAGTCTGCTGACATTTGTGCAAGCTTACATGCTGGCAAAACGAAAGGGCCTGCGCTGAAAACTTTCTCAGAATGGTCGCCTGCAATCTTCCGCAAGAAATGGATGGGATTTTATGTGAAGTATCTCTGGGAGGCCTTTGGTCCGTAAAAGTCCTTTTGCGCTCATCCTGGCCTTGCTGATTGTTGGTTTCAGACATGGGAGATCCCAAGGGTTGAGGATTCAAGTCGAAAGACGGGGTCGAGACGCCGCTCCCGCTGAATAGCAACATGAACATGAGAAATGATCATGGCGCTGCAGAGGCTGCTGCAACGTCAACACAGGAGCTCAACAGCGGTGAATTCAACAGCAACGTCGATGTTGAGATGGCTGTGCCACCTGAAAAGCCTGCTTCAGATGAGCACCGGCGGAGACATGCTGGAAAATGTCAGAACAAGCTGGGTAAGGGTCATACCCATATTTCCGGCTCGGAGGAAGAAGCAGAGACGAGCAGCGATGAAGAGAGGGGGTCAGAGGATGAAGAAGAGGAGCAAGCTGTGCTTCGGTCAGAGTCACAGCGCCCAGTCAGCCCTGAATCACAGCGTCTGGGCAGCCCTGACAATATCGATGGTACAGGCCACAGTCAGACCCCGTCATTGCCTGATGACGCGGTAGTTGGTCAAGCGCTGGCCGACGAAATAGCGGCACTTGGGTCAGTCCCTGATAAACAGCGTCAGAAGCGAATGAGGGAGCTGGTTGTAGCTTCTCGTTCGCGCTATCAATGGGACCGGGAGAATACGATAGTGGACAATAAGGCGCTCATGAAGAGGCTTGGGTTAGATTTGGTGATGCAAAAGGGGCCGAAGACCAGTGGGGAGAGAGGAAAGAGAGTCAGGGCAGCACCCGAGCCTGGCGCTTCAACCGAACCAGCGTGTCGTTCGCTGCGCTCTCAGCCATTGCCTGAGGAATCACAATTTTCAGAGATTGTCGTCTCTCCCAAAACACCACCGCTGCTGCCTCCGCCGACGTCAACTTCTTCTTCATGTGAGAAGTCAAAACCACCATCGGCATCATCTCGCTCTTCTCCTTCCCCCGAGAAATCAGATCTGGTTTCTGCGCCAGCGCCTGCATGGATAGAGACAGCGGAGGCTGTCTTAAATGGAGTGGATACACTGGAATGGAAGGCTTTGGTGGCCAAATGGCGGCGCTGGGAGGAATCCTTTGGTTTCGTGCAAGCGGGACACAATAAAGCCAAGCTCAGTAGTGCCAAGATTCGCCCCACTGCTGTCCAATGGTGGATATCCAGGGGTCGTCAGGGATCTCTGAATATAGGTGATTTAATGCGGTTTGCAGAACAATGGTGGGACTGGTGGATAAAGGTCAATCCAGAGTGGCGTGAGAAGGGCGAGGACAGAAAATTGGCATTGACTGGCAAGGGTCCTTGGGACAAGCTGCAGATATCAGGAATCAATGGTTTGCTAAGCCCACTGATGTGTCTATTTTGGTGGTCTCAAGCGGTTGGGGATATGGGAGATGATTCCGCTTGGTCGAGAGCAGTGGCCGAGATGACGTGGGTGTTGAACTGCCTTTTGCACGTGTGAGTCCCTTTTGTCTGAATCCTCTGTCATTTTTTTAACTTCATTTCCGGCGCACAGATGGGAAAAAGAGATTGAAGAGGGATCAGATGATGACGGGCGCCCCAAAAAGAAAGCCAAAGTCGGTAATTGAGTGCCTGCACAGAAGAATCTATGTTTATTAATTATACTGCCTTTGTTCATTTTTGATTTTTTATGTTTGGTGTTTTTATGGTTATCACGCTGGTCGCGTGAAGTCCATGGGGTGAACATGTCCCAATTTGGGCAGGGACATCACATGGCCAACACAAATCATCTACAAGTCCAAAACAGATTTGATTTGATTAGATTGTGCTGACAATGCATCACGGTAGTCACCGATCAATGAGGCAAGCAGTGTCACACCAGCCGTCACAGCCATTGCCCGGCAGAGCACCATATTTTGAGCCCCGCTAGACCTGCAACCGCTAAGGGAAGAATATATAAGGAAAAAAGCTGTGCTGGAGAGGACTCAATATATTTTGCAAAAGATTGTAGGACAAGTCTCCTTGTTTTTTGTATTGTTTCTACAGTATGGCCTGGGATGTACAGGCCTTTTTGGGAGTTGTCAGGTACATAGCGAATTACTTGCCACAATTGGTGGTACACACAAAGGTTTTGAACAAGTACACGACAAAAGAGGCTGAGAAAGAGTGGCCAGAGTGGAGTGGACGAGCACAGAGAGCGTTTCAGGGTGTGAAAGAGGTGGTCATGGGAAGAGAATGCCTGACAACGATAAATCACGAAAACCTGGGGGACAAGAAGATATGGCTTATGACAGATGCTTCAGATTGGTGTTCAGGTGCTGTATTGTCATGGGGGGAGACTTGGGAGAATGTGAGGCCAGTGGCTTTCGATTCTATGACCTTCAAGAAGGCAGAACTGAACTATCCGGTACACGAAAAAGAATTATTGGCGATTGTTAGAGCGCTGAAAAGATGGAGAGTGGATCTGTTGGGAACACATTTTACGATATTCACAGATCACAGGACGCTGGAGAACTTTGACACACAGAAGGATCTGTCCAGGAGACAAGCCAGGTGGATGGAACTGATGTCACAATTTGATTTCGACATTGAGTATGTGAGAGGAGAGGATAATTGTGTAGCAGATGCACTGTCAAGGATGCCGGGAACGAGAGAGGAAGCAGGTTTAGAAATAACGGAGCCTTGGGTGGAAGAGGAAAATGAGTTTGACAGGATCTGTGTAATACGGAGACAGAACAAGACATGGAGAGCAGTACAATTGTTGAAGGAGGTAGAACTGACACAGATGGTGAAAGTTATCGGGGCAACGATGTCAATAGAGACAGATGAAAAGTTGTTAAGGAAAATTGTCAAGGGGTATAACAAAGACCCGTGGTGCAAGAAATTGGCATCAGCATCGACAGGAATGGTGGGAGTAAAGGAGGAAAATGGGTTGTGGTACATTGGGACAAGATTGGTCGTGTCGAGAGTCGGAGATTTACGTGAGACATTGTTTGAAATGGCGCATGACTGTCTGGGACATTTTGGATTTGACAAGTGTTATGCTAGTTTGAGGAATGAATATTATTGGCCAAGCATGTGGACAGATTTGGAACAGAGTTATGTAAAGTCTTGCCCAGATTGTCAAAGAAATAAGAGTTCAACGAAGAGGAAGGCGGGGCCACTGCATCCAATGCCAATTCCAGATGGAAGGTTTCGATCGGTTGGGATTGATTTCGTGGGACCGTTGCCAGAAGATGAGGGTTTTGATTATCTGGTGACATTCACAGATAGAATGGGAGCAGATATCAGGATTGTGCCAACGAAGACAACTGTCAATGCAGAGGAGTTCGCATTTTTGTTTTTCCAACACTGGTATTGTGAAAATGGGTTACCGACTGACATTGTGTGCGACAGAGACAAATTGTTTATGTCAGCATTTTGGAAGGCCTTGACCAAGCTAACGGGCGTAAAGCTAAAGATGAGTTCAGCATATCACCCAGAGACAGACGGTGCTTCAGAGAGATCAAATAAAACAGTGGTTCAGTGCATTAGATACCATGTGGAACGAACTCAGAAGGGCTGGGTAAAGTCTTTGCCGAAAGTGAGGTTCGATATAATGAACACGGTGAACAGATCAACTGGATTTTCAGGCTTTGAGTTGAAATCGGGGTATTCGCCGAAGATTATGCCGCCATTGATGAAAGCTTCAGGTGTAGAGGATGACGCGACATTGAGAGCGAGGTCTGTGGTGGCCAAGTTACAACTGGATGTGCTGGAGGCACATGATAATCTGTTGCAGGCCAAGGTTCAGCAGGCAGAGCAAGTGAATAAAGCGAGAGGAGAGGAAGTGTCTTACAGAATTGGAGACCGGGTTAGGCTTAGCACACTAAACCGGAGAAACGAGTTTAAGAAGAAGGGAGAAAAGAGGGCCGCGAAGTTTTTCCCAAGATATGATGGCCCATATAAGGTCATTGCGGCGTATCCAGAGTCATCAACATATACACTGGAGCTACCTGCACATTCAAACGTATTTTCCACGTTTCATGCATCAGAATTGCTACCATATCACGAAAACGATGATGAGTTGTTTCCAGGAAGGAAGAGAGAGTGCCCAGGACCAGTTATAATGGACGATGGAACGTTGGAATATGTGCTAGAGAGGATTCTGGATTCGAAATGTTATGGCAGGGGCCATAGGTTTTTGGTAGCATGGAAGGGCTGGGGCCTGGAACATGATTTATGGTTGCCAGGATCAGAGCTGAAAGACATGGCTGTTTTGGAAGAGTGGTTGAAGGAACATCTGGAGGATAGTTAACCTTTTTTTTCACACTTTCAGCAGCCGGTAGATTTTTCCCACTGGGTTTTGATGCACCCGAGCTTGCCTTGTTCATTTATCTACTTACCTATATTTCTTTTTCCACTTGGCGATTTGGTTGAGAATATTGGGGAATTTTTCAATGGGGGGAGGAGTGTAAGCAGGCTTACTCATATACTTACATCAGACATGGTCACAGTCACGTTACTTACCTATTCTTGTTCTCGTACTCTCGCTACGCCTCAATAGATGCGGTTCATATTCTATTGTCCGACGTTTTAGTGTGTTCTGGATCTCAAGCGAGATCCGGTTTTCCACATTCCAAACCTTGCACAAGCGATCATCATTGATACTGGAAAAAGATGTGTTAGAGTTCCTTCCAGGACTTTGTCTGTCAATTCCAATCAATCAAACCCTTCCGAACCGGAGAAAGGAACTACTGCCCCAAAGCAGGAACTTCTAATCAAACCGTTCAGACCAAAACCTCGTACCATGTGAAACTCACGTGACATTGAGGAAGTTGAGCCTTTTGCAAGTACTAGTTGACTGAGAGGAAGAGCAATAAATCAGCCAGAGATTATAATCACTGAGCAGAGCTTGTTGTCCAATCTAGGTGAAGAGCAACTACAAAGAATCAACGTGAATCATAGCACAGCTGCGAACACAATCCCAGTCGAAGAAACTATCGCGACTCCTGAATCTAGTCCAACGACAAGTTCAGAGAGATTGTGAGAAACATCTAAGACTTTACCTACAAACCAGAACTCCCAAGACTCGTTGCCAAGCAACTTGTCTACCACTCCAAATAATACTCCAGAACATAATATAACTATTATGGCAACTCTGAACCCCCCTTCTCCACTGGTGAAAGACACACCGTGTTTCGTTCACAGCAAGGTCATTGAACTCAACAGATTTGTTGAGCAAGTTTGAAGGATACTTTTAAGCTCACTGCTAAGCAGTTGATGGCTGATATGGATAAGCGCTTAGAGCAAGTGTATACCAGCCAGATGCAGCAGCAGCATAGTGCACCACAAGTGTCTTGGAACCCGCCACAAATTCAGCGCAGTTCCAACAATAGACCGCCATATATGTGATGTTTCTATTGTGGGAAGGAAGGTCATCGAATCAGTGACTGTCCAACAAAGAACGATCATCTTCACATCGGTTATGTCAAAGAGATCAATAGTAGAATTGGGTTGCCTAACGGTAACATGATTCCCAAAGATTTACCAGGCAAACATCTGGCAGAGAGAATTGAGCATTGGAACAAAGCCCATGCGCAAGTCAATATGCTAGCCAGATACTGTATGGAAGATTTTGGAATGACCAGAGGAACGCTGATCAAAGAAAATCAAGGCTATGAAGCCTATCTTCATATGGAACCCAGTTCTTCGATACGATCAGTACCAATGTTCGAGTCCAAGGAACTTCAAGACATGAGAGCTTTAATGGCTCAAATGACGAAGAAGGCCAAGCAGGAGAAAGCTGCTCAAGAAAAAGTTGAAAGCGAGAACCAGTTGCAAAGAATGGTTGAGACGTACATACAAGAATCTCAGTGTAATCAATCATCGGATATTGCAAAAGCCGCTAGTGTGTTAAACATTCCAACGATACACTTGGAACAGTTGCTAGGACAGAACGTGTGCAGCAATAATCTAGAGAACAGCTCAGGTTTCGATTAGGTCCCATGAAGGGAGGCGTCAGTAGTACCAGGTCAGGTATGACACTACCGACAAGCCAAACAGAGGACCTAAAAATTAAAAAGTCTAATGCAGACAAAGACCCCGACTGGAGATCCAAGAGGCCACATGAAGCTCCGGTCATACAGGTGCTCAAGGATCCCAATATAACAGATAACTTTGAATCCTTTCTGATGCAAGAAGATGTGATTACAACGGAGTCATTACCAACAGCAATATGTACCATGTCCCAGTTTGCTTTACAAGGCATACCAAAGGGATCATACATGGTACAAGGCCTGGTGGAAATGTATCTCAACAGTCTTGAGCCAGGCGAAGTGCCTAAGCAGATACTGGTGGCTCGAGATTCTCATTCATCATGGACACTGTACCCAGTGATCAATGGGGCATTTCCAGTTGAAACAGTCATGGATAGCAGTTTGCAACTTGTATCAATAAAAGAAGAGGTTGTGAATAAACTAGGCATATGTTGGACACCAGATGTGAAAATCAACATGCAAAGTGCGAATGGAAGTGTTGAATCATCCTTAGGGCTGGCACAGAATATTCCGTTCATGTTTGATGGACAGGTAACATACTACTTCCAGATACACATCATGAAGGACCCAGCATATTCAATTCTACTTGGAAGACCGTTTGACGCAGTAGCAGAATCGTGGATCAAGAATGATCATCAAGGGGGACAATCAATCACAATTACTGACCCAAAAACGGGAAGTCATTTGACACTACTGACATTTGAACAAGGAATTCCGAGACCGATACTCAAGAAGGAGACCAAACTGGATAGTGAAGGGCAAACCCCAGCAGTATTCCAGTCGGTTTTTCACCACTCGATGAGTTGATCAATGATCAAGGAGAATTGGCACTTGAAATCCTAAAGAACAAGTACGGAGAGTATGAAATTGAGAGAGTATTGAGACCTCCTAAGGATCGGTTTACCCAAGCTGAGTTAAGAGACGCATACTTGGATGCATCAAGGAGTGATTTAGAAAGGAACGATGATTCTAAGTTACTACATTCGTATTACACCAGGACAGTGGCAGAACACTTGTTACCGGGATACGAGGAGATCTTCAAAGTGCCAAGTAAAAGTGCAAAGACACCAAGAGCAGACGTTTGAAAAAGAATGGCGACGAGTGAAAGCCAAATTAGATAACCTTAAGTGGGACAGTCAATTTGCACCATCAGCTAAGGAAATGAAGCACAATGCAAGCAAGTGTAAGAACTGCATTCTACTTAAGAAAATCAAACAGCAGAAAGTAGCTCAGGAAATTGCTAAATCAAATGGAATGATAGCAAGTGAAGGCCCACTCGAGGAGGCATCCACAAAAGCAGAACCTGTGACTAGTGAAGCGTATACATCTGAAGTAACATCTATGGAAGAGGTAATCGTGGTAGAAGTCAAACAAACTCTGTGGCTGGAGCCAGAATCTTGGGACAGAACTAACTCTGATCCGCCATCAAGATCGCCGATTGTAGAGACTGCGCAAGACATTGATGAGTCAGAGGAAGAATTTAAACAACGGATACGGAGAGATTTGGAAAGCATTGAGTGAGTAAACATCACATTGATGGCACAGTATGCAGCTTCCAAGAAAAAGTATAAACCACATTGAAAGTGAGACCAGCTTTGGCCGAGTTACTGGATAAATTCAGGATAGTGCAGAAGATAATAGGGGATCCTTTGAAGGATCTGCCTGTCTTGCCTGCGAATCCTACAGAGTTTACTCCAATGGGCAGATACACCACTGAGCGTCATGAAATATTCTTAAAGAATTATGACGGTTTCATATGGTCCAAGGAACATAAGCTAGCGGATCATGTCATGAGTGTTCATAATGAGGCTTTTGCTTGGGAAGAGTCGGAAAGGGGTAAGTTCAAAAAAGAATTCTTCCCACTGATAGACATTCCAGTACTTGAACACACTCCATGGGTTCAACAGAATATTCTGATACCACATGGAATATACGATGAAGTATGCAAAGTAATCAAGTCAAAGATCTCAGCTGGAGTTTACGAGCCCTCAAATTCATCATATAGATCTAGATGGTTTTGCGTGGTAAAGAAAGACGGAAAAAGTTTGAGACTAGTGCATAGTCTGGAACCCTTGAATAAAGTTACTATACAACATTCAGGTGTTCCACCAGCTACAGAAGCAATTGCTGAATAGTATGCTGGGCGAGCTTGCAGAGGAATATGTGACTTGTATGTTGGTTTTGACGAGAGAATACTGGCCAAATAATCCAGGGACCTTACTATGTTTCAAACTCCTTTTGGAGCACTACGCCTAGTCACTTTGCCTATGGGATGGACAAACTCGGTACCAATATTCCATGACAATGTCACATATATATTGCAGCAAGAAATTCCGCATATCACGACACCTTACATTGATGATGTTGCAATAAAAGGACCAAAGTCAAGATACGAGTTACCAGGTGGAGGCTATGAAATGATACCTGAAAACCCAGGGATACGTTGTTTCATTTGGGAACACTTTCAAGGTGTGAATAGAGTCTTACAACAAATGAAATATTGCGGAGGTACCTTCTCAGGACCTAAGTCAATCATTTGTGCTGGAGAAATCATGGTAGTAGGACATTTATGCACATACGATGGGAGAAAACCTACTCCGAACAGAGTCAAAGTTATACCAAACTGGAGGTCCTTGCAAGGATGTCTTGGATGTTAGAGCTTTCCTGGGTACTTGTGGCATAGGAAGAATGTATGTGGAGGGGTATGCGATGAAATTGGAACCATTGGTAAAATTAACCAGATTAAACAAAGAGTTTAATTGGGGACCGATGCAAGAGGAAGCAATGCAGAAACTCAAAGACGCGTTGAGTACATGTCCAGCATTGTTACCAATAGACTACCTATTGGAAGGGGGTATCTACCTATCAGTAGATATGTCGTGGTGCACCATCAGTTCTATCATATATCAGATAGATCTGGAAACCAGAGCAAAGCGATATGCGAGATTTGGGTTGATAACATTGAACGACCAAGAAGCAAGGTTCTCACAACCAAGAAGAGAACTATATGGCTTAATGCGGGCATTAGAAGCTAGTAGATACTGGATTATTGGTGCGAGAAACCTCACAGTCAAGGTGGATGCCAAGTACATCAAGGGAATGCTAAACAATCCAGAGATGGGTCTAAACGCTACTATCAACTGATGGATAGAAAAGATCTTGATGTATCAATTCACACTGGTGCATGTCCCAGCAAAGGACTTTGCAGCAGTAGATGGATTGTCAAGATGCATGAAACAACCAGGGGATGAAGAGTACGAGAATTCAGAAGAATTTGAGGACCCAATATGAGTCCAGGAGTACCAAAAAGACCCTGATTGTGTAAATAAACCTTTAGAGTTCAACAATTTCAAAGAAGAAATTGATACTCAAGGGGGATATTTCCAGTGCGCCACATCAATAGATGATTTCGATCAAGAAAGGGACAGAGCTAGAGCAGATAACGAGGTTTGGAAGCAAGTACATCGAGGACAATATGTGGAAAACATAATGAAGATCAGTGGAAACTTCCAACTGGCACAAACCTTTGCTCTAAGAATGATACCTGATCTGGAAGAATGAGCAGACCCCGAGAAGCAGGAACCCTATGACAAGAGACATCAAACCAAGATGGGTATAAACCAAGATGTGGAAATACCTAAGATTAGAACTTGGCTTGAGGATCTGTTTGTAAGACCCGAGGGGATGGATGACAAAGAGTATCAAAGCTTTGTTAGACATGTGAGAAGGTTCTTCCTTGACAAGGAGAATCGGTTGTATCGAAGAAACGCAGAGTCAAGACACAAGCTAGTAGTAGAAAAGGAAAATCGTACTTATATGATGAAAGCGTCTCACGACAGCCTTGGTCATAGAGGGTTACATTCCACTGTGAAACTAGTTGGAGAGCGATTCTGGTGGCCTGAGTTCAAAAGAGATGTTAAGCAATTCATCAAGACATGTCACAGCCTTGGTCATAGGGGATTACATTTCACTGCGAAGCTAGTTGGAGAGCGATTCTGGTGGCCTGCGTTCAAAAGAGATGTTAAACAGTTCATCAAGACCTGTCATATATGTCAACTCAGGCAGCGCAATTTATTGTTAGCACCACCTACTATAATGCACACTCCCTCAATATTCCAGACCCTTCATGTCGATACTTTTATGATGTCAGAAGTATCAAACCGTTGCAAATACGTAGTACATGGCAGAGACTCGTTAACATCTTGGCCGGAAGCGAGAGCGCTTGTAAAAGAGAATGCTTGAACGATTGGTCAATGGCTGTTCGAGGAAGTCATGATGTGATGGAGTTGCCTTGAGAAAATAATAACCGATAACAGAAAAGCATTCAAGAAGGCTGCGGCATGGATAGAGAAAACCTATGGTATTGCAGGGATTCAGATATCACCGTATAACTCTTAGGCAAATGGGAAGATTGAACGAGGACATTGGGACGTAAGAAACATGCTATTTAAAATGTGTGGTCCCGAGAACATTGGAAAATGGTTCTATTTCTTGCCTCATGTACTATGGGCAGATAGGATAACGACACGTAAAACTACAGGTTGTTCGCCTTTCTTCATGGTTACTGGAGCGCACCCGATATTGCCTTTGGACATTATCAAGGCCACATGGTTGCTACATCCACCAGATGGAGTAATGATGCAGAAAGAGTTATTAGCTTATCAAGAAATGGCCCTAGCCAAGCATCAGATACATGTAGGCGACATGCGAGAGAGAATTACGAAGGAAAAGCACGAAAGACTTCTCAAATACGAAGTAGAACATGCCGCCACAATCAAAGCATACGACTTCAAGTTGGGAGACTTAGTACTCATACGAAACACTACAATAGAAAAGCACCTCAACAAGAAAATGAAGGCAAGGTATATTGGACCCTTGATCATAGTGAAAAAGATGCTAGGATTAAGATATATACTATGTGAATTGGATGGTACCGTTCTAGCGGGAAGGTTCAGACAATTCCAAGTCATACCATATTTTGCGAGAGAAAGTGTGGAATTACCGGCTGATATGAAGAACAATGTGTTGGCCACCGCTAGAAGACTTGAAGAGGTAGCAGTAACAGGGCCAACATATGGCGATTATATCAAACAAGTGAATAAAGATAATCCTATATTTGGGAAAGTCAGGTTCAAGATTCCAGCAGATAAAGAATGTGACGATATATGTAGGAGTAATTGCCTCTTTCAGCCTAAATCTGCACTTCCCATTGCTCCACGAGGCCCCATCACTCCACTGACAATGTCATGAAGCTATGTAGATCTTTCCAAAATCATCATACCCTTTCTCTGCTTCTTCACATGGGAAACCGCCGCCATATCTCACAGGAGAAGAAAGAGCTCATTGTGAGCCTTTACACTCGAAGGACTCCAGAAAACCGACGTCATAGCCAGGCAGATGTTGCAGCTGCACTAGACATCAGTATCCGAACAGTAAATCATGTCTTGGCACTCCTCCATCGCACTGGAAATGTGGTCAAGAAGCAAGATATTCCTGGACATCCTAGAACCTTGACGGTGCTGGATGGTGATGTGATTCTTCCTCTGTTTGGGTATATTGGCAAATTCACGGTAGCCAACAGTTTCTTGAATCAATGGTCGAGCACACCCCGGATATATATTTGTCTGAGCTCAGAGATGCATTGGCACAAGCATGTAATGTACATGTCTCGGTCGTGACTGTTCTCTACTCACTGAGACACCGAGGATTTATGCGAAAAAAGGTTAGTTTCATACGGTTTTGACCTTGGCTTTTGTGGCTGAATGGATCCAAGGTCTCGCACATCGCTTCACAACGTGATGAAGATTGATAAGCACAATTTCAGATGCGCCTAGCCAGGCTTTATCAGCCTGAGCATCTGGTTTTCATTGATGAGGCTGCATGTAATCGCAATACCTCTAAACGAGGCCGTGCCTGGGCTGGTAATGGTGAGCGAGCGAGAAGACGAGATGTATATGTGCGAGGTGTCAAGTATGTTCAGGCTTCTTGTGATATTGCATTTTTTATGGTTCAAGGATACTCTGTTCTTCCTGCTATTTCCTTGGATGGAGTGCTCCATCTCATGGTTCTGGATCGTTCCGTTAAGGGTGTCGACTTCAACAACTTCAACAACTCTCTCCTTGACAATATGAATCCCTTTCCAGGACCCAACTCAGTTATTGTCATGGACAACGTGAGTATTTATAAATCTGATCAGCTTTGGCCAATGATGGAACAGCAGTACGTATTCTATCTTGATTCAGCTCTTATTTTTGTTCAATTTGAGTCCAAAGGCATGAGACTCGAGTATCTTCCACCATATTCTCCAGACTATGACCCGATTGAAGAAGGATTCTCTTCAATGAAAGCATGGCTGCGAGGCACTCGGGACTATGCTGATGGTGAACTTGGTGGACCCTTATGCGCTACTCTGGCAAGCCATTTCAGAGTCAATCACTCCAGAGAATGCGATCGGATGGTACCGTCATTCAGGTTATTTGTAAAGAAATACAGAAATACATATTTTCCACATTGTAATATACAACAACTTCTTCTTTTCTCCCCTCGCTCCAGAGGCATTCAGGTTCCTTTGCCTTTCGCCTCATGGACAGCCTTCTGCGACAATGCAATGAAGGTATTAGCTAAAGCTAGAGTCATAGAAGCCCCATCAATGAATGTATCCCAATGAACAATGGCAGCCTGCTTTACAGTGGTGAGCTCCCATTCGTGTTCCAGATATGTCGCAAAAGTTGAAGTTGGGATCTCCAAATTGCGGAAATCTGGCAAGTTGTCCATATGACGAAGGATGTCGGTGACCAAAGGATACCCTGATGAAGCGCTGGGCGACTCGATGATCTCAATTGGTGTTGTCTTGGTACCAGCTTCATCTGGCAGATTCTGTCGAGATGATCTGTCAGTGTCCCTCAGCCAGATTTTGGTGGCGATGTGATAGTGTAGTACCAACTTGGTGGCTCTGTGACGACTGTCCTGGGCCGGTGTTCACATAGACATTAACAGTGGGCATCGAAGGCTGTGCCATCGTGGACTTGTTGCTGCGATGTTGCCTCTTGTGTATGAAATAGTGCTGGAAAACAATATTCTCAGGTGGACATTCAAGTATAGCACATCCATGAGTCTGATAAAGAATTAGATATTGTTCAATGTTGTGAGTTTGACCTTTACTGACCCATTCCTGCGCCTAAAGACTTTGATGTTGGTTGTCATGATCACCATTGGCTTTCATGTAGCAATGATCCTTATCATGTTTGCACCAGAGATGAGCTCCCAGAGTACGATACTTCTTGGTGAGCTCTGCCATGCGTAGATCTGTTTCGTCAGAAAGGGCGCCCCCGGACTTTCGCTTCTTTGAGATTGCAGCAACATTTTCAGGCAGATTCTGAGAAAATGAATTAATGAAAGGTAGCGGGAAAGCATAAGGACATACCATATTATGAATCTTACAGGTAACGATACGAGTTCATACAGTATGCATCTGCGCCACACCTGACATGACACATTCC
Organism: Mycena floridula; assembly: GCA_029320655.1. Classification (NCBI taxonomy): domain Eukaryota; kingdom Fungi; phylum Basidiomycota; class Agaricomycetes; order Agaricales; family Mycenaceae; genus Mycena; species Mycena floridula. Next base: position 22,524 of record JARIHS010000048.1, read on the forward strand.
TCCCATTCCACTGCCGAATTCAAGCTATGGTCCGGATCACGATGATGTTCATTGTCGTATTTGTAGCCCAAATGCGCCGTGAGGACATCAAGTCCCATCTCCTGACAGAGGTGAGCGAAAGCCGTGTTGAAAGGAATGGTGGAAGGAAGGAAGAGAGACCGTACTGAGCTGGGAGCCCCAATGACATTGCTGGACACTGGAATTTCGATGTGAAGGTTCACAGGAGTTCAGCAGCAGCAGGTTCAGCTGTGGCATGAGAGGAAGATGAACGTGCTGAATATGGCGGTGGATCATCAATTAGGGTATCAGCACAGGGGACACGAGCATCATGAGGAGATACAGCGCTTCACTGTTCATCTAAGCAAGTCCACCCATCTCGCTGAAGGATGTGATGTCGGTAGTAATCTGGGTTAGAACCAACAGCAAGAAGAGCGCGGGCCTATCGAGGAGAAACCGACCAATTGACAGGATGAAGAGAGAATGTCGCATTGAGATTCTGATTCTCGTCAATCGGGGGCATGATGGGAGAAATGATTTTTGAAGGATTTGGGTCGTCGTTGGGCATTATTTTACATGATATTTGAGGCTCCACCAGGGTGGTAATGCCTCGCTAAGCCTTTGAGAGCCATGAATATGCAGCTCTCAGCAGAATTCCACCACGTACCAAAACTTTGCTAGGCCTAGCGCACAGTGGGCTGTCATTCCTGTAATTCCAAACAATGTACGACCATGACTTCCTCAGTTGCTGACAGAAATGGGCGCTCAGATGCTCTGGTTCCTGATTCTGAGGAGCGAGACAGGTGGAGCGAAGATTTTCAGACATCATTTTCTGACATGCCACTGGAGTGAAGTGGAATGATGGAACGATGGGAAGATACAGATTTAGGCTGAAAGAGGCAATTACTCTATGTTTATTCCGGTTAGGCCAAACAGTACCAAGCAGGAAATCGTAAGGCCATTTGCTCCAAAATGCGTCTATTGATATTGAATCAGCAGCTCCTGTGCAAGCTGAAGCATCAGCCAAACTGTTGACAGCTTTTAGAATGATGGTTTGTGCCAAGGGAATAAACAACGCATAGACCACATGATCCACGCTGGCCAGCTGGCATAACATGGACTTTGAAATATCATGAGAATTGGGGGCTCACAGTTGCAGCATGTGATCACACACTATTTGATGGAAATTTGTAATATTCGTTTCTGAGGGTCGCTATCGAATCAGCTGATGGCTGCAGCATGTGATCACATACTATTTGATGGAAATTTGTAATATTTGTTTCTGAGGGTCGCTATCGAGTCAGCTGATGACTGCATGTGACGAGGCTCATGCAGGCTGTTGAAAGGGAATAAATCCCGTCAAATGTTCCCATACCGGATCAAAATAGATCTGAAGCTTACTAATTTTCACGGTAGGGAGACCTAGCTAAAGCAAGGTGATATAGTTGTAGTCAATAAATCAATATCTTGTTCATGTTGGTTACAACTTGCAGTTGTTCAATCATGCATCTTCCATAGCTTCAGTAAATATGCCATATTTCCAGTCTGACCCACCAGCCCCCAATATCAGGCTAAGGCTTGGGCTCTACCCACAAGTCCCTGCATTGTTCCCTCTCGCTCCTGAGGTGGAGCAATTCTTTCAGAACAATGGCCACAAGATGGCTAGCCTACTGACCACCTACTTGTTCCTCAAAAACTCTTCTTTCACTCGTCCTCACAATCTCCTTGAGTGCGTCTCTCGAGCTGACTGAGTTTTGTTAAGTAAAACGGTTTTGTGTTCCATTTCCCTGTTTTACTTACAAGGTTCGTCCTTCATCAGATACCTTATTGTGAGACACTGGACCAGCTTCACCTTCGTGATTGCTGTGAAGCCGAGTTCATCCAGTTCGTTTTCACTGCCCTCCTCCACAATCTCAACCAGGATCCGAACTTGGTGGCCCCCTCTGGTACTTCGGTATGGGAAACAGATTATGACCTACAGGTGCGTCTTCTTATCTGTTTCTTTTATTTTTCCTTTTTGCTGATAGCGCTCTTTTTCAGAGGAGTTATGCCATCATCTCGCCTCTCATCTCTCGTCTCCTTCAGAGAGAGGCTGGCCTGCCGACACCTCTTTCATTGCTGTCACCTTCTCATCCGTCACTTTGTCCACCTGTCGACGTGTTTCCCAAGGTCACCTTGCCATTCCCTCCCATGCCTGAGGGCACAGAGGTCATGTTCAGCGGTCCTCCTGGTCTCACGATGCCGGGTTTCTTGGTCAACCCCCCCACCCGCTTTTCCACCATCCTTGTCGTGAAGACTTTGATTCTTCTTGTTTTTATGTGGGAATTCGGTTCTAGGAGGTTTTTGGAGTAGCGAGGCGAGCAGTCAAGATGGGATCAAGAGCTCGGGAGCCCTGCAGGGTAATATAAATTTTTTATTTATATCATTTTTGCATGTAAATGTCGTCCAAGGGATGTTAAACAAACTTTTATTTTGCTCAAATTTTTGCGTGAATTTTGAGAATTTTTGAAGTATTTTTGATGCCCGATATGTGACTCTGCCCTCGAGGCTGACTGCGCTTACATGTCTAGCTCAAAACGGTAATGAAAATCATGTGATTTCCATCTAACATTTCTGAGTGAAAACTAAGTTTTTGCGACTGTTCTGTAGCTCTTGACATGTATTTTTAGATAGCTAATTTAACATTTTGTTCGCTGGTTTCACGAGCTTCTGTGTTTCTTTGTTATCACCGATACTATCTGCACATCTTTGCTTACTCACCAATATGACCTCTCTTTCTGATTATGAGTCATATCGTCTCCTTTTGGATTTCAGCACCTTGGCTTCCACCATCTGTGGTGTCTCACATGTATTTCCTCGTTCTTTAGTCGCTGTCATTCATGTACTTTTATATGTTCAATATCAGTTGGATATTGAAGATTTAAGTTCACAGTCGCTTGTTAAAGCTTCCACTACATCTTAAACATGCGCATAATTTGAACTCTAGCTCGTTCTAGCCCTCTCTGCCCGTTCCAAGAAACTCCCTGTTCCCTTTTCATGGACAAAGCTCAAGCTGCTCTCTTCGCACTTCTCAACTGGATCTGGGAATAAATCTCGAATTGTCAATGTCTTTCCATCGTACCACTTGTCTACGATATCTCTGGTGTAGATGTTTATGTCTGCGACCCTAGATACCGCTCTCTCTGGATGTGTCCTAACACTGTGTCTTATGAGGGACATCCAAGTGAGTCGACTCTCCAACCAGCTTGTAGCTTTCTGTCGATTGGTGGTGCTTCTTCAAATCCTCTGAGGTCATACATTTCCTCGAGTATATCACCTGGTTCTCCAATGATGGATACAAAGTTGGTGGACATAAAATCAGATATCGTTAAAATCTTTCAATTTCTTTGAGTCTTTTTATGGCCCCTGGTATCCTTCGCTTGATTATCTTAATCCATCACTGACGCTTTCATCTGCTTACCTGATCCATGCTATAGTACCTTTCTTGGATATTTCAAATAAATATTTCCAGCTTTATTAAGTTCTGATCATGCCTTTATTTGTTTTATAGGATTGGTTCCATGGGTGGATCAGATACCTTCGATCCCTGGTCTTTGAATATGACTTCTCTGACCCTTTGTTCTTACTCAGACTTGTCAATCCATATCTCAAGGCGTAGAGTAAAGTGATTTTGTCGTTTTACTCTGTGCCTTCTCGCATTTTTGGCTATTATCAAGCGATTCCTCATTAGGAACCATGCTGTTGTCTTATAATCCATCTTTGTACCTTTCTTGTCCTGTTTTGGATGATGTTACAGTGAACGTTGATGGGGCATATAAATATTCAGCCTTGTTTTCGTACCAAACTGGGCAGTTTGGCATCTCTTTGACTGCTGGAACGTTGATGGAATGCTAGAACCGAGCTTCAAGGTTGCTAGTAAGGATGTCAAGCGTTAACAAGTGTCCGTGCTTTGTGTCTGTACTTATCAGCCCAGAAGGTACTCCTAAGACCAAAGATGGCACGCTATGACTACAAGAAGAACAGTGGTGTTCACATAATGGCTGAGACTGAATACATGACGAAACCCTGTGAGCCAAGATGTCTGTTTGAGACTGGAGGACTTAGCACTGTGAAACAGCGATGACTCCTTAGTACAGACTAAGCGGAGCTCTAACCGGACCATTGTCATAAGAATTAGATGACCGGAGCTTTGACCGATGTCCATTGCGGAAACCAAGATGATTGCAGAACGATCAGGGCAACCCACAAGGATACCCCTATATAAAGATGGACCCACAGTGTGGACAATTGTTCATACCAAGGGACGTGCTTTTGACACAAGGCTAGACAATGAGAATCACATAAGAGAGTACAGAAGGGACTAAAGGACTTGTCTTCTTTCTGCACTTCTCAAAATACCTGATCAGCAAGAGACTCCACTAGGAGGTTTCACCCGGTTGTACTATTAATAGCAGGATGACTGATGTCGTGCGGCCACCTTGGCAATCCAACTTGGGGACTCCTGCGAATGACTCAAGAGCATTATGTTATCGTTTCTGGACAGTATTTAAGGACTCTAAGTTTGTAGTAAATATCTAGAACATTGTAGGGCATTGAACCCAGTTAGTAACAAGTGACTGCCTGACCAAGGCTGGAAGCTAGTAGCTGACTTGTGGATAATATTACTTTGTTTCTCGGACTCAGTTACCGATGTTTTGACGAATTGAACAAGTTTGAACCAAGTCTAGTCTAGTCTAGTTGCTTAGTGCACCCTCTAGTCTCGCAAGAGAAATCTCTAGTCAAAGTTCTAGTTAAGTTCTAGTCAAGTTACTTAGTGCAAATCGTGCTTCGGTCAAGAGACCACAAACCCTAGTGTTACCACACTTTAAACAAGCTATAAACTCAGTTAAAAGCTCTCAAAGATGACCAGACGTAAGACACTGAGTACGGACAAGTGTTTGTACTTTGGACTATCTCTATTATAAGAAACCCGAACTTATCGAGGATATAAAGAGTGTATTGGTGTGTTGGTGTTGTTGTGTGTGTTGTTCATTCACATACTCATATATCAACGTGCTTTCCACACCGTCCGCAAGGATCCCTCACAATGTGCTTGGCACCCTCTCCTCCATGCAAAAATTTTAGCAACCCCCAGTTGCTCGCACATCAGTGGCCGGTCTTGGTAAGCTAAAATATGATTCTTCAGCAATTGATTTCCTTAATCAATTTTGCTGACATGTGCCACTTCCTGATTGAGAATTGTATTACTACTGCACCTGTTTAGGCAGATGTGACCTAATTGAGCCAAGATTTTTGTATAAAGGCTGCCGATGTTATTTCACTAACCTTATCGAAGCAGTCCTCTCCTGTTTCAATCCAGTACATCGTTCTAAACTTGCATTCTCATCATTCCTTTGTTCTCCATGGTTGCTCTGTCTAGTAGCCATATTTTGCAACTTTTTAATGCTGCTGGTACTGCCAAACAAACCATTGTGCAATGTGTTTTGATGAATTCCCCACCCAACGTTCTGGCTGTTACAGCTGCAGCTTATGCTGATGATGTGGTAAGTTCATCTTCCCTTCATCGCACTTTGTAGCTCATTCTTTCATAGCTCACCCTTGTCCAGAACGTCCCGAAGCCCGGGAGCCACAAGGCTTTAATGGGCCATGTCGCTGCTGCTCTCAAGTTCATCGAGACTATTGCCAGCCGCCATGGAGTCATAGAGACTCCTTCCCCAGTTATTCTCAAACTCGATTCCTTTGCCAAGCGTGAGGCAGCAATCACTTCCAAGGTTCCTGTTGGTAATCCTTCTGGATTGGTGGCTCAGGAGGATGACAATATGACTCCTCAAGAGGAAGTTGTCATGGTTACTCCCCATGTTAGTGCTTCTGGTCTTAACAAGGTTTGTCACAGCGCCATTCTACCAGTCTTTATCTTATGCTATTTCTAGCATCCCAAAAAGACTGGCAAGTCGCTCACGATTGTCGACTCAGACGAGGATCAAGGTGGCCAGGTTGTATCATCTGGTGATACCCATATTAATGTGCACATAGGAGCCAACCCTGGTAAAACTGATTCTCACACCAAGAGACATTGTACTGAACTGGTTCATTATAGTCAACCCATTTGACATGGGTTATTTATCCGAGCTCATCTCTTTCATTCAGCAACGTGCTCCTAAACCTATTGATGCGGCTATGCTCAGCACTATGAAGATCCCCAAGAATACTGCTGTGAGTTTTCTTTTTGATCTCCAGTTTCCTGGCTTCGCACTGATGGTCTTCAGCTGATTCCTTGCAGTTTCATGCTTTTGCTTCCCTTTGATCATGTCCCCAGTATTGATACTGATTCCATGAATTATTCCTGTGCTTTACAGGTCATCGAGAAAGCCAATGCCAATGCTGGTGCTGTTTTCAAAGGCCTTCGTTCTTGTAGCACCAATCCGAGTATTGCTACTGTCAGTGCACCACGTTCCTTTATCTCTCATCGTTATTTCCCTTCTGATTTTTGACATTAGTCATTTCTGATGAGGAAGACGTGGTCATGCCTGAGGCTACTATTGATGATATTTGTCGCAGCCATCAAGAGGCTGAGAAGTATACTGCCGATGGAAAGGCAAGGGTGTTGCCCAAACCGGACTAGTCAGTATTGTTCATGCCACTTCTCCTGTCAAAGGTCGTCGTTCCAATCCTGAAGCTTCCAAGGAATCTATCTCTGACACTGAAGAAGAAGCTATGGCTAGTGCTGAGGAAGGATCTGCCAAGGGTACCATGCGCAGAGTTACTGTTTTCTAGTTGTTCTTTTAACTAACAGTAACTCTGCGCATGGTACCCTTGGCAGATCCTTCCTCAGCACTAGCCATAGCTTCTTCTTCAGTGTCAGAGATAGATTCCTTGGAAGCTTCAGGATTGGAACGACGACCTTTGACAGGAGAAGTGGCATGAACAATACTGACTAGTCCGGTTTGGGCAACACCCTTGCCTTTCCATCGGCAGTATACTTCTCAGCCTCTTGATGGCTGCGACAAATATCATCAATAGTAGCCTCAGGCATGACCACGTCTTCCTCATCAGAAATGACTAATGTCAAAAATCAGAAGGGAAATAACGATGAGAGATAAAGGAACGTGGTGCACTGACAGTAGCAATACTCGGATTGGTGCTACAAGAACGAAGGCCTTTGAAAACAGCACCAGCATTGGCATTGGCTTTCTCGATGACCTGTAAAGCACAGGAATAATTCATGGAATCAGTATCAATACTGGGGACATGATCAAAGGGAAGCAAAAGCATGAAACTGCAAGGAATCAGCTGAAGACCATCAGTGCGAAGCCAGGAAACTGGAGATCAAAAAGAAAACTCACAGCAGTATTCTTGGGGATCTTCATAGTGCTGAGCATAGCCGCATCAATAGGTTTAGGAGCACGTTGCTGAATGAAAGAGATGAGCTCGGATAAATAACCCATGTCAAATGGGTTGACTATAATGAACCAGTTCAGTACAATGTCTCTTGGTGTGAGAATCAGTTTTACCAGGGTTGGCTCCTATGTGCACATTAATATGGGTATCACCAGATGATACAACCTGGCCACCTTGATCCTCGTCTGAGTCGACAATCGTGAGCGACTTGCCAGTCTTTTTGGGATGCTAGAAATAGCATAAGATAAAGACTGGTAGAATGGCGCTGTGACAAACCTTGTTAAGACCAGAAGCACTAACATGGGGAGTAACCATGACAACTTCCTCTTGAGGAGTCATATTGTCATCCTCCTGAGCCACCAATCCAGAAGGATTACCAACAGGAACCTTGGAAGTGATTGCTGCCTCACGCTTGGCAAAGGAATCGAGTTTGAGAATAACTGGGGAAGGAGTCTCTATGACTCCATGGCGGCTGGCAATAGTCTCGATGAACTTGAGAGCAGCAGCGACATGGCCCATTAAAGCCTTGTGGCTCCCGGGCTTCGGGACGTTCTGGACAAGGGTGAGCTATGAAAGAATGAGCTACAAAGTGCGATGAAGGGAAGATGAACTTACCACATCATCAGCATAAGCTGCAGCTGTAACAGCCAGAACGTTGGGTGGGGAATTCATCAAAACACATTGCACAATGGTTTGTTTGGCAGTACCAGCAGCATTAAAAAGTTGCAAAATATGGCTACTAGACAGAGCAACCATGGAGAACAAAGGAATGATGAGAATGCAAGTTTAGAACGATGTACTGGATTGAAACAGGAGAGGACTGCTTCGATAAGGTTAGTGAAATAACATCGGCAGCCTTTATACAAAAATCTTGGCTCAATTAGGTCACATCTGCCTAAACAGGTGCAGTAGTAATACAATTCTCAATCAGGAAGTGGCACATGTCAGCAAAATTGATTAAGGAAATCAATTGCTGAAGAATCATATTTTAGCTTACCAAGACCGGCCACTGATGTGCGAGCAACTGGGGGTTGCTAAAATTTTTGCATGGAGGAGAGGGTGCCAAGCACATTGTGAGGGATCCTTGCGGACGGTGTGGAAAGCACGTTGATATATGAGTATGTGAATGAACAACACACACAACAACACCAACACACCAATACACTCTTTATATCCTCGATAAGTTCGGGTTTCTTATAATAGAGATAGTCCAAAGTACAAACACTTGTCCGTACTCAGTGTCTTACGTCTGGTCATCTTTGAGAGCTTTTAACTGAGTTTATAGCTTGTTTAAAGTGTGGTAACACTAGGGTTTGTGGTCTCTTGACCGAAGCACGATTTGCACTAAGTAACTTGACTAGAACTTAACTAGAACTTTGACTAGAGATTTCTCTTGCGAGACTAGAGGGTGCACTAAGCAACTAGACTAGACTAGACTTGGTTCAAACTTGTTCAATTCGTCAAAACATCGGTAACTGAGTCCGAGAAACAAAGTAATATTATCCACAAGTCAGCTACTAGCTTCCAGCCTTGGTCAGGCAGTCACTTGTTACTAACTGGGTTCAATGCCCTACAATGTTCTAGATATTTACTACAAACTTAGAGTCCTTAAATACTGTCCAGAAACGATAACATAATGCTCTTGAGTCATTCGCAGGAGTCCCCAAGTTGGATTGCCAAGGTGGCCGCACGACATCAGTCATCCTGCTATTAATAGTACAACCGGGTGAAACCTCCTAGTGGAGTCTCTTGCTGATCAGGTATTTTGAGAAGTGCAGAAAGAAGACAAGTCCTTTAGTCCCTTCTGTACTCTCTTATGTGATTCTCATTGTCTAGCCTTGTGTCAAAAGCACGTCCCTTGGTATGAACAATTGTCCACACTGTGGGTCCATCTTTATATAGGGGTATCCTTGTGGGTTGCCCTGATCGTTCTGCAATCATCTTGGTTTCCGCAATGGACATCGGTCAAAGCTCCGGTCATCTAATTCTTATGACAATGGTCCGGTTAGAGCTCCGCTTAGTCTGTACTAAGGAGTCATCGCTGTTTCACAGTGCTAAGTCCTCCAGTCTCAAACAGACATCTTGGCTCACAGGGTTTCGTCATGTATTCAGTCTCAGCCATTATGTGAACACCACTGTTCTTCTTGTAGTCATAGCGTGCCATCTTTGGTCTTAGGAGTACCTTCTGGGCTGATAAGTACAGACACAAAGCACGGACACTTGTTAACGCTTGACATCCTTACTAGCAACCTTGAAGCTCGGTTCTAGCATTCCATCAACGTTCCAGCAGTCAAAGAGATGCCAAACTGCCCAGTTTGGTACGAAAACAAGGCTGAATATTTATATGCCCCATCAACGTTCACTGTAACATCATCCAAAACAGGACAAGAAAGGTACAAAGATGGATTATAAGACAACAGCATGGTTCCTAATGAGGAATCGCTTGATAATAGCCAAAAATGCGAGAAGGCACAGAGTAAAACGACAAAATCACTTTACTCTACGCCTTGAGATATGGATTGACAAGTCTGAGTAAGAACAAAGGGTCAGAGAAGTCATATTCAAAGACCAGGGATCGAAGGTATCTGATCCACCCATGGAACCAATCCTATAAAACAAATAAAGGCATGATCAGAACTTAATAAAGCTGGAAATATTTATTTGAAATATCCAAGAAAGGTACTATAGCATGGATCAGGTAAGCAGATGAAAGCGTCAGTGATGGATTAAGATAATCAAGCGAAGGATACCAGGGGCCATAAAAAGACTCAAAGAAATTGAAAGATTTTAACGATATCTGATTTTATGTCCACCAACTTTGTATCCATCATTGGAGAACCAGGTGATATACTCGAGGAAATGTATGACCTCAGAGGATTTGAAGAAGCACCACCAATCGACAGAAAGCTACAAGCTGGTTGGAGAGTCGACTCACTTGGATGTCCCTCATAAGACACAGTGTTAGGACACATCCAGAGAGAGCGGTATCTAGGGTCGCAGACATAAACATCTACACCAGAGATATCGTAGACAAGTGGTACGATGGAAAGACATTGACAATTCGAGATTTATTCCCAGATCCAGTTGAGAAGTGCGAAGAGAGCAGCTTGAGCTTTGTCCATGAAAAGGGAACAGGGAGTTTCTTGGAACGGGCAGAGAGGGCTAGAACGAGCTAGAGTTCAAATTATGCGCATGTTTAAGATGTAGTGGAAGCTTTAACAAGCGACTGTGAACTTAAATCTTCAATATCCAACTGATATTGAACATATAAAAGTACATGAATGACAGCGACTAAAGAACGAGGAAATACATGTGAGACACCACAGATGGTGGAAGCCAAGGTGCTGAAATCCAAAAGGAGACGATATGACTCATAATCAGAAAGAGAGGTCATATTGGTGAGTAAGCAAAGATGTGCAGATAGTATCGGTGATAACAAAGAAACACAGAAGCTCGTGAAACCAGCGAACAAAATGTTAAATTAGCTATCTAAAAATACATGTCAAGAGCTACAGAACAGTCGCAAAAACTTAGTTTTCACTCAGAAATGTTAGATGGAAATCACATGATTTTCATTACCGTTTTGAGCTAGACATGTAAGCGCAGTCAGCCTCGAGGGCAGAGTCACATATCGGGCATCAAAAATACTTCAAAAATTCTCAAAATTCACGCAAAAATTTGAGCAAAATAAAAGTTTGTTTAACATCCCTTGGACGACATTTACATGCAAAAATGATATAAATAAAAAATTTATATTACCCTGCAGGGCTCCCGAGCTCTTGATCCCATCTTGACTGCTCGCCTCGCTACTCCAAAAACCTCCTAGAACCGAATTCCCACATAAAAACAAGAAGAATCAAAGTCTTCACGACAAGGATGGTGGAAAAGCGGGTGGGGGGGTTGACCAAGAAACCCGGCATCGTGAGACCAGGAGGACCGCTGAACATGACCTCTGTGCCCTCAGGCATGGGAGGGAATGGCAAGGTGACCTTGGGAAACACGTCGACAGGTGGACAAAGTGACGGATGAGAAGGTGACAGCAATGAAAGAGGTGTCGGCAGGCCAGCCTCTCTCTGAAGGAGACGAGAGATGAGAGGCGAGATGATGGCATAACTCCTCTGAAAAAGAGCGCTATCAGCAAAAAGGAAAAATAAAAGAAACAGATAAGAAGACGCACCTGTAGGTCATAATCTGTTTCCCATACCGAAGTACCAGAGGGGGCCACCAAGTTCGGATCCTGGTTGAGATTGTGGAGGAGGGCAGTGAAAACGAACTGGATGAACTCGGCTTCACAGCAATCACGAAGGTGAAGCTGGTCCAGTGTCTCACAATAAGGTATCTGATGAAGGACGAACCTTGTAAGTAAAACAGGGAAATGGAACACAAAACCGTTTTACTTAACAAAACTCAGTCAGCTCGAGAGACGCACTCAAGGAGATTGTGAGGACGAGTGAAAGAAGAGTTTTTGAGGAACAAGTAGGTGGTCAGTAGGCTAGCCATCTTGTGGCCATTGTTCTGAAAGAATTGCTCCACCTCAGGAGCGAGAGGGAACAATGCAGGGACTTGTGGGTAGAGCCCAAGCCTTAGCCTGATATTGGGGGCTGGTGGGTCAGACTGGAAATATGGCATATTTACTGAAGCTATGGAAGATGCATGATTGAACAACTGCAAGTTGTAACCAACATGAACAAGATATTGATTTATTGACTACAACTATATCACCTTGCTTTAGCTAGGTCTCCCTACCGTGAAAATTAGTAAGCTTCAGATCTATTTTGATCCGGTATGGGAACATTTGACGGGATTTATTCCCTTTCAACAGCCTGCATGAGCCTCGTCACATGCAGTCATCAGCTGACTCGATAGCGACCCTCAGAAACAAATATTACAAATTTCCATCAAATAGTATGTGATCACATGCTGCAGCCATCAGCTGATTCGATAGCGACCCTCAGAAACGAATATTACAAATTTCCATCAAATAGTGTGTGATCACATGCTGCAACTGTGAGCCCCCAATTCTCATGATATTTCAAAGTCCATGTTATGCCAGCTGGCCAGCGTGGATCATGTGGTCTATGCGTTGTTTATTCCCTTGGCACAAACCATCATTCTAAAAGCTGTCAACAGTTTGGCTGATGCTTCAGCTTGCACAGGAGCTGCTGATTCAATATCAATAGACGCATTTTGGAGCAAATGGCCTTACGATTTCCTGCTTGGTACTGTTTGGCCTAACCGGAATAAACATAGAGTAATTGCCTCTTTCAGCCTAAATCTGTATCTTCCCATCGTTCCATCATTCCACTTCACTCCAGTGGCATGTCAGAAAATGATGTCTGAAAATCTTCGCTCCACCTGTCTCGCTCCTCAGAATCAGGAACCAGAGCATCTGAGCGCCCATTTCTGTCAGCAACTGAGGAAGTCATGGTCGTACATTGTTTGGAATTACAGGAATGACAGCCCACTGTGCGCTAGGCCTAGCAAAGTTTTGGTACGTGGTGGAATTCTGCTGAGAGCTGCATATTCATGGCTCTCAAAGGCTTAGCGAGGCATTACCACCCTGGTGGAGCCTCAAATATCATGTAAAATAATGCCCAACGACGACCCAAATCCTTCAAAAATCATTTCTCCCATCATGCCCCCGATTGACGAGAATCAGAATCTCAATGCGACATTCTCTCTTCATCCTGTCAATTGGTCGGTTTCTCCTCGATAGGCCCGCGCTCTTCTTGCTGTTGGTTCTAACCCAGATTACTACCGACATCACATCCTTCAGCGAGATGGGTGGACTTGCTTAGATGAACAGTGAAGCGCTGTATCTCCTCATGATGCTCGTGTCCCCTGTGCTGATACCCTAATTGATGATCCACCGCCATATTCAGCACGTTCATCTTCCTCTCATGCCACAGCTGAACCTGCTGCTGCTGAACTCCTGTGAACCTTCACATCGAAATTCCAGTGTCCAGCAATGTCATTGGGGCTCCCAGCTCAGTACGGTCTCTCTTCCTTCCTTCCACCATTCCTTTCAACACGGCTTTCGCTCACCTCTGTCAGGAGATGGGACTTGATGTCCTCACGGCGCATTTGGGCTACAAATACGACAATGAACATCATCGTGATCCGGACCATAGCTTGAATTCGGCAGTGGAATGGGAGGAATGTGTCATGTCAGGTGTGGCGCAGATGCATACTGTATGAACTCGTATCGTTACCTGTAAGATTCATAATATGGTATGTCCTTATGCTTTCCCGCTACCTTTCATTAATTCATTTTCTCAGAATCTGCCTGAAAATGTTGCTGCAATCTCAAAGAAGCGAAAGTCCGGGGGCGCCCTTTCTGACGAAACAGATCTACGCATGGCAGAGCTCACCAAGAAGTATCGTACTCTGGGAGCTCATCTCTGGTGCAAACATGATAAGGATCATTGCTACATGAAAGCCAATGGTGATCATGACAACCAACATCAAAGTCTTTAGGCGCAGGAATGGGTCAGTAAAGGTCAAACTCACAACATTGAACAATATCTAATTCTTTATCAGACTCATGGATGTGCTATACTTGAATGTCCACCTGAGAATATTGTTTTCCAGCACTATTTCATACACAAGAGGCAACATCGCAGCAACAAGTCCACGATGGCACAGCCTTCGATGCCCACTGTTAATGTCTATGTGAACACCGGCCCAGGACAGTCGTCACAGAGCCACCAAGTTGGTACTACACTATCACATCGCCACCAAAATCTGGCTGAGGGACACTGACAGATCATCTCGACAGAATCTGCCAGATGAAGCTGGTACCAAGACAACACCAATTGAGATCATCGAGTCGCCCAGCGCTTCATCAGGGTATCCTTTGGTCACCGACATCCTTCGTCATATGGACAACTTGCCAGATTTCCGCAATTTGGAGATCCCAACTTCAACTTTTGCGACATATCTGGAACACGAATGGGAGCTCACCACTGTAAAGCAGGCTGCCATTGTTCATTGGGATACATTCATTGATGGGGCTTCTATGACTCTAGCTTTAGCTAATACCTTCATTGCATTGTCGCAGAAGGCTGTCCATGAGGCGAAAGGCAAAGGAACCTGAATGCCTCTGGAGCGAGGGGAGAAAAGAAGAAGTTGTTGTATATTACAATGTGGAAAATATGTATTTCTGTATTTCTTTACAAATAACCTGAATGACGGTACCATCCGATCGCATTCTCTGGAGTGATTGACTCTGAAATGGCTTGCCAGAGTAGCGCATAAGGGTCCACCAAGTTCACCATCAGCATAGTCCCGAGTGCCTCGCAGCCATGCTTTCATTGAAGAGAATCCTTCTTCAATCGGGTCATAGTCTGGAGAATATGGTGGAAGATACTCGAGTCTCATGCCTTTGGACTCAAATTGAACAAAAATAAGAGCTGAATCAAGATAGAATACGTACTGCTGTTCCATCATTGGCCAAAGCTGATCAGATTTATAAATACTCACGTTGTCCATGACAATAACTGAGTTGGGTCCTGGAAAGGGATTCATATTGTCAAGGAGAGAGTTGTTGAAGTTGTTGAAGTCGACACCCTTAACGGAACGATCCAGAACCATGAGATGGAGCACTCCATCCAAGGAAATAGCAGGAAGAACAGAGTATCCTTGAACCATAAAAAATGCAATATCACAAGAAGCCTGAACATACTTGACACCTCGCACATATACATCTCGTCTTCTTGCTCGCTCACCATTACCAGCCCAGGCACGGCCTCGTTTAGAGGTATTGCGATTACACGCAGCCTCATCAATGAAAACCAGATGCTCAGGCTGATAAAGCCTGGCTAGGCGCATCTGAAATTGTGCTTATCAATCTTCATCGCGTTGTGAAGCGATGTGCGAGACCTTGGATCCATTCAGCCACAAAAGCCAAGGTCAAAACCGTATGAAACTAACCTTTTTTCGCATAAATCCTCGGTGTCTCAGTGAGTAGAGAACAGTCACGACCGAGACATGTACATTACATGCTTGTGCCAATGCATCTCTGAGCTCAGACAAATATATATCCGGGGTGTGCTCGACCATTGATTCAAGAAACTGTTGGCTACCGTGAATTTGCCAATATACCCAAACAGAGGAAGAATCACATCACCATCCAGCACCGTCAAGGTTCTAGGATGTCCAGGAATATCTTGCTTCTTGACCACATTTCCAGTGCGATGGAGGAGTGCCAAGACATGATTTACTGTTCGGATACTGATGTCTAGTGCAGCTGCAACATCTGCCTGGCTATGACGTCGGTTTTCTGGAGTCCTTCGAGTGTAAAGGCTCACAATGAGCTCTTTCTTCTCCTGTGAGATATGGCGGCGGTTTCCCATGTGAAGAAGCAGAGAAAGGGTATGATGATTTTGGAAAGATCTACATAGCTTCATGACATTGTCAGTGGAGTGATGGGGCCTCGTGGAGCAATGGGAAGTGCAGATTTAGGCTGAAAGAGGCAATTACTCCTACATATATCGTCACATTCTTTATCTGCTGGAATCTTGAACCTGACTTTCCCAAATATAGGATTATCTTTATTCACTTGTTTGATATAATCGCCATATGTTGGCCCTGTTACTGCTACCTCTTCAAGTCTTCTAGCGGTGGCCAACACATTGTTCTTCATATCAGCCGGTAATTCCACACTTTCTCTCGCAAAATATGGTATGACTTGGAATTGTCTGAACCTTCCCGCTAGAACGGTACCATCCAATTCACATAGTATATATCTTAATCCTAGCATCTTTTTCACTATGATCAAGGGTCCAATATACCTTGCCTTCATTTTCTTGTTGAGGTGCTTTTCTATTGTAGTGTTTCGTATGAGTACTAAGTCTCCCAACTTGAAGTCGTATGCTTTGATTGTGGCGGCATGTTCTACTTCGTATTTGAGAAGTCTTTCGTGCTTTTCCTTCGTAATTCTCTCTCGCATGTCGCCTACATGTATCTGATGCTTGGCTAGGGCCATTTCTTGATAAGCTAATAACTCTTTCTGCATCATTACTCCATCTGGTGGATGTAGCAACCATGTGGCCTTGATAATGTCCAAAGGCAATATCGGGTGCGCTCCAGTAACCATGAAGAAAGGCGAACAACCTGTAGTTTTACGTGTCGTTATCCTATCTGCCCATAGTACATGAGGCAAGAAATAGAACCATTTTCCAATGTTCTCGGGACCACACATTTTAAATAGCATGTTTCTTACGTCCCAATGTCCTCGTTCAATCTTCCCATTTGCCTAAGAGTTATACGGTGATATCTGAATCCCTGCAATACCATAGGTTTTCTCTATCCATGCCGCAGCCTTCTTGAATGCTTTTCTGTTATCGGTTATTATTTTCTCAAGGCAACTCCATCACATCATGACTTCCTCGAACAGCCATTGACCAATCGTTCAAGCATTCTCTTTTACAAGCGCTCTCGCTTCCGGCCAACCTAGTCTCTCCTAGACAGACTCCATGCATGACGATCAAGATGTACTACCATGGAGTCTGTGATTAAGCGTGCCCGAAAGTGCCGATAAGAACTTAGTTATGTAATGTCGGAGTTTGAATTCAGTGCTCCTCGTCTCTTGGGCTATCGAGCGCCTTTTCAACGCGAATTGTCACGATTTTGAAATGTAAAGTGATGTATAAAGCAACAATACATAGCATATACAAAGAATATCCAGGAAAATGTGGGATGTGAGCACAAAATGGCTGAAATTGACTATAATACAGTATCTGATTTTTAGAGTGGTCCTGGGATGTTTAACCAAGCTGAAAAGCGGTCTGGGAGAGGGTAATTGTATCATATTATCGAAATGAGGGGAAATTTGAATGCTGGGACCAGCTTTTTTTGTTGGATAAAGGGGAGAGGATCTGGCTGCTGAAAGCATCATCGTCGATGGCCGCCAAGGTGCCAGAATGGAGCGATAATGGTTGGAACGTGGCTTAGAAGAGATAAATCAGTGAGATATCGACGTTTTGAGATGTACTGGGGAACGGTTTGTCTGGAAAACCTTGCTGCATCATCTGCAACAAAAGATGAAATACGGGCGCACCTGAACCATGTCACGGATTGTACTCCTGAATGTTGTCCCTAGATCCTACTCTGGGCCAAATCTGCCAGAAAGAGCGAAGCAAGACAAGGAAAAAGGCACAGAAATCCTAGGGCTGAAACCCACGCCTAAAATGTATCTCGGTCAATATTGCAGCTAGGGACATGGGAAAAGGGACAATACTGGTCTATAGGGCTCGCATATTCCCTCAGAGCAATAATAAGCAAGACATGAGGGCAAGGAAGAGTGCTGGACGTGAGGGGGGGAAATGGTTGATTTCAAACTCTGAAATTACATAACTGATTTCTTAACAGCACTTTTGATCACGGTAACCACAGGACTAAATTACTCCGAGTTTATTCCGGTTAGGCCAAACAGTACCAAGCAGGAAATCATAAGGCTGTTTGCTCCAAAACACGTCTATTGATATTGAATCTAGTTGGAAAATACAGCATAAGGCAGATTGGTGCTATAGAAGGACATTTAGAAGCACTGCAGATATCAACTGGGAAGTACTAGATATTGTAAAAGGCATATATGCTACATGCTTACTATCATTTGGACCAGTGTTATTGGCTTGAAATTGACAGATAGCCCCAGTCATCAATATTGCACAGCAATTCTGTATATTGGCTTGGAGCGAGGAGATGCGAGTCCTGATGCCTCTGAGGAAATGTGAAACAGTCTATTCCTCCACAATTCTACCGGGAAGCTGGCAGAAAGTGTTACAATAAACAGGGCATACAATTCAGAGATGGAAGCCAAGATGGAACAGCCATCACCTAGGATAGTTCTGGATGATTCAGGAGCATATGGAGTTCTTCCTTACATGAATATTATGGACCCAAGACACCCCACAGCATCCCAAAAAACCAGGGGAATTGGAAACATAGTAAAAGGTCCAAATGCGCCACAGATTGAGTCTGTCCAGCAGCTTTGTAGATATCCAGGATATGGGCATAGAAAAGGGATGGATATCATAGCAAATGATGAAGAAACACTGTGTCCATTTAGCAAAATTCTAATCCTGCTAATATAAGCTTCCACAGACCAACAATGCCAAAAATCTAGCATAGTCAAGTTTTTGTTATAGGGAAACATACAGAGAAGGCACAGATATTTACTGGAAGACATTTGATATTGGATGGAATAGATATTACCTAGTTGTTACCCGAAATTGAACCGTAATGCCCACCACCACGTGTATCATTATGCAAGACATTGATCACATGTCACCAAGCTTCAAGCTTCCCATCCCGTGACCTCTAAGCCTGAAACCCTGCACCAATTGTTTTTGCATGTAAGTAATCAGGCTCCTACTAGCTGCCAATATGAGCAGAGCCCTTGTTTAAGAGAGATATCTATCTAGCCTCACAGCCGTCCGCGCCGGATTTGTGCCAATTTAAAATGAACAAAGGGAAATTACTCAGTTTCCGGGCCATGAAAATATTGAATTTTATACATAATGAAGATTCCCACAGGCCCAGAAAACACCCTTTGTCATCCCGAAAATGTAATATTCCACCAGCTGTGAAAAAGAGGAATTTCCCTTTCATCAATCCGGCGCGGACAGCTGTGCCTATGTGAACAATTACATCATATTTTGATGAACCAATCAGAGAAAGTAAATTAAGGCGGGTCCGCTTATATGGCGAGTTATATGCCCAGAACATGAAAGTTCGGCGATGTACGTCGACATATAACAGCATACGTCAGATTTCAACAGCCGATGCCAAAAAATAATGGCTAATGCTGATAGCCGGCGAACATTACCGGAATTTGATGCCAGCCTGTGTTGATCCACCATCAATGCTCGTAATTGTATTCGGCAGGATATACGGCGTATATGCTGGTATTTTATTGTTATTTTAACGTATAGGCTGGAAATACACCTCATTATAGGCATGGTCCAAAGAGTCATCTGCTACAAGGCGGTCTGTGGACATCCTATCAGAAACATGAGACGCAAGAGCCATTAGGTATTTAGGATGCAAATTTCAGTGAATCTATCATCTCATTAATCACAATGACCACTGCTTTTGGACACCCTATCAATGACAAACATCTCAAGGCCAATCTTGTGGCCATAGATAGCTGAGTGAGATGGTCTTTCATAGTAATATACCTTGTAGATTTCTTTCAAGTTGTTTCAAAGGTAGGATTGGCTCAGCAAATATTCTCCAGTCACTGAGCCACCTTTCTGATCTGATCCAACAAGATATTGCCATTCTGTGATGGTTCAAAATTTACAGGATCATTGTTGTCTTCCACATTTATGCTATTCAGTTTATTTATCCACATTGTTGTACTGCAAATTGTTGCAACCGCTCAAACACTACAGTATTATGATAACACCTCAATATCTCCTTCCCCAGTTCATCCTGCATACCAGAGGACACATTGGTGGGTACATGGCCTCGCTTGATATATAGTGACCAAAATACAGTGAATCCTACCTGAAATACCCTGTATTCTGTTGCATGTCACTGCCAATACCTCATATTTCCCCTGCCCAGTGATGGAATACAATGTATTTCATTCCACTATATCTGATGTACGGTGTATTATGCTGACCGGCGATCGAAATACACAGTATTTCATTCAATCACATATGATATACACTGGCTTGCGGTGTCTCTCGCCGTATTTCGACTGTCAGACATTGCTGTTCGGCAAACATCAGCGGTGCTTTACACCAATCCTCTTCACTCTCCTGGCACTTTGTGAAAAAATAAAACTCATTGTTATTGGCTTCTAACTATCTAGTTGTCTGCATGTTCTGAATTTATTAGAGAGTAAAGTGTATGTAACATGGCACTCGCTGGCAATGGGGATTGAACAATGAGCGATCCATCATGTCAGAACTTTGCCTAGGACTTGGCCAGGAAAGACAGGAATACAGATACCAAATTGCGGTGCAAAGAAATATCCTCCTGTGAAGTCTCCGACGACAGCAATCCAGGTAACCAGGTAGTAAAATCTTCAGCGTCATCCTTGAGCTCTGAAACTTTCTCAGATTTCTCTCTGTCAAACAAATTAGTCCACGAGATAAGCTGAAGCGAGGGAATACGAGCCTGAGTAGCGCAAAGATCCTGGCCATGCGACTAACAGCCATAATTTGATACCCTTTCTCTGCTCCGATGAATCCGCTGTGGATGAAGTCGGGGAAGATACTGGTGCCTCTTCAGAGCACACTGAACAATCTCATCATTGAATTGATAAACGAGCAGATCCAAAGTCAGATTGTGACAGGAATACTCCTCATGACGAACAAAAGGAAAGACAGACAGATACAATTCACAAAAACTAGTTGGTGACAGTGAGTTAAGCAGATTGAAGTAAGATAAGAGAGACTTAGCCAGAAGATTGCAAGGTTTCTTAGATTTCACCTTCAAATTCTCCTGTGCAAGGATATCACATATGGTGCTTTTGTCAAAACACGCTTCAAATGCAATAGCAAGAGGTGACCAATTAGCAAACGGTGGACTCTGGACTCAGGACGAGATTGAGGGCTGAGACCGGATAGAGTGGGCGACTGTATCACCGAGAGTGAAAATGAATCAACTAGATATAAGTACGAGCATATTGATCCTGTGGAATGGCAAATCCCAACGCACAATCAATATTCTCCCAAGGCTCATCAGTATCAATGTGATGATTGAGACTATGAATTTTTTCACAAAGAAGTTCGACAAGCTGTGCCTTGCGTATATGCTTGCTGCCCATCGGAAGATTGCACGCAGCAAGAAGATCAGGTCCAGTCAGAGTCAGTAGTCAGCCCTGGAGAGCAGAATCATCAAGTGAGCACCATGAAGGTTCCCTAGAACAGACTGAATGAAAGACTTTGGACAAAGCATCGTTGAGATTCCAGAGAGAGTTGCGATGGCAGCCAATGTGTACACATGTCATTTATTATATAAGCGGGATCAAAAGGACCTTGGGCATTCGCCTGTTTGCCACAGAGTACCCTCTTCTCCTTACGGAGAGTTCGGGGACCGCTGCACGCTTATTACTGCATATGGCGGCTGGCAAATTATCCCCGGCATCACAAACCTATCAGTTTGTGTCTTAGCAACCCTGTTTGTCGCAAAACCTATGACCAATTGCCGATGACAATTGGTTCGGCACGAATCTATGACCAAGTCCCATTGACGTCAGCATGCAGCCACCGCTGCTTTCCGGACAGCGCATGACTTAAATTGCTGTTGGATCTTGCACAAATTGTTCTTCTTCTCTGTTGAAGACAACAAGAACAAACTCCTATGCCAGTACAACTATCCAAATGACTCTGAACAACAGGGGATCCTGGATAACAGCTGCCAAAAGATGTGCATGCTGCAGTCACTGAATTTGATTCCTTATATTCTAAATGGGACTCTCGGTATATGCTGTTCGTCCCAGTATTGGTTAACCGGGTGCAAAATCAACTGCCCTATCTGTTCTCCACAGGTATGTTCTGATATTTAACCTGCATCGGTCAAATTTCACAAGGGATAGGACTTGATTCATTATGATGATAGAATTACGTGTTTGTATGATCATGTGACAGGAGGCTTCCCACCTGACATCACGTGGAAAATGGCTAATAAAAGTCCAAAGCTCACGACCTCAGCGGCCGCCTAGCATTGGTAATTGGAATGCCAATATTTGTCATGGACAACATCGCTGTTGAGATTGGTATTTCCAACGGGAGCAGCGGGACATTGATCAGCCTTGAGTATGAAGTCCGAAATGGAAAAAGATATGCGAGTTCAGCTCAGGTTGAGCTTCCGTCATACACATCCATGGATCCAAAGTCTCCATTTCCTCATCAAGTCACCATCCTACCAATTTCAAAGACCATCCATTGGTCCAAACGTGGGCAGAGCAAGGTCTATAGTTCGCATTGACGGCAGCTGCCACTCATTGCAGGATTCACATTCACAGCTCATAATTCACAGAGTCGCTTGTTAAATTCAGTGACCATCCATCTTGACAGCTCCAAGTCAATTGCTAAATCCTATGTCATGTTGTCTCGTGTCAAATGTGGTGCAGGCGATATCGAAAATTCAAAATCATGCGCCACAAGAGGTCAGAGATGAGGAAAAGCGTTTGAAAGTGCTTGCTGAAGCCACTTTACACCATGCCAAGGTCACATTGGCTTGGTACACAGAATTGACAGGTGAAAGTCTAGATTGAATAACGTAGGGACAATGTAGATGCTCTACAAAGATATTCGAGATACTACCTAGCAGGAGGTTTGTGTGCCACCACTTGTCAGCCTTACCCAGTCCTTACTGCATATGGCGGCTGGCAAATTATCCCCAGCATCATTTCAGCACCGCCAAGCGGAAATCAAAATTTTGTCACTTCCCACCCCCATCACTGATAAATCTTGTTAACATTGTTCGGTCATTCTCCCACTATTTATTGTAATTCCTGCTTCAATTCACATTCATTTGCTCTATTCAATGACTCCAATATGGGTCATTCCTGAGAATGTGACACAGGAGTCCATGGAAACAGTATATTAGATTGGACTTTCACACCATGTGATTAAGCATTCTTTGTCCTGAACTATGACATTGTCCCGCCTTCCTTGCTCCCGGTCAATCCGAGCTCGTACTATTCAACAGTATGGTGGATGACAGATGGAAACTCTGCACAAGAACCACTGGGTCAGCATGGGCAAGAGAAACTGCTCAGTGATGAATTATTATTTTCTATAAGTAATCAAGATCTAACAGGACAACTCTCTCCATCAAAGCTGTAGATATTTGCTCTAACACAATCAGGTTTATCACCAAACAAATTGTCTCTGATAGGGTAAGCTAACCAAGATAGCTGACCGAGGGAGGTCTGGACAGTAATACCCTGGTAGCTGCCATGAGTGTTTGGGTACTTCAGCAACAAGCAAAATTGAGCAAAGAGGAATTGGATCAGCAGGGCAAGATGGGGAAGTGCCAGAGGCGACCCTTTCATGTTATGGATCAGCCGGTCAATGACCGCATTTGGAAATGCGGCCTGAATATCCAGACTGATGAGCGTGATGACGTTGCCATGTCTCCACTCGTTCTTGATCCTGGTTGTCATGAGGTGAAGTGCATCCATCGTTGTTCGTCCTGGTCGTCCCCCAATGTGAGTCAGAGGAAGCAATTGATGGGTCTCGCTGATGAATGATAGCAGATTCGCTCAGACTGCATCCTGAGACTTCTCTATGGTGTTATAGAGCGCAATGGGCCTGTGTGATTTAGGAAGGGAATAATCACCCCTGCCCGGTTTTCATAGTACAATTGTTGTGAGTTCCTTTTGGTCACTGCATTTATGGTTCATTTGAGCTGATGCCAAATACAGCGCCCATAGCATGTCTCTGATAACGTCAAGTGATTGCTGGAGAACGATGTTCGGGATTCCATCATTTCCTGGTGCAGAATATGGACGAGCTTTGTTGAGCAGCAGCTCGTAATATTCCCTGGTACAGTCAGGTAGCGGTACAGGCTCCGGGTATTGGAAATCTTGGGGAATCTGGAGCTGGTCTACAGGCGGACATGGAGGAAAAAAGGTATTGAAGAGAACCTGGCATTTGTCTGGATTGGTGACTGCCATGGAACCGTCGTTTCTCTTCAGCGACGGGATCCTCTTGGTCGAGCAATCAGTGAGTCCATCGGTGACTATTTTCGCAGCGGTATAAACCGTCTTGGGCGTGATCTCTTCGACAAAACCATTCCAGGTTTCTCGCTTGCTGGTTTTGATGTGTTTCCGAAATGCGTTCCGTGCTCTGTTCTTCTCTGACTTGTTTTCTTCGCTGGGGTTTCTGTGGAATTTGTGCTGAGCTTTACGATATTGGACTATTAGGGCTGATGCTTCTTTAGTCCACCATCGTTTCATGAACGGTGAGGGTTTCGTGACTGGAACGGCAGCCTGGATAGCTTGTTGGAGGTTGGAGATAAGTTGTTGGTATGCAATGTCGTATTCCTCTGGGGTTGCAATGTCTAATCTGATTTCGTTCTTGTTCATCAGGTCGACCAGCACTTCTTCAAATTCTCCCCAGTCGACTGCTCGGAAATTCAGGCGCGGCATTCAAATGATATGGTCAAGTGGGAAGTCAAGTGCTGTTTTGATGCCCAGGTGGTCTGCACCTGGGAGCAGGTCTCTGTGAAACACATCGCAGAAGTCAACAAGTTCCTCCAATTCAGATGAGACGAAAACTAGGTCGATGGTGCTCCAAGTGTTGTGAGCTGCTGACCAGTAAGTTTTTGTACCGGCTGGAAGCATCGATATCATGCCATAGTCTAACATGAGCTTCATGAGCATGGAAGCGTCACTGGCCATGAGCCGATTGGGGTCGACATCATCTCCAGCCCATAAGCCATCATGTTTGTTGAAGTCTCCTATCCATACCATGAGGTGCTGGGGGGGAGATTGACGGAAGTACTTAGTGAGCATTTCATATGTGTCATCTGACTGAGGTTCATTGTAGATACTGAAGATCAGGATCTTTTCGGTCAGTGAAACAGTGAGGAGAGCGGCAGTGCAGTTGTACGATGAAATCGATATTTGTTCTATTGTTGCGACAAGATCTTTATTGACCAGCATCAAGGATCTGATTCTGGCTTTCGGAATGTTGGTGTCTCTCGGCAGTAGTGGGTAGAAAATGTTCCATGCCGGGTTCGCTGTCATAAGTTCTTGTTGCGTCGCATATAGAAATGGTTCACTGATAGCAATGATATCCCAGAGCTTGGGATTACCATCGCTTGGGATTACCATTGCTTGGGTTGTTGAGGAGGGCATGCTAAACGATGTCTGATTTTCAGCAGTTTTGGTGAAGAATTCAGAGAGGTAATGAACGTGTTGTCAGGTTTGGTACATTCTGGGATCTACTCATGGGTTCGTGCAGCCCTTGGCGCATATGAGGTGATCCCTAGGTAGGGTGAGAAGTGGGGGTCTCATTGTTCTGGTGAGTCATTGAGTCGCTTCTTTTCTTCCCACAGTTTAACGCAGGTAGAATAGAATGCTGCATGTTGTCCTTGGCAGTTTGGGCAAGACATGGCTGAGTGTTCCGTGCAACCATGACCTTTGTTGCATGAATCGTGTTGGTGGTGGGTGTCTTTGCAGTCTTTGGTCTTGTGATCCTTACTGCTGCAGAAAAGGCAGACTGTAGGATTGGAGCATCGACCTTTGCATCCACCTATGGCACCATAGTTGTTGCAGATCTGCGGTTTCTGTTCTGCCTTTACCACCGAGTGAGATCTGGCTTTCCATGAAAGTCCATGGTCAAGCGCTTGGTTGGCATCTCTGGCGTCTAGAAGGGTTAGCAACAGAGTACCCTTGGTGGCCTTAGGGTTCTTTGATGGGATCCAATGTGCCGATAGTATCGACTCATCTGCCAATATGTCAGTGTTTTCTTTTTCAAGAGATCTGAGGTCTCTCCCATCAGAAGGGTTAATGGAGGTCTTTAGGACTCCATTGACCACAACTTCACGGGTCGGAATGAATGAACTAGCATTTGGAGCGAAAAATTTGAGCCATTTTCTTCCGTGGCGCCTTACTAACTCTACTTTGTCAGAATTTCAGAACGTAATTCTGATATCCTTTGACGTTTTGAGTCTTCTGGCACTCTTGGCAGAGATATGGGCTGTATCAGGTACTTTCTGCAGCGCAGCGTTGATGGTACTGATGATTGTTTCAGGTTTGCAAGAGTGGATCAGATGATTCTGGTCGACTCTCTTGATCTTGATGGTAAGCATGAAAGAGTTCTTGACCTCTTTGCATATGTCTGTAGGTGAAGTAGGTGGAGCTGCAGCTTGGTGACGAGGTGGTTTGTAGGCGGACAGGGGTGTCGGTGTTGGAGTGCTGGATGCTGCTACAGAGGCGTAGGTTGGAGATTTAACTGTTTTGGTGAGTGCGTCAATCTTTGCTGAGACCAATTTGATCTCTTTAAAGATTTGGTCTGCTATGATTGAATCGTCAACTTGCTCCCATTGAGCCGTCCGATCAGAACTTGACTGACAGGTCAGGGTAAAGGGCAGGATCGCTGATGATGGTGGAGGCAGTGCGGTTTCTTTGTGTTGGTGGGCTTGTCAGGAGAGATGGGCATTATCATTCTCCAAGGCCAAAATGGAGGCTTTCAGCGCATCAGTAATGATCACTAATGCCTCTGCCTCGAACTTGAGTCAGGTAGAGTACCCACCACTTGGTCCATTTCTCTTTGGTTTGAGATTCTGCAGCAGGATATCGACTATCTGTGCAGGCTGGGTGGCGAAGAGTTCTAGTTGGTGCACCAGTTCCTCTTTGGCCTTGGCTGGAGTCGTGCCTTTGGCCTCATTGGTGGTGCGAGCGGTACGCGGTCTTTGACCTGACGCATTTTCGTTCATGGAAGGCCCTGGTGTTTGGTCTGGTGGGGCATCCATACTCGTAGAGTATTATTTCTTTCAGGATTTGTAGAGCAAGGTTGTATTTAATGCAATATAGAGAGTTTTAGGCTATCTAGAACCATGGGAAGAATCCTGATGATGAAGGTTCTGAACAAGGAAGAGTCCATATCCCCCTGCTAATCAAAAATGGATTATTGGCTGGTCCTAGACTGTATATGATACATATATCTGGAGTTTTAGGCCTTTCCAAAGAGTCCCCAAAGCATCCTGCATGTTCTAGGGTTCAGACTTCATCAAATCACCCCTACCCCTTGTACCTTGCTGAAATTCACATGGTATATTAGAGAAAAATAGCCTATGATTTAAAGCTTTCAGAGACAAAAAATTAGAGCCTATTCCGAGGCTAATCCACTAAGATTTGCACCTGCTATGATTTATTCTTTGGTGGCATCAAATTCATGATCAAAAATGATGCTCCTTAGGTACCGGTGTGAGGGATCCTTGCGGACAGTGTGGAAAGCACGTCGATATAAGTGTATGTGAATGAACAACACACACAACAACACCAACACACCAATACACTCTTTATATCCTCGGTAAGTTTGGGTTTCTTATAATAGAGATAGTCCAAAGTACAAACACTCGTCCGTACTCAGTGTCTTATGTCTGGTTGTCTTTGAGAGCTTTTTAACTGGGTTTATAGCTTGTTTAAGTGTGGTAACACTAGGGTTTGTGGTCTCTTGACCGAAGCGTGATTTGCACTAAGTAACTTGACTAGAGGTTTCTCTTGTGAGACTAGAGGGTGCACTAAGCAACTAGACTAGACTAGACTTGGTTCAAACTTGTTCAATTCGTCAAAATGTCGGTAACTGAGTCCGAGAAACAAAGTAATCTTTTTCCCACAAGTCAGCTTCCAGCTCCAGCCTTGGTCAGGTGGTCACTAGTTGCTAGACTGGGTACCAAGTCCTACAATGTCCTAGATATTTACTACAAACTTAGAGTCTTTAAATACTGTCCAGAAATGATAACATAATACTCTTGAGTCATTCACAGGAGTCTCTGAGTTGGATTGCCAAGGTGGCTGCACGACATCAGTCATCCTGCTATTGATAGTACAACTGGGTGAAACCTCCTAGTGGAGTCTCTTGCCAATCAGGTATTTTGAGAAGTGCAGACAGAAGACAAGTCCTTTAGTCCCTTCTGTACTCTCTTATGTGATTCTCTTTGCCTAGTCTTGTATCAAAAGTATGTCCTGTGGTATGAACAATTGTCCACACTATGGGTCCATCTTTATATAGGGGTATCCTTGTGGGTTTCCCTGATCATTCCGCAATCGTCTTGGTTTCTACAAATGACATCAGTCAAAGCTCTGGTCATGTAATTCTTATCACAACGATCTGGGTAGAGCTCTGCCTAGTCTGTACTAAGGAGTCATCACCATTTCACAGTGCTAAGTCCTCCGGTCTTAAACAGACATCTTGGCTCGTGGGGTTTCATCATGTATTCAGTCTCAGCCATTATGTGAACACTGCTTGTTCTTCTTGTAGTCGTAGTGCTCCATCTTCGGTCTTAGGAGTACCTTCTGGGCTGATAAGTACAGACACAAAGCACGGACACTTGTTAATGCTTGACATTCTTACTAGCAACCTTGATGCTCGGTTCTAGCGCTCCATCAACGTCCCAGCAGTCAAAGAGATGCCAAACTGCCCAGTTTGGTATGAAAACAAGGCTGAATTTTTATATGCCCCATCAACGCTACTGTGAGATATGGTCCTTTGAACTCAAACGAGTACTGGGACATTCTCAACATTGACTGCTATGATGCTATTGTTGGTACAGTGTTCATGTGAGAACATGGAATGAGCTTGGACTTTGAAAATGATGTTATTTGTATCTGAGGCAAGGGTTACCCAGCCATGAAGCTCTCAGACAAGATAAATGAACATGTTTGTTGCTCACGAGCTATCATAGCCAATGTCACGAGCGGTTCTCCCACTGGAAGAGATTGACTAGCTGATGTTGCAATGAGCACATTTCATGACTCAGGCCATCGTGTTACCTGTGAAGATATCAAGGATGAGTCTGTGGAAGAGGATAGACTCCAAAAAGAAAAGAAGAGACTGGATCCAAATGTTTTGGATTTCAAACCTGATCGTGACTTGAGTTGTGGTCACAGACAGACATACCTGTATTAAGAGAGCACTGGTTCAATACCTGCAAAGATGTTATATCAGGAGCACCACCTGAATTACCACCATTTCGAGGAATTAACCACAAGATTACCTTGATTGACGAAACCAAGTGGTACAGGAATTACCTTCCCTGTTGCCCCAACTCTCTCAAAGCCCAATTGCTGGAAAAGATCAAAAATTATACCGCTGCAGGTTGGTGGGAAGCTGTGATGACTTCCCAGGCATCTCCGATGCTTTGTATTCCAAAGAAAAACAGCACATTATGGACAGTAGTCGATTGCTGTCACCAAAACAACAACACTGTCAAGGATGTCACACTGTTTCCTGATCAGGATCAGATTCGATTGGATGTAGCTAGAGTAAAGATCAAATCAAAGATTGACATGTCCGATGCTTATGAACAAATTCACGTCGAAACTACAGACGTCTTGAAGACAGCATTCTCCACTGTATTTAGTACATTTGTCAGCCATACCATGCAGCAAGGAGACTGCAACGCACCAGCGACGTTTCAACAGATAATGACCATGATATTCAGAGACTTCATTGGGAAATTTGTTCATGTTTACCTAGACAACATCTTTGTATTCAGCAAGACAATAAAGGAGCATGAAACACACCTTAAACTTGTCTTTGATCAACTGCGCAAGTTCAAGTTCTACTTGCGCCCAGAAAAGTGTCAATTGTATGCTGACAAATTGGATTGCCTCGGCCACCTGATTGACGAAAAGGGAATACATGCCGACGTCAATGAACTTGAACGTATCTGTTCATGGCATACTCCTCGCAACTATAACGATGTCCAAAAATTCTTGGGACTCGTACAGTACCTAGCGCAGTTTCTACCAAACATTTCAGCATTTACTGGACCCTTAGCTGGAATGGTTAGAAACAACATACTGTTCAACTGGAGACCAATTCATGAATCCTGTTTCCAGTCTATCAAGGATACCTGTGTACGAACTCTTGTCCTGAAACCCATTGACCCATCTATCAATGAACCTATTTGGGTCATCTGCGACGCATCAGTATCAGGGATTGGACCACAAAGCTTTGGAGTTCTTCAAAACCCAACGTCGACTGAACCATCATCAGGCGCGTTGGATGGAATACCTTGCTCAATTTGACTTTGATATAAGGTACATCAAAGGAGTTGATAACGAGGTCACAGACATGTTATCCCGGTACTTTGAGACTGATAACTGGGACAAAATTCATCCTATCAAGACCTATGTGAATGCAGACATGAGATTGGACCCCGAATTAGAAGATCTTTTGCCTGACCATACACGTGAAGTAAGAGAGCGTCACATCGAACAACTACACACTATTCATGATGAGAAGGAGTGTTTTTCCGCCTTCAAAGAGGCCCAAGAGGAACACGACTTTGAGGTGGCTGAAATGGCAGAACATGCTGAATCTGACCATGGATGCTCTGTCGTTTTGGATGACCTGACTGTATTTCACTCAAGACATCGTGGTCGAGATCTAAGAGCTGTGACTAGCGGAAAATCTCTATCACAGTTTTACCTTTGACATTGCTTCAGCCGATGAAGAGGAGATGACGTACAGCTTTTTAGCGATGGATCAGGCTTTCAAGGAGGCATTGGGGCAGCTTCAGTTGCGGTAGAAAGACAGGATTGGACGAGAAGGCTCCACATGGGCAATGATGAGGAGCACACAGCATTCGAGGGTGAAGTGGCTGGTATCACCATGGCGATTCATTCAATCCCACCCATCAGATCTATTCAGAAAGTCTTCATTGGTATCGACAACCAGAGCTCAATCTGAGCTCTGACCAGACCGAAACGCCAACCAGGCCAACACCTCCTTCTGGCTTTCCACGAAGCCCTTCAATGTTTCAACACTTGAATGCCCCAGTCTCATGTTCATTTATCTTGGGTACCAGGTCATTCCGATATCGAAGGAAACAAGACAGTAGATGGAGAGGCAAAGAAAGCTGCTGAAGGATGTTCATCGCTTGACGGCCTATTACCACCGGCATTCCGTCTCCTGATCCCAAGGAGCTCTGCAGCGATGAAAGCTACCTTCAACCGCTCCCTTCACTGTCGTTGGTTGGAGGAGTGGCAGAAATCAAAACGAAGCTCTTGGTACAACAAAATCGATCACAAGACACCAATATGAAATGTCTACAAGTCCATTTCAGAGCTACCTCGACCTTCAGCTTCAATCATAGTTCGATTGAGGGCCGGAAATGCTCCATTGAACGGTTGGTTATTCTGGATCAAGTCACCAGAGGTTGATTCTGACCTCTGCGACCACTGTAACCAGAAGGAAGACCTTAACCACTTTTTCTTCCTTTGCCGTCGCTTCATCAGACAACATGTTGAGCTACGCCGCTCAATGGGCTCCCACAATGCCAACTCTCTCTATCACCTCCTTGCTACACCAGAAGGCATATGTCATGCTCTTCTGTATATCAAATCGACGGACCGCTTCCCTCACATGAAGGTCGTGGTACCACCAGATGAACACTGAACCGCCAATCAACATTCCGACTCCTTTCCTCTCTCTCTCTCTCTCTTTTCACTACTATTTATATATGGTCCTCTTTTCCCTCTATCTCTTCCATTTATGCTTACCTTTTACAGACAAATACGCTGTACTTTCTCCTCTCTTCAGGACTCCTATGCTTCTTATTCTCCCTTATTTATGTTCTCGGCGCTCATATGAACCACCACAACCCATACCAAACCAACCGACAACTCAACAATACTTCTCTCATCTCCCTCATTCCTCTCTCTCAACTCTTGCCCGACTCTCACCAAACGCACCAGACGTGCTATTAGGAACCCCTCCCATGGAACTTGGGCGATCAAGTCAATGAGCGTCTCAACATCTCAAGAACCATGAAATGACAAGCATCTGTCATTGCCATAAGGCAAGGGACAAATAGAGACTGCGTTGATAGGGCTGGAAACATTCCACCCTCTCTTTTTGGCTTTTCTAGCGATTAGACCAGTCTTTCCTGATTACGAATATGGGATATTACAGCCTAGAAAGAAGATCCGACTTGTCTAGAAGATACTAGAAGGAAGCATTGAAACCAGGAACGACTCTAAGAAGGACGTAGCAGCAGCCTGTGGCCAGGCTCTGCTACGATACTCGACAGAGTTGAACTAAACCAACGTGGAGGTTCGCTAGTAAACCTGCCATAAGCGTGCTTCATTCTCAGTAATTCAGGATATCTGCAACATTGGTTGAAGCACAAACAAGTCGTTCGAAGGAGATTCAATAGAAGGATAAGAAGAGATGTTATAGAAGGGACACAGCAGGACAAGGACTTAGGACTACGAGGGAACTGGCTTCGTGCAGTAGTAATTCACTTCGCAGCGATCCAGCCCGATATGGACATACGATGGCAGAACGATCCGAAGAGACGGCCCCCAAATAGTGTGCCTGGAACAAGTCATGCAGTCTGGCAATCTGGTAGATTTCTCAGCAAATGCCAAGAGCTCACTCAGCAACCATGCGGTCATTTCTAATAATAGCTCAGGTGCTGCGGGAAGCAGTGCTTGAATGACTCGAAGACCTATGCTGAGATTCCGAAGGGGTTTAGAGCGGACTTTCAATTATTTCTCATATAGTATATAAGGAGCCCGTATCTTACTTATAATACCAGACAATTACTAGTACGCATAACAAGCAGAAGCTTAGTGCCAATATTACAAGTTGTTCTCAATCGGTTAGTCATAGGGTGAAAGCCTTGCGTTTCATACAACTCAAACGGAATAGTGCCCGGACAAGTTGTGGTTAGTCATAGAGTTCAAACAGAATAGTGCCTGGACAAACTCTGCGTTTCATAAAGCTCAAACAGAATAGTGCCCGGACAAGCTTTGGTTAGTCATAAGACTCAAACAGAACAAGTGCCCGGACAAGTCTTGGTTAGATCAGAAGTGTGGAATAGGAAATAGCGAAGCTTCAAGAAGAAGTCAAGTGAAAGCCAAGTTCTCAGACGAATTACGAGTTGAGCATTCATATCAAGTGTACAAGAGGTGCATTTTGTGAACAGAGCGATACTTTTGAAGTTCAGACAAGTCATAGTCTTTCTTCGAAACCCTATAAACTCTCTTTTCCTTCCACATTGAAGTAAAACATCCCTTTTCCGAAGCATCCTTAGTAAGGTTGCTGTCAAGTGTTCAAGCTAGCCTTGTACGCAAAGACTTGTGGTTTATCAGATTGCATCCAATAAACTTGTTCGCTTTCATATACTGTTTTAAAGAGCTTCAACGAAGGTCTATTCTCTTGCTTTTGCCCCCACGAATTCAGGGTATAAAAGAGAGTCAGTGTGTTGAGTGTTTCTGATATAGAGTTCTTACGAACTTTGTGTTGATTGCCCTTTTGCATCGACGACCCCACGCTTAAGTGCCCTATTAGCGTTACTGGACATCTGGGGTTACGATACATCCCAGGATTTATCGGCTCCGTTCGGCATTGCGTCTCTAGCTCTCACCGCTGTTCTGGGGGCCAGACCCGAAGCGAATGGTCCTAGAGACTAGGGAAAGAAAGAGCGCTTGGTCTGAACGATGGGCAGGTAAAGTCTTCATCACAAATTTCCTCATTCTCTTGTAGATACGATTACAGTGTTACATATCAGCTATACGTAGGTAAACAACACTATAATAATGATTTCATCATCATCATCAGCAGGGGGATACCTCAAATACTTGAGTGATATCCAAAATCTGAGTAGACAATATCGTTTAGCAACCTTTTATCTATCTGCTATGAATTATTCAGATTTTTAGAGGGTGCTATGAGCCAGATCTTACACAGCTCTTTTTGATGTTTTTCTGCCCAATGATCTAGTCACACCTTCCTAATCAAGCCTATTTGCTGCTATTTATTGTGATGTCACAGTGTTTGATCTCTGTGATTACACCAATGTCCACAGACCCATCCTGTGCTGTCAAACGCAAGCTACATGATGAAAGCTTGCCTGACGTCTCAGAGTTCCTCTTGGAGTCTACTCTGGGCTTTCCCAGCCTTCTGAAAAAGTACAAAATCACAGATTCTCAGCCTCCAATACCACTGCAGAAGGGATCCCTATGCCGAACAGAATGCAGAACTGGCAGCTAAAAGGGAAGGGTGGGAATATATTCATGGCTTGATTCCAGATCTGTATGTCATTCTTCCTTCAAGCATCTCCCACAACTGATTCTGTGCCGATCTAGTGTTGTGCCCTCTGCTTCCGACGAGATGATGGAGTTCAATCTGCAGGACTTCCGTTGGGCCATTCACAAGCAGCAAGGAACCATTCATTCTCTGTATTTGGAGATTGAGATATTGCAGAAAAAGCTGGCCCATTCAGAGGGAGAAAATGAACTGCTTCTAGAAGCCATGGAGGCAATCCGATGGAAATTAAAAGCAGAGGGAAAATAATGGAATATAGAAGCTGATCTATTGTTCCAAATAATCTAATTATCATTGTCTGAATCATCTGAATCATCTGAATCACCAACAGGTGGTGTAACGAACGATGGCTTGGGTACCAGAGGAAACAAACCCATAGATTTGAGAGTTGGCTTGGTCCAACCGGGCCTCTCATGAGCAAGTTTTGCCTGGTCCCTTTCATTTTCCCAGAGCATGACATCTTGCCTCCACTGGACCTTGAGCTGATTATTTTGAGCTTTCCGTGCATCATCGAGCTTCTTCCACTCATCCATTGCTTTTTTCTTCTCTTCTCTTGTCTCTTTGTGCAGCTCTAACTCCTCAGCCTTCTTCTCTGCTGCCTTCTGGAATTGAATCACCCTCTGGACAAAGTTTTCTGCAGTGAGAAGCCACAGTAATCCATCACCAACCAGTCACTGCTTGCTTCACTTCTTTTTGCTTTCCTCCTGTATAGCCAGCTGTCCGCGAACAAGGTCACAATATGCTCCGTTAAGCACTTGTGTAGACTGCATTGAAAGTAACAGCTCCTTCTGCTCTGCATTCTTTTTGATAGCAATCTTCAGCATCTGCTGCAGGTCTTCCTCAAGGACTGTTGATGGAATTGTGGAAAGGAGCGCTTCATTATGCTGTTTCGGGGGTGACAAAAGAGTAGTTGGAAACACAAGCAGTGTTGTCAAGGAATGAATTGGGGATGATGCAAATACGAATGATGCGGAATTGTTCATAGCATTGACAGCACTCTTGACTGGGTTTGCAAATGATAAGCCTGATGACTGACTTGAGCCAGTGGCTGGGGTATCATCACCCATCACAGTATCAATATCAGTGTCCTGTGAATGCATCATATGGGAGCGCACTTGATAGATCATGTCTGTCACAGCACAAACAGGTGTCGAAGGTGGAACAGGTAGATTTCCACGGAAAGATGTCTCCAAGCTAGGTACCATCATCTCGGATGTCACAACATTGCAGTTAAAAGGAACAACACCAGTTTTGGCAAAGGCAGCCAAGATGTTTCTTGCTGTAAGGGCACGGACATGAGCAGCTCCATAGATCTTTAGAAAAGTGGCTTTTGTGATCTTCTTTGCCTTCTCTCACTGCCATTTGAGCTTTTATTTGGTCCAGAATAGCTTCAGCGGTGCAAAAATCACAACATCAAGACCCTGGTAGACATGGGTGCCATGTGCCAGATAGCAAATGACATGAATGTGACATTTGCGAGCATAGAGTAAGAAGTCATGCGTGTCATGGGAATTGTGGCCATCAACAAGCAGCAACCATGTTTTGCCATTTGCCTTCTTGTGGGTCTGGTTATCGAAATCTTTCAGCCATTCAACACCAATTTCACCATCAGTCCAACCCTTCTGGGAATGACCGAGCCTATTTGAGCATGTTATAAAGATTCATTTTCCAGTCTGAATGACTTACAAAGCATTTGTTGGATTATCTTGAACCCAGTTGACCTGGAAAGACGTCCCTTTGAAGATGACAGACAGTTTCAATGCTGAACTATCTGCACAAATGGTGGCAATCACAGTCATATTCTCTCTTCCACCATCTGATTGAACATTTTGAGATTTCTTGCCTTTGCGTCCAATGACCCGCTGCTTTGTTCCACCAGCAGTTATAAAACCAGCTTCATCAACCCCATAGATATTCTCTGCCAGAATCTCTTCCAATGGAGAAGATGTGTCAGTGGAGACAGGTAGTCCTTGCATAGCAGCAGGCCTGTCAACTGTGTTAAATATAGAGCAAGCATGAAAATGGAGGACTCACGGAATAACTGGATTGTCAAGATCAATCTCTTCAAGATCTCCATCTTCATCAGCTTCTGCTAGCCTGTCCAAATCCTTGTCAAATGTCCAGTCTCTTTTCCCAGCAAGAACCTCCTCCAAAAGGTCATAATATGCTATGTTATTTGAGGGATTGACAGCTCGCCCACATTTGTCTTCGACATCGTGAGACCAGTACATTTTGAGACGGTCATGCCTTTCCACAAAGCGGTGTGAGGGATCCTTGCGGACGGTGTGGAAAGCATGTCAATATATGAGTATGCGAATGAACAACACACACAACAACACCAACACACCAATACACTCTTTATATCCTCGATAAGTTCAGGTTTCTTATAATAGAGATAGTCCAAAGTACAAACACTTGTCTGTACTCAGTGTCTTACGTCTGGTCGTCTTTGAGAGCTTTTAACTGAGTTTATAGCTTGTTTAAAGTGTGGTAACGCTAGGGTTTGTGGTCTCTTGACTGAAGCACGATTTGCACTAAGTAACTTGACTAGAACTTAACTAGAACTTTGACTAGAGATTTCTCTTGCAAGACTAGAGGGTGCACTAAGCAACTAGACTAGACTAGACTTGGTTCAAACTTGTTCAATTCGTCAAAACGTCGGTAACTGAGTCCGAGAAACAAAGTAATATTATCCACAAGTCAGCTACTAGTTTCCAGCCTTGGTCAGGCGGTCACTTGTTACTAACTGGGTTCAATGCCCTACAATGTTCTAGATATTTACTACAAACTTAGAGTCCTTAAATACTGTTCAGAAACGATAACATAATACACTTGAGTCATTCACAGGAGTCTCTGAGTCAGATTGCCAAGGTGGCCACACAACATCAGTCATCCTGCTATTAATAGTACAACCAGGTGAAACCTCCTAGTGGAGTCTCTTGCCGATCAGGTATTTTGAGAAGTGCAGAAAGAAGACAAGTCCTTTTAGTCCCTTCTGTACTCTCTTATTTGATTCTCATCGTCTAGTCTTGTGTCAAAAGCACATCCCTTGATATGAACAATTGTCCACACTGTGGGTCCATCTTTATATAGGGGTATCCTTGTAGGTTGCCCTGATCGTTCTGCAATCGTCTTGGTTTCTGCAATCGACATCGGTCAAAGCTCCGGTCATGTAATTCTTATGACAGTGGTCCGGTTAGAGCTCTGCTTAGTCTGTACTAAAGAGTCATTGTCGTTTCACAGTGCTAAGTCCTCCAGTCTCAAACAGACATCTTGGCTCGCAGGGTTTCGTCATAGTATTCAGTCTTGGCCATTATGTGAACACCGCTGTTCTTCTTGTAGTCATAGCACGCCGTCTTTGGTCTTAGGAGTACCTTCTGGGCTGATAAGTACAAACACAAAGCACAGACACTTGTTAACGCTTGACATTCTTACTAGCAACCTTGAAGCTTGGTTCTAGCGCTCCATCAACGTCCCAGCAGTCAAAGAGATGCCAAACTGCCCAGTTTGGTATGAAAACAAGGCTGAATTTTTATATGCCCCATCAGCGGTCACTCCAATTCTTGCCAATGCCACCCTCAGGAAATTCATCTCCCAGTCAGGTGCGACAAATCTATATGCTTCAGCTGCTCATGGTTCAATGGGAAGTTCCTGCTAGCCATCTCAATTGAGTAATTAATGACAATCTCTACCTCGGGCTGAAGGAGCCATCCTTGGGACACATTTGACACACTCAGGGATATTCCACCCTTGACATGCCTTCTAAGGGT
Source organism: Mycena floridula (assembly GCA_029320655.1). Classification (NCBI taxonomy): domain Eukaryota; kingdom Fungi; phylum Basidiomycota; class Agaricomycetes; order Agaricales; family Mycenaceae; genus Mycena; species Mycena floridula. The sequence continues at coordinate 60,445 of JARIHS010000048.1, forward strand.
GGCATGGGAAAGCTTGATGACCTTCTCAGTCTTACGACAGTGGTCCTCAGTGATTTGGTTGCAGCATTTTTGATAGCTTTTTGGGTTGACATTGTGGGAATGACTGTGCTCAGATTTGTAAAGGGCAACCGCTTGCAGATAAAGGCCATCCTTGACTTCTCTGGCTATGCGTGTCTTTTTGATGTTGGAAGCTGCCTGACTGACCATTGTAAGGGGCCATAGTCGAGGGAGATGAAAATTATTGTGTGATGTGACTGTGACAACCCAATTAGGATACTCCTTTGGGTGGAATATGGTTTCCAGTGATTTACCAACCACCAAGTCACTGTATCCTTTCACAGTGGCTTGGGATATGGGCCATAGTGAACTATAGAAGCCTAATATTGTCTCCATGAGAGCCTGGTTGCTGTTGGATCAGTGTAAATCTCAGAACCTTCCTATGATCCATCATTCCTACTGGTAATAATTTAATTTCTCTTCAGCAAGTCATTCCACTGCTCTGAAACATGGTTGTATTGAAGGTAGTATATGTTTGTTTCTGTGAAAAATTAATCGAGTGAAACTATCAACATTTACGGCCCCAGGATGTGTTTGGATCATTGACCGGGGTCAGATCAAGGGCCGGTCCAAGACTGTACCTATAGAAATTATACATATTGTACTCTAGGTAGTAAATCCAGTAGAAGGTACCTTTAGGATACAGCTAATTTCTCAGTCCCTAGTGGTCTCTAGATGCTCAGGGTACTTGATAAGACATATTATAGTGTACTACCATGTTTACAGCCATGTCCCAAGGGAAATTGGGATGCTTAGAGCCTCCTACTGCCATTCTGAGAGGTGCAGCCAGTTTGTCACACAGTGTGACATAACAGTCCAAATCTAGCCAAGTCTCTGGGAATGCCAGCACAATGCTCTATGCAGTGTCATTTTCCTCACAACATGTTCTCACACATTTTAGTGCACTATACTATTTGTTATGAAGTACCCCAAGCATCCAGAGACCACTAGAGGCTGAGAAATTAGCTATAACTTGAAGGTACCTCCTAGTGGGTTTACTACCTAGAGTAAAATATGTATATCTGCTGGGATAATTTCTATAGGTATATGATACATATATCTGAAGTTTTAGGCCTTTCCAGAGAGTCCCCAAAGCATCCTGCATGTTCTAGGGCTCAGACTTCATCAAATCACCCCTACCTCTTGTACCTTGCTGAAATTCACATGGTATATTAGAGAAAAGTAGCCTATGATTTAAAGCTTTCAGAGACAAGAAATTAGAGCCTATTCTGAGGCTAATCCACCAAGATTTGCACCTGCTATGATTTATTTTTTGGTGGCATCAAATTCATGATCAAAAATGATGCCACACCTTAGGTACTAGAAATAGCTGCAACCTCAGAGAATATTCTCTAGAAACATTCTCTCTTGAAAGGAATGCTTGAGAATAAAGCATCATGAATATTTCCAACTATTAGATCAAGGACCCCAGACACCCTGTGACAGTGAACATTTTCAAAAATGCAAAATTATTCTACAATGTGAAAAGTTTTCAAAAACATTCTGGCAAAAGTTTTCCTAGAAATATTCTGCACTCAGGGGGCAATTAGCAGGGCATATGGGACACTTTCATTCCTCTGATAGCCCCTCAAGTAGGTTGCCTGAAGTGTATCATTCAAAGTCCAGAGGACTGTTATGAAGTGTACAAATATGCAATGTTGAATGAAGCAGAGTGAAACATCTCCTATTGGTTAGAAAACATGAATATACAATTTCAAGATCATTGATCGCCCATATGGTTTCCAGCAAAACGGCATACTTGAAGCTGGCTGCCAGATTTCAAAAATATAGGAAACAATATCTATTTTGGAAATATCGAAGAAAATAGTTTTTTGGTGGAAAGCAGGACGAAGGCATTCAAACTTTGTTGGAAGAGTTGGCATCAACCATTTTGATATTGTTGGCAGCAGCTTGAAAAAACGACAATTTCGTCAGAGCCTTTCTCAGCCAAGAAGTCAAGAAGACAATTGAGGTCAAAATTGTCTTCAAAAACAACCAATGTAACCCACTCCACTTCAGGTAACCTACCTGAGGGGCAATTAGGGGAATGAAAGTGTCCCATATGCCCTGCTAATTGCCCCCTGAGTGCAGAATATTTCTAGGAAAACTTTTGCCAGAATGTTTTTGAAAACTTTTCACATTATAGAATGATTTTGCATATTCATGATAGCATTTTTGAGAATGTTCGCTGTCACAGGGTGTCTGGGGTCCTTGATCTAATAGTCATGATGCTTTATTCTCAAGCATTCCTTTTAAGAGAAAATGTTTCTAGAGAATATTCTCTGAGGTTAGGGTTGGGTATGCTGCTGAATGTGCACATTTAATCAAGGTCCCGGGAATGTCACAAATCAGCAATTTCGGGTTTGCTGTGCCATACCTTTGCACCGCATTTTTGTCCTGACCGCGTTTTTTTTGTAATTTCATCCGAGTTTTTGGATACTCACTAGCTCATCTATGGAACATGCTGACCACAAGTCCCGTACCTCTTGAAAACTATCTTGACAGCCTTGTATTTTCAGACCTTCATTGTTTGCAGAGCCTGGGCCGCTTTGCTTCTCTGTCACAATATGTCACATCGCCTGCTTCCAACCACGATCCCAGCGACAAATGGTTTCATTTTCAATACTATGCAACCTGAAGCAACATTCTTGGTGAATACCATTTCATATGCTCACCCATCTTCCTTCCTTGTGAGCTTGACAATCTGAGGATTAAATCTGCATTTTTAGTGGACCGTCGGCTAGCCAAGAAACCTGGATGCAGAGGGAGCGTTTGAGGATTCCCAGCTTAGATTGAGCTTATCCAGGTGAGTTATGAGTCTCTTACATGGCACAATCTTGCTGAAAGACAATTTTGGTATTTTTCCAACCCTCTATCGCTGTGCTTGCATGACTTTATTTTGGCAGGCCTGAATCTTGCTGCACTGATCATGGCCTCATCTATCCCTCCATTTTGTCTCACTCATATCCAGGCCACCTCTCTTCCACTCCCAGAGAAGTTCCGTGGGCAGGTTCAGCATGGCTGACTGGAATGATTATGTATACAGAGTGCTCAGTGAGGCTACTGTATTCCTCTATTAGCTCATATAATAATCTATTATTTCAAGGCCATGTCTCCAGCTTCAATGTCATTCAAAATACATGACAGACAGTGCCAAATCCATCCCTGGCTCGGGGATTACATAAGATCAGCCACGACGCTAAGAGCTCTGGTGAGTTCTGGATGTGTAATGGTGTGTCATTGCATCATAAACATGATGTCTCTCCTCATTGATAGCTTTATTGCAGCAAGAGAGGAAGAAGAGAGAAAGAATTTCTTTTGGCAAGCAGGCATATCTATTATCAGGCAGCTCTGAGTCAAGGCAGCTGAGCTTTACCTTTTTTTCTTTCTGAATTTTACAGTCAATAATTAATCCCCTTTTCTCTACATTGTGCCATGAGTGAAGTTAATACCTACTGACTGCAGTACAGTGATCTATTGACTGGAGGTTCATAGGCTTAGCGTCTCAGATTTCGGCAGCACTCACCTACCAGTAACCAAGGCGCAGGGCTATATTGATCGCATTTTCACAGTATACGTCTCTGGAACATGCCAATGTACCAGCTTTCCAGACAGCAGAGGGGCTTACTTGATGAAACCACCAAAGATGTCTTCACTGCTGCACACAAACAGTATCGTGAAAGAGTTGACCTCTTAACTGCTTTTCCATTGGCAGCTGAGAAGGATGTTTCTTGGTGCCACATTTCCTGCAATGAAGTGAGTCACAGGCAGTGCGAGGCAGACTGGGCGACACAATGGATGAGTGCTCTGCACCGACCCCTTCATCATCCTACCAATGCTGACCCACCCATTTTCACACTTGATAGCTTGATACAGTATCCTGAAGGTAATGAATTACTAATGGATGGTCCCTAAGTGTAGGCGGTTGAAGATAGAGTAGTTGGAAGCAAATGAATATGAACTGTTTGGATTCGGCTTAGAGATTGAGCAGGTGGTGGTATTGGTGTGCAAGCTAGTTGTATGGTATACATCTCTGGTGGCTGGTGGTCTTCCTGTACTTGTGGATTAATTTAAAATGAGAATTTGTTATATTCTCCTGATTCAAATGTCCTTATAAGCATTTTCAAGGCACCAACAGGCACATACAGATAGGTTTCCAATGCCCCGAATGTGATTATAATATTCTGCAAGAGGCCTGCACCGTGATGCCAATTGACACAACATTGTCAGTTCAAATGCCGTGAGAAAAAAGGCTTAAAACGGTGCTCACTCTCTCAATTGTGCTCGGTAGTCACTGGTAGCTTGCTAAAATCATTTTTAAATAGAAGTGTGGACTCATATTCAAGTTACCCTCTGCGGTAACTTGCTGTTCACCAAAGGTGGAAAAGTGACCCATGTGACAGATTTGAAATCTGTCATGTGGGAACCGAAATTTGGCAGCGGTAAAACCGGACCGGAGGTGGTGGGGTCCTGAAGAAAATCGGACGTTGTGTCTGAAAAAAAAGAAATCGCACACCTCTTGATAATCTGGGACTAAGTTAGTGATATTACAGCCATGAGGGCATTGCTAAATGGTTCATGTATATTCAACACCAGTGAAGAAAATATACGGGGGAAATTGCCAAAAACGCGGTGCGAGGTCAAAAACACAATGACCGGCTATGGTTCATGTAACCTTTAAACACCAATAATGAAGAAAAGATACAGGGGAAGTCAATGAAAACACGGTGACTGGCTGAATTATATTTCCATGGGAAAGACCATCAAAAAGAAATAAACGGCTTTTGATTAAATGTGCACATTCAGCAACATAGTTGGGGTTAGCTTCAAATTAGTTAGAATATTTTCCAAAACAATTGTCCTACAATAAATGAATATTCTCAACAATATTTCTGTCATAGAGGTGTCTGGGGTCAAACTATATATATCACCATAAAAACTTCTCTTATCTGAGAGAGAAAAATATTCACTGACCTCCTTGGAAAGCTTTACTGAAAAATTTACAAGACCAGCTAGAGAATATTCACTGAATATTCTATGAATGTTTTGTGAATGTTCTGTGAATGTTCTGTAAGACTTGAAAATATTCTATAAATGTTTTGTGAATATTCTGTGAATGTTCTGTAGAAGTCAACAGAAGAGTTTTGAATATGAAGATTTGATGAACCTTGACATCTGTGGCAATTGGCTTTCAGGGTTTACGAGTTGAAGATCTTGCATTGTCATCTGTACTTGGAGAAGGCGACAATGGGTTGTCTGCGATAATGGTGGTGGATCAGGCTGCCGACACTTTAATTGTTTTTCTGACTGGAGTAGTCAGCTTCGATGAGGTCAGCTTCAGGACAGCCTTTGTAGGAGGAGTCTTCAAAGATGAGGTTTTGGATGGCAGTGGAGGAGATGGAGCAGTAGTAGCGTGAGCAGTCAAATGCTGAGGGGATTTCAATTTCAGAAGCTGGAATTCTGCTGACTGAAGGTTCAGAAGAACAGCAGTTGAGATTTTTGGAGCCTGCTATAAAAATCAGTCAAAATAAAATGCAAAAAGAAGCAGCATATGTACAGAGAGATCCAGGATTGGATTTAAATGCCAATATGCTGAGTTTTCAGGATGATAACTGACTGGTAGCTCGGTAAAAATCTCTTCTACCTAGGACCTGTATATCATTAATTTGCCTTGATCTTGGAGGTTTTCAGATTTGAGATAATCAACGTGGAACATCTAGAAAATGAGACCAGTAAGGCAGAGAATATATCAAGAAAACAGTGTGCCATAAAAGGGGAAATGTTTTGTAGGAAACGTGCTGCCACTCCTTTCCAGCTGGCCTGAGGAGTTTTTGGAAATTTGAAGAATTCAATACCAGTGTCAGTTAATTCAGCAACATTGGAGGTGAAGTCACCTCCAGGATCTGCAATTGGTGAAGACATTGGGTGGCAGTGGCAGTTGACAAAAAAAAAGGAGAAGAGAGACATGGGAAGTGCACAGCTCTTATAAGCCAGACTTTGAAATTATGAGCCATATCTCTGGTTCATATATCTCCATATGAGATAAGTGACAAATACATCCAAAGAACATAGAGACTCCCAGCAAAGAAAAGGAAAAAACCAAGGATGAAGTTTTATAAGAGTTGATATGTGTAACAAAGATGCCAAGTCCCAATCTGGAAGTCCAGATAATGATGCAGTAATTTGTTGCAACATCAGTGTGATAATTCTGTAACATGTGAATAATACAGGCTAATGCAAGTAAGGGTAGCTGATGGTTTGTATCACAATATCTATTTTTTGCTACAAACGAGACAGTTTCCACTAAAGAGGGGCTATCCAGACTGTCAGGAATCATCCTTGTCCCTTGCAACAAGCATCCCGGTGAAGAGAGAGTGGTTACTGTAAGATAATATTGCCCTGTGATTAGAAGATACTATGAGGACAGAATGTTCTAACCAAGTAAAATTCTTCATCTATACCAGATCAGCTTGGACTCCACATAGGGGGTCTCAGGTTGACAAGTTCTATTTTTGTACACTTAATGCTGATTGATACGCCTTGGTGAAACACCTCGGCAGAGCTTGGACATTTGTCTCTCGGTCTAGAACTCTAGTTTGAGCTTAAGAAACCAGAAATCAGAACAAAGTCTGTTGTCGGGAGATCAATCCGGCATAATCCCCAGCATGTATCGGAGATTGATGACCAAGCCCGACCTTGCTGATAAAGGGACAACTGCAGTGAAGGTACTCACTCGAAGATTCCAGAATATATTGAGAATAGTATAAATACTGTAGTAGATATTCAGAGCTCTTCATGAGCTTGTAACAAAGAGGTCTAACAACCAAAGCAGTAATACGGCCCAATTCCAACAAAGTCTAGTCTTGAGATAATTGGCATTACAAGTGCTTCTAGTCTAGCAAAGATCTCTAGTTGAACATGGAACCTCTAGGTTTGAACTCTAGTGTTAAGAGACCACCCTTAGTGTTAACAGCACTTAAAAACTTCTAGAAACAAAACAGCTCCTCCCAAAGAGACAAGTCCAAGACAACTTCGCAACAAAGTGAGTTGTTCCGAGAACTGAAGTTATTCAAGACCTGAACTACTTAAAAGGATATAAAGCATGTATTGAGTTCTTAGTAGTGTTGTGTGTGTTTGTTCATTCAGATGTGACATTTCTGACTTGTTTTCCACACTGTCTGCAAGGATCTCTCACACTGCTGGTGCTGAATCTTTGATTAGTACATCCCTAGAGAGTGGTTGATGTGCATGAGGAGCTTATCATGCCAGGACATGCCAGACACAACAGTTTGACCTTCAGAGTTTCTTCTCCTGCTAGATAGAACAGATTGAGCCTTTGCAGACACAAAGACTGTGTGAGAACATACCAACATGGCAAGGAGCAACAAGGTATGTGATGGATGCAATGCTGCAACAAAAAGGGGAAAAGAATAGCATCTGTATCTCTGAAAACCATCAACAATCATCAAAGAGAAGATGAATGAGGCCAACAGTCAATAGAGCAAGTAGAACTACATTGAATTCAGGTAGAAATCAGTGAATGTTCAAGCAAATCATACAATTAGCAGCTCACCCCTTTTTGACTGCAAAACCGTGCCTCTGAGGCTATTACAGACATCTGTCACAAGTTCTAGGCCATGAATAAACCAGATTGATTACAAAAGGCAACAGCAGAGGGAGCGTCTACACAACAATGAATGAAAAGGGAATCTGTGGAGCGCTTTTTTGAACCTCTATCTTAAGAAGCTCAAGTTAAATGTTAATACTTTGTAGGAGTACCTTGTAGCCCTTTTCAAGAGCTTTAAGAGTTCTTGTGGTCACTTAAGCTTTTAAAGAACAATTGAAGGAAGTAGAGCCAAAATGCGGTCCAAGCCCTAGCCTAGGGTTAGATGCCTACATTTATTAATGTTTTCAACCAAGTCCGCTTTTTTGAACCTTTAACTTGAAGGATTCAAATTGAATCTTAAAACTTTGTAGGAGTGTCTTGTAGCCCTTTTCAAAAGCTTTAAGAGTTCCTGTGACCATTTAAGCATTTAAACAACAATTGAAGGAACTAGGGCCAAAATGTGTTTTAAGCCCTAGTTTAGGGTTACCAAATATAGCTACAGCATACTTGCCTTTTTTTTAAATTGCCTAATTTAGTAATTTACAATCAATCAAGTAGAAACAGCTTGGATTGGTGATTGGTATATTTATTATTACTATATTAGGAAGTTGTTCATTGCTTTCTTAGAAATCATCTCTGATTACTCTATTGAACAAGTCACAGTATAATTTCACTTCTAAATATAGGCTGATTAGATATTTTTTATGTTTAGCTCAACATGAATACTGAAGTTGAATGTAAATAGTTTTTGAGTCATCAATATCTTGGAAAACAATCTCCTTGTCATCAGTATCCTAGAGAATAATTTCCATTTGATGGAAAACAATGTCTTAGTCATCAGTGTTTTGGAGAATAATTTCTATTTGATGGAAAACAATCTCTTAGTCATCAGTATCTTGGAAAATAATTTCCAGTTGTTGGAAAACAATCTTTTAGTCATCATATCTTGGAGAATAATTTCCAATGGATTCAATGATTATTTTCTACTGTAATTGTTTTCTAAAATTCTATTATTATATCAGAGTTTATTTTCTGGTATCAAATTGTTTTCTAGCACTAGGACCCCAGACACCTATAAGGTAATTATTTACCTGAAATCTTTTCTAAAAAACTGAAAAATCTCTAAAAACTGAAAAATTTCCATGAAAATAATCTCCTGGGGCCTACCTTTAGCAAGGCATTTTTACATCTTTTGTACTGCTAAAGGTTTGCAAGTAGGTTGCCTGAAGTGACGAGACCCATGGAATCCATTTTGTCAAATCCTGGTTCCACTATCCAAATCACTGTTTCATCATCATTGGCAAGCTCTACCAGAGATTGTAGGGATAACATCATTGTACCCTGTGAAGTGCTAACAGCTACTTCATCAGGGCTGTTCCACAAAAAAGGCAAAGGTCATCTCTGAGAGGCCGGCAGAGGTTGAAATTCAATCTACTGAAACAACCACAGGCAGATTGATCTTCAACCAGCCATTGAGTCATTATCAACCAGCTAGGTTGAATTATCAACCTACCAAAAGGTAGGTTAGATAGCAACCTAAAACGGTCAGTTTCAACCTACCACCTTTCCAAGCCATAGTGCAGTGACAATCACTGGCATCTTGGTTGATCTTCCATTGCTAGGTTGATTTGCTTCAACCAATATATAGTTGAAAATGTCTCAATTATCTCTCAATTATCACTTATGTGTACGTTGAAAAAGCCAGCAAAATTGATCCATTTCCAACCACAAACTAATGTACCGATTGGGATGTGGAAACCAACTGCATGTGATGTGGCTGATTGATTCCATGGGAGTGGATCCAGGCTTGTCCTCAACCATCGAGTGCCATTTCATCCTCATCCCCATTCCCGTCCTTGGAGGATCCTTTGACAAATTCCTTTTCCTTCATTGCTTCAGTGCTAGCCTCCTTTGACTTCTTTTTCTCCTGACGGTTGGCACGACATTTCTCTTGCTTCTTGGCCTCTAGGATGATGACTGCGGTTTTCTTCCAGGACTTGGATTGGTCTCGCTTGGCTGCATTGTCCTTCAAATGTGAGTATTTTGCAGGAACGTCCATTGTGCCCTTCTTGTAGTTGGTCTTGCGCTTGTTGGAAAGATACTGACGGACAATTTTCTCTGTAGCCCAATTATTTCTGAATTTGGCAAGGAATGGGTGCCTTGCAGCAACCTGCAATATTGGGTGAGCATGATAGATTATTTTGCGGCAGGAGAACTAAAGCCTCTTACCACAGCAAAAAAGTCGGCTTTCGCTCTGGCGCTAATGTCGGCCCATGCCTTGTCCCAGGGCAGTTGAGCATTCAAACTGAGGTCTCGCACCTCCCGCTATATGCTACAGTAAGCCAAATTATTATCTGAGAAAATTTTGCTGACCAAAATAGTGTTGTATTGTCTGGTCTTCTTTGTAGAACCGCTGAGACCCATCTCAACCTGCAACGAGTAGTTCCTTCCCTTGGGCTTGGCAATTTTGGCAACACAGGTGATATGATTGTTACTAGGAGCAGGCTGGGTGACAGAGACGGCAGCTGTAATTTATATATGGTGAGTTTTCTTTTGTCGATTGAGAAGCAGAGACTAACTGGGTCCTGTTGCATCATCATCATCCTTGTCGTCGATATCCATGTCGTCTGGCTTGTTAGGATCTTCATCTTGACAGACAGTCAGTCATTGGGTGATGTGGCATAAAGTCTACATGCCATCCTCTTCTTCATCTGCACCAGAGACATCTTGATGATCTTCAGCTCTGTTTGTACCATGGTTGGTGCCATTGTGACCTCAAAATTCATGGTCAGATTTTTCCAGGTGCGACATGAATAATTCTTACCATTCTCTTCCTCATCATTGCCCTCAGCTGCAGCATTCATCTTCTCTTGAGCTTCTTTTTCTGCCAACAATTGTGCTACCAGAGCTGTAGGAGATGAGGGCCCAATAAAAGAAATGGTGTGATTGCAAGGGTACATTACCTTTTGTTGCTGCCAGTTCTTTTGCCACAGCAGTTGGGTCCTCATTTTCCTTGCTGTTGTTAGACAAATAGCGAGCTCAAGAGCGCTTCACAGCTGCTGCCTTTGGCTGGGTCGTCGTCGCTGGTGCAACATTGGCTCCCGCCTTTCGGATCAGTGGATTAGTCACATCTCTCTTAGCTGGAGCCTTGGCTGGTGTTTTGGATGGAGCTTTGGCTGTGCTAGACATGCTGTTATCGTGGTGAATATATTCGGTTGACAGTGAGCAGTTGAATTTTTTTTTTTTCAACAAGTCCGAGGATTGCGTGATCTTCAGGTCATGTGACTCCATCTCCTTTTCGAATGTTCCATCCACTGTCATTGATCTTCTTGTCCATGCAGTCTTGCAAAGCAAAACAAAAGACTGGTAAAGACAATTATGTCTATTGCTCTTGCTGCAATGAGTATATCACCCAACAGCGAGAGTGCAGTCATCGACGTAGAAACATTGCCACCCCATATCCTGCATCAACCTCAGCAAACTTTGCTCCAATCCATTCGGTTGTTGAGGCATCTGACTCTGAAACCTCCAGTGGTACTGGTGACTCGGACACCTGAGAGTCAGACCAGGAAATGGACATCAATTCTCCTGACCGTGATGATGCTGATGCCACAATGCATGATATTGACAATGCAGCTCCTGAAATTCTTTCTGCACTGAGTACAGAACCTCCAGATGGTCCTGAGCCAGATGTTGATGATGATATTGACATTGATCTGTGGATGAAGAATATCTGAGCACATCCCTGGACTTTCCCTGAAGAAGCCCTGGATTCAGATGAGGAAGATGACCAGGACATAGATGATTCAGAGGATGAGGATGAAGACTGGACTCGCTTTGACTGGGGTCAATTCCAATATGAGAGGGAGAGAAATCTATCAGCCTGGGACCGTCTCAGAGAGGACTATGATAGAGAAGTGGCCAAAATTGGTTAGTTGCATGTTTTTCTTTCAGTTTATCTAACTGAGCATTAACAGGAGACAAGCTTGCTGCCTATGACCTTGCAATTTGCAAAGCATTCACCTTCAAAGTCAAAACCCAGACATCAGACCGCCACTTCTCTCTCATTCCCCAAGCATTTCTGACAGATGAGGAATTGCCCAGCCTTGATGCTATCCGCTCCAGAGTCGCCTTCCTGGCTGGATTTAAGCCACAGATTTACCACTGCTGTGTCAACTCATGCATCTGCTATGTCGGGGCTAATGCTGATCTTACGCAATGCAGCTACTGCAAAGAGCCACATCTATGCTCAGACAGAAAGCCTCGCAAAACATTTACCTATATACCCCTTATTCTTTGACTCTCAGCCTTCACTGCAAATGAGCATATGGCCAAAGATATGCAGTATCGCAGAGAACACATTCATGATCCTGACATCATCAGTGATGTTTTTGATTCCTAGCTCTACTGAGATCTGCGGGTGCGCAATGTCTGTATTGGGGATCACAAGTCGTCTGTGAAGTATTTTCAGGACCCTAGAGACATCGCAATGGGGCTCTCGACCAACGGTTTCTGTCCTTTCAAAAAGAGGAAACAGACAGCATGGCCACTCATTTTATTCAATTATAACCTTCCACCTGACATCCAGTTTCACTTCGAGAACATTCTCGCACTCGGAGTCATTACAGGACCAAAGAAGCCGCACAACATTGATTCCCCTCTCTGGCCACTAGTGCAGGAGCTTCTGCTTCTTGCAAAAGGTGTCCCAGCTCTTGACATTCTCTCCAGCAATCGCTTCTCTTTGAGAGCATTTCTCATGCTTATATTTGGTGATATTCCTGCCATTTCTATGATTATGAACATGAAAGGGCACAACAGAATATGTCCATGTCGGATGTGCAAAATCAAGGGGCTTTGTAATCCCTCAAAGCCCAAGGCTACATCACATTATGTCCCTTTGCACCGTGATAACCATCCAGCTGTTCTGGCAAACGCAGATGCAATCAAATCATATGATCCTCACAATCTTCCATTATGCACTCATGATGAAATCCTCGACCAAGCCAAACAAGTTGAAACTGCTCGCACCAACACGGCAGCAGACGAGTTAGCCACCGAGTTTAGTGTCAAGGGCACCTCTATCCTTTTTCAGCTCGACTCACTCACATTTCCTCTATCATTTCCCTACAATTTCATGCACCTCATGGGAGAATCTTGGACTGCAAACTACAAAGGTCTCAATGCAGGCACTGGCTCGTATGAGCTTTCTGATGCTATCTGGGAGGGTATCGGTCATGCTACCGCTGCGGCCGGATCCACTATTCCCTCTGCCTATGGCACCTGTGTTCCCAATATTGCAGATTCCAATTTTATGTTCGCAGAGATGTATTCAATCTGGACTCTGTATATTGGCCTGGTTCTGCTGCGTCGTTGCTTCACAGATGAGAAATACTACAAGCATTTCATTGATCTTGTATATCTCCTCAACATCTGTCTTCAGTTTGAGATAACCAAGGATGAAGTGGAACTAGTTCGTCTGGGTTTTATCAAGTGGGTCGAACAGTATGAAGAGTAAGTTTTCTTATTTTTGCAGCAGCTCAACTATGGCTCAATTTACGCAGATTCTATTATCAACATGATCCGACCCACATTTCTACATGTCCACTCACAATTCATGGACAATTGCATATCACATCAAGCATATTAATTGCCGGTCCAGTCTGGTGCTACTGGGCCTTTCCCATGGAGAGATACTGTGGTGTCACCAGGGGCAAAACCCGGTGCACCTGAGTTCAGTGCACCTCTGGTTGCACCTAATCTGTACCTAGGTCGCACCTTGCAGTTTACCTGCCAGTTTTTGACAGGTTCCTGATCAGCTGAACTGATGTGGAGCTATGTGGAAAAACTTTGAGAAAAACTTTGTTCAACTCCCATTCAAGTTTTAATTCATTTTCCCTTGGTTTAAATGTCCTGGCCTCCTTTGTCAGTATTTTTTTTTGGCATTTAACCCTAACCCTAATCAATAGGGAGGATTGAAGAAGGGTAGAGAATGCAAAACATGATTGATCATGTGGAGGTCAAGCAACAGATCTCAGATTTGACAGTTGCTATTTTGAGAGAACAATAGAACACATGTTTGATGCCGAGATGCTAATGAAAGGGCATGAGAACAATGCAAGGTGTAACTTGGGTACAGACTAGGTGCAACCACAGGTGCAGTGAACATGGTGCAGATGACTTTGCCCGCGGTGTGTTCTCCAACCTGCAATCAAAAGTCGGTGCCACCCTTTTGCCTCGCTTGACAGGTTTGTCATTGAAGATAGTCAGCTTACACAGATCAAGACAGTGTATGATAAGGTTGAGGCACTCTCTCTTAAGCCTCCTCCTGCAAAACCGAGTTTAATGTTTCAAGATCCAGCTTGTAAGCTCTCTTGCATTTTTTATTCCGTATATTTACCTTGGATTCAGACCCAACATGCCGACTTTTACCTCCCCGAGCCTCTGAACGACCAGATGCCTCGACGCTCAAGCCATTGATAGGAGCTCTAGCCACACGATTCAATGTTTCTGTCAACATTGTCCGAATGGCCCTCAAAGACTCTATCATTGAAGAGTGGGGTCGTGATTATGTCCACCCGCACCCATGCCAAAAGCAGGTCACATGATCCTGGGACTGTCCCAGGATCACATGCATGATAGATCGTGTATTTCTTTCAAGTTCGTTCTGTGAAATATGAGGTCGGTTTCTGAAGAGACAACCATACAAGGCTCTATTGTGTAGCTGTTCCCAAATATTTGTGTAGTGTCAAAGAAGTTGGAAGATCAGCCTTGCCACACAGCGCGACATTGCAACATCCCGAAAGCCAAGTCTTTTCCAGCTAAGTAATCTAGGAACAAAGTATTCTCATTGCTGTCTCGGCATATTTTGAATCGGTGGGCCGGCTCGCATCTTCTTCTCGACGTTGGCATTTTCTTTGTCAGCTTTGTCAGCTCGTCTGACTCAGATTCGGCCATTAGACCTAGAAAAAATCACGAAATGCTCGCGTTGCTCTTATAAAGGGCCTCAGCACACTTTTCCTCGCAAGCCCAACCTCACATTTATCAGGGAGTGCTTCCAATGCCAAACCAAATCCGCTGGATACCGCATGGGAAAACGAGCCAACAAAGCTGACAAAGAAAATGCCGACGTCGAGAAGAAGACACGAGCCGGCCCACCGATTCAAAATATGCCGAGACAGCAATGAGAATACTTTGTTCCTAGATTACTTAGCTGGAAAAGACTTGGCTTTCGGGATGTCGCAATGTCGTGCTGTGTGGCAAGGCTGATCTTCCAACTTCTTTGACACTGCACAAATACTTGGGAACAGCTACACAATAGAGCCTTGTATGGTTTTCTCTTCAGAAACTGACCTCATATTTCACAGAACGAACTTAGAAGAAATACATGATCTATCACGCATGTGATCCTGGGACAGTCCCAGGATCACGTGACCTGCTTTTGGCATGGGTGCAGGTGGACATAATGGGGTCGTGTTCAAAGAATTGACTCTGCTGCAGGAGATGTAATCCACTCTTCAGGGTTGGGAACTATTCAAGAAGACAGCCGGGATGCCACCTATGTCAGGATATGGCTTTTTTCCATTTGTGATTCATAATCAGCTCATTATCATTGTCAGTATGAAATGCTTGTTGACAGAAATGCACGAAAGCGCCATGCTGTCCCTGACTTCCAGCCTGAAACTTTCTATGGACAACTTCAGCATATTTACCTGGTCAAATTCACAGAACCTTGTGCATCTCTTGCTTTGACTGGACATACAGCAATTATCATAGCTGCTATGTGCTCATGCAAGCTGGACAAGTCCATTGATATTCCAAAGTTGGACTTCCATTTCTATTCCGGAGAGGGGCAAATGCATGTTGTGGACATTACCAGTATTCAGGCACTTATTGGGAGGGTCAAAGATCGTGACAATATCTGGGCTCTTGTAGATCATAGTGGTGCTTTAGCCTGGGCTACTTTTAATTTAGATGCTGAATAAAACTCAGGGCTCACTTTCGTAAGATCGTGGGATACTACCATAATTTGCGAGATATATCATTGTCATTGAACATGTGGGTTACAGAGCACCAAAGGTAACTGTAGCACTTTTGACTTCAGATGTCTAGCGAAAAGGGTCACAGACCATCACACAGACACGCCGTGGTCCCATGATGAGAACCTCTTTTTTTCTGTCTTGTTGACTCGCATATCCCATCCCAAGGACAGCATCAGCTCACAATATCAAAATGGAGGAACAGAAGGCTCTAGCGTCTGTGGATACAGTGATGGTCAAGGTTGAAGAGCCAGAGAATTTCAAGAGACTTTCAGGCCCAGATTTCCCACCGGATTATGACTGGGACAAACAGTGCACCAGATTTCTGCTCTGGCTGGCTGATATTTTGTTAATTTTGCTTCTCAGCTATGACTACTCCACTGGTCCTGTCTATGAGTAGAATCCTGAATGCACCTGTTCATCCACCATCACCATGAAGGGTATCATTCAAGATCTGGAAAACAAGCATCTTGCGGAGATGACACAAATGCAGGACCAGCTTGATGACCAGGCTACTCGGATGTCAGTGATGACAGAGCGTGTTCATCGCCTGAAAAAATGCCGAGATGTCTTGTATGATGTCCGCCACGAGATGAACTGCGCCATTGCCGAAGCCAAGATTGCGTGCATCAGGAATGAGCGCTTGCAGGAGCTCATGGCCCAGAATATCCGTGTAATGATGGGACAGCTCAGGGAGGAACATGAGATTGCTCGAAAGAGTTGCCAGCACGATATGACTTCAATAAGCCGCCTCCAGAAGGAACCGATGTATGGGGCAAAGCCTGGGAAGACTTCAATGAGGAGTGTCTCAGAGACCTTTGATGACGAGTCAGAGACTTTTCATAGCCTTCCAACACATTTTCTATGGTATTAGTAGCTTCAAGTACCATAGAGACAAAATCAACCTAGCAGAATCAACCTAAATGCAAATCAACCTCATTAGCGGTGATTATTTTCTCAGGTTTTTGACAAGTTTCGGAGCTTGCACAATCACTAAATAATAGGTTGATATGGTTACATTGATAAACGACCTAATCCATAGGTTGACTCGCAATCAACCTAGCCTTCAACCTGCGATAGGTTGCGGTGTGATTTTCAATCTACATGTGATTGATTTTCAACTTCTGCTGGCCCCATAGTGCATGTCCAGTTCTTGCTAAACGAGAAGGTTGAGCAGGAGTCTTCAAGTGCATCCTTGTCATTGCCTAATTCATCATAATCATCCAAGGTACGAAGACGCTTATGAGTCTCTGTCATCCCAGCCATCATAATAACTAAGATTCCGTGCAGAGCCATATTTGCTGGAACTGGACCATCTGCTATTGGAACATCTGCTCGACACATTAGACAGAGATGGTTGTCTTGATAGTCTGCTGCGGTAGGATCCTCCATGGTCCGAGGAGGGTCTTTCACTGGCATCTGCAACAGCTTCCGCTGTATCTGGGGTGTTGAACAATCCAGCCTCTGCATTCTCTTGCATTGCCCGTAAGTTGGCTTGTCCTCTTTTTCCAAAGAGAGAGCATTTACGGTCATTAGCATAATGACCTGGCTCCTTACATGTGTAGCAGACAACTAACTTGTTTCATGAGTTATCAGTCAGGTCTGTGATCCTCGCATCGATGGTAGTCATTCCTTTCTTCTTGACGATTCTCAGCCCTAGGCTTATCTCATCTAGTAGGTTTGTGATTTCTTTGGGTATCATGCCGAGGCTCCCTGCCATGGTCAGTTCGTCGATGACCACAATTATTTCACTGATCATCACGTCAAGTATCTTGTTGATCTTCTTGCTTGTCATCGCATCGTTCAAATCTACCATGATCATTTCTCCTTGGAGTGTCATGTTTCTCAGGCGCAGAGCACTTAGGATGGACCTTTTCGTATAACCTATCATAGTAAGCTGCTCGGTCCTGTCTTTCTTCATAATCCAGGCAGTAGCTGCTTAATTTTTGTCGGTCTAACAATTCTGGCACTCGGTTGCATTTCCAGCGGAATTGTTATTAATATCTTCCTCACAATTTTTCTCATTATCAGGAGGGGATATCATGCGACTACCCAGTCACAGTAGCTTGAAGTATAGTCCTTGCACACCTTCACTGGGCTTGAATCTAGCTTCATCAAAGTCACGACTAGAGTTATTTAGCATGACATCTCGTACGCAATGTTTGTACATCTTCCATATGGCATTTTCGATTCGCCATACTCACTGTTCTCCTCTCATTGGGACAATAGGATCAACAACCATTTCAAACCAAGCTATTGCATTTCCGGTGAGGTTTGCTCTAAGCATTTTGATTTGTGCATCATTGCAATCTGGTCCTCCAAGCCCGAATAGCGCTAAGTATCTTAGGAACTTGGGGATCCAATTGTCGAACTCATCTGAGTTTCGCGAACCTGAGTACTTTTCAGGTGGTTCAGTTTTTACTGACTTGACGTTTCCCATTGCCAATGGTTCACCGATTCCTCTATGAATCATTGACAAGATACAGTCTTTGATTTCTTGTTTCAAAGACCTTCTATTGTAGCACTGAATAACGTCATTACGCACTCTACGAGCGCATCTAGCCTCTCAATGGTTCACAACCACTTCCGGTGATAACTGTCTTTGAGGGGCTCTATCCTCCACTTGGTCTGTAGTAGAGGTGTTGTCTGAGCCACCACCACTTGATGGAGCCTCATCTCCATCACCAGGTGGTCTTGCATGTCTTCATTGTCATCTTTGGTGATTTGCTCATCTATGGCAACAAGCGTCCTCAGGGTATCACCTTCGAAGTTCATTCTCGGCATTGGCATTCCTAACAGTCTCAACCGAGTCAGAGGTATCTGTTCTAGTATCATTGGACTTGCTTTCACTGATGTTACTGTCTTCCTGTCCAGAAGGGTCGCTATCTGAACTAGAGCTCCCAGGAGCATTGCCTCCAGCATTCTCATGCATGTGAGGAGGAGTATCTCATACTTGATCTCGATTCAGAGTACGTTTGACAGCAATTTCTTCCTCAACATGATCATCGCAAGGCTCATTTCGTGGGTATTTGAAGGCCTGCCCAGGATCGAGGTTATTCCACATGAAATATGCTGCTATAGCTTCTCTTTCTTCAGCAATGTTCCTTTCTCACTCATGAGGGATGCCGGCCAAGTCGAAACCAATACCTTGATCATCAATGTTGGTTTGACCAAATTCATGAAGGTGGTTGAAATGAGTTCACTGCAGCGCAACTCTTTCGGTCCATTCAGCATTACACAGTACCTGTTGGGCCTGAGCAGCCACGATGTTTCTCGCTTGGGCGTCTTCGGTGATTGCCAGCAGTCTTGTACACTCCTCTAATTCCAATCATTCGGCAATCAATTCATGTCTTGCCTCACAAACTCCCTTGCGCTCCTCATGAAGAGCATCCAATTGACAATTATTCTCTGCAGCAAGAGCATTCGCTGCATGATCAGCAACCCGACGTCTTGTGTGTGATTGTGTCTAGTGATCATGACAGGGTCATTGTTATTGCGATGTCCTCTCTTCGACAGTCGAGCTCTGATCACCTCAGTGTCAGAGGTAATGTTACTGACACTGTCATCAGGGGTAATGTTATCGTTGTTGAGGTGTATGACAGACTTGGCCGCTGAAGATGCAGGTGGTCGAATCTGATTTACTTCTGTGGGCCTATAACCAGGTAATGCAACATGACTTCTGATTATGTCCCGAATTCTCTCAACCTCATTGTCAGAGTTCAAATCTTCGGTATCGCTGTCCATATCGGGCCAGCGCCAGCTCTAGCGTATAGACACCTCAACCGGATAGCTCTTTCAAGTCGAGACCTTCAGATTTCATGGTCCTCAGGTTCAATGTGAATAGGTATGACAATTGCTGTATCCTCATTCCTTGGGTTAATGGAATAACTTGGAGGAATAGCATCTCTCCAAGAAGGTGGTCCGATAGTCGCTGGATTGCTTTTGTTGGCCATACCATCCCTTGTCTGATTTACAGTCTCAGTCTGACTCGGGAGATCATTTACCATATTATCTGGGACAAACTGTACTGTAGAGGACGTGGTCAATATCTCCTGGTATCCAGGGACCCAAAAGGATTTTGCAGCAGACGAAGGCTCTGTACACGAAGGACATCTGCCTCATTGCTTTCCTCAGCTCCTCTTGGTGCATGCAGTTGTTCTATCACAGCATTGATCAGTCCAGAGGTTGACAACCGGTTCTCAAGTTCGGTGAGCTGTTTGTTATCCAACTGAGATCCTAATTCATTTCTAATTAGACTCAACATGGATGACATAGCATTTCTAAATTTGATTGAAGGGTTTGGCGCAGGACCAGCACAGTCTCCTGCCTCGCTCCTTTGCCTTGCATCTCCGAAGAGTGCTTCCTGCATTGCAACATCGTCGAGCCCTTTTGGAATCCTAGCACCATGGTGCGGTTGCTTATCAGCTCGGCACAGCTTATGGGCGGTAATAGGGCACCTTTCGGTGGGGCTGTCGATGCAAATGGGCTCTTCGAAACAGATCTATAAAGATCTATAACTAATAATCCAAATACACACTAACTCTCTTTTAACACCCTAAGTAATTCAGGCAGCTAATAAGAAAGAGAAAGCCTTTCAACAAAGTTGTAAGGTTTTGATCACACACTGCTGGTCTCTTGCAGACAGAAACTTAGCTTAGTTCACTTTGATGATGAACCTTACATGATTTTTGTAATGGTTATAATTCACAAGGAATATAAAGGGGGTAGGTGCAGGGCTACTGCTTCAATGTGTTGTCGGGTTACGACTTCACTGTTTGTCAGGCTATGACTTCGATGGGTGCAGGGCTACTGCTTCAATGGGTGTCGGGCTACGACTTCAATATGTCTTTTCAGACGAACACAATTTTATTGCACCTCGGAGCACCACATCCTCACATACACAATCAGCACTATCACTGGTGTGCCGGTTTATGTGGCGCTGACCTCGGTGGATGGACACCTCTTTGGTCAGAGGTTCGTGAGGGGTTTTGGTACAGCTCAGACTTGTGTCTGTTACTGAAAACCAACAAGAAACTAGAGAGAATGTAGTTGAATCAATGTATTGAGATGTTAGAGGGAAACTAATAAGGAACAGGGACTCTTGATATACCGGAATGTGGGCCGGAAACTTGGGGAACAGAGGTCTCTTTCCTCTGCCTTTTATACCCAGGATATAGGCTAAATATAGATGAACACGCGTCCTTGGTGACGAAGGCCATGTCTGGCCACGTATACTACCAAATGCTTCTTTTCACTAGCGCCCATATACCTGCACTGCCCTGGAATCAAGATCGGACCTGGACCTGACTGATATGGTCATGTATGTGAATACGCGCTCAGCCAAAGCTGAGGTGCGACATCCACCCCCAACTTCAAATATCGACTTCCCAGTCGATCTGCCCGCCAAAACCTCAAAGTCAGAAAAATTTGCACCACCAAACTCCTAGTCCTAGAGAGCTTGATAGAGTCTGGTCCAAGGTGACTGCTGTTGATAAATATCATAGAAAGTCGAAATTCCATAGATTATAGTGCATTCCAGGTCGCAAAGATAAATGTATCGGGTCACAGTTAAATTGTCTGTGGTGCATTTGTTGTGGTTGGAGCATCTGAGTTAATATTCTCTCGAATTGCCCTGCTGAAGTTATGTTGGAATAGGTGGAAGGAACAGAGTTCAATTATCTCTGTTGGTCCCGAGTCGTAGAAGTTGGATGATTAAAAAGAATGCTGAGTCGAGGTGAATAGACATATGAATCGGGTGTCCTGTGCAAGTTGCCGGTGGTGTAAACTGAAAAGCCTCTCTCTATGCAATAATATCCTGCTTTCAGGTCATTTCAGCTATGATGATTTCCTATCCAATACTGCTGTGCCGCGTGGAAAGGTGAAGACTGTTGACTTGGTACCTGTATTTGGGTCTTGGAGAATAATGTGCTGGTCACCATTATGAAAGTTCTGAACACGGCTTTCGGTAAGGATATCAAATGGCCGTCCAAGAAGGACTTCATACGCCGGATTGCGAATAACATGCACCTGTAGACAAACAGAGACTCTGTTGAAGTTGAAAGGGACATTCCAGACCATGCCCAGAGAGTGCTCCAAATCTCCGTTGGCTGAGCGCACAGAAATAATGCTATTCTGGTCACACGGAAGATCTAGTCGCATCTAAACCGATTCTGACATTGTGACAATTTGGCAGCCGGCATCTAAAATGCATTCAACATCTCTGAGTCTTCCAGCAATGACTGGAGAAACAGCTCATAATGCAGAGCTCTCTTCAGCTACAACATGTTGGTAAGTTGAATGTTCATTTGATTCCTTGCAAGATACATTGAGTTCATGCAAGGCATCAGACAAGCCAGGAATGGTCTGAATTTCCTTGAGTCTTGGAATCTTCATTTCTCCAAGCTGATTGGATGATGGGAGCGCCGTTGAATCACTGTACTGCAACTCTGTGTACTGCAACTCTGGAGCGGGTTGTTGTTTCTCAGCAACATCATGATTATTTCCATAGAAGGACTCGAGTCTTTCTGCTGTGGCATCATTAACCCCAACGAAAAGCATGTCAAGGGATGAGGCATAGTTCCGGTGCCAATCGTCTACTCTGTCCAATATCCAGTGTCCTCACAATGTTTTCAGAAGCTCTGAGCCATCTGGAAGAAAGATGCGGTCTGAATCAGGCTGTTTAGAAATCAGGCGACCATTGAGGTACTCTTCTGTTCGTGAGCAAGAGCCTTTCTTCAGGCATCCATCGCTGCCACAAGCAATGCATCGGCGAAAGCGACGTGAAAGACCCGAAACTTCCGCATGATGACCGTGATCCAGATGATTCCGATGTGACCTTTGTGGCATAAGACAATTATTCCTTCCAATCTCTCCGATATTCAAGCCCCCAGAGCATGTACAAGCTCTCGAATTTACGGCCCAGAAAGTGTCAAGTGAAGGTGAACTTGAATCCTCAACTGCCGTTTGAACTTTGGTCTGGTCTGTGATTATTTGGCGGGTTTCTGGTGTTTCAGTGATATTCTGAGCTGTACCAGTGATCCCTTGAGCTCGATCCCAGATGAACTTGACAGCAACCTGGATGTCAGTCATGGCATAATGATCACGCTCATGACGATCCGGGAATTTTATAGCCAGCCTCTGCCTCAACTGTCGCTCCAAATCACCGGTAATTCCTGTCAAGAAAAGTCGCGAGATCTCGAGCTCAGAGATCCTTCCATTTGAGAACAGATAGTTCCCGATGACAGTGTATTCTCGAAGATATTTTCCCCATTCTTTTCGGCTATGGATACTGCGCTCCACGGCCCGACCGATAACAAACTCTAGATCTTTCATCTCGCTCAACCGCTTTGGGCATGAACCAGGATACAATCAGATGATTGCTTCCTTGAAATCTTCCCAGCTGCTTCGAGTGTCACTGAACTCTGCAATACCGCCCCACAAGTCACTAGACTCGATGGTCACATAATGGCGAGCAAAATCCTTCATATCCTGATCCGAAAGTGCCGAGCCAGTGGTACAGACCTCGTGAAGACGATCCATGTCTGCAAAGAATCGGACCAGAGTTCTGAGATTCCTTTCATCAAAGATCGGAGCAGCATGATGCCGGGGAAATGGCATAAAATCGATAGTCATCGTTAAAAATAGCAGCAAGCTGAGTCAAACTGGATCCCAAGCTCAAGGATCGACAGCGGCTACAGTTCCTGGTCTGAAAAGACCTCAAATGGTTTGGCAAAGTGTTAAAACACTTCACCCAGGCAGACAGCGAGTCCTGGATGAGCCGGATGCCAAGATTCCCCTCGTGGTGGGCTCCAGTTGTGCCGGTTTATGTGGCGCTGACCTCGGTGGATGGACACCTCTTTGGTCAGAGGTTCATGAGGGGTTTTGGTACAGCTCAGACTTGTGTCTGTTACTGAAAACCAACAAGAAACTAGAGAGAATGTAGTTGAATCAATGTATTGAGATGTTAGAGGGAAACTAATAAGGAACAGGGACTCTTGATATACCGGAATGTGGGCCGGAAACTTGGGGAACAGAGGTCTCTTTCCTCTGCCTTTTATACCCAGGATATAGGCTAAATATAGATGAACATGCGTCCTTGGTGACGAAGGCCACGTCTGGCCACGTATACTACCAAATGCTTCTTTTCACTAGCGCCCATATACCTGCACTGCCCTGGAATCAAGATCGGACCTGGACCTGACTGATATGGTCATGTATGTGAATACACGCTCAGCCAAAGCTGAGGCGCGACACTGGGTTTGTACCTTGGATCACCACGTCCTCGCATACCACAATAAAATGAGATAAAATGTTCCACTCAGACTCTGCTTGTGGGCTGAGCTTTGTGGGGTACAATTCACTGAGTACTATCAATACAAACATGCTAGCTTTATAGTATTTCTACATATTATTCAGAGTCCGCTCCTTTTACCAAGGTTCGCTCAATCAGGAATACCAATTGTCCCGGCTTCCCGATTTGCTATGTCTCAGTCATCTGCCAAGTACCTCTCTTCCTGTTATGGTTGCTGTGCTGTGTTTGTGATTTAAAGCAGTTCCTGTTCAGGCCGATTCCTGATTAGGCCATGCTTCATCAGCAGTTTCTTACACATCATCCCCGAGTAAGACTGATTGGTCACAGCTTACTCGGCAGAACTGGGTACGGTTTTCCTGCATTCGCCCTTCTTCCGCATCATACTTCCTCGCACTGGTAATAGAGTACTGTTACAGCTCCATATTTAGCCAGGAGATGCCCACTGTTACAGTGTTTCTACTGTGTGGTTCCCCAAGTAACTCCATCACGTGTAGACGCATCGTATTTCTTTGTTTGGTTCTTTAAAGCATCACGTATTGGCATATTACGCTTCACGATATTGTCCCCTGGTCTTGAGCACTCAAGACTTGTTTCCTATGTTAACCAAGTAGTACAGCTCGCTCACAGTCAGTTTACTAGTAACACTGCTGCATCATTGTGTCCTTGTCTGTTGAGCATTCCAGCAAGATCATGTCTTTCGACCGTTGCTAGAGCCTTCTTGGAGTTTAAACCATGTTCGATACTGGTACTGGTGCTCCTCTAGACAAGACGGAACTCGCTTTCTAGGCAGATCATGTCCCATTCGTAATCAGGAAAGACGGTCATATTTACTAGATATGCCAAAAATACAGGGTGGAACGTCTCCAACCCTATTATCTCCCCCACACAATAATAATGACCCCCTGGTCATTCCTACTATGTGATTTGTGTTTGATTCCTCGTTAAACAATGTCACTCATACTTCATTCACGAGAATCTATCTCGGTCCTGCAGTGCTTGATAACTGGCTCTGATGTCTCGGATCACTCAGTGATTGCCTTTTTAGGTCAATACTACTCTGCACAGTTATCAAGTTGGCTCAAAATGCGATTCCCCATAGTTCTGTGATTCTTCTCCGGTTGTTCGACGTATTCTGGACACAGCCGCTCACAATTTTTACTTCTTACCACTCAGACCCATGAGTTTGGCCTGATTTGGAGCTCCAACTCGTGAATCTTAAATTGCGGTCAGGTCATGTGTGCATACAAAACTTGTTCATTGTTCACCATGTCGCATGACACCTCTTTCACTTCGCAAAACAACGACCAGACCAACACTTCCACATTGGTTATGAGTCCCTAAACTTGTTTAGGATAAGACTCATCTTTACCACCTCAGAGATGGCCAATCGACACTGACGCCCATCAGTGCATATCTCCATTTATACTTATCTCCAGTTATAGCTTTATGTCAACATTTATTTGTGTCATCGCGTGCTTTATGACATATTATGATTTGTCTTGTTTCATTCATTTACCCTACAACTAATCTGTAGATGTTCTTTGTTTTTTGCTGTTTTTCTTGTACATGCTACTACAGAAAAGACTTTTTAAATTGATACCATATCAAAGGACATGACCTAATATGTGACTAATCTAATCAGAATCAATATACGATAACTCTGCCAGAACAAATTCCAACTCATGTAGCCATGGATTTCTGTTCTCCATGAACCTATCTGCAATCTTCCATATATCCTGTTGTATCCACTCTGATTGACGCTTAGGAACATAATATTGGACATCTCTTTGTGTTGAAGCCAATAACATCAGCTGTGGATCAAAAGTTCCAACAAACCAAATCTTGAGCACTTCTTCCTCTGCTTTGGCCAACAATGTCTCTGAAATATCAAACTTGATGAGAAATGCCTGTAGAGTTGTTGACTGAATGGGAAAGTGCTGGGATAACCATGTCGGTTTAGGTTCTTCTGAGCTGCAGGGAACCGCCATACCTTAAGGTTTTGCTGGCAGATGCAGTTTGCCTCATCATATTTATCTAGTGCCTGGTGGTTCAACTGAGAATTTTGAAAACCTGTTGTGGTGGACAGTGGATGATCTGCAGAAAATCCACACTATGCCTTAGAGCCTCAGGTTGGATGTAAGACCCAGAATCTTATACAAGTAGATATGCTTTATAGAGAAGTTTTGCTTTGGGATTTTGCTGAACAATTGCACCACAATTCACAATTTTAGCCTCATTGACTGCTGTTTCTCATGAAATAAGCTGGTTTGATGCATTTTCGTTGTTTTTATCAAAATACCTGAGTCAGAAAACCCCAGTACACATGAAGAGCTGAAAGACTTCATGCCACCTTAACCCTTTTATTCAAGTTTTTGGTACTCTATGCTTTTAAATGTATCAATCTAAAAAACTGTCATATTAGGCTAATACTGTGTATTTCAGATTTCTGGACCATCACCATCAAAATTGCAAGGTTAGAAAACCTCAGGATGCACAAAAAATCAACTAAAACAAACTACTTTGAAGCTTTGGTGGAGATTTAAAGCCACAGAATTAGCATGGTCTGCAGGGCTGGTGGGCCAAATTTCCTGCAAAACCCTGGATCTGCTGGAAAGTATACTTCTTTCCTTCATCAGTGACCAAAAATATTGAATCTTTCAAATGGTGCAAGGTTTCCAGAGTTATTGACAGGTTCAATTTCCATATTCAGCAAGTAAATGGTAAATCAGATGCAACATATGCACTGTTAGAATCATAACAAGAAAAAGCATAGGAATATAGTCAAAATCAAGAGAAACAAATGTTTTTCAGGATATCAAGCTATAAAAATTGCTATATGCGGCTAATCCTGTATCTTTCAGATCTCCAGACCATCACCATTGAAATCAGAGGGTCAAAAAACCCTATGTTACATGAAGAACAAAGAAAAATGAAGCATATTCCAACATTCACTGGATATTTCACAGAAAGATCAAGGTCCACAGGTCCGGGTGGGCCGCTGGGCCGGATTATCCAAAATTGGCATGTTTTCCAGTGAGCTCGCTGGAAAATCCTGTCTATTTCAGCTAGCAGCATGACTAATCACTGCCAAACTAATGACTAGTGGCAGAGTTGAACTTCAGACTGTGAGATTGCTGGGTGCAGCAAAAGTCACGTGACTCAAAGACAACTTAACCACTCTACCAAGAAGGCAATAAATGTTATGGAGATGTGTTGAACAGGTTGCATATTCCTGGGTTGACTCAACATTTGTTTTACATATTCCACACATATGCATAATTTTTAGCTTACAATTTGCAGACATACCCTACATATTTTTTTGCTCTGAATCCAATGAGAATATTCTTACAACTTGTAGAACAATATTTTGGCTAAATATGGCTATTTTATCGGTTTTATAATAATATATCAGCTATTTTACAACTATGAACACAATATTATAGTATTGGTCAAGTAGAATAAAGTGATTTTACTATAGCAATCAAATGATCATATCCATACTTCCTCTGTACCACCAATTCAAGTTCAGATGCCTACATGTGTTCAAATTTCAGGATCAAATTTCATTCTGCCAAAATTCTGACATGTTTCATGAATATCTGAATGTCAGGAGTGCCCATTGCTTCAATATTTCATGAGTATATGAGTATATACCATATAATCATTGCACCAAAAACTCTGGGAGGTTTCATTGAGATTTGCATGCTCCATAGTTAAATGAGTCATTGACTGATGGTGGGTCAATGATTGGTGAATGACTGTACTTACACTTATGGACTGGGAACTCTCAGCACATACTTTTCAATGATTGAGGAGCCTTATAAATATGAAAGGGTCGCCTCCGGCACTTCCCCACCTTGCCCTGCTGATCCAATTCCTCTTTGCTCAATTTTGCTTGTTGCTGAAGTACCCAAACACTCATGGCAGCTACCAGGGTATTACTGTCCAGACCTCCCTCGGTCAGCTATCTTGGTTAGCTTACCCTATCAGAGACAATTTGTTTGGTGATAAACCTGATTGTGTTAGAGCAAATATCTACAGCTTTGATGGAGAGAGTTGTCCTGTTAGATCTTGATTACTTATAGAAAATAATAATTCATCACTGAGCAGTTTCTCTTGCCCATGCTGACCCAGTGGTTCTTGTGCAGAGTTTCCATCTGTCATCCACCATACTGTTGAATAGTACGAGCTCGGATTGACCGGGAGCAAGGAAGGCGGGACAATGTCATAGTTCAGGACAAAGAATGCTTAATCACATGGTGTGAAAGTCCAATCTAATATACTGTTTCCATGGACTCCTGTGTCACATTCTCAGGAATGACCCATATTGGAGTCATTGAATAGAGCAAATGAATGTGAATTGAAGCAGGAATTACAATAAATAGTGGGAGAATGACCAAACAATGTTAACAAGATTTATCAGTGATGGGGGTGGGAAGTGACAAAATTTTGATTTCCGCTTGGCGGTGCTGAAATGATGCCGGGGATAATTTGCCAGCCGCCATATGCAGTAAGGACTGGGTAAGGCTGACAAGCGGTGGCACACAAACCTCCTGCTAGGTAGTATCTCGAATATCTTTGTAGAGCATCTACATTGTCCCTACATTATTCAATCTAGACTTTCACCTGTCAATTCTGTGTACCAAGCCAATGTGACCTTGGCATGGTGTAAAGTGGCTTCAGCAAGCACTTTCAAACGCTTTTCCTCATCTCTGACCTCTTGTGGCGCATGATTTTGAATTTTCGATATCGCCTGCACCACATTTGACACGAGACAACATGACATAGGATTTAGCAATTGACTTGGAGCTGTCAAGATGGATGGTCACTGAATTTAACAAGCGACTCTGTGAATTATGAGCTGTGAATGTGAATCCTGCAATGAGTGGCAGCTGCCGTCAATGCGAACTATAGACCTTGCTCTGTCCACGTTTGGACCAATGGATGGTCTTTGAAATTGGTAGGATGGTGACTTGATGAGGAAATGGAGACATTGGATCCATGGATGTGTATGACAGAAGCTCAACCTGAGCTGAACTTGCATATCTTTTTCCATTTCGGACTTCATACTCAAGGCTGATCAATGTCCCGCTGCTCCCGTTGGAAATACCAATCTCAACAGCGATATTGTCCATGACAAATATTGGCATTCCAATTACCAATGCTAGGCGGCCACTGAGGTCGTGAGCTTTGGACTTTTATTAGCCATTTTCCACGTGATGTCAGGCGGGAAGCCTCCTGTCACATGATCATACAGACACGTAATTCTATCATCATAATGAATCAAGTCCTATCCCTTGTGAAATTTGACCGATGCAGGTTAAATATCAGAACATACCTGTGGAGAACAGATAGGGCAGTTGATTTTGTACCCAGTTAACCAATACTGGGACGAACAGCATATACCGAGAGTCCCATTTAGAATATAAGGAATCAAATTCAGTGACTGCGGCATGCACATCTTTTGGCAGCTGTTATCCAGGATCCCCTGTTGTTCAGAGTCATTTGGATAGTTGTACTGGCATAGGAGTTTGTTCTTGTTGTCTTCAACAGAGAAGAAGAACAATTTGTGCAAGATCCAACAGCAATTTAAGTCACGCGCTGTCCAGAAAGCAGCGGTGGCTGCATGCTGACGTCAATGGGACTTGGTCATAGATTCATGCCGAACCAATTGTCATCGGCAATTGGTCATAGGTTTTGCGACAAACAGGGTTGCTAAGACACAAACTGATAGGTTTGTGATGCCGGGGATAATTTGCCAGCCGCCATATGCAGTAATAAGCGCGCAGCGGTCCCCGAACTCTCCATAAGGAGAAGAGGGTACTCTGTGGCAAACGGGCGAATGCCCAAGGTCCTTTTGATCCCGCTTATATAATAAATGACATGTGTACACATTGGCTGCCATCGCAACTCTCTCTGGAATCTCAACGATGCTTTGTCCAAAGTCTTTCATTCAGTCTGTTCTAGGGAACCTTCATGGTGCTCACTTGATGATTCTGCTCTCCAGGGCTGACTACTGACTCTGACTGGACCTGATCTTCTTGCTGCGTGCAATCTTCCGATGGGCAGCAAGCATATACGCAAGGCACAGCTTGTCGAACTTCTTTGTGAAAAAATTCATAGTCTCAATCATCACATTGATACTGATGAGCCTTGGGAGAATATTGATTGTGCGTTGGGATTTGCCATTCCACAGGATCAATATGCTCGTACTTATATCTAGTTGATTCATTTTCACTCTCGGTGATACAGTCGCCCACTCTATCCGGTCTCAGCCCTCAATCTCGTCCTGAGTCCAGAGTCCACTGTTTGCTAATTGGTCACCTCTTGCTATTGCATTTGAAGCGTGTTTTGACAAAAGCACCATATGTGATATCCTTGCACAGGAGAATTTGAAGGTGAAATCTAAGAAACCTTGCAATCTTCTGGCTAAGTCTCTCTTATCTTACTTCAATCTGCTTAACTCACTGTCACCAACTAGTTTTTGTGAATTGTATCTGTCTGTCTTTCCTTTCGTTTGTCATGAGGAGTATTCCTGTCACAATCTGACTTTGGATCTGCTCGTTTATCAATTCAATGATGAGATTGTTCAGTGTGCTCTGAAGAAGCACCGGTATCTTCCCCGACTTCATCCACAGCGGATTCATCAGAGCAGAGAAAGGTTATCAAATTATGGCTGTTAGTCGCATGGCCAGGATCTTTGCACTACTCAGGCTCATATTCCCTCGCTTCAGCTTATCTTGTGGACTAATTTGTTTGACAGAGAGAAATCTGAGAAAGTTTCAGAGCTCAAGGATGACGCTGAAGATTTTACTACCTGGTTACCTGGATTGCCGTCATCGGAGACTTCACAGGAGGATATTTCTTTGCACCGCAATCTGGTATCTGTATTCCTGTCTTTCCTGGCCAAGTCCTAGGCAAAGTTCTGACATGATGGATCGCTCATTGTTCAATCCCCATTGCCAGCGAGTGCCATGTTGCATACACTTTACTCTCTAATAAATTCAGAACATGCAGACAACTAGATAGTTAGAAGCCAATAACAATGAGTTTTATTTTTTCACAAAGTGCCAGGAGAGTGAAGAGGATTGGTGCAAAGCACCGCTGATGTTTGCTGAACAGCAATGTCTGACAGTCGAAATACGGCGAGAGACACCGCAAACCAGTGTATATCATATGTGATTGAATGAAATACTGTGTATTTCGGTCGCCGGTCAGCATAATACACCGTACATCAGATATAGTGGAATGAAATACATTGTATTCCATCACTGGGCAGGGGAAATATGAGGTATTGGCAGTGACATGCAACAGAATACAGGGTATTTCAGGTAGGATTCACTGTATTTTGGTCACTATATATCAAGCGAGGCCATGTACCCACCAATGTGTCCTCTGGTATGCAGGATGAACTGGGGAAGGAGATATTGAGGTGTTATCATAATACTGTAGCCTTTGAGCGGTTGCAACAATTTGCAGTACAACAATGTGGATAAATAAACTGAATAGCATAAGTGTGGAAGACAACAATGATCCTGTAAATTTTGAACCATCACAGAATGGCAATATCTTGTCGGATCAGATCAGAAAGGTGGCTCAGTGACTGGAGAATATTTGCTGAGCCAATCCTACCTTTGAAACAACTTGAAAGAAATCTACAAGGCATATTACTATGAAAGACCATCCCACTCAGCTATCTATGGCCACAAGATTGGCCTTGAGATGTTTGTCATTGATAGGGTGTCCAAAAGCAGTGGTCATTGTGATTAATGAGATGATAGATTCACTGAAATTTGCATCCTAAATACCTAATGGCTCTTGCGTCTCATGTTTCTGATAGGATGTCCACAGACCGCCTTGTAGCAGATGACTCTTTGGACCATGCCTATAATGAGGTGTATTTCCAGCCTATACGTTAAAATAACAATAAAATACCAGCATATACGCCGTATATCCTGCCAAATACAATTACGAGCATTGATGGTGGATCAACACAGGCTGGCATCAAATTCCGGTAATGTTCGCCGGCTATCAGCGTTAGCCATTATTTTTTGGCATCAGCCGTTGAAATCCGACGTATGCTGTTATATGTCGACGTACATCGCCGAACTTTCATGTTCTGGGCATATAACTCACCATATAAGCGGACCCGCCTTAATTTACTTTCTCTGATTGGTTCATCAAAATATGATGTAATTGTTCACATAGGCACAGCTGTCCGCGCCGGATTGATGAAAGGGAAATTCCTCTTTTTCACAGCTGGTGGAATATTACATTTTCGGGATGACAAAGGGTGTTTTCTGGGCCTGTGGGAATCTTCATTATGTATAAAATTCAATATTTTCATGGCCCGGAAACTGAGTAATTTCCCTTTGTTCATTTTAAATTGGCACAAATCCGGCGCGGACGGCTGTGAGGCTAGATAGATATCTCTCTTAAACAAGGGCTCTGCTCATATTGGCAGCTAGTAGGAGCCTGATTACTTACATGCAAAAACAATTGGTGCAGGGTTTCGGGCTTAGAGGTCACGGGATGGGAAGCTTGAAGCTTGGTGACATGTGATCAATGTCTTGCATAATGATACACGTGGTGGTGGGCATTACGGTTCAATTTCAGGTAACAACTAGGTAATATCTATTCCATCCAATATCAAATGTCTTCCAGTAAATATCTGTGCCTTCTCTGTATGTTTCCCTATAACAAAAACTTGACTATGCTAGATTTTTGGCATTGTTGGTCTGTGGAAGCTTATATTAGCAGGATTAGAATTTTGCTAAATGGACACAGTGTTTCTTCATCATTTGCTATGATATCCATCCCTTTTCTATGCCCGTATCCTGGATATCTACAAAGCTGCTGGACAGACTCAATCTGTGGCGCATTTGGACCTTTTACTATGTTTCCAATTCCCCTGGTTTTTTGGGATGCTGTGGGGTGTCTTGGGTCCATAATATTCATGTAAGGAAGAACTCCATATGCTCCTGAATCATCCAGAACTATCCTAGGTGATGGCTGTTCCATCTTGGCTTCCATCTCTGAATTGTATGCCCTGTTTATTGTAACACTTTCTGCCAGCTTCCCGGTAGAATTGTGGAGGAATAGACTGTTTCACATTTCCTCAGAGGCATCAGGACTCGCATCTCCTTGCTCCAAGCCAATATACAGAATTGCTGTGCAATATTGATGACTGGGGCTATCTGTCAATTTCAAGCCAATAACACTGGTCCAAAGATAGTAAGCATGTAGCATATATGCCTTTTACAATATCTAGTACTTCCCAGTTGATATCTGCAGTGCTTCTAAATGTCCTTCTATAGCACCAATCTGCCTTATGCTGTATTTTCCAACTAGATTCAATATCAATAGACGTGTTTTGGAGCAAACGGCCTTATGATTTCCTGCTTGGTACTGTTTGGCCTAACCGGAATAAACTCGGAGTAATTTAGTCCTGTGGTTACCACGATCAAAAGTGCCGTTAAGAAATCAGTTATGTAATTTCAGAGTTTGAAATCAACCATTTCCCCCCCTCACGTCCAGCACTCTTCCTTGCCCTCATGTCTTGCTTATTATTGCTCTGAGGGAATATGCGAGCCCTATAGACCAGTATTGTCCCTTTTCCCATGTCCCTAGCTGCAATATTGACCGAGATACATTTTAGGCATGGGTTTCAGCCCTAGGATTTCTGTGCCTTTTTCCTCGTCTTACTTCGCTCTTTCTGGCAGATTTGGCCCAGAGTAGGATCTAGGGACAACATTCAGGAGTACAATCCGTGACATGGTTCAGGTGCGCCCATATTTCATCTTTTGTTGCAGATGATGCAGCAAGGTTTTCCAGACAAACCGTTCCCCAGTACAGCTCAAAACGTCGATATCTCACTGATTTATCTCTTCTAAGCCACGTTCCAACCATTATCGCTCCATTCTGGCGCCTTGGCGGCCGTCGACGATGATGCTTTCGGCAGCCAGATCCTCTCCCCTTTATCCAACAAAAAAAGCTGGTCCCAGCATTCAAATTTCCCCTCATTTCGATAATATGATACAATTACCCTCTCCCAGACCGCTTTTCAGCTTGGTTAAACGTCCCAGGACCACTCTAAAAATCAGATACTGTATTATAGTCAATTTCAGCCATTTTGTGCTCACATCCCACATTTTCCTGGATATTCTTTGTATATGCTATGTATTGTTGCTTTATACATCACTTTACATTTCAAAATCGCGACAATTCGCGTTGAAAAGGCGCTCGATAGCCCAAGAGACGAGGAGCACTGAATTCAAACTCCGACATTACATAACTAAGTTCTTATCGGCACTTTCGGGCACGCTTAATCACAGACTCCATGGTAGTACATCTTGATCGTCACGCATGGAGTCTGTCTAGGAGAGACTAGGAGTAATTGCCTCTTTCAGCCTAAATCTGCACTTCCCATCGCTCCACAAGGCCCCATCACTCCACTGACAATGTCATGAAGCTATGTAGATCTTTCCAAAATCATCATACCCTTTCTCTGCTTCTTCACATGGGAAACCGCCGCCATATCTCACAGGAGAAGAAAGAGCTCATTGTGAGCCTTTACACTTGAAGGACTCCAGAAAACCGACGTCATAGCCAGGCAGATGTTGCAGCTGCACTAGACATCAGTATCCAAACAGTAAATCATGTCTTGGCACTCCTCCATCGCACTGGAAATGTGGTCAAGAAGCAAGATATTCCTGGACATCCTAGAACCTTGACGGTGCTTGACAGTGATGTGATTCTTCCTCTGTTTGGGTATATTGGCAAATTCACGGTAGCCGACAGTTTCTTGAATCAATGGTCGAGCACACCCCGGATATATATTTGTCTGAGCTCAGAGATGCATTGGCACAAGCATGTAATGTACATGTCTCGGTCGTGACTGTTCTCTACTCGCTGAGACACCGAGGATTTACGCGAAAAAAGGTTAGTTTCATACGGTTTTGACCTTGGCTTTTGTGGCTGAATGGATCCAAGGTCTCGCACATCGCTTCACAACGCGATGAAGATTGATAAGCACAATTTCAGATGCGCCTAGCCAGGCCTTATCAGCCTGAGCATCTGGTTTTCATTGATGAGGCTGCGTGTAATCCCAATACCTCTAAACGAGGCCGTGCCTGGGCTGATAATGGTGAGCGAGCGAGAAGACGAGATGTATATGTGCAAGGTGTCAAGTATGTTCAGGCTTCTTGTGATATTGCATTTTTTATAGTTCAAGGATACTCTGTTCTTCCTGCTATTTCCTTGGATGGAGTGCTCCATCTCATGGTTCTGGATCATTCCGTTAAGGGTGTCGATTTCAACAACTTCATCAACTCTCTCCTTGACAATATGAATCCCTTTCCAGGACCCAACTCAGTTATTGTCATGGACAACGTGAGTATTTATAAATCTGATCAGCTTCGGCCAATGATGGAACAGCAGTACGTATTCTATCTTGATTCAGCTCTTATTTTTGTTCAATTTGAGTCCAAAGGCATGAGACTCGAGTATCTTCCACCATATTCTCCAGACTATGACCCGATTGAAGAAGGATTCTCTTCAATGAAAGCATGGCTGCGAGGCACTCGGGACTATGCTGATGGTGAACTTGGTGGGGAACCGAATCACAACCCTTATGCGCTACTCTGGCAAGCTGTTTCAGAGTCAATCACTCCAGAGAATGCGATCGGATGGTACCGTCATTCAGGTTATTTGTAAAGAAATACAGAAATACATATTTTCCACATTGTAATATACAACAACTTCTTCTTTTCTCCCCTCGCTCCAGAGGCATTCAGGTTCCTTTGCCTTTCGCCTCATGGACAGCCTTCTGCGACAATGCAATGAAGGTATTAGCTAAAGCTAGAGTCATAGAAGCCCCATCAATGAACGTATCCCAATGAACAATGGCAGCCTGCTTTACAGTGGTGAGCTCCCATTCGTGTTCCAGATATGTCGCAAAAGTTGAAGGTGGGATCTCCAAATTGCGGAAATCTGGCAAGTTGTCCATATGACAAAGGATGTCGGCGACCAAAGGATACCCTGATGAAGCGCTGGGTGACTCAATGATCTCAATTGGTGTTGTCTTGGTACCAGCTTCATCTGGCAGATTCTGTCGAGATGATCTGTCAGTGTCCCTCAGCCAGATTTTGGTGGCGATGTGATAGTGTAGTACCGACTTGGTGGCTCTGTGACGACTGTCCTGGGCCGGTGTTCACATAGACATTAACAGCGGGCATCGAAGGCTGTGCCATCGTGGACTTGTTGCTGCGATGTTGCCTCTTGTGTATGAAATAGTGCTGGAAAACAATATTCTCAGGTGGACATTCAAGTATAGCACATCCATGAGTCTGATAAAGAATTAGATATTGTTCAATGTTGTGAGTTTGACCTTTACTGACCCATTCCTGCGCCTAAAGACTTTGATGTTGGTTGTCATGATCACCATTGGCTTTCATGTAGCAATGATCCTTATCATGTTTGCACCAGAGATGAGCTCCCAGAGTACGATACTTCTTGGTGAGCTCTGCCATGCGTAGATCTGTTTCGTCAGAAAGGGCACCCCCGGACTTTCGCTTCTTTGAGATTGCAGCAACATTTTCAGGCAGATTCTGAGAAAATGAATTAATGAAAGGTAGCAGGAAAGCATAAGGACATACCATATTATGAATCTTACAGGTAACGATACGAGTTCATACAGTATGCATCTGCGCCACACCTGACGTGACACATTCCTTCCATTCCACTGCCGAATTCAAGCTATGGTCCGGATCACGATGACGTTCATTGTCGTATTTGTAGCCCAAATGCGCCGTGAGGACATCAAGTCCCATCTCCTGACAGAGGTGAGTGAAAGCCGTGTTGAAAGGAATGGTGGAAGGAAGGAAGAGAGACCGTACTGAGCTGGGAGCCCCAATGACATTGCTGGACACTGGAATTTCGATGCGAAGGTTCACAGGAGTTCAGCAGCAGCAGGTTCAGCTGTGGCATGAGAGGAAGATGAACGTGCTGAATATGGCGGTGGATCATCAATTGGGGTATCAGCACAGGGGACACGAGCATCATGAGGAGATACAGCGCTTCACTGTTCATCTAAGCAAGTCCACCCATCTCGCTGAAGGATGTGATGTCGGTAGTAATCTGGGTTAGAACCAACGGCAAGAAGAGCGTGGGCCTATTGAGGAGAAACCGACCAATTGACAGGATGAAGAGAGAATGTCGCATTGAGATTCTGATTCTCGTCGATCGGGGGCATGATGGGAGAAATGATTTTTGGAGGATTTGGGTCGTCATTGGGCATTATTTTACATGATATTTGAGGCTCCACCAGGGTGGTAATGCCTCGCTAACCTTTGAGAGCCATGAATATGCAGCTCTCAGCAGAATTCCACCACGTACCAAAACTTTGCTAGGCCTAGCTCACAGTGGGCTGTCATTCCTGTAATTCCAAACAATGTATGACCATGACCTCCTCAGTTGCTGACAGAAATGGGCGCTCAAATGCTCTGGTTCCTGATTCTGAGGAGCGAGACAGGTGGAGCGAAGATTTTCAGACATCATTTTCTGACGTGCCACTGGAGTGAAGTGGAATGATGGAACGATGGGAAGATACAGATTTAGGCTGAAAGAGGCAATTACTCTATGTTTATTCCGGTTAGGCCAAACAGTACCAAGCAGGAAATTGTAAGGCCATTTGCTCCAAAATGTGTCTATTGATATTGAATCAGCAGCTCCTGTGCAAGCTGAAGCATCAGCCAAACTGTTGACAGCTTTTAGAATGATGGTTTGTGCCAAGGGAATAAACAATGCATAGACCACATGATCTGCGCTGGCCAGCTGGCATAACATGGACTTTGAAATATCATGAGAATTGGGGGCTCACAGTTGCAGCATGTGATCAATTTGTAATATTCGTTTCTGAGGGTCGCTATCGCATCAGCTGATGGATGCAGCATGTGATCACATACTATTTGATGGAAATTTGTAATATTCGTTTTTGAGGGTCGCTATTGAATCAGCTGACAGCTGCAGCATGTGATCACATACTATTTGATGGAAATTTGTAATATTCATTTCTGAGGGTCGCTATTGAATCAGCTGACAGCTGCAGCATGTGATCACATACTATTTGATGGAAATTTGTAATATTTGTTTCTGAGGGTCGCTATCGAGTCAGCTGACGACTGCATGTGACGAGGCTCATGCAGGCTGTTGAAAGGGAATAAATCCCGTCAAACGTTCCCATACCGGATCAAAATAGATCCGAAGCTTACTAATTTTCACGGTAGGGAGACCTAGCTAAAGCAAGGTGATGAAAGTTCGCCGAGTTCCAAGTCAGCTGGTCAATTATTATGATATGCACCTCAGAGGACAGTCTACATGCCTGCGATTATGAGGGCTATTTATAGCCTCGTTCTTTGTTATCACCAAAAGCGAATATAAAAGGAAATTTGCATTTCAGACTTTACGCCGAAGTTTCTCCATACTGTGTCATCTTCATTAGTCACTCTCTGCACTATTGATGGTTTGTATTAATCGGAAGCTGAGCACTATTAAATCTCCCATTTGTGGTAGTTTGTAGTATATTGAGAGAGTTCCTTCATGTCTTGAGCATCTATGGTCTTGCAGAGTCAAGCTTGGGTGCTCTGTGACTGAATTCACTTGGTAACTTGGTTGGAATATTAGACAGCAGTATGCCAATCTTGCATGCATGACTTATACCTCAGCTGCAAATTTGGTGTGAAATGTGTGCATGTTCTAGGCTCATAACCAACCTCTCTACAGGGCAAGAGGCAAACCTCTCATAGAGGGTCAGTCACCAGACTATACATGTCCTGTGTTCTCTTGCTGATTTCCTCTTGTCATTTCCACCCTCTGCTCTGTGACATTATTATTGCCTCTTGACTTGAAGTTGAGGTACCAAAGTTATTGACTACAGAATTGCTTCTCCAAGCCTGAATCCTCCTTGAGAGTCTGTATCCTCTCGATCATTCAGTGAATAGCTCTGACCCGGCCCAGATCACTCATGGAAAGATTGAAGTAAAATCTGACCTTGTGAGTCCTATTTTCTCATCCACCTTGATGCTTCTAGGATAAAGTTACATATAAGTATTGACCCCAGTAGGTAGTCAGAGGCTCATCAGTAGACAAGGTTTCAATCCTTTGTCAGCTCCACAGGTGGCCAAAGATGTCAACCTGTGCCGCAAAAAGTTGTAGGCTTTTCTTCAAACAACATAGGGTCTTGGAGTAAGTAGCATGGAGCCAATTGAACTCTGCTGAGGAACACTTTTCAAAGTGGTTCATCAATTCTAGAACAGCTGTAGTAGCAAGGTTACTTACTCTGAGTCTCCAAATACATCACTATATGACATTGACTCTACCATTATTGATGTATTATGTAGGACATGTCAGATTCATCTCTTGCTATATCAACCTCTTATGTGAGCACATTACAGGCCATATCAAAAACTCCTGCTCTTGGTCGGAGCTCAAATTTATGCAAGCTTCGACAGCCTGCTCAACAATGACTGTCATGTCAATATATTGGATGAGTTGCTTATGTCTACTGAGGGCAGTCATGAAGCTGTGGAGCTGTTTAGGTTCAAACTGCTGAACTAGGGCAGTTTTTGCAGTGGCCTATCAATTTGATATTGCCTGTATCTTATACCATGAACACTGAGAGTGCCAGAGCTACTTGACAGTCTCTTTCAGATTGCTTTCAGATCAGTTTAGCTCCATACTCCAACTTTCACCTCTCAGTCCCTGTAGCCCTCGTACATGCCATCGGTAGAGTGGCTATCAATCCTACTTGTTCAATGACTTTCTCTCAGAAGTCTTCACCATCACCAATGGTATTGGTCAAGGAGCGAGCTCCTCAGGTCCAGTTTACCAATTCTACAATGCTCCATTGCTAGAGCTCATCACAGATCCAAACAGCTCTCAGTCGGGCGCATTCTTTGATGACGCCTACTTAATGACAGCGGCACCGACATATGAAGAATGTGACAAGATTATGGAACCGCTAGCACGAGGTGCTATACAATGGTCAGCTCAACACAACTCAAAGTTCGAGATCGACAAATTTGCTTTGTTGAGAATGGCACCCAAAGTCTGAGACATCGAAGCCACAAATTTTGACTGGGATGGAGCATCCATCGAACCAGTCAGTCACACCAAGATTCTTGGGGTTATCATCGACGACCAACTCAACTTCAAACGCCAAGCCCATGCAGCAGCCGCTAAAGGCAAGAAGTTCACACTTGCTTGTGCCTGTCTCTCTCGACTGACCATTGGTATGCCACATCGATACCAACGACAGCTCTACCAGACCGTTACCATCCCAAAGATGATGTACGCCATCGACGTCTGGTTCAATCCAGTCAGGACGGTCTCAGGAAGGAAATCAAGAAAAGGGAATGTGGCTTTTCTTAACCTTCTCGTGAAAGTCCAAAGGCTAGCGATGACAAACATTACAGGAGCTGTATGTACGACAGCCACAGACTTCATGGATGTCCAGGCCGGTCTCCTACTGATACATCTGACCATAGACAAGCTTTGCTTTGCAGCAGCACTACACATGTCGACTCTACCAGAGGTTCACCCTCTTCATGGCCCGCTACAACAAATCTATCGTTACCCCAGCCTCAAACGACACAGCTCACCCCTCCATAACCTCTTCCAAGCATATCCTCAGCTCCTTCCGAGTGCTGGAGCCATCGAAACAATTCATCCAATTGCTGTCGCTCCAGATTTCTATTTCATGAACATATGAAATTGTGCTATGACACTGACTCAATGATGTCCAAAATCTGGAATGATATCCAGGATCACTCTCTATTCTTTAAAAGGGATGGGTTATTATACACCACTAACCCAGGGAATGAAGACATACTATGCGTCCCTCAAGGAATCGATCCCAAAACACAAAAGTCCTTTTGTGGTCATATACTCGAGACAGCTCATTTGATTATCAGACATTTCAGACCTGACAAGACCGCCGATTATACTCGCAGATGGTACTGGTGGCCACGAATGAACTCAGATGCTGAAAAGTTCTGCAAGACCTGCACAAAATGTCAAGTATGCTACCCACTGGTAAACTGCACACATTACCTATCCCAACCCGACCTTGGGATTCAATTTTGATAGACTTCGTTGGTCCATTTCCTGAAGTCAAAGGTTTCAACTATCTTTGGGTTGTAATGTGCCGACTCACCTCAATGGTGCATCTTATTCCTGTTAGGACAGACAACACCGCATCTGATCTGTCCTGGATATACATGCAAGAGATTGTTTGTCTACACAGATTACCCTCGTCAATACTGTCCAACAGAGACTCAAAATTTACCTCTCGATGGTGGTGTGAGGTTCACCGACTTCTAGGCGCCAAACTGCTTATGTCAACATATTTTCACCCACAGATGGATGGTGCATCGGAAAGAGCTATCTGTTCAGTGACTCAGATATTCAGAAGCAAAGTGGAATCCAACCAACAAGACTGGGTAGACCAATGTGCTATGACTGAATTCACGATTAATTCAAGCATAAGTGCTTCAACGAAACACGCACCTTTCTTTCTTAATGGCGGCCATATTCCCCATATGATATGTGACCTAACAAATGCTACTGCAGAGACATATCCTGGGATCTTAGCTTTTGTGGCTAATGCACTAGTGGCCCTAAAAGATGCCCATGATTCGATTATCAAGGCCTGTGTATTCCAGACTTATCATGCAAACTGACATCGTCGTGATGAGCCTAGCCTAAAAGAAGGTGACTTGGTTTATGTCTGTATAAAGAACTTGAACATACCAAAGGGCCGCACCCGTAAACTCATGCCAAAGTTTATTGGTTCTTTCAAGATCATCATGGCCAATGCAGCAAGCTCGAATTACATGCTGGACTTGCCTGAGGATCTTGTGAAGTGATGTGTCCATCCAAAATTCCACATCAGCCTGCTCTGACCGCATTTCTCTAACGACGACGAGCTCTTCCCCAACCGCGAATCCCTAGACCCCTTCAACTTTGGGGCTCCTGCCGATGCCAAATGGGTGGTCCAATCAATCGAAGACCACCACTGGGCTGGAAATGTGGTTGAGTTCGAAGTTTTGTGGCAACTGGGTGACTCTACCTGGAAAACATTTGACGACGTCAAGAAACTTAAGGCTTTAGACAATTATCTGAAGCTTAAGAATGTAGTGGACTGGAAGGAGTTGCCTGGGCAAACAGGACGCATCGTGCCTCATGGTCGTCCACACAGGAAAAAGTGAGCCTTGAGGCTGCTTGCTGTCTAAATTTAGATGCTTCTTTGCTTGGCCCTCGCTTTTAATACAATGGATGAAAAAAAATTCTCTTTTGTCCCTTGCTTTCCCCTCATATGCCCAATTTTCATTCAAGGTCATTTGCGGACCAAAACAACTATATCTCTTTCTACCCCAGGGATAATTCACCTCCACCTCAAATATCTCGTCCCCAAGTTGGTCAGAACCATCATGGTACTCGTTACTATGAGCCTGAGGTTTCTTCTAGTCAGGAGAATAGCTATGGCTCTCCAAGGTTAGAAGAAAGTGACCAGCCCAACCTCAATTCTCACCCGTTATACAACAGAAACAGAGAATTGCACCATGAATATGTTTGAAGCAATGGTAACCGCTCGAAACCATATCCCGATTCTCAAGACTGTTGTTCTGACTCTGACCATCGCTCAGATGGCCAACACTCTGACTCTCAAGACCGTCGGTCTGACTCCTGAGAACAGTACGACTCCAGGAATCATTGATGTGGCTCATGATCAAGATCAAGATCTCCTCAACAATCTGACAGAGACATTGAGATGAGGCCAGTGTACCATGGACTATCAATCCCAAAGACTGCTGCAGAGGTCAGAGAAATAATCGATATAGCGTCCAAGGACTCAAATAGACTTGACGCTGTCCGTATTCTCATCAGCATATTGGACCAAGCGCAGTGGTTTAAAGAGATTACCAGTGCTATGGAATATTTGATCCAGACTGAATGGCGCCCACCACATTGGTACATGAACAACATTCATTCTTCCGAAATCACTTTCAACCACCATACTCGACGACAACTCAGACATGCTCATATCAACATCCCTTACCTTGACCATTGAAACATGCCAGCTATTAAGCCTTCGAGTTTGAAACCACTCCAACCACCGAAATCAATGCAGTTGTCTAAAACAGCTGTTATTCCTATTCCCAAAAAGGTTGTCACTCTCGATGATCCCAACATCTTGATTAATTGGGATAGTCTTCCTGATATGCTCAAATTTCTTGCTCAATCTTCACGATGAATGTTTGGAGTACCTTTTGAGGGAAACAAGATGGTCATTCGAGGAGTCCGAGGCACCATGCTATTTCATTCACGTTCACCAACAGGAAACAGACTGAGTTGCCCTTCCAGTCTAGATCTCGTATTCCTATACCTCTGTAGCTATATTGCTGCTACCCCTGGCCAATACCTTGCATTATTGTCATCTGAAAACTACGGTATTGCAAAGGGACCTGTTGCTCAAAAGAGATTCCACCTGACGAACTTTGATGACTATAATGCTGTTAACATTGCCAAGTTCTTCACCAACCAAGGGAAGTTTCCATGTGACATCAACGATGGCTTCATCTGGTCACTTGCCTTTGCAAAACGAATGGCCTTTGAAACATCCATTTTGAGCAAACAGGCCAACCTTTTCTTCACCCTTCACAAAGACGGAGCTCGTTTGGAAGCAATGGGACTCGCCCCTCCAGGATTCCCCAGCGGACCTCAAGGAAGTCTTCATGCTTGCATCCCTCGACCCTGAGACCCCAAAAAGCCTACCGAGGTCAAATTGCCCAAGTCGACTGCGGGTATTTCTCAAGCTCGTCCCACTAAACAGTGCAATGTGGCGACTTCTCAAGAACTCACTTTGGCTACATCCAATGCTCTTTCACTCAACAATACTGCCTCATCTGACATGGTAGACATTGAGGAGATGAACGTTGACTCAAAAGAGGAAATTGTTCTCAAAATGGACACTAGCACGGACTTTGTCGCCTCACAGTTGACTGGAATCCCAGGTGTCGCTATCGACGCTCCTTCCTTCCCAGTGGGACCAAGCCCCAGCCCTGCTACATTCACATTTGGAACCGTTAGTCCTATATATTCTCTGGAAATGTTTAAACCAGTCACCATTCCAGAGAATTTTGGCATTGACCCCAAATCGATTATGCCTGTGCCACAGGGTAACCAGAATGAAATCCTAGGGAGGTTAGAACTGAGGTACTTCAACAGGATGTTAAGATCCATTGAAGGGCTCATCACTGTCTCGCTTGCTTGCTTGCTTCTTGAAAATGCCATGTCTACGATCAAATTGTTTGCAGAGGCTTTCTTGAATAATTTATTACATGGTCATTTCAGTGATGCTCGACTCAACAATTACTCTTGGTGACCCAACCTGACCCGAATGGATCCACTCGCATTCATTGCCAATACTGGACACCCTGGCTTTGACAAGTCGGGAGAGTGTAGCGGATCACATTCGATACATGATCATTATATTTCTTTATCATTTTCCTTATCATTTTATTACTTGAGCTTTTTGCACATGATTGATTCCAAGTCCGTACTGG
The DNA here is from genome assembly GCA_029320655.1 of Mycena floridula. Classification (NCBI taxonomy): domain Eukaryota; kingdom Fungi; phylum Basidiomycota; class Agaricomycetes; order Agaricales; family Mycenaceae; genus Mycena; species Mycena floridula. Next base: position 105,079 of record JARIHS010000048.1, read on the forward strand.
TAGTTTAACTTTTACCTTACACTGCCAGCACCTATTCTAAACCTAGAGAATATACATCTAGTCTTGTTCAGTTTGGTGTGAACTCTGCAAGGCTTAAAGTCCCACCCCATTACATTTTCGTTGGTAGATAAAAGGATAATAATTGAGATAAATGGGGTGTAACATCATAATGGACCAAAATGGCAGATAATCGAGGTAAATTTCCGGACTTCTTACTGGGACTCAGGCTAATTGCTCTGCTGACCTCGGGCCGGCAACGGGGCACCGCTGCGGAGCCTTCCGGATCACACATGGCCACTGTTCCTCGTTTGAAAATGGAATGAATTAAACTAGACCCTAGCTCTACTACCCAAGCCCTCAATTGTTTTCTCCTCAAGTCCATTCCTCGCCTTGAGAATATTAGCATGCATCTCTTTCATAACTGCCCCCAATATGCCTCCAAACCTACCAAGAATATCCCGTTGCCATGCGTCATACTTGGCATAAACGCGACTCTGGACTTGCTCATACTCGACAACTGCAACTCCAAAACCCTTGCGCGTATCCGATGTATCGAAGGTCTGTCTCGCTCGCTTGATCTCTCCAAGCAGCTGCTGCCACAACGCCAAATCTTCCCCGAGGCGACTGAATACCATCTCCGATTCAAGATCCCATAATGATTGGAATTGTAACCATTTTGCGACATAGTCCTCGAGCTGGTGGATTTTGGATTCGATGAGCTCGAAGGGGCGGTGAAGTGTCGGCAGAGGAAGTTGTGTTAGCAATGAGGTGTAAGTCGGATTGGTGTCCTTTTGAATGTGCAAGCCGAGTTCGTATCTTGAGCTTTGGATACGCTGTAATCGACAGATGACTCCAAGCCAATCATGCAGCGTCCGTACCCATGTCGCTCGTGCTTGTTCTACGGGCGGGTCAAGGAAGATGACCTGATTCTGGATGCGTATCTCGTGGATCAAGGGTTCGAGCGACATGACATGCTATGTGAAAGGTTCAATACGAGGAGCAGGAAAGACCGTGGAAACCAACTGACCTTGTCTTTGTCCTTGGCTTTGAACCTGGACCTGCCCTTGGTATCCTTATGATGCGTCTCCTTGTCCTCGTCGTCCTCGAATGCAGCGCACCAGACTCTAATGATGGCCTCTAGTCGCGCAAGTAGCACACCCTCAATCCGTTGATCCAGCTCCGAAACCCACATCTCCAGATTGGCATAACCTTCGAGATTGAGGCGGTCGATAGCGCTCTGCACCCGACCTAGAAGTTCCGAAAAAGCCTCGGGCGTATAAGGACATGTACCCAAGTCTTCCACATTGCGTAGCATATCCTTGTACAGGTCGATGACGGTGTTGGTTTTGTCCTGTGACCAGTCAAACAGCGAAACAGCGAAGAAAAAAGGAACAAACCTGGAGCACACTGACAACACTGGCGAACTCCCTCACAAACTGTACATGTCTGTTATCCCTGCCTTCGGAATTCGCGTGATATTGCCGTGTATCGTATTGGTTAACAAAATGGTCCCAACGAATCGACATTCCTGTAAATAGTGAGCGCAGCGAAGCAATGAAACAGAACAACCAACCTCGAGTAACCATGGCCTGAGCTTCGGACCTCCATTCGCCAACAAGCGGTTCGATATCCTTATTCCTCTCAACCATCTCCAAAATCTGACCATACGTCCTGACGCTCTCCATCAAGCTCACAGCATGCGGATAGACCCTCTTCGCATCTTTTGCCATATTCACAATAGCATGCGGTACCGCAAAGCCCAACCATAACATTATCCGAACCTCCTTGAACAGCGTAATGACTTGAGGATCAAAGTTGACCGCTAGGTGGAACTGGGCCGACGACGATGAGGCTTGCGACCGGAGTCGCACCACCTCGAATAGTCTCCCTTCAACGCCCATATTCCTCCGGTTGATATCGAAGAGCCAAGCATCGAAAACGGGTCTGGTGTCGAGTTTCTTGCGGAATGCAGTAGATTCTCCTTGAAGTCGCTGACCCTCGGCATAGAGCTCCCAACCCTTGCCCAAGACATCTTCGACCCGCTTCATATAAGTAAGAAGCTGCCGTTCAATCTGCCGCGCCCAAATTATCGCGCCAGCGATTGGGGGAAGATCTCGCATCTGGGACATGTGGTATGATTCGGAGTAGCGGTATTGGGTTTTGAACTGGAATAATTGTTAAATCGGTAATGACGAGGAGCATTGAGCCTACCTTGTCGTGCAGATGCTTGATGTCTTCTTTGACGCTGTCGATGAGCTGGGTCTGGTATTCTTGTATAGCGCCTCGGATCTATACCGAGTCAGCAAGACAAGAGACAACAAAAAAGCGAATACCTTGGGTCGAACGAACAAGGCATTGAATTTGGAGAAGACGCGAAACATCTCGTTGGCATTCCGTGCAGTCCCAAGTCGGTCTCTCAACCGTGAAATGATCTGGTTTTCGACCCTCGATACTCGTTCGTTGTACGCATTCTCAGCCGCTACCCAGATTTCGGTGCCCTCTGAAGACACGAATAAGTGATAGGGAAATAAGAGAGAACCAATGCGACACACCAACGGAAACATCCAGTACGTCGACCCGTTTGACGACTTCGTACGCCTCCTTGACCTCCTCCTCCATCCCGACACCAGTCCCTGAACCAAGGTTCAAGCCTTTACTCGGACCAGTCATCACAGCCAACTGCTCATGCTGCTTCCTCCATTCTCTCAGATACCGAACCCTCTCCTGGAGCTTTCCATGTGCTGGTACAATCTTGATTGGAATGAACCTCTCAGAGCGCTTCCGCTGCACCTCTCTCGCAACATTCGTAAACTCTTTGATCAAGTCGTCCCAGGAGCGAAATATCGTGGAAGCTTGGACGAGAAGCCTATCGAAGGTCTCGTATGGGGTATAAGCGAGTCGGAAAGACGTCAGGATGCGTAACAGCACGTCGTTGAAGTCCCTGGAAATTGCTTCGACGAGGGGGAGAGCTCGACGAATAGGATATGGTGACAATTTGAGCTTCCGGTTAATATGCCCGAATATCGCGCCAAGGGATTCGTGAACCCTATCGAGGTCTGTTGCAGACAACAAGTCGTTCAACGGAAGATCCTTCATGAGCTGATTGTACTTGTGCACTGTAACCACATCAGCGCCAAAACGCACATATATGAAAACGACGCACCCAAATCCGTAGCATCCTTCAATCCAGTATCCGCAATGAAACTGACCGTCGCTCTGAACCTTTTTGCAATCCTCAGGACGTCCATAACCATTCCGACTTCCTCGCTTCTCAATTGAGCTTCAATCCCTTCCAAAGCTCGTTCCAAGGACAACCAAAAGTTTATCTCTTGAGAAGCTGTACCGCTCGTCACGTCCCTTGTAAGCTTGGTGACGCCCTGAATCGCCTTTATCCACGAATTGACGTGCCCGTGAAGCATATTGAGGAAAGCACTGTCGTTCAACAGTTTCGGTGGCAGCATGGAGATATTCGCGCGTGTGTTCGTACTGCGAGCCTGTCCCAATTTAATTTAGTCAACCAACTCATCCAAAGAAAAAAGTAGACGCACCGACTCAACAGCCCTCTGAATCGCTGGATGTATGACAAGATGCGTCTCCGGAATCTCGACATTCTGCTGCAGATGCAAAAGCGAGAGCTCTAATTCCGCGAATTTCTTCTTGGTCATTGGGATGCCCATTTTGGCCTCTCCACCGCCGTCCTTGCGGGTGCCGACGAACGCCTCGAACCAGGGCTTCACACCGCAGCTGACGACAGCGTGCAAGCTCTCGTACGGTGTCTCTTCTCCTCCGAATAGATTCAGGAAATGAAGCTGCGAAGCCAGGGGAATGAGAGGATCTAGCGTTGGATGTCGTTTTATCAAGGCCAACGTCGTACTGTTGCTCGCGGTGTAATGCAGCGTCGGTGTAAGGGTATATTGCGCTGTCGGTTCTTCTATGAAAAAAGTTCATTATTGAGAACGAAAGAGAGGCAAAGAAACAAACCTTCACCCTCCACGATCTTCACAACATAGATCACCCCTCCTTCTCCCGCAAACTTCGAAACCTTGTCGTCAAAGTCCTCATCCGCCAGCAATGCTAGAATTTCGTCAGGAAGGGCACCGAGGACTGCTGGCAACACCGCTTGGAGATACGAGCGGAAGATTTCTGGAGGAAAGGGGGTGGCTGGTTCTGCTGGAGCTTCGACAGAGGTTATTGTATCGTCATTTGACCCATTCGTGGCGACCAAGGGCGACGACGGATCCATGTTCGTCGTGGTTTGCGCAAGCGCGTAATGTTTGTAGCACGTGATGAGATTCATTTCGACCAAGTCGTCCAGCTCAAGCGCTCAAGCCAAAACGGGTACATTTCAGAACAGAAAACGGTATAAATCCGACAACCGACACGAAAGAAAAAGAGAGTGAGCAAAACTGTAATTAGCTATCAAATTGACTATAGTAAAGTACCATCCAGGTATATTATATGCTTCGTGTAGCAGTAAAATTTTAGTGTACTTGAAATAAAATGACAATTGAGTGCCAGTCTAAATGGAACACGCTCTGAAAATCAACCCAGGCATTAGTGGACTCTGAACCAAATCGCCACAGAATCCAAACAGGCCCAAACACGGTCAAGCTTTTCTCAGGCGATTTTTTTCTTATTGCGTCCAGCGTTGTCTCGTCACCTGCCGTCCTCTCTCCACGCCCTTCCCTTTTCCTCGTCAGTAGGTCCTTGTCCGTCCCTGTTGAACAGTCGTTGAATTCCTTGACAGGTACTCCTTGAATCGTCGAGATGTCCGCCGCCCCCGCCGTTGAAGGTATTGGCATTGCCAACCTCCCTAACCAGGTGAGATGTCCTTCTGTTTATTCGTTGTCCTTGCGCTATTCGGTCGGGCTTGCTTCTCTATTCGTTGTTTTCTCTATTGGTGCCCTTGGTTCTCTGTCGGTTGGAGGTCGCCTGGTTGGTTGAGCCAGCTGCTTTTTTTTTGCTGGTATCTGGTCGGGTTTTCGCCCGAGCCCTGGCAGCTTATATTCGACCAAGGGTTTGCTAGCTTTGCCCACTGTGGTGGAATGATTCAGGAATTGTACGTGCTAGCGAGACGGCGAGGATTTAGGGAGACGGTATTGGTTGAGCGAATTTTTCCCGTGGTTGGTGCTGGAAACCTGGGACCTGGATGGTGTGCTACGAATTGTGTTTCGGGACTCGACGATTCTTATTCGGTCGAGGCGAGCAGGTTGCCAGAGCAGATGTGGTTTATGCGCTGGCTTGGCTTACCTTCTTTCCCTCTTCTCTACGCTCCCTACTCTTTTCTCCCTCGCCCGACGCTCTTCGTTCGCCGATACTGATTTGCTTAATCCAGAAACACAAAATCGTCGCAAAGCGCGGCGCTCATTTTACTATCATGGTCGTCGGTATGTCTAATTTATCTTCACTCATAATGGAATGATGTTCTGAATTCCTTGGCCATGAAGGTGAATCTGGCCTCGGCAAAACGACGCTCATCAACACCCTCTTCTCCACCGAACTCTCGCCTCCCAAAAACTACTCGCGTCGGCACCACAAGCAGCTCGACAAGCTTACCGAGGTCGATATTATCAAGGCGGAGCTGGAGGAGAAGCAGTTTAGGGTCAAGTTGACTGTTATTGATACGCCGTGAGTCGTCTGATTTATTCTGCTACATCGTCGGTTGTTTTATTCGGCTATGTCGCCGTCGGTTGTTTTATTCTGCTTTTCGAGTCTTGTTGTGCTTTTGGTTTGATCTTCCTGCTTTCCACATTTCGCCTCGTATCTTTTCTTCGACATCTCATCTCGTCCTCTGCTTGCTTATTCATCTCGTATCTCTCTTTATTCCGTTCCATTCCATTTCGTATATTACAAGAGGAACCTTACCATTATTCTTCTTTGTCTCTCTCTCCTTCCTTCCTTGCCTTTTATCACGACGCCGACAGAATTTTTCCTTCCCTACCTCCTGCGAAGAATCTATACTGACGATTCCATAGTGGATTCGGTGACTACGTCAATAACAGGGACTCGTGGAGTCCCATTATCGAGTTTATTGATGATCAGCATGAGGCGTATATGAGGTTCGTGTCCTTTCGTTTTCTCACATTCTTTCCATCGTCGTTGAAAAATCCTTGCTAACCCATATATCCCTCTAGGCAAGAGCAGCAGCCGCAGAGGGGCGAAAAGACGGATTTGAGGGTACATGCGTGTTTGTATTTTATTCGGCCGACTGGACATACGTGAGTGCCTTCTTTTGTTTTACTCGACATCATTATTATTCTTTATCCCTCTGTTTCTCCACGTCTACTTTATTCCCCTTTATTCGATATCTACTGTATACGTCTGTATTCCTGCTCACTCATCCTTGATTCTTCTCTCCATTCATCCCCTCAATTCCCTCTTGTCACTTTTTCTTCCATTGTCTCCTCCCTTCGACTCTATCCATTCATCCACATTCAACCTTCCAATCCCATTTCTTTCACTCCTCGCCGACGCTCCCGTTCATTCCTCTTTCCGCGTTTTACTCGTTGTTAAAACCGCCATTTATTCCTGGTCCTAACACTACTAACAGCCTCAAGCCCCTCGACATCGAGATCATGAAGCGACTGGGGACACGGGTCAACCTGATCCCTGTGGTTGCAAAGGCAGATACGTTGACGCAGAATGATTTGTTTGTGTTCAAACAGAGGGTGAGTTGATTCCAGAGAGTTGTTCGAGGTTTTTTGGCACTCTTGTCTGTCCCGACTTGGACTTTGACTCTAGCAATTTGTTTGTTCATTGGCCCATTCTAACTCGTTTTCCCCCAGGTCCGCGACGTCATCCGCGCTCAGTCCATTCGCATCTACAACCCTCCCATCGAGGCGGACGAGGAATCGGCTGACCATGCCCGTACTCTCATTGATGCTATTCCTTTTTCGATCATCGGGTCGACTGAGGATGTGAAGACGCCAGATGGAAGGATTGTGAAAGGCAGGGAGTATATGTGGGGTGTCGCTGAAGGTCCGTTTTCTTTTTCTTGGAGCTTTCGATCTCTTAGTCCTCTTCGACTTCACGTTCGACCCTCGATGCTGACTCCTGGTTACAGTCGAAAATGAAGCCCATTGCGATTTCAAGAAACTCCGCTCCCTGTTGATCCGCACCCACATGCTCGACTTGATCTCTACTACAGAGGACTCGCATTATGAGAATTACAGACAGCAGCAGATGGAGACGCGCAAATTTGGAGAGCCCAAGGTTAAGAAGTTGGACAATCCCAAATTTAAGGAGGTGAGTGGCTTTTTTCTTATTCATTTTCATCGTATTGTTTTGGGCGCAGTCGCCGATTTTGGCGCGTTTCGCTCCTTTGGTGTCTTTTGGGCTTCCTGGCGATTGCTGACGATGTTTTACAGGAGGAAGAGCAGCTGCGCAAGAGGTTTACGGAGCAGGTCAAGGCTGAGGAGGCGAGATTCAGGCAGTGGGAACAGCATGTGAGTTTCCTTTTTGTTTGTTTATTCCCCTCGCGGTCCACTTGTTGTATTTGCGACTCTATCGCTCGTCTTTTGGCGCTTGTGCTGGCTTCTTAGTTCGTTTCGCGGGCTAGTCGTCCCTTTACCGTCTTCTCTTCGTCCCCTTTTCTGACTCTTTCTCTTTTTCCTCGTTCGCCTCTTCGCGACCCCTTCTGACACTTCTTCTCGCCTTGACCCTTTTTGCTTCTTCTCTCTGCGACTGTTTTTCCGACTCTTCAAACCCCTCTGACACATCTTTACCAGCTCATCGCCGAACGTGATCGTCTCAACAAGGATCTCGAGATGGCGCACAGTGCCATTAAACAACTCGAGGCGGATTTAGATAACCTCCAGGTTGGAGGATATCGTGGAACTGCTGGCAGGAGATGAGCGGTTCGACACGGGTCTATGGTTCGCTGGTCCTGCGGGGTCCTCTCAATGTTTTCTGAAATTGTTTACTGGACTTACTCCTTCCTTACTCATTCGTCCGAACCATTCGTGTTGGATTCTCGATACGATACCCTCTACGTACTCACACTCTTTTTTTCTTGTTGGATTCTTATACCTTTTTGTTCTGGAAATCATCAGCGGTCTGAGCCTTGTGCATAAAGTGAAGTATTTTCTGCTCAAGTTCTTCTGCAGCCGACTTTGTCTGACTGAAATAATCATTATTGGTGCCGTAGAGCGAAAGCAGAGCGAATGATGATTGTGGATACCAGTGCGAGATAAGTGATCAACCAAAGAAATCACGCTTGTCACTCGCGCTCAACAAGTTTAGTCTTGGAGACCTTTACCAGCCTCCATATATCATAGTCTCACAAGGTCTCACAGAGTCGTCCCCACGAGGCTTCGATTCAATTCTGATGTCTCAGAATGATAGCGTTCAGCGGTCTGAAGAGCTTATTTAATCCCGACTTTGACTTGACTTTGACCCAGTTCCACGAAAGTCCAATGCTACGTTCCACCGTAGTGACGCTTTCCTTCTTGCCTTTTCTGCTTCTGCGATACCTGTAAGTCGAGATATCTTGACGACGCTTCCCTCGGCAATGGGCATTGATTTGTTTTTGCAGTCCTTCAGGTCGGGAGCCAGCTTCCGCGACGCCATGGGCGACCTGGACACAAAATCCTGGTGGGACAAGCTTGTCCCCCCTGATTATCAGTTCGAACTTCAACCAGCTGAGGCATCTTCGAAACGGAAAAATCGTGACCCCACGTCGACGTCGCCTCTCCAGGCAAAGACATCTATAAGCCTTCGTCCAATTCACCGAAGACACCTGAAGACAATCCAATCTTCTGCGTACGTACGTTGCAATGCTTATCTAACAGCATGTCGCGTACTGTCAGACTACCCTCGAAGGTCACCTCTTCATCGTCCAAAAAAGCCTACGGAAAAAGCTGATTCCATTAGGACCAAAGAGCGGGGTTCCAGTGATCCCAAACTACGCATCTCCAGAACGTCGGAAATCGTCCAGCTCGGGAGACTACCGACCAAGCCGGCCCCAAAGAAGATCCCCAGCTCCAACCAATTCACTTTATTGCGGCTAGGCATCTTTCCAGTGAATAGGATCTTGTTCAAGTCGAGTCGAGCTCCGCTTCACTATTCTTTCAACCGTCGTCGCGAATAATTCATTCCATGCAAGCTGCCCAAAAGCTGCCTCCATGACAAAAGCAGAGAAGAAAAATTCGAATATCGCCAGCCGGGTCTCTCCAAGGTGTGTTTTATGCTGCTCATTGCTGTAGTATATGGGCTGATTCACGTTTCTTACTCCTCAGTCATGTTTTACGATCATCACTTGTGTTCCGCAGAGCTCAATCGACCTTGTCGTCGGTCGAGACTGACATTATTTCCCTCTCGATTCTTGCCTTTTGGGATTCACAAACCAGTTCGGCCTCATTCTACGCAATCTCGAGCGACGTAGTCCTCGATGCTCATTGTCAGTCTACATGTGAAAGCCCGTCTCCATATACGCGAAAGTAACGCAGCTCAGAGAGAGGCTGAATGACGGTCCATCAGCCAGTTACAGCTACGACAAGCTGGCGACGATAAAAAGAAGTCATCAACTACAGCGCCGATGAGAAGCAATCATTGGCCACAGTTCTGGTGAGCCGGCAATGCTAATGGATATTGAAGTTGGGCAGCAAAGTGATTTTAGGTTCCCAGAATCTTCGATGAGGAAAAGGGACAAGAAAGGAGACAAAGGCAAAGAATTTGGAATATTGTCTACCGCCACCGATGGTTCTGACCCATCCTTCGTGTAGATGATGATAATGAATCTAATGGTTCTGTAGAACCTGCTCGGAACCGTCCAAGAACATGTCATCGGGAGACGTTGGACCCCACATTGCAAGTCCGAACGTGACGCCCGACCTACATATCTCAATGAAGGTTCAATTTGGGTTCAATCCGCTCGCAATGCACTCCAATAGTCGACGTTTTTCAATGCTCATCTGCGCTCAATATTCGAATCAGAATTATCTAGGCCTACTAGCGACCCTGATTCTTGAGCCAGTTATTTTGATGAATTCAGTTCATGATAACTCTGTTTCATTAATTTTCTCGTGAGATGGGTGTTTTATAACGCAGATCGCGCTGTACTTTTGCCACTGCTCTGTCCCTGTTCCTCTTCTCCATTATGCCACCAATACGCGTCGCGTCGCCGCCAAAGACGCGTCTACTCCTGAATCTTCGCCAGGATCTCCGAGTCCTTGAAGAGGAAATATTCCTGCAAGGGGGGTGAGCATGTAGATTCGATGGAAGGAGAGAGAGGGGGGAAAACCAAGAACCAGCACTGGCGAAAGAGAAGCGAAACGACCAGGAAGGAGAAGCACAAGCACAATGACGACCTCGAATCCAGGATGAAAATCAACGACCAGCTTCATCGTCTTTACCCCCGTGCTAACTCCGTCTCCCAGCCTCTTGCCAAAGCCCAAGCCCAAAGCAAGAAAGAAACGACCAGAAAAAAGTAACATAAGCTCACCTCCTCTCCGACCTTAATCGAATTCCCTCCCCATCCAGGCAGCAATACCCTGTCACCGGCTTTCACGGTCGTGGGGATGACGGCACCGTCTTTGTTGGGAGCGCCGGGGCCAACAGCAATGACAGTTGCTTCAGGGAGCGGCGACGACGTCGCAGTGGACGGAAGGAAGATGCCCGACGCGGTTTTCTGGGAAGCGTATCAGTCGCGAGCGAAGGGAGGACGAACAGAGAGAAGAGCTCAAGACGATAAAATGGTGCTCGACCCAAGGCGAAAGCAAAGCGAAGCCTCGCGCAAAGACCCAACGCGAAAGGAAGAAAAAAAGATGGACGAAAAAGCGAGGAGAAAGCTAAAGCTAAGGAATGAACCTCAAAAATATGCTTCCTGATAAACCACAAAATAGATGCGAGGAATAATAAAACCAAAAGATGTCGCACTCACTGTCTCCGGCTTGAACCTCTGCACCAAAACCCGGTCCAGCAGGGGGATGACGGCCTTGATAGATTTAAAAGTCGCTTGGGCTGCCTGCAAACAAAGTGAGCATGAGGGTCGACCAACGTAGGGAGATAGAAGGAGAGAGAATGATAATGACAAGAGGGAAAGAGACGGAGAATGAGGATTACAAATGAGCGTTAGAACCAGATATGTATAGCGAATGAGAATGGAAGGAGCTGGCAGACCGCAGGAATGATCTCTAGCCTCACTGCACCGACGCCATTCAAACCAAAGACCATTTAAAGCCAAAAATCTCAACGCCCTGATTCCTTCATTCTCATCCACGACCAGCGCCTATCCCACAGCACATGCAGCAACCGTACAAGGGCTAGAAGAAGAGGAGAGGAAATGAACACGCGCAACTCACCATTGCGTGCGTCTCGAAAACAGAATCAAACGGGATGGATGAAAAAAAAAACGGTTACCCAATCACGTGCAGAAACCCGATCAGAAAAAGCTCTCATGTCGAAAAGAGCAACCTCACCTCCAGCCAATGGGGCTCTTATAACACGAGCATGAGCGACGCCTCCACCGTCAGGCCAAATGGCTATATCCTCCACCGACGACCGCTTCGAAGGTCTCCTCCGGACGGTCCAGTAAACCAGCAGTCTCGATGCGCCAATTGCTGGCTTGGCTGGAGCGCATGCTGTACGTTTTCTTTTCCATTCCGCATTATCGGTCGCCTTATAATGCAATAGGGAGAGGTTCTGAGCTGTAGATTCGACTCTTCTGGGCAGAATATAGCAGACTGTTCAGCGGACCGAAGCGTCTGTACGCGACATTCCCTTCTTCCTTTCCTCTTTCCTTCCTCATGGTGTCTTGACAGCGTTCTGGCGTGTATATCCACTGAATACGAATCATGGTTCCTTATCCAACATGACCAAGGCCCTAATTTTGGATTTCCAATCGTCGTTGTATTCGCCGATGCTCTATACCGTCGGTACCGACCACAATCTCTGCATTATCGACGTCACGACAAGCCAAAGGATACGAAGAATTTGCGCGCATCGAGAAATTATGAATTCGTTGGATAGAACGATGGCGGGGGTGCTGGCGTCGGTGACGGCGTCGGACGATAAAACTGTACAGGTCTAGGACGGTGGAGACGAAGCAGGCAAGCATCCAGCTGCGACATTCGAGCTGAAATGCCCTGCAATCCCGGTTTGCTTCAACGCTGACGGAGCCAATGTCTACATCGGGGCTTTGGGCAATGAAATTCACTTCACGTTCGTGTTTTCTGTACCTTTTCTATTGGTTGTTGACGAGAGCATAGGTCTGCGATATTCGGAAGAACCAGGAGGTCTATGCGCTTCTGTCATACCAATACCCCGACATCTTTATCCCTTTCGCCGAATGGGCACTTCTTGTCACCGTCGCTCTCTTCACAAACGCTCATCCATGATGTTCGACTATTCTCGAGTTCTCCAACCAGAGTCCATAGGTCTCTTCAAGGCGCTCCTACTGGATTCGAGAATACACTGTTACGGGAGTAAGGATGATGGTGGTCAAAGAGTCACTGTTGGAGGAGCAGATCGTATGGTTTGCATATGGGACGTCGAGAGCGGGAGGCTTTTGTACAAGGTGAGCGTCTTTCTTCCCATCTTGTTGTCGCCATTCGGGCCTCTTGTTCGCTTGCTTTGTACTCCAGTCTCTCGGTCTTGCCTCTTCTCCTTACATTCCCTCGCTCCTCTTCCTCGCTCGTTCACGTCTCATTACTGACCTATCATCCAGCTTCCAGGCCACAAAGGCGCCGTCACCGCCGTCGATTTTCATCCCAAAGAGCCTATCAGTAAGTTTCTTCTCACTATCCTTGTCCTTGTCCTTGTCTCGTTTTCCCTCGCCCCTGCTTGTGTTCTTTGTCGACGTGGTTCCGCTTCTTCCATCTCAATGTCATGCCTTGTGGCCTTGTTCTTGGACACAAGCACCTCCATTTTCATCCTGGGCCCCTCGTACCGTATTCCTTTCTTCGCACCAACGCTTACGTCTTGGTGCTTCCTTCTCCCTTGGCTGTCTTGTTCATGTTTTCTCTTCATCCTGGTACTTCGTACTTCTTTCGTTGTCTTTTCACCATTGTTTTCTCTTCTCGTTTTGCTTCGTGGCACTAACCTTACCTCTACCAGTCCTTACCGGCAGCAAAGATGGAATAATGCTGCTGGGGGAAATACACCCCATAGCGTGTCATTGTGTAATGTATTTCGCAAACGTGTTGAATTTTCGCAAAAGCGCTTGTTATTCATTTTCCAATCCATGTTCTGCATATCAAACGTATCATTGTAAATCTGTTTTCTCGCCTCCGAAATCTTGCGGAATGCAACAGATTCTCCTTGAATTTGAAGTCGCTGACCCTCGGCATAGAGCTCCCAACTGCTGTCGTTCGAATCCGATTGCCGCGCCCATATTATCGCGCCAGCGATTCGGGGAAGATCTCGCATCTGGGACATGTGGTATGATTCGGAATAGAGGTATTGGGTTTTGAATAGCAAGAATTGTTGATTCTGTAATGACGGGGAGCGTCAAGCCTACCTTGTCGTGCAAATGCTTGATGTCTTCTTTGATGCTGTCGATCTGGTATTCTTGGATAGCACCTCAGAACTACGTCGAGTCAGCAAGAACTGGTAGCTACCAAGCAAGTGGTTGGAGCCATGCATTTCCCAGTTCGCAGAGGAAGCAGTGGCACCAGTGCAGCCAGACTCATCGCTGCTGACATAAAGTCACACCTCTTGGCGTTAACCACCATCTACCACCATGAACCGCGCAATGAGCTACGTCACATCCTATTGGCCTTTCTTCCATCGGGACACAGACTCCGAGGTGACTGGTTACTTATTTACTGCCTCTGATGCATCGATTTACTGAGACTGGCCTCTTCAGCCTCCCGATCCAAGTTCCCCAGCTGCAATTTCACCGTCAAACGTGAGGATTCAGAAAGTCCATCTTTACCTGAGGATCATGTTTTCCACAGTCGACGGTGTCAACCTCTTCCTTAGAATCGTCTCAGTCGCTTCGCCATTCGGAAACCGAAGAAGTGCCGCAGGTCAGGATTTCGTTTTGCAACATTTTCTAGCCTCATCCTCTATAGCAGGATGAGTCTACATTCCCTCTTCCTTACGCCAATGTAAGTCTCGTAGCGTCGTCTGCTGCCTCCCTCATCGATATCCAGGAGTGGAAGATTTTTGATGCAATCAGAGATCGTGCGTTAAAGCCAAACTGGATGCCCTTCCCGGTCAATTGGTCCAATAATTGGCGTCAGTGGCTGTATTGCTCCGCTCTCAGTGGCCCTTTCTACCGCTCCAGTCTCGAAATCCATCTCGTGCGCAAGTTTGACCTTGCCTTTGAGGATGTCCAGATATTGATGTTCCATATCGACACGGAGATATTGGTCTTTCGATATCAGGGCAGGTTCTACAAGTACTTGATGCGTGATGCGGATCTGTTTTTGTATCCAAACAAGTACGACTCGGTTGACGCATTCTTGAAAGACTTTGTCAAGATTAAGAAAGAAGAGGAAGAGATGGTCGAGCCCACTGGCACCGATGAGCAGTGTCTTGATATAATGCATGCCCAGGAAGAGAAAGTGCACGAGATGGCGTTCCTCACGGTGGATGCTCGTCGTGATTGGCTGCGGTCTGCTCTGGTGAAAAAGTTGTTTGATGATTTTTAGTCTTGTAGGTTCGCCATTGCGAATCAATTCGAACAGAATCGTTTGTACAATCATCACCTAGAACCTGGAAGGATGGTACATACTTACACCCAAGCCGGGCAGCAAAATGGGCGCAAGTAGGCGCAACTGCAACAAGCGTGGGGGAATGACGGCATCTCTGGCATTTTCCACCGGTAAATCCTTCGACAAATCCCTACAAATCCTTCCATTGCAAACACCACCGAGTCATGCTGCGAAATTCGAATCTATTTCTCCAACCGTCGAGAATCTCGGAGCAGACTCTTCTTCGTTCGTTGGTGCCAGACCGAGACGACATGCGAAACCTATCTTGCTTGGAGCAGAGTAATAAAAGCTGCGGAGATTCGAGAATGGCTGGCTCGTTGGAAGAATATCGTCGAGGGCCTGGAATATGCGTCTCGCGATCTTATTTCCTCTGACCACCATTTAGTCGGGTTTCCAGATTCTTTTCTGTCGCCTTTATCGACTTGAGCTCCGAATAGCTTCCTTTAATGCTGGCTCGACGATGTCAGCACGGCTCTTCGTCTCGTTCAGACGACCGACATCCATTTGCTCCAAGTTACTGAATCGCCTAGCCATTGGAAGGGGCTCGAGCAGCGACTTGGAAATAAGCTTGACTGGCCAGGATCTGTACGTCTTGCGGTCTTGACTTCCATCCTGACAATCATCTTAATTGTGTCTTGAGCAAGCCCGATTGCGATGGAAATCGCAGTAAGCCTTGTTTCGCTCCTTTTCGGTCGTCTGCTGAAATCCTTTGTCCTTGTCGCAGCTGGCACCAATCTCGTCGGCTCGGATCTGTATCCAAGCTCTCTGGATTTCGTCTCACATTTCAAGTCCATGAAGAAGGTCTTTATTTTCCCTTTATTCTTTGTTGCCACAGCTGACTTTTTCGGGTACAGAAAGCAGCGAGGCTTCAAGACGAGGACCCTCTGCGGTATTATGCTGCTGAATGGGACCGCTACACGACGGGAGCAGGTTACCTGAACCGATTGTTCACGTACTTGAATCGGTACTGGGTGAAACGTGAAAGAGGTGAGGGGCAAAAAGCGGTTTATCAGGTTACACGGTACGTCTCCTTGCAAACCCAGCGCTACCTTTCTCTGACGAGCCCATTACATAGCTGGCATTAGCTCAATGGAAAACTCATTCTTTCGTCCCAATCCAGAAGGAAACCCAAGCTCGCTGGTGCTGTCTTTCGTCTCATCGAGCGCCAGCGCAATGGCGACATTATCGATCAAGGCATGGTTGCCATCTCCCTCATTCCCTTATTTCCCTCGGCCTCGACAATGCTGACCCCGACAAGGAATGTCTCGACGTCTACAATGAGCATTTCGAACGGGTCGAGCGGTACCTTCACACGAAAACTCGCAAAAAGCTCATCACGAAATGCGAGCCTATCCTGGGAAAAGCTTCTCGATTTCGACCAGGACGAAGACTTACAATGAATGTACGCTCTGCTGTCCCGCATCCCTGAAGGCCTCGAACCTCTTCGCAAGCGATTCGCGCTACACGCCAAGCAGGCCGGCTTGTCGCCGGTTCTAAAGCTGGTGGGACATGGTGGAGACACTGGAGCAGACAATTTGGACCCTAAGGTCTATGTCGATGCGCTATTGGAGGTTCATCGCCAGACTTCCGAGACCGTGTTCCGAAGCTTCAAGAGCGAAGCAGGTTTTGCTAAAAGTCTCGACAAGGCTTGCAGGGAACTCGACAATCGGAATACTGCGACTGGGACGTCGTCCACGAAATCCCTCGAACTCATCACAAAACATGCTGATTTGCTACTCCGGAAGAACAACAAGAGGAGAGAGCGCATTAAACCGTGTCGTGAGTTTTATTTCCGACTTGGTCTTTGGCTTTTGCCCATTCGTATATAGATGGATATCCGGCGACAAGGATGTGTTCCAGACGATCTATACCACCAAGCTTCCTAAACGTCTTATTCACGGTCTCTCGGTGTCCGACGAAAGCGAAGCCAGCATGATCTCCAAGCTGAAGGAGGCCTGTGGTTTCGAATACACGAACAAGCTCCAGCCCATGTTCACCGGTTCGTCTTTTGCCTTTCTTATCTATTCACTATCTGATGCGCTCTAGATATGAGCTTGAGCAAGGACTTGACCGTTGGAGAGATCCCACTAAGCCGATTCACAGCGTCTTATTGTGTAATATATCTTGCAAACGTAAGTATTAAAGTTCGCCCCAAAGTGCTTTTTGTTCATCCAATCAATGTATTTCGCACTACTGTACGCTTCCATTGATAAAACGTATTATTGGCAATCTGGTTTCTCGCCTCCGAAAGCGAGAAGGAAAGATCAACAAACCTGGAGCACACTGACAACACTGGCGAACTCCCTCACAAACTGGACATGTCTGTTATCCCTGCCTTCGGAATTCGCATGATGTTGACCTGTATCGTATTGGTTGACAAAATGGTCCCAACGAATCGACATTCCTGTAAATAGTGAGCGCAGCGAAGCAATCAAACAGAACAACCAACCTCGAGTAACCATAGCCTGAGCTTCGGACCTCCATTCGTCAACAAGCGGTTCGATATCCTTATTCCTCTCAACCATCTCCAAAATCTGACCATACGTCCTGACGCTCTCCATCAAGCTCACAGCATGCGGATAGACCCTCTTCGCATCTTTCGCCATATTCACAATAGCATGCGGTACCGCAAAGCCCAACCACAACATTATCCGAACCTCCTTGAACAGCGTAATGACTTGAGGATCAAAGTTGACTGCGAGGTGGAACTGGGCCGACGACGATGAGGCTTGCGACCGGAGTCGCACCACCTCGAATAGTCTCCCTTCAACGCCCATATTCCTCCGGTTGATATCGAAGAGCCAAGCATCGAAAACGGGTCTGATGTCGAGTTTCTTGCGGAATGCAGTAGATTCTCTTTGAAGTCGCTGTTCAGCTCCCAACCCTTGCTCAAGACATCTTCGACCCGCTTCAGATAAGTAAGAAGCTATCGTTTGATCTGCCGCGCCAGCTATTGGAGGAAGATCTCGCATCTGGGACATGTGGTATGATTCGGAGTAGCGGTATTGGGTTTTGAACTGGAATAATTGTTAAATCGGTAATGACGGGGAGCGTTAAGCCTACCTTGTCGTGCAGATGTTTGATGTTTTCTTTGACGCTGTCGATGAGCTGGGTCTGGTATTCTTGAATAGCGCCTCGGATCTATACCGAGTCAGCAAGACAAGAGACAACAAAAAAGCGAATACCTTGGGTCGAACGAACAAGGCATTGAATTTGGAGAAGACGCGAAACATCTCGTTGGCATCCCGTGCAGTCCCAAGTCGGTCTCTCAACCGTGAAATGATCTGGTTTTCGACCCTCGATACTCGTTCGTTGTACGCATTTTCAGCCGCTACCCAGATTTCGGTGCCCTCTGAAGACACGAATAAGTGATATGGAAATAAGAGAGAACCAATGCGACACACCAACGGAAACATCCAGTACGTCAACCCGTTTGGCGACTTCGTACGCCTCCTTGACCTCCTCCTCCATCCCGACACCAGTCCCAGAACCAAGGTTCAAGCCTTTACTCGGACCAGTCATCACAGCCAACTGCTCATGCTGCTTCCTCCATTCCCTCAGATACCGAACCCTCTCCTGGAGCTTCCCATGTGCTGGTACAATCTTGATTGGAATGAACCTCTCAGACCGCTTCCTCTGCACCTCTCTCGCAACATTAGTCAAGTCGTCCCAAGAGCGGAATATCGTGGAAGCTTGGACGAGAAGCCTATCGAAGGTCTCGTATGGGGTATAAGCGAGTCGGAAAGACGTCAGGATGCGTAACAGCACGTCGTTGAAGTCCCTGGAAATTGCTTCGACGAGGGGGAGAGCTCGACGAATAGGATATGGTGACAATTTGAGCTTCCGGTTGATATGTCCGAATATCACGCCAAGAGATTCGTGAACCCTATCGAGGTCCGTTGCAGACAACAAGTCGTTCAACGGAAGACCCTTCATGAGCTGATTGTACTTGTGCACTGTAATCACATCAGCGCCAAAACGCACATATATAAAAACGACGCACCCAAATCCGTAGCATCCTTCAATCCAGTATCCGTAATGAAAGCGACCGTGTTTCGCAATCCTCAGGACGTCCATCACCATTCCGACTTTTTTCGCTTCTCAATTGAGCATCAATCCTCGTTCCAAGGACAGCCAAAAGTTTATCTCTTGAGAAGCTGTACCGCTCGTCACGTCCCTTGTGAGCTTGGTGACGCCCTGAATCGCCTTTATCCACGGATTGACGTGCCCGTGAAGCATATTGAGGAAAGCACTGCCGTTCGACAGTTTCGGGGAAGCATGGAGATCGCATGTACCCTCAACTCCGTCTTTGCGCCTCTTTATGGCTGCTGCTCTTGCCTGGAGGGATATGGGTTAGCCATGATTTTTCAACGACGATGGAAAGAATGGAAGGATACGACGTGAAAAGGACACGAACCTCATATACGCCTCATGCTGATTATCCAGAAACTCGATAATGGGAGTCCCTGTTGTTGGGGTAGTCGCCGAATCCACTATGCAATTGTCAGTAGAGACTCTTCGCGGGAAGGAAGAATAAAAGATAAGCAAGGTTCTTCTTGTAATGAAAGAAAGATACGATACGAAATGGACCAAGAAGGCTACGATATGAATAAGAAAGCAGAAGCGCAAACCAAACGCACAACAAGACTCGAAAAGCAGAATAAACCAACGACGATGACATGGCCGAATATAACAACCGACGATGTAGCAGAATAAATCGACGACTCACAGGGTATCAATAACAGTCAACTTGACCGTAAACTGCTTCCTCTCAAGCTGAGCCTTGATAACATCGACTTGGGTGAGCTGCTTGTAGTGCCGACGCGGGTAGTTTTTGGGGGCGAGTTCGGTGGAGGAGGGTGTTCGTTTTGCCAAGGCCGGATGCACCTGGATGACCATGGAATTCAGAACCTCATTCCATTATGCGCGGAAATGAATTAAACATACCGACGACTGGCATGATAGTAGAATGAACGCCGCGCTTTGCGACGATTTTGTGTTTCTCGAATCAGATAATAATCTGGATTGAACAGGTCAGTATCGGCGAACGAGGAGCGTAGAAGAGGGAAAGGAGGTAAGCCAAGCCAAATCTGCCCTGGGGACCTGCTCGCCTCGACCGAATAACTCATCGTCGAATACCGACCAGCCACTTTGCTCAACACCGCCTGCCTGAATCCTCGCCGTCTCGCTAGAACGTAAATTCTCTGAAACCTTGCACCATAATCGGCACAGCTGACGGACCCTTGACCGAATACAAGCTGCCAGGGCTCCGACCAGATGCCGGCAAGTAAAGCAACTGGCTCAACCAACCCGGCGACTTGCAACCAACCGAGAACCAAGGGTACCAATAGAGAAACCAACAAACAGACAACCAAGCTCGACCGAATAGCGCGACATCTCACCTAGTTAGGGAAGTTGGCGCGAGCGAGGACTGACGTCGAGGAAAATTCAAAGGATGCACGGACCGCGCTGACTCAGCAGCGCACAATCCCAAGTCACGCGGGTGACGCGTCTCTCTTCTCGACGACCACGGCACACATTTCTCGACCAACCTCGAGGACACCACACGATACGTCGACCTCTCCCGAAGCAGAAGAGCTCGTATAACCTCCGACATCACAAATGGTATGAGTTGATCGTTGAATCGTACAAGCGGAATCTAAAGAAGAGCAGGACCACTTTCCGCTCAACTGGGGCAAACCGGTATGCTTTTCTTTTTCTTTTCGTCTTGCCTCTTTTCCTTATCCCTTGTTCTCTCCAACAGCTCACCGACACGCAAGACCATTATTCGACCTTCCCCATCGCGCAGCGCACCGCGGCCGCGAAAGGGCCGAGCGAACATACTCAGTATGTCTTTTGCTTTTAACCTCGTCTCTTCCTCTTTTAACCCTCTTCCCTCGCAGACAACCGATAGTCACCGGTTCCTCCGTCCTCGCCCTCAAATACAAAGACGGCATCATGATGGCCGCCGATACTTTGGCCTCTTATGGTAGCTTGGCCCGATTCAAGGATGTAGAGAGACTGTATCGGGTTGAAGGCAGTAACACCGGTCTGTTATTTCTTTTCTGTCTGATTCTCTTTGGCCGCTGACGTCGACCCAGTAATCGCCGCCTCGGGCGACATGTCCGACTTTCAGTATATCAAACGCGTCTTGCAAGAACTGATGCACGAAGAATTTGACGCAGAGGATGGGGAGGGCCTCGGGGCGAGAGAGATCCACGAGTGGTTGAGCCAGGTTCGTGGTCTTTTCTGTTTCCTTCCCTTCAATCTAATCTGTCCCATTCTCAGGTCATGTACGCCCGTCGGTCCAAGATGGACCCCCTCTGGAACTCGTTACTCGTTGGGGGCGTTGATTTGGCCACGGATGGTGAGCTTTTCTATATTCATTCGTCTGTACCTCTATCTATGCTAACGATCTGATTCTTCAGGCAAGCCGAAACGCTTCCTCGCGTATGTTGACCTTCTCGGGACGACGTATAGTGCGTCGACGTTGGCGACTGGATATGGTCGGTCTTCTGTCTCTTTCTGCTCTCATGACGGCTCTTTTCGTCCGAGCGAATGAGCTCATTTTCTCTCTTGCATTTCTCTCTCCTTGGTTCGCTGTACTCACCTCTTTCCGCAGGCTCCTACATCGCGCAACCGCTGCTCAGAAAATACGTTGAAGGTTGGCTATTCTATTTCTTTCCTTTTCTGGTTTGTGGTTTGGGTCTGAAATAAGGCGATGCCTTGGCTTTTACTCTCATCCTTATTTCGTCATTCGCTCGCTTCTCTCACTCTTCCGTCTCCTTCGCTCTTTCTGGTTTGGTCTTATTGTTGTGCTTCCGGTTCGCACTTGTTTGGTCGCTATTCTCGTTACGTCTTATGCTCTTTTTTCTTGTTCCGTCTTGTTTCTATTCTCTCCCTTTTTCACCCAATCTTGGTCCGTCACCCTTGTTTCGCTCTTGTTTCAGATCATATTCTTCATTCTCATTTCCTCGACTTGTATCGTTGAAACTCACTCTGTTCGTCCACAGGGAACGAAGATACTCTTACTGAAGCCCAAGCGATGCAGATTATGGAAGAGTGCATGAAGGTGCTGTTTTATCGGGATGCGAGGAGTTTGAACAAGGTGAGCTATTGTTTTACGACTGGCAAGAACGGGGGACGAGGCTTTTGACTTTTGTTGGTCGCTTGATTTCGTTCTGGTTTCGGATTCGGCGTGGTTTTCTTTTCGTCTTTGACCTTGAACCTTTTCTGGCGTGTTACTTGCTAGTCTTTTTGGATCGTTTTTCAGGCTTTGGTCTGTTCTGTCGCTTTTTCATGTTCTGTCGCTTTTTCATGTTCTGTTGCTTCCGTGGTTTCCCTCCCTCCCTCCTTCTTTTTCCCTTGACCTTTCGTTCGTGGCTGTCGCTCTGTTATGCGTACACTGCTCTCTATTGTCCCTATGCATCGCTAACGCTCGTCACAGTACCAAATCGCCAAAATCACCGCCTCGGGGACGGAGATCCTGCCTCCTCGCAGCGCGCCGACGAACTGGGGCTTTGCGGAAGGGATACGGGGATATGGGGCGCAGACGCAGTAGAGGGCGAGCGTACTGTGGCATTGTAGCAGACGAGAAAGACAAGGCACTTGGCCGAAGAATTGTGACTCACATCAGAATGCAACCAATTTCGAATAACGTAGCATCGAGTCGAGAAAGCAGCTTTGACTTTGAACAAACGTCGGACTGCCTTGATTGAACGAAACGTACGGTGAATTGAACGAAATGTACGGTGAATTGACCGAAACGTGCGGTGCATTGTACGAACAAATCGAATCGAAAAGAATCATTCGAGCCTTCTATTCAACGTCATTCTACAGTGACCAGTCCCAAAACAAACGTCTTTCCGGCAAGCCCAAAACGGTCATTCCGTGTTGCTTTTATCTCCGTCCAACGGGTCGTCCAAGTACCTTTTCGAGCTTCTCGGGTCCTGCTGGACCATCATCAAACGTCATCGACGTCTTCATCTTCCACCGTAAACTCGGCTGAATCCCGCGCTCGCCGCTTCTGACAATTGATGCACCGAGCTAATGCACCCCTTCAGCATTTGAATATCGTGACCTTTTTCAATTGCTTCCAGAGCCACGACGCCTGTCGGCCAATCGATACCTGCAGCTAGGTTCAGCGGGTACTTGACCTCGCCCACTTTCCCAGCCCAGTCGAAATCGATTAATTGAACCTTTCCCTGGCCTCTTTCTGCAGGCAATATCATTACATTTGGTAACCGGAGGTCCCCAAAAACGTAATCAGCACGGTGCAGAACCTCGATGATATCTTGCAGCTGTTTTGGAAAATCGTCGGGAAGCTGGTCGTGATCTTTCAGTTGCGCCACGGTCTTGCCTTGAATGTAGTCCATTACAATCATTTGGAGTGGCCGATACGACGGAGCACCGTCTCTGTGATCCACGGATCCACAGTACAACAATGCGGGGGCCATTCCATTGCTGGCCAAAAGCTCGTGAGCCTCCCTACAGTAGGTCTGGGCGAACTTGACAACGATAAGACGCGGAGAGCTCTCGCGGGTCTTGCAAAGGAACGTGATGCAAGCCGGATCACGTTCAAGAGCTTCGATATAGTCAAAGTAGATAATTGTGCCGCTAGAGGGGAAAGAATTCGGGGAGGGGAAGAATCTGGATGAGGAGGGGTTGGTCGAAGGTAAAGTAACGTAGTATTGGCGGAGGCGTCCGAGAGAACACGTCAGCGAGTACAAAACTCGAGCAATGCGGTAGCAATGGGCGTCGTTTAATGTCGACGAGTTGCCGATCCACATCAAGTCTGTGAGTCGCTGAACGATACACTTGTCTGTTAACACAGCGCCTAGCACAGCCAGCCAAGGTCCGGCGAAAACGATCAGGAAAGTGGGACAACAGCACCGACTACGAATAACGTCGTTCTGCAACGGGGGGTCAATACTGTGGGGTGAAAAGCAGGCAAATGACTTGCGTTGCTCTGTACCCAGTGTCTTAACATTGAGAATGATGCTTGAATGGAGGCGTCACAGCCATCTTGACCAAGTTCACGTTTTTCCGAGTCCTCGATCAACAAAGCAACTGGCTCATTGAGGGATCCGTCGTTGTCCGACATCGTCCACATAACAAGACCGTCTGGCGTCGTTTGGTCGACCAACTGGGTAATACCATAGGATATGGCATTTTTTAGAGAGGGTCGAATGCTATTTCGTCGGGTGGCTTCATTGTCATAGACCGCCGATGCTTTGCGCATGAGATCTGCAGTGGCAATCAGCACTCGATCCGGGACCTTCAGGTCAGCATTATTGATATTATCCAGGAAATGAGCAAACGCGGGATTATAAAGTTGAATTGGTGGCGCCATGGTGGAAATGTCGCGATTGGGGTTGTACCGTCCATCGTAAATCGGGTAATCACCTCCCTGCCCGTTGCGGTAGTTCACCGACTTGGCGGAAACCGATGGCGACGCCGATCCTCGTGCATGCTGAACAAGATTTTGATATCCTGAGAAATCTTGAGCGAATGAGCGAGACTTTGTCTAGACGTACGTGTGGTCATTACTCCGATGGTATCCCTTCCTTCTTCGCTTTCGTCGGGTTGGGCCACTCGAGGGCCTAAGACTTGGGCAATCACATTAACCACGGCAGGTTGCGAATTCGCCCTGGGTCCCAACAAGTGAACATCATATGACAATGGCAAAGAAGTAGCGATATCTTGAAGATTACAGTCGGTGATCAAATCTTGATCTAGGGGAATCACACGTTTAGGCTGCGACTCAGGATCAGCGTCCAGAAGTTTCGGAAGAGTTTGACTGAGTACAAGCCTTCCATAAACGAAGATTCCCTGGTGCAAGACCCACACTTCTTGTTCCCCATTCCTGCAGAATCAATCTCTTTAAAGAGGTCACTGTATCCTCACCCTGTATTTGCACTTCGACGATCTCTGCTGACGGATCCGAAAAGTCTGCGACGTACAGCCTCACGCACATGGTGGTTGGAGAGGAGAATGTGACATGTTACTGTCGTCTCGTGATCAAGGTTCTAGACTTCTAGTCCAAGGGGACAAGAGGGTATCGTATCGAGAATCTAGCACGAATAGTTCAGACGAACGAGTAATGCAGGAGTAAGTCCAGTAAATGATTTCAGAAAAGAATTGGAAAGACCCCGCGGGACCAGCGAACGAAAGACAGCCTGGAGGTATGCGAACCAAAGACGACCCATCGGCGACTAGCGAACCGAGAGCCGTCGTCTCTATCGCGATCCGCTCATCTCCTCCCAGCAGTTCCACGATATCCTCCAACCTGAAGATTATCCAAATCCGCCTCGAGCTGCTTAATGGCACTGTGCGCCATCTTGCACGTTTGGCGATGAGCTGGTACAAGGTACTTAGGTCAGAAAGGGTCGCGAAGGAAAAAAGAGTCGAAGAGAGAAGAGGAAGGAAAAGGAGTCGAAGAGAGCGGAAGGAAAAAGTGTCGCAGAGGAAGGAGATGAATCACGAGGGGTCGTGAAGAGGCGATGAACGAGAAGAAAGAGAAAGAGTCGGAAAAGGTGACCAAGAGAAGGCGGCAATAAAAGCAAAAAGGACGACTGCCCCGCGAAACGAACAAGAAGCTGGCACAGGCGCCAAAAGACGAACGTAGCAAATACTCACATGTTGCTCCCATTGCCTGAATCTCGCCTCCTCAGCCTTGACCTGCTCCGTAAACTTCTTGTGCAGCTGTTCTTCCTCCTGTAAGAAACATTACCAGCAATCGCCCAAATGATACCGAGGAGCAAAGCAAATGAAAACGACGACACGGGGACCCAAGCACCAGCTCCAAAAACGAAGATGACTGCGGCCAAAACGAATCCCAGGCTGACGAGACCGATGAAAAGCCACGACTAGCCTCCTTGAACTTGGGATTGTCCAACTTCTTGACCTTGGGCTCTCCAAATTTGCGTGTCTCCATCTGCTGTTGTCTGTAATTCTCATAATGCGAGTCCTCTATAGTAGAGATCAAGTCGAGCATGTGGATGCGGATCAAGAGGGAGCGGAGTTTCTTGAAATCGCAATGGGCTTCGTTGTCGACTGTAACCAGGAGTCAGCATCGAGGGTCGAACGTGAAGTCGAAGAGGACTAAGAGATCGAAAGCTCCAAGAAAAAGAAAACGGACCTTCAGCGACACCCCACATATACTCTCTGCCTTTCACAATCCTTCCATCTGGCGTCTTCACATCCTCAGTCGACCCGATGATCGAAAAAGGAATAGCGTCAATGAGAGTACGGGCATGGTCAGCCGATTCCTCGTCTGCCACAATGGGAGGGTTGTAGATGCGAATGGTTTGGGCGCGGATGACGTCGCGGACCTGAGGGAAAACGAGTTAGAATGGGCCAATGAACAAACAAATTGCTAGAGTCAAAATCGTGCCAAAAAACCTCGAACAACTCTCTGGAATCAACTCACCCTCTGTTTGAACACAAACAAATCGTTCTGCGTCAACGTATCTGCCTTTGCAACCACAGGGATCAGGTTGACCCGTGTCCCCAGTCGCTTCATGATCTCGATGTCGGGGTTTGAGGCTGTTGGTAGTGTTAGGACCAGGAATAAATGGCGGTTTTAACGACGAGTAAAACGCGGAAAGAGGAATAAACGGGAGCGTCGGCGATGAGTGAAAGAAATGGGATCGGAAGGTCGAATGAGAATGAATGGATAGAGTCGAATGGAGTAGATAATAGAAGAAAAAGTAACCAGACGGAATTGAGGGTAGTGAATGGAGAGAAGAATCAAGGATGACTGAGAAGGAATACAGACATATACGATAGATATCGGATGGAGGAAGGGGAATAATGCAGAAGTAAAGAAACAGGGATAAAGAATAATAATAATGTCAGGTCAAAGAGAAAGAAAAGCACTCACGTATGTCCAGTCGGCCGAATGAAATACAAACACGCATGCACCCTCAAATCCGTCTTTTCGCCCCTCTGCGGCTGCTGCTCTTGCCTAGAGGGATATGGGTTAGCAAGGATTTTTCAACGACGATGGAAAGAATGTGAGAAAACGAAAGGACACGAACCTCATACGCCTCATGCTGATCATCGATAAACTCGATAATGGGACTCCACGAGTCCCTGTTGTTGACGTAGTCACCGAATCCACTATGGAATCGTCAGTATAGATTCTTTCGGCGTCGTGATAAAAGGCAAGGAAGGAAGGAGAGAAAGACAAAGAAGAAATAAAGGTAAGGTTCCTCTTGTAATATACGAAATGGAATGGAACGGAATAAAGAGAGATACGAGATGAATAAGCAAGCAGAGGACGAGATGAGATGTCGAAGAAAAGATACGAGGCGAAATGTGGAAAGCAGGAAGATCAAACTAAAAGCACAACAAGACTCGAAAAGCAGAATAAAACAACCGACGGCGACATAGCCGAATAAAACAACCGATGATGTAACAGAATAAATCAGACGACTCACGGCGTATCAATAACAGTCAACTTGACCCTAAACTGCTTCTCCTCCAGCTCCGCCTTGATAATATCGACCTCGGTAAGCTTGTCGAGCTGCTTGTGGTGCCGACGCGAGTAGTTTTTGGGAGGCGAGAGTTCAGTGGAGAAGAGGGTGTTGATGAGCGTCGTTTTGCCGAGGCCAGATTCACCTTCATGGCCAAGGAATTCAGAACATCATTCCATTATGAGTGAAGATAAATTAGACATACCGACGACCATGATAGTAAAATGAGCGCCGCGCTTTGCGACGATTTTGTGTTTCTGGATTGAGCAAATCAGTATCGGCGAACGAAGAGCGTCGGGCGAGGGAGAAAAGAGTAGGGAGCGTAGAGAAGAGGGAAAGAAGGTAAGCCAAGCCAGCGCATAAACCACATCTGCTCTGGCAACCTGCTCGCCTCGACCGAATAAGAATCGTCGAGTCCCGAAACACAATTCGTAGCACACCATCCAGGTCCCAGGTTTCCAGCACCAGCCACGGGAAAAATTCGCTCGACCAATACCGTCTCCCTAAATCCTCGCCGTCTCGCTAGCACGTACAATTCCCTGAATCATTCCACCACAGTGGGCAAAGCTAGCAAACCCTTGGTCGAATACAAGCCGCCAGGGCTCGGATACCAGCAAAAAAAGCAGGTGGCTCAACCAACCAGGCGACCTCCAACCGACAGAGAACCAAGGGCACCAATAGAGAAAACAACGAATAGAGAACCAAGCGCAAGGACAACGAATAAACAGAAGGATATCGCACCTGGTTAGGGAGGTTTGGCAATGACAGCGGGAGCGGCGGACATCTCGACGATTCGAGGAACACCTGTCAATGAATTCAACGACTGTTCAACGTTCAACAGGGACCAACAAGGACTGACCGATGTCAACGAAATTCAAAGGAGGCCGCGCTTACTCAGCAAGCCCACCGACAAACTGGGCTTCGCGGAGGGTACAGTATACGGGGCTATGGGGCTCAGACCCAATAGGCGAGGGGCAGTCTTCGCCGAGACAAAGAGACAATTGTGATATAATAAACTGAATTGAAGATCTTGCGACAAGAGATTGTTTTGGAACAGAAAATGAGACTTTTGTGCTACAAAGTCAGGCGTGTGACCCGACTGTCACCGCCTCCTGTCGCTTTTTGATCGGTACTCTCAATTGCTGTTGTCCCCTCCAAGACTTCACACTACAGTACCACAGATGTTTTCTCATTCAGGTTGTTGCCCTCGTTTTCGGGCTCAAAGAGGAGTCAGCCTCTCCAGATCATTCGAGTTGTCCGGACTACTCCGCAATAACCTTCTCCCAGAATCACCCACCGCTTCCCAGCTCCTCTCGGAGGCAGAAGACGATTTGACTCGCTGTGTCGCTGAAATTGAATACCAACAAAGCTACCTTGTTTCCCTCAAGGCTGAACAGAAAATGCTCGAACATCATGTCCGGCGCTGCAAATCATTATTATCTCCCATTCGTCGAATTCCTACACGGATTTTGGCCCATATTTTCAATCTGGTTTGCGGTCTGAACCATGTTGCAACCACCGGTGGACGTCTTCCCGGAATAGCGCTTGGACGAGTCTGTTCGCTGTGGCGTCGAACAACGCTCTCGACGCCCGAAATATGGGCTGCTATTTCGTTCCAAGCCTTGAACCAGCCAGACCAGGTCTACGACAGCTGTTGGGAGACAGTCCTGGCAAACCTGCTAGACCGCTCTTATCCGCATCCATTGGATATCTCACTCCATTGCGGCTCTCAGGGGATCGATGCCACCGAAAGCATCACCGCTTTGGAGAATCTGAGTCGAAGCTCTGTGCGCTGGAAATCTTTCCAATTGAAGATCAGTATTTCAGCGCAACTCGATGTCGTTAGACCTCTGGCGACAGCGCTCGACCGTCTACGACATCGACTTCCACTCCTCCAGTTCGTGAAGCTGGTCAATGTTGTTTCAGATCCGTTGACCATGTTGGAGGACGTCCCAATACTCTCTTCGGTCACATTAGGCGAATCTGAAACCAACTGTCAGACACTGACAACCGACTTGTCGCGTATAACGACCCTTCGCATTGCGGATATCTCTTTTCCCAGAAATCCCCTCAAGTTCGTATCCCTCTTTCCTCAGTTGGCTTCACTCTCTGTCCGTAATCCATGGCTCCACTGCGAAGCTCCCAACGAGCCTGTCATTTCATCATCGAACGTCGAAAAACTGCATATAGTTTGCGACGAGAGCTTCCATGACCTCGATTTCTTGGGTCATCTCAGCCTACCACTTCTTACAATCTTATCATTACAGTGTTCAACTACATCAACCGCTTCAGCGCGGTTCCCGAATGCCAGCATCACCTCATTCATTTCCCGTTCAGCTTGCTCCTTGACCAGTCTTATCTGGACAAATGTGCCGATCTGCTATCTCGACTGGATCATCCTTCTCTTGGCGATCCCATCTCTCCAAGCCTTGACGGTTTCCAATGTTGAGACGAAATTGGGGGACCCACTTATCTGCGATGCATTCTTTCAAAGGCTCGAAAGCCATATCTCTAGGCTGGCGCCAGTGCTGCTCCCAAAGCTGGAACACCTGGATGTCGAAGCTGTCGCGATTAGTCTGGACATTTTGGCACGAGCAATTCGGTGCCGATGCGTTGTAAAGGTCCGTACTGCTTGTTTGAAATCGGTGAGACTTTGTCTCGTGGAACAGGCTGGGGATGTCACCCTGCCTTTGGATTATATCCAGGCCGGCAAGACCATTGTTGTACGAGACCCTATCGGTGTCATATATTGTTAAAGTATGTATTTCTTCTGCATTGGACGTGCATTCGTCACAGTGACAAAGTGAAATCCTTCTAGCACACCACTTCCTCCTATATGAGCGGAGTGATAAGAAAATAAAAGGAAGAACAAGGAGAGAAAGCAAGAGAAAGAGAATCTGGGAGTTGGCTGAAGAATTGTGTACTCAGATCAGAGAATACAATACAACAAATTTAGATTTTTGAGTGAGATAGATTTGAATAAGGCAAGTTTTGGGAAAGTAGATTTGAGAAAGTGGCCTCGAGAAGCTTACCTCTCAATTGAACGAAACAGGACTCGCTTGGTCTAAATTGTAAAACACGTAGAAACCATTTCAACTATCTTTCCAGCCAAGTCTCTGACTCAGCCTCCGAGATGCTGTTCGCTATTGGTATTGGTATTTCCATACAAGCTCGTAACCAGCCTCTCTGACGCGGCAAGAGGCAAACCTCATCAGAGAGGCTGGGATCACGGCTAATGCCGTGAGTGATGGAGCTTGGCGAGATGTCAATGAGCTATCGCTGGCGCATGAATTTTCCTATGACATGATTCATATGATGCAGAGGATGGGGCCCAGACGCAGTAGAGGTCGAAGACGAGTACTGTGGCGCAGTAGGAGAGCCTGGGGGAAGCGAGCTTCGAGTGCAACGAGACAAATGAGATGAAGACAAGAGGCAGAAGAAGAGAAACAGGCGATTGGCCAAAGAATTGTGACTCATGTCAGAGAATGCGACGAATTTTCAGTCAGAATGCGTGAGGAATCACTTTGGAAAATAAGCTGACTTTGCGGGAGAATTTGAGAGGCTTTGCCGATCGCCTCGGCCTACAGCGCTGTGATAAGTATTTTAACAAATATTTTTCTCGTTTTATGACCCGCTACTTCCTACTAAATAATAACTGAATACCGTTTCCAACCTTTGAGCGTGGAAATCATTCCAAATACGGATGCTTAGATTAGATTAGATATACGTGAGAAAGCGACGGCAAACAAATTTAATTTAGCTGCCTCCAAAACGATGACGATCGTTTGCCGTCTGCTATGACGGAGCAATTCCAACAATTCGTTCATTCTGCACCATCATGTCCGACCAATCTTCTGACCTCGTTATTCGTGAAGTAGGCTTCATTTTGCTTTCTGGGCCTTCACCTGGTTATAACTTATGTTTTCCCTCAGGTGACAAAGAATATCTGGACGTTTTCGGGGTTTGTTCCCTTTGTTGGTTGCTGGTTCCAGAAATCCCATGCGCTTTATGTTCAGGCCGTTTGCTCGTGCTGGGGTTATTCCTGTGGGAGGCCGTTCGACTGCTGTAAAGCTCGATGCTGGTGGTGTTTGGGTCCTGGCCTCGACGCCGTTGACCGAGGATACCAAGAGCACCCTGGATAATCTTGGGCCTGTAAAGCGAGTCACCCAGCTATTCTTCGACATTATATTGACCTGGGGATAGGTATATCATGGCAGGAGACATCGTGCATCATATCTATTTGGGTGCGTTTTCGCTGGCTACGTGGTGTGCGTCATATTGGCTCAGATGATTCAGGCGAATTCAAGAAGGCGTATCCTGACGCCAAAGTCATTGGTGTGGAGGGTTTGGCAGAGAAGAAGGCGGAGGAAGGGCTGAAACTGGACGGAGGTGAGCCAGTAGCAGCATCTCCGTGTTTCTCTCTTTATTCAGTTCATTCAGCGTACGGCTCCGACCCTGTTGGAACGTTGTACGGTTTTGAGGACGAGGTTCGTGTTATTCCGTCTTTCGTTGTCGTGTTGTCTCATTTGTAAACCTTAGATAAAGTCTTGGTGGGTCCCGACCAGACCGTCAACTTTGCCACTGACAATGTGCAGCTATTTCTCGGGATTCATCAACAAGGACGTGGCCTGGTACCATGTCGCTTCCAAATCGCTCATTGTAGCTGATCTTGTATTCAATCTCCCGGGCACGGAACAGGTAATGTTTTGGTCGGCATAGCACCTGTTTTTAAGACGCGGTTTAGTATTCCAAGTCTACAGCATCCTCGTCAATCCCGTTGGCAGGAAAGGTGGATCCGTCGAGCTGGCTTCACCAGAAGTTTTCGTCGGTGGCTGGGACAGATAAAGAGTATGTCATGTCTGGCTAGACCGATCCCCCCAAGAATCTAACGGTCTCTCAGGGCGATGGCCAAAGACGCCAAGACTGTATCAGAATGGGATTTCGAGAGAATCATACCGTGCCATGGAGTTTGTGGTTCAATTATGTCGTTTGAGCTCAACTGAAGTGTTCCCTCGCCAGGATGTGATAGAAACAGACGCGAAGAAGGCCTGGAAAGACGCATTTGCGGGCTATTTGGCTTGATTCACGGTTATTTGGCCTGATTCACAGTTGCTTGGCGTGATTCATCAAGTATCATTTGTACAACAGCGACTTAATTCTATTGACTAGTCGACTATTTTCTTCGTTCCAACTATTTCCTTTGTTTTTGGCCTCGTTTTCCTTTTGCGCTTCATTTGGCCCCCCTCGTAGCGTCTTCATTCAGCCTTCAATTTTCGAAAAGAGTGCAGCTGTGGATTTGGCGAACTCGTTATCTTCTCCCTCCGCCCAATCCTCCTCCGTCTCGTCTGGGTCTATCAGCTCAGCCATCGTCTCGTCCAAGTCGACCCATGCCTCCTCGACCCGCTGCTTCCTCACCACCCTCGGCTGCACGACGCACTGTTTTAGGTGCGAATCTTTTCTTCTCTTGCTTCATTATCCTCCTCTCTTCTCGTCACGGTTGCTCTTGCTTTGTTCTTCTGCACTCCTTCGCTGTAATCGCTGCTCTCTTTGTTCGTCGCTCTTTCGTTCGTCTTCGTTCGGTCTTGTCGGTCTCCGCGTGCTACCTTATCCGCTCGACACCGAAGTCTACAACGTCATCGTTATCTCTCCGAAGATTTTCTCCTTTGTTCACGCCGCTGCTCCCGAGTGTTGCGGTTGGGACGTTAGGTCCCAAGTCAGTACGCCTTTATTCAGTTAAAAGAAGAAAAAACCATCGACAAGAAGATCTCTGCCCACTCCTGGACGTCCTTCCCCCTCGGCGCCATCTTCGCCATAGGAGACTGTGAGGAGGGAGGTGTTGGAGGCTAGGGCGAGTGGCAGCGTTTCTTCGCCGGCAAACCAGAGCGTAAGCCCTAGTCAGGCAGCTAAGGAGGCGAACGAGACGGAACAGCGGTTGGCCAAGGTGGGTTTTGTTTTTTTTCTTTTCTTCTCTCTTTGCCTTTCCTTCATCTCTTACGCTCTTGCCGCTGCTCTCGTGTTTTTGTCAGCGCTGTCGCTGCCGCTTTGCTCATCTTTTACGCTCTCTTCTTGCTCGGCGGACTAACGTCCTTCTCTTAGGTGAAATTCCACTACTCACACCAGGCTCGCTCGGCTCGGACAAGGCGATTGTGGATTTGCCGTTTATGAATGGGAATGTGAGTTTGTTTTTCTTGTTCTATATTATTCCCTCGACGTGTATCCTCTCGCTTATTTTCGTTTGTACGCCACGGAAAACCTTTCGCCTTCGTGAATATGCTTGTCCATACTGGCCACTGTTCTCTAATCTCGCTCGGACAGCTGTTTGTATCGGTCTACAAGTCAAGTCCAATTGGCATCGCACAATTCGGAAGAGACATCTTCTGATTCACAGGTATCTGCTTGTTACCCTAGAATGGTGCTAAAGATGTTGATTTACGCGGACAATCACGAATTGTACACAGAAAAAATTGTCGGAAAGTGGCATTAGTCTCCTTGTGAGCGACATCCACATTGATAGTCTCATAATTTGGGCTCTGATGACAATAAAATATATCTGGTTCCATTCCATATACATACATGACTTGTCGAGGGAGATCAGTCTTCGTCTTCTACACATACATCAGTCTGGATTCCCACTAAATGATTCCTTTGATCATATCGCTCGCCCTCTCCGCTACTGCAATAGTTGTCAGTGACTCATTTTCAGGATTACTATGGAAGAGGTATACCAGCGACGACAACAGCACAAGGGTGTCCAGATAGCTGCTTAGGAAAGACGCTTGCATCGACCACCCTCAGTCCTCGAACACCATGAACCCTAAGATCCTTGTCGACGACACTGTCAGCTGCAGACTTGCCCATCTTGGCCGTCGATGTCTGGAACCATTGAGACATGACGATGGAGAAGTACAAAAGACATACCAGATGCCAAGGAGACTGTCCATTCTTCCTCAACCAAACCGCTATATCGTCGTCCGAGAGCTTCAGCACGGATCAGTCTAGATTGTGGTGTGAATGAATCAATGAGCTTACCGAGTCAGAGTTGCGATTGCCAGGCCAGAAGATGTTATCCATAGTTGTTTCGGCGGGCAGGTCTAGAGTTTCCAATAAAGGTTCGCTATGCGCGATCTCGAGAATCAGTCTTGTCGCCTTGATCAGTACAGGAAGATCGTTTTTGTGGCTTAGATATCTAAAAGGAATCAGAAGGAAGAAAGG
This sequence comes from Mycena floridula, assembly GCA_029320655.1. Taxonomy (NCBI): domain Eukaryota; kingdom Fungi; phylum Basidiomycota; class Agaricomycetes; order Agaricales; family Mycenaceae; genus Mycena; species Mycena floridula. The sequence continues at coordinate 139,427 of JARIHS010000048.1, forward strand.
AGAACTGGCATCACATACCCAGGATCGATAATGGGGTGGTCGTAAACGCTCGGAGAAGTCAAAGTCAGACTGCCTTCGCTGAGCGGTTTGAGCAAGACAGCAGCCTTTCGATTCTGTTAATCCTGTGAACTGAGTAAGAATACCAAGCTCACCGTCGTCAAGCCCCATTGTCCGGCAGTTTTCGTCTTGCCATTGTTCACAGCAAGGAAGGGAGCGATCACAATCTCGATATCTGGCGAGTTCGGACCCGAAGTGACATCCAATAGAGTGGACCGATTGTCGTGGCGGTTTATCTTTAGTCTAGGATAATTCATGATTGACACGGCAGACTCAAGCAGGAATTGTTCACGTACCGATTGTCGTCACTCCGGGCAAAGAGCGCTACTTGTGTTCCAACGCCTGCCAGTGGACCACCGCCTGTTAGAAACCATCTCATGAAAGCGAGCAGTCCCGGCAAAGGATTGTGCAAGTGATCCCAGGTCATTCCAGGCTTGGCTCTCAGATTGAGAGTTCCCGTAGAAAAGTGCTGGATAGATATCAGTTTCGTACAGGAAGAGGTTGGAGAAACTTACGTCCTGTAGCGACTTTCCGACTTGAGGAAGAATGCATACTGGTGTAATGCCATGCCTCTCCAGTTCTTCTCGAGGGCCAAGACCGGATAACATCAAGATCTGTGGGGAACCTATAACACCAGCGGATAGAACAACCTCCTTCTTCGCGCGAGCAGAATATTGGACGCCATCTCGGGACGTAGATAGCACCACGCCGACAGCTCGAACATATCCATCGTCTTGTTGCTCAAGGAGAATCTTTTCAACCATGACTGAGGTGGCGACTGTCAGGTTGGGCCGAGACAGAACCTGTTTTGTGAGGTATGCAGCCGATGTCGAGCTTCCTGAATCGTCAAGTCAGCTAATGGGGTACCGTGGAGACAAATCCTCACTTTGACCACTCGGATCGACCGTGCCAACAAAATGAGAAACACCAATGGTACCAGCGTCGGTGTTGAAATCGCTGGGGAAAAGATTCAGAATCGGTAGATGACAGGGACAATGTAGCTCACTATGAACGTGGAACACCGGCTTCCATACATGCTTTGATTATTCTGCCATTCACGGGCTGTCGAAATCAGTCTCGGATGGGTGCAAAGCGACAACACTCTTACCGCCGATTCACAATGGCTTGTGAACCATGGTCCAGAGTCACTGTGGAGAGATTTATCGACATGTGGATGATTTGGGCTCGGGATGTAGTGTTCTGATTTGTGGAAATACCTGAAGAGATGTTTGAGCGTAGATGAAGGGAACCGCAGCCATAACGAACTTTTTTAGGCTTTTATAACCCCATCCTTCACCAGCTGCCAAAGCCCATTCATCAAAGTCTGTGGCGGGGTCGGTTAGCAACCAGGAAGTAAACAAGGGTCCCACCTTCGGGGGAACAACGATGGTAAACTGAAGCATTTATAGAACTGAATGGGAAAACTTTAAAAAATGGGAGTCGCATAGAAGTGGAATATACATACCTGCAGCCACCGAGCATTTTCCCCCGAGGACAATGGCTCGTTCGGCCACCCAAGCCATCTTGCAAACTGCGAGATGGCGAATTCAGCAAATATATAGAGGGGAATGCAGAAGACTTGCATCGTCTCATAATCCCAGTCAGCGTCAGATTTGAACAACCTCGCAAATGTCAGAGGGATGCGAGAGAAAAGATGGTCTTGATCGCTAGGGATCCGTCAGCGACGACGAAGGACAAGTAACAATAAGAAACCTTTTCCCAGCTTCTAGAAGTAAGACTGAGGTTTCTGGGTTTTCAGAGAGTCGTGAGGCCAGCACGCAACCAGCAGTGCCACCACCGCAAATGACATAGTCGTATTCTTTCTGCGATGCACCAGCCGACAGCAAGGACGCGAATTGCAGAGGCTCCGAGATTTTTGAGGAGGAATGACCCATTAATCGCGGTGGAGATCAGGGACAACTTTCATGCTTGTCGTGGACATGGGCGTCGGCGCTAATCGAGTCACGTGCTTCAACGAAACCAAAATGGGAATCTGGACCCGAGTAGCCGTCTTCAGGCTCATGTTCAAACTTTTTCTGATAGAAACCTCGCAGCACCGAATGAAGATACGCGCATCTTGCCCCGGCGATGTCGCATCTTCCTTTGTGGGCTCGAGGCTAGCAACAATCCAGCTATCTTAGGCTCGTCACCAGCTGTCACCAGCCTCTTTACGGGAGAAGTTTTTCGTAATGGAGTGAACCTACGTATTTTGATTGCGATCCCGGCATTAGCCGTGTTCCAGCCTCTACGGTATACCGTGGTTCACCCCGGTCCCCATCACGAAAAACTTCTCCCGCAGAGGTTGATCACCAGCCTTACGTTGCGGTGAACCGATGGATTGGCCACCGGCTTGCCACTGACCTGTGCAACCTGTAAAAGTCTGTAACAGTCTGGTGGAATCACTTGTTCATTGACAGCTCCTCAGACTCACTGAGATGCTATATCCTGTAATCTCACTTCTGTTTTGGACGTTCTTGCACATCATCAGCATTGGACTATGCCGCTACGCTCTCGCTGGCCTCCAATTTTCGGCTCTGATGTCCATCTCGGTGGCTCTTACTATGCCTTTGGCCCTTGCCTTCTTTCAAACGATGTGGACCGATTGGAAGAACAGGCGCGGTGCATTGTTGCAATCTGCTTCTGTTCCTCCGATGTTTCCTGGCCGATGGATACTAGGAAGTTTTGCCTACGTTGTGGCGGTCATTCATGAAGCCATCAGCGGATTCCCTGGTATGACGAACTGCTGGTTTTTTCCTGCACTAACTCGATTCTTTAGGGGAGACCGTTCTGAAAACTGCAGAGAATGGCACAACAGCATTCTCCTTTAGAGTTTTTCTGGAGAGCTCAATCAGAGTATTCAATTTTATCTTTGGCGGACCAAAACTCACCACTCCCATAGGTACTGACTGCCGACCCTCAACACATCAAAGTAAGTGTTAGTTGTGAGGCTCTGGAGCATCGTTGACCGCTATTTGCTATGGTGCCAGGCGATTCATACCACGCAGTTCGAAAACTTTGAGCGAGGTCAGTCGAGAGTCGAGAATCATATGATCTAGTATAATTTTCTTTTCTTGAAGGCGCAGGTTTTTCACAAGACATCCAAAGTATCTTGGGTTCCGCTCTCTTCAATGTCGATGGTACTTTCTGTTTGATTTTCTGTGAATTCATTACTAAATGACGTTGCAGGTGATACTTGGAGGTAAACTTCAAGTATTTCAGAACCCGAGCGCCGATCCTGATCAAATACTGTGCAGAGCTCATCGAACTATGGCCCGGCCTTTTTTCAAGCAAGCTCATATCACTATTGTCGAAAATCTCGGCAGGCATGCAGACACCATGATCGAGCTTGCCCGCGACCGCTTCAGCTCCGGTTATTCCGTTGACTTTCAGGTGTGTAGCTGCTCATCATCGGGAAAAAGAAACGGATGCGATGTAATATAGGAACTTCTCACTCGGTTCACACTCGACGTATCGACTGAGTTTCTCTTTGGAAACGATCTCGGTTCTCTACGATCTACCTCACTCCCATACCCTTTCTCGACCGACCTCCAGACCAGCCGCGCTTCTGGTGGAATAACGTCTTTATCCGAGGCTGTAGACTCGCTGCAGCGTGCCATGGTACGCCGCGTACGTTTAGGCGGTCTTTGGCCAGCGGCGGAGCTCTGGGACAATCGAGTCTCAAAGGCGCGTGCGGTCATTAATGATTATTTAAAGCCGGCGGTGTCTGCTGCCATCGAGAGACGATCGCGAGGTCTAAATCCGGAAACATTATTGGATCACATGGTCATCGACATCAAAGGTAAATCTTCAACGTCCGATGTCTTCCTGGACCAAGCTCAGATGTTCGCAGATCACGCATACATCTTGGATGAAATTACGAGCATGATGCTTGCCGGTCGAGACACGACGACATCAGCTCTCACTTTTATTTTGTATATGCTTGCAGAGCATTCGGATGTGCTTGAGACTCTCCGCCGCGAGATATTTGACGTTTTAGGCCCAGTCGAAATTCCCTCATTGCAGAAGATCAAGAGTATGCCTTTCCTCAAGGCTGTAATCCAAGGTACGAAGACTGCTTTCATATCCCACGATGCCATTGAGTACCTCAAACCAGAGACTCTCCGACTATATCCCCCCATGTGTGTGATGTCTTTCGCTACTTGGAAAGATGACTGATATAACAAGTCCTATGGGAATGCGAACGTCGAGGCAGGCTACCGTGTTGCCAGGATCGTCGAAAGATGAACCTGGGACCTTCATACCTGCAAATACCCGAGTGGCCTATAGCTTCTTTGCGTTGCACCGACGTTCAGATCTATGGGGTTCCGATGGTAACTTTATCAACATCCGCTACCCCTCCTCTTCTGATGCTCCCTTCAAGCGCATGTCTTCAACCCTCGCCGGTTCATGGACGGGGAAATCTCCGAGGTTTCTTCCTTTTACTTTCCGTTCGCACTTGGTCCCAGGAATTGTATCGGCCAACAGGTTTGTTGCCTGAGCGTTGAAATCCGACGAGTTTTACTGACAGCTCTTATAGCTGGCGCTTAACGAGATATCGTTTCTCCTTGTACGACTTCTACAGAGTTTCAAGACCATTGCATTGGACAACACCTGTACAAATCTGGCAGATCGACCGCCCGAGCACTGGAGAACCTCCAACACGTTCAAGAAGGGCGAGAAAGTCTGGCCACGCTCGAATTTGACAATGTATATCAAGGTAACTTCATGCCAGTGTCATGTTCTGATTTTGAGCTAACCCGTCATTTAAGGGCGGACTGTGGTTAAAGATGATCGAAGCTGACTGATATATTTCGTGGTTCACTTTGTTATCCCCATCTCCATCTAATTACGCTATTTTCCTTTGGGGGCATGATTTTTATTTATTTTATCTTTCTTATTATACAAAAGACGGGCATACATCCCGAAAAGGAATTGATGCCCTTTTTCGGTCGCAAGGCTGACGTAAGGTTGCTGACGCCATGGTTGCGCAATAAAACCACTGAGCTATCCTTGACCCGAGAGTTCGAGCCTCAGGGAGATCAGGCATCAAAGTCAGTGTCGCAATATTGGATATACTGTACTTGACCGTTTTCTGGAGCATTCAAGCATACCAAATGCCTTGCATGAGGCTTGCAGGTTGGCATAAGATCTCATATGGAGGCGAACTACTAAATATGCCTTGCCCACCAGCATGGGATCAGCTTCATCTCGAAATATTGAGAATACTTTGTACTGTAGCCTGCTGGGTGCTTAGCCCAGCACAGGCAATAGCTTAGCATGAGCAATTGCATAAATAATGGCCTAGCACGGGTCCTACAATTTACAGCTCATAGCCGAGCATAGCACAGGAAATACCCAATTCTGTGCAACATCAAATTATGTGGTCTCTTGACTCTGGTACATTCTAGCACCCAACATAGGAATTCCCGAGTGTTACGAGTCCCACGGTCACGTGGGCTCGTTTGTTGGAACAGAGCAAAATTGTGGCCAGCCGCATCGGAGATCCCAATCCGGTAATACGGCCGGCCCGCTGATATTGTCACAGCTTTGATATTTGATGACGTGTATCCGTCACCTTCCTCTGCATCAACGTCGGCTGCCAAACACCTATTTGTCCCAGATAAGACGTGTGGGGGCCTACAACCGGTCTAATTGAACTTAGAATTCAGGCTGCTCGCTGTCGCGTGACCTTCGGGTGTCGGTCAAAAAAACAACCGTCTGCTCATCGTGTCCCGATGATTGATGGCGGTAGTATCCCGCCCCCGACACCAAAAAAACTCAAAAAGGAAATTTTGTCAAACAGTCTTATAATTGCATGTATTATCCAGGAAAAATACAGAGAACATATATTGAAAAATCACTTCACATTATCAGTAGCAACATCAATGAGGTTCATCGCCACTTGCATCTGCATTGGTCAGCCCGTCGTCGTCATCACCAGATATGTCAGCATCGACAAGTCCGAATCGTCATGTGCCAGTAGGTGCTTGGTTCCATGACCACCTGATAATACCACATTATGATCATTATTGGTCCTGGTTACATTACTTAGTGGCAATGCTATTCTCTTCCGTACGGCGGTATTCTCTCGGCAATGTAGCATGGGCCCTCGGCTATCCGGCCTTGGTTACCGACATCATGTTTATCATGTCAGCGGGTCTACTCGATATTTGCCGGCGTCGGATCAGTTCAAAATAGACGGCGCTCAACACGCGCGCTCACCGCGCGCTTCCCGCCTGATGTCCCAAAAAGGGTTCTGCTTTTGCTCCATGGGTAGCGTAGACTTGGCTAATCAAATAAATAGTCTTGGGCGGATATAATATACTGTTGGAAGATAGAGGACTAGTCTATCTATCCTCAAGGCCATATTTCAAGGGAATAGAGAGTTTGCTGATTTCCCTTCTAGTAGTAGCACTGGGGGTGCTCATAATCAGCCTATGGTACTTTAGCATATTATTTCTATGAGACTGACATGGTCCGCCTCATTGGCAATCTCCATAGACCCTCCCTGTCAGCATAATACATGTCCAGTGCAGTTGGTCATCCATGGTAATAGGCCAAAAATGGTCACTACAGGATATGTGAATCGTCGAGTTCAAGACTGTAGAATTAGCCTGCTGTAGATGTGACATGACCTGCGAGTAAGGGCAGCACTGCGACGAAATGTGGCGCAGAACAAATAGCACCAAATACAATCAAATTTGACTTTGGGATGCTTTCAGACACTGGCTCAGTGGCCGGAGCGAGCATATTATTGTCGGATATCATTCTCACATTCCATGGTCATCATAATATACAACAGACTTTACAATTGATAGCCATTGGAGCTGTGAATGGCATGAAAGGGCATTCTGTGGATTGAGTGTTGTCTTCTTCTACCATGTTATACCGCTTATAGAGCTGTCTGTACTATTGGATATTCTATCTGAATAATGGAAGATTAATAGACATGTGTTGTTTTATTGTTCCAATCCCACAGCAGCTGTGTAGGCCCTTGAATGCCTTGAGACTCTTGGGTCTAGTTGGACAAAAACTCGGAGATGTAGAAAAATAGCAGCTGGTTGAGGCTCAAAGATGAGATGTATGAACAAATTGTAAGACTATTGGCACTTCTTTCAAGACTTTAACTCAAGAATAGTGCTTGCTATTCATGTTTCAGTGGCATGGATGACAGAAAAACCATTCTAACATATTTACCAGTCATATTCCACTCTAAATAAATCTTGTCTCTGGCAGTACTTACTTGATGATGCAAGATTCATGTTGTTTTGCTGCCAGCCAAAACAGGGGGACTCGTATCTGCCACCGGAACGGTTGGCCTCTATCCCACTGGTTGCCTGAATGCATTTACTGTGATTCTGAGTTAAGCACAGGTATTTAGCAAGGCTTGAAATTGAGTCCTAAGCCACAAGCCTAGCACGAGCGATGCTACACTGCTGCTTTCTCAAATAAGGGTCTCACAGATGCAGCGCACCGGTTTCTGCTGCCATTCGACCATTGTTTTGACTCAGAACCTTGAGCGTCAACTTATGAACCAGGCCTAAATAACTTGCACTTTCCAGAGCCTGAAAGTTAAGCCCATCGCCCAACACAGGAAATCTGGCTCAAGTTGCTTTGCATAGGTATCTACCGAGTATCAAGGCTCTAGCATTGCAGAAAAGCTTTAAATAAGTTGCAAAGTGTCTCATTTCTTGCCTACCACAGGTCTTGCATGACACATCTAATCTGTCCATAAATTTGAAGCTCATAGCCTCGAATTTTGATCTATCTTTGAGTGTAACACTGGATGAGGCACAAACATACATGGGTTTCTAGATGTTGAGGTGGTGAAGAGTAAACAGCTTTCAGGTTCTTGCAAAAGAAATAAGAGGGATTATCCGTGCAGCGCACGGGTTTCTGCTAGTTTCATCAAAAAAAGATGGTGTTTGACAAGGTTATTCCGAAAATTCTGTAATTATAAATCTCGACAGACAGATCAGTTAGATGGGACAAGAAACTACTTGATAAGTCAAGGCTTCCAAACAAGATTTGGCTACACTGGAAGGGATCAGAGACAGCACTTCTCGAGCATTGTCTGCATATGCCTTGGCAAGCGTGTGCGATCGTTCGATGGCGTCAGTCCGACGGACAATAGTGACGATCTGCAAAAGATTTCAAGACCTTTCAATCCTCCATCATAGAATCAAGTCACCTGTGCCAAAGTATCGGGATCGTCCATTGAGCTCGTAAGGAGCGGTATCAAGGTTGACCTCTCCTGCTGCAAAGCGAAATACAGCGGAGCTGTAACCAGTCCCAGTTTGACATCTTCTGCTCCAACAGGCTTCCCTGCATCAAGGCCAGAAACATCAAAGTCTAGAATGTCGTCCATGATCTTTCAAAGCAGGGTGAGCTTTAATACCAAGGTTATTACACTGAAAGGAATTCATACCTGAAAAGCCATGCCGAGGTCCTTCCCATATGTGGCGGCCATTTCAACCAAAGGGGATGATTCCTCAATGCCGGAAAGCAAGATGCAAGCCTTTAAAGAGTGCGAAAAGAGACTTGCGGTCTTCATGAAGGTCTTGGATATGTATGAATCCCAATACGTGTCGACATCCTGGAGTGCAAGTTGTTCAAAGGAGAGCAAACTATCGTCGGCTTGTCGGATCTCGCCTTCGATGAGGTTGGATATGATACTCGCTACAAGGGAGACCACGCGGGGGTTCCCCAGTGATGCCGAAAGAGAGATAGACCGTCCAAGGAGGTAGTCTCCTGCGAGAATGGTTCGTTTATTGCCAAACACCTTTGGGGCCGATAAGACTCCACGTCTCAAAGGGGATTCATCAATCACGTCGTCGTGCAGAAGCTAATTTTAATCAGAAAATCCAAGCTGAATAGGATGTGATTTGAACTTACAGAGCCAACATGTATCATTTCTATGATTTCTGCCAATCGACTCTGTTCAGGGAGAATATCAGGAACTTTCTCAAGTTTCTGCACATTGTCCACTATGAAGAGCAACATTAACTTGCTGAGTAATTTTATATATGGCAGGACAAACCATGATCGTTGTGGATTGTCAATGCAGCACTGTTATATTCATTCTGGCATGGAACTCCATTTGTGGCAAGGGACATGAGTAGGATCAATCGAGGGCGAAGTCGTTTAGAGGGCCTTTTCATATAGTGGTGGGAGATTCTGGTAAGAATTGTTGTCGAGGAGCTGACGTCCGCAAGTAGATCTTGCACAATGACCTCAATGTAATCATCAATGGTACAATTGAGGGCTTTTAACTGATCTTGCGGAGAGAGCTTTTGGCTGGTCATGGCTGGCTTGAACTCGATGGTAGGGATTGAGGGGAGCCAAATGCATACACCAATTACTTGGGGACTAAATCTGAACTGACAGTTGTTTGATGCCGACAGTGGGTCGCTGGGCGTCCAATTGGAAGTCCGTATCGCCATGCGGTGAGAGCTGACTCAATCTAATCAATCGAACGCCAAAAAACTGACAGAAATACTAGAAGCTGTGATAAATGGGCACGGCTGTAGAGCTCGGAACGATTGAAAAACCGAATGAACGGTCGGAGTCTCCATCACTTACACGTCGAACTCAAATGAGTTGAATGAGCAGTCCTGATACTGTGACAGTGAAAAAGTGATCTGAGGCAGTCGTATGCTTTCATACCAAGCGCGATAAGTACTGGAACCCCAAATCTCGGAAAAGTGGATGGAACTATGGTGTTTTTCTTTTTTCGTTTTTGTCAGGACAGAGATATTGGCTCCGTCTCCGGTCAGCGTCTAAATAAGGTTCACGAGATGCGTTGCAGTAGATCTCGCACATCAGATTTCCCCGACAGGGCTGGTCCCTGCACAGCGTTAGCTTCAATTTTGCCATTTTCGTGTCCGCGGCGGATCTCTCCAGGAAGAGAGTCCCGTATCTCCAGAGTTCTGATAGATCTTGCAACAAATCCCACGAACCCCGAAGATTGCATACTAGTCAGAGAAGGATCGTCGACACCACCAACATGTCAGCCCTCTACTTCTACTGGATTCTGCCTGCTCAGTACCACGCATGGACTTTGTATCTTTTCACGAAATCAGACATTAAGACCATTCTGGTTCCAATTGTAAGTTGGACAAGAGCTTCAGAATTTCATGGATTTAGTGCTTGATTTAGGTGGTGTTTGGCGCAATTTCTGCACCTAACACATCGGTGGCATGCATCGCTAACGCGACTTTTTGGACTTGGATCCACTTGCTCCAATTCTGTATCTCGAACCAACGGATGTCCCCGGGAGAGGACGTGCTCAATAAGCCATGGCGTCCACTGCCTTCTGCAAGGCTCACGGCGCATCAAGCATCGGTCCTCAGGTGGATCCTGCTGCCCGTGTGCCTTGGCCTTTCTTGGATTCATCAGATAGTGCACATTGGTATTATTTTTGCTGTCGGTGTGCTCCTTCACAACGAGTTCAAGCTCGACTCCTATTGGCCAACGCGACATATCTTAAACGCGCTGGGCTACTTCACGTTTGATCTAGGCGCTACAACGATATCGCGTGTTGGTACGTGGTTGGCTATGCAGATGATTTCACCGATCTGAGGGCTGAAGTCGCTCACTAGATTCATCTCAGGATATAGCGCCTCGTGTTTTTTTAGCACAATTCATGGGTGCTATGATTGTATTGACAACAATACATGCACAGGATTTTCAAGATGAACAAGGAGACCGCGTTCAAGGCCGTCGAACTCTTCCGATCGTCATGCCTACAGTCGGACGCTTCTCGATGCCAGTTATCCTCATTTTCTGGTCAATTCTGCTTACAGTCCACTGGAGCTGCACCTTGATCTTCACTATCGGCATTATATCCTTCGGAATTTGGGTCGGAATCCGTTTCTGGAGTCTTAGAAGCCCCGCGGACGATCGCATTTCTTATTGGCTGTACAATGTGAGTCAGACAATCTGAGCGCTGATCAGCCAACTCAACTTCATCTAGTTCTGGCTGGGGGCAGTACGTATTGTACCTCTTGTTTTTAACGTTGCATGAGAATTTTTTAACCGCTGGGCGGACCCCTTCCAACAGTCTGTACGTATAGCCAGTCTTCTCATCAAGCGGGATCGTCAGATCTGTCAATCATGGATCCGTGGCGCTTGGATCAAAAGTCGGCCTTATATAAAGTGCATTTGACTTCTTTTGGACGTATCTAGCAAATCCGATTGGTTGAGATGGCATAGGTGACCGGATTACTGGAAGGCTGTTCATTCTATTGATCCACACCTATGGAAATCCAGTGGAGCATCAATATGCACAAGCATAAGGAATTAACTCCCCAGGTTACGAAAACCCTTTATCGTTATGAAAACAGCTGTATTCGGAAAGGGACCCGATTGACAAGGAAGTCGAAGCCCGGGAAGTTCCGGTATCACCTGCACGGACACTTCACATTCTACTTGCTACCTGTATCACATTCGAGGTTACTCATCTTCTGCGGATACAGTCGTACCATTTGGTCTGGGTTGTCCATGTCCTCTGTAGTGAACCTGTGAATAAAGGCAATCTGATCCCGTAAATTTGGACCAGAACATTTGGCCATGTTCCACCACCAGGACACTGCGTAGCCTTACGCCACTCTGAGAATCGAGTCAGCCAGTTACTTCCGAAAATACTGATGGGTTCGCTCGCCGGCTTCAGTTAGGTCAAACTGGTCACAGCCAAGTGGACAGTACCAAGCAACAAGCGATCATTTATATCGAAAAAAGATCGATCTACTCGTGGCCTACTGGGGTTTTAGGTACTAGCCGCCTGCTCACATGCTGTCAGATCTATTTTGATCTATTCACACCCTCCAAAATGTCGAGCCAATACGTAGTGAAGCCGAGATCCATGAGAAATTGTTCAGATGCCGAAATGTGCCGAAGCTGATCATCCCATGCACACTGTTGAGGTAATTAATTGAGCTCTGCCTTCGCCATGGATGCAACAGCTCCCACTGCCCGAAAATCCCCAAGATTTAGGCTCATATTCCTTTCGCTCTGCATTACTCTCTTCCTCTCGGCGCTGGAGCTCACCTCTGTCTCCACGGCATTACCAACAATCGCGAGCGCTTTGAACAGCACAGAATTTGTATGGATCGGTTCAGCATATGCCGTGGCTTCCACTGCTTTCTTGCCCCTGAGCAGTGATGTAGCAGAGATATTCGGTCGACGTCCAGCATTATTGGTCAGTGTGGGGCTCTTCGCTTTGGGTAGCGCGATCTGTGGCGCTGCTCAAAATATGAAGATGATGATCTCTGGTCGTACAGTTCAAGGCCTAGGATCAGGGGGAATTCAATCCCTTTCTATGATCATCTTAGCCGATCTAGTGTCTTTGGAAGATCGTGCCATTTATGCGTCTTTGTTTGGCGTGTAAGTGCCTCTCGCCCTTTAGATATGAAGCTGACAAACAATCCAGAACCTGGAGTATTTCAAGTCTCATTGGTCCGGTCATCGGAGGTGCTTTAGCTTCAAAGGGCGCTTGGCGCTGGCTCTTCTGTATGTCATAATCTGCTAAATGTTTACTGTACTGCTCTCATTGTTCTTTGTCACTCAACAGATCTGAATTTGCCCATTGCTGCAGTCGCAGTCATCATCATCTTAACTTGCATGAAGCTTCCTACTCCGTCTGGTACATTTTATCAGAAGCTGAAACAGATTGACTGGATGTTTGTTGTCCTTCCTTCAAATAAGACCAGGTCTAATGATATTTTGACAGTGGCAATCTCCTTATTGTTGGAGGCACAACATCATGCACAATTGGTCTTGTGTGGGGTGGGATCCAGGCCCCTTGGAGTTCATCTCGCATCCTGGTGCCTTTGATCGTGGGTTTCGTGGCATTTGTCACTTTCTTCTTCTATGAGGCCAAATATGCACCAAAGCCAATTGTATGTTTTCCGTCAGTTGATGATTCTGGAATTGATAGCATTGACAGATGCCTTTCATCCTGTTCTCTAATCGTACTAGTCTAAGCGGGTACTGATCCTTTCTTCTTGTTCGATCACACCACTAACGTCTACGCAGGTATCTGCAGACGTTCTTGGTGGCAGTTGTGGCAGTTTCCTTTGGATGTAAGTTGGGAAACAGCTCTTTGAATGGAACTGATAGTTGAGCAGTTTACTTGCCTGCGTATTTTCAAGCATGCAAAGGTGCTTCTCCATTGCGCTCAGGCGTCCTTGCACTCGGTGGTTCAGCACTAGCACCTAGTGCTATTGTTGCAGGTGTCTTGGTCAAAAGAACATCTCGATATCGGCCACAGATGTGGACGGGATGGGTCTTGATACTCATCGGATTGGGTTTGCTGCTCCTGGTGGACGAATCAACTGGCCTAGGTTCTGTCATTGGGTTCACTGTTATCCTCGGCGTCGGCATAGGGCACGTGATTCTTTGGATCTCCTTGTCAATGCTCAATTTCAGACACTACTTAGGTTTGAGTATTCAACTACGGTTTTCCCGATACAAGCACCTTTGCCAGTGACATCCAATGCATCTGCCCTTGCGCTCCTTATGTTTGTTCGCTCGTTTGCTAGTGTGATTATCATTCCAATTGCCATAATCTGCTCTGTGTTGATAAAAGTACAGGTCTGGGGGTTCACAATCGGCAGCACAGTGTTGCAGAACCATTTGACCCAAGATCTCTCCAATCAAGGACTTGATGCCTTCCTGTCGCGATTTCCTCAAGGCGTTTCAGTTGCCTACTCCATCATTCCAATCATCTCTGATCTTCCAGAGCCGCTCAAAAGCACAGTTAGAGCTGCATTTGCTGATAGCCTTCGAGTCTTGTGGATTACACTTCTTGGGATTGGAGCCCTGGGAATGGTTTCAAGCTTTTTCATGAAGGGTCTTGCTCTACCTGATTATACAGATAGAAAATGGGGCATGGATCAGGAACTCAAAGAAAAAGAGAGTGGTCATACACCAGGGGAGTCGGAAAGCGCTAAGATCAATTAATCTGAAGAATGTATGAGTTGATTGTTGTGAATATAGTTTCATGTTGAATTATTACATGCATTATTCCAGGTCACTCAAGTTCATTGTATCATTACGAGTCCGACTTGTCGGCTCATTTGCTAGCAGTGGTGGGAACGATTTTAGCGCCAAGACTACCTTAACAGGGATAGTCACACGACAGAGGCTCTCATGCCTAGCATTCTGACTTTCTTGCTTTCTGCATTCAGATTGTCTGTTCTGAATCCTCAATGACGTCACTCTGAGATACTGTAGTTGTTAAAACTGTATGGTGGTCTCCTCTGAATTGGAAACCATAGCTATTATGATATTGAGCATTGGTATGGGGTACTTGGATCTCAACATTGTTGCTGATTGACACCAAGACACCTGCAACTTTCAAGCTGTGGCTTACATTTTACTTTACCAGTAATGTATAATGTTTCTGGGTAACTGAGCTATTCTCGTAAGTTATTTTATCTGTTATCACATTCTATTAATCCTTGTATCCGGTCTTCTCTCATGTAAGATGAGGAGAGAGAGCAGTGAGAATTCAAGAAGGAAGGCAGACTGGCAGCAGCTGCCTAGAGTTATCTTCCTTGGTACAGCGAGACATGGCTGAGAAATGAGGACTTGTATCTGCTGCCAAAGGTCAGCCTCTATTACGAGTCTCATTTATGGGGCTCGTTTGTTGGGTGTGAGTGATTTTCATCATCATCAAAGAACCTAGTGGGGATGAATCACATGCTCCGCACAGCTTCCTCTCGGATTGCTCAAGATATGGCATTCAGACAATATGGGAATTTTTTATCTGAGCCAAAAGCGATGTAGAAAGACCTGAAAAGGAAGATTCTCACGAAAGAAATAGGATGTGACACTGTGTGACAAAATTATCATATCCTATCTCCAGCAGAGCCAAAGCGGAGCTCAGCACCGGAATAAAATAATTGACCTCATATTTGAGGTTTTCCCAGTCTATAGTCCATATTCACCAAGTTTGGTGACCACAGCCATCCGCGTTGAAGAGTTCCCAGGGTCATTCTCATATCTAGGCTGAAGATACTGTCTTTTTTTGACCACGCGTTCATTTTCACGCTCATCATGTGACATGTCACACTATTTTTTCAGTTCAAAGCCCCAGATCGGGTGTGACATACAAGTTCATTGCCATTTTTTGGCACCATCAAGCATCATTGAACTTGTTTCTGTATCCTGGGAACATGTCAATATGGCCAAAAATACTGACTTGCAGGCTTTTTGGGCTTTTTAAAGCTGTTTTGAAGAAAATTTGCCTTTTTGGTGTGTGGGAAGGTCACAATCTCAGTTCAGAGCTCGAACTGTGATGTCACACCATTTTCAGTTCAGTTCAGAGGCCGGTGTGATGTGTGACGAACTTGTGGTCAGAAAAAGACAGTAGTACAGTGAGAACAGGGAGAGGGGGACTCATATCTCCCACCGGAATGGTTGGCCTCTATCCCACTGGTCTCCACTGGTCACTAGAACACTTTGACTCAGACACTTATTATATGTAGCTTGAAGGACTCTGAGGCCCAAGATATGTGTAGTTGGGTGTGTAACTTGATCAAGCTCCAAAAGGCAGCTGCCATTTATTCAAATTCAAAGATCTCGCCTCGTTGATGTAGTGACCAAGTATACCCGTCATATAAAGCCTGAAGTTATGTATGTGCGACAATCACATGTCAACAAACTGTACCTCTACTGCAAGAGGGCCATCCATGCAGGAGGTGAATGCCTCCATCAACTTTGGCTCATGGGTGTACTTGGCGCGAAATTCAAAACCGGGAAGTAACCCAGCCCAACAGGCTACAAATTCATATGCGGCCAGCTGTACTGCGGGACTAAAATCGCATATATAGTCAGTGGGGAATGAAACTAAGATTCAAGTGGGAGTAACTCTACCAAAAACGTGGTCCAGCACCAAAACCATGAAACTCAGGAGCCGATGGACGTACAAACTTGCCGTCGGAGTCGAGGTGGCGGCCTGGATTGAAGGTCTCAGAATCAGCACCCCAGGTCTGCGAAGGGGAAGTTCAGAACTGAAACATGCGAGGGTGAAACAAGTTCTTACCTTGGAGTTTCGCATCATGTAGCGATCGGACCAACAGACAAAATCTCCCTTATATATAGGCAGAGCTGGCAAGTTGTGCTCAGGTATTGCAGGCAAGATGTCATCCTGCAAGGCCAGCCGAGCATTCTTTGGCAATCCAGGCCAGAGCCGGACAACTTCATAGAATACCGCCAGATGAATGTGATAATTCTGTCAAGTTTGAGTTATTTTGCCTTGATAGTAGTTGGGTACTGAAACTCACTGGAAGGCTTTCGAATGTCACCTCATCTTCGACCGTTTTGCATAAAATTTGCGCTTCCCTCCTCATTTTCTCCATCCAATCAGGGTGTTTCAGCAAGGCATGCATTGCCCAAACAAGAACATTCTGAGTGTTATCATGACCAGCAAACAGAAGTGTCGCCACTGTGTCACGGATGAGAAGAGTATCCCCGTTGAAGTCTGAGTCACGTAGCAAAGCAGAGAGATAATCATCTGGAAAATCCTCTTCGTGAAATTGCATGACACGGCTCTGGATGATATTGTCGACGATTCCCCAGATTATGTCCCGTGACTGCTTGAAGAGACGACCGGTCCCGTCGAGCTGCAGCAATGAGTTACTTGATAGAAGCTCGTGTACATGTGGATACGCTTACCCATTCAGTCCAGTGCCAAACGGGGTTCAAGAAACGACTGACATGGAATTGATTAAACACATAATGCTCAAAGGTTGAAAATGAGTAACATCTGACCTGGACGAAATACCATTCAAGGTCAATAGAGCATCTCTGAGAGGATCAGACTGACTCAAACACCTGGTGTCAGGTTGTATGAGGTTGCCTTTCAAACTCAATGCTGATAGAGTGAAAATGCTGAGCGCCACACGACCGCTCATGTCTATGATCTGGTAAGCCCAAGCTGCCTGCCCCATATGATAACGACATACCATTCCAGTCGATAATTAAACCTTCTTCACAAGTCTTGCTCAGGAGCACTCGTGTGCTATCCATGATCTGGAATGCCCATGTAAGTTTGAATGTCCTGATCTAGTGGATCGGTACCAAACCTCCTTCATCGCTCGAGAAACATGATTGGTGAAGGAATTGACGGTGAAAATAGGCCTATAAATGACAGCGTTATACACAGTATCCCGTCAATCCGCTCGACAGCGGCGACTCACGCAATAATTCGGCGAGTCACTCTCCAATCTGTGCCCTCCGAAGCCACAGGTGTACGTTTGCCGGGGAATTCGCTGAAGATTTCTTTCGCTATTGGACCTCGGCTGTAACGAGTTGTATCACCTGGTGGATAAACTTAGTTGCCAGCGATTCTTTGGAGAAATTTCTAACGCACCTGCTTTGACATGGGCAAGCCATTCTGGCCTTCCGATAACGATCGCGCGACCCCAGGGTGGAGTCGTTACGGTGAAGAAATCGCCGTATCGAGTATGCATGCGTTCAACCCATTCAACAGAGCGAAACCGCCAAGGCAATATCGAAAAAAGGTTTCCAACCAGAGGGAAACCTCTGGGACCCGGTATACCTGTTCGATTCCGAGTTCCAATGAGACGATTGGGATAAAGTAAAATGAGCGCCAAAGTGATCACGATGAGGGCGGTAGTTGCAGCTAGCCAAGTCATGGTTAGAATGGTGTGATAGAGCACTTGATGTTGCTAGTATTTGAATTTCGAGAGAACCGAATCATCGGTTCACAATCTGACGCTGGAATCTCAGGAATGTTCACCCGTGTTATGGGTAGGTACCGAAAGACCGGGACCTGGAACTCAAAAAATGGCTAGAGCTAGCGCCGGGATCCACAACTACCATGCTGTACTTGTTTGATCTTTCCGAGGCTTCGGCGTGTACGGCCTGAGCGCGCTCGGTGAAGATCACAGTGTAACGAGGAAGAGACATGTTCGGAATCCAGTCTCCTGTTCAAGCTTGAGTCGCTGAAGATGGATTTTAACTCCAGTGGCATAATCAACATGTGTGACGGCAATGTGACGAGAAACACGCTCATCAATACGATCTAGATCTGTGCGCGCCGACTGACTCGGAGATAGATACGTCTGACGCAATCCCTGATGGCGGGTAGATCATAAATGATAAATGAATGCCACCTTTCACCTGAGCTAACAAAATATCCAGACAGCATCGTCAAGTCCGACGACACCTCGATAAATTATTCAAAAAAAGACCCGAACTTGATTTCGGTCCTACATTCTTCACCGTCGTAGTCAAATCTGGTTTGAGCGAAATTCTCCACCTTGACATGATGGACGACGCTGAAGATTTCACGTGGATTGCCGTCGTCGGAGACTTTACAGGAGGATATTTCTACGCACCACAATTTGGCATCCGTATTCCTGTCTTTCCTGGACAAATCCTAGGTGCCTGACACGATGGATCGCTCATTGTTCAATCGCCATTACCAGTGGATGCCGTGTTGTATACACTTGATTCTTTGATAAATTCATTATGCAGACAACCAAATAATTAGAAACCAATAATATTGAATTTTATCTTATAACAAAGCACCCGGAGAGTGAAGGGGACTGGTGCGAAGCACCGCTAAGGATAAATGAATGCCTAATCAAGCTTGATCAGTATCACTGCGTTTTCCGCCCGATATATTCCAAGTAAGAACAGCTGAGATTACATCTGGATATGCGGGATATTCTTGATTTCTCACGTATTCGAACCTAGAACATGTGAAATATTATAGAGTCGTGTAGCTGAGAACAGGTCTCGAGCATTCTAAAATGGGTACACTAGAATATGTGAATCTGTCAGCTCCACGGCTTCAGTTTTGACCCTGGATGCTCCGTTCTAAGCCCAAGGTATGTTTGACACTGACAGTGATCTACATACTCCTTTCCATTCGCTCCGCAGTGTTTTTTGGATGATGACAAAATATGATGACATGGTGAGGGAGAATATCACTGTGTGATTCCCGCTACCGCCCTAAATTTCACACTGCTCGTGATCGACTTTTGTGATGGTGGCGATGCCTTATTTTGAGGGTTGTGTTTGGCTTCACTTATATTCAGTAATTTGCTGTGCTTCATTAACTGGACTTATTTGTGCATCTGTCCTTTTGAATTCTTGATCTCGGTGACTATCCTACCATCATGTACTGAAATGAATCCTGACTCTGCTCCGAGTCAATCGCATCACTATCAGCAGACGTCGACATCTTCGCAATTTCTTCTTTGCCTGGTCTCTGTCCTGACTCCGATGACATAGGCTTGTAATCAGCCTCTCTACGGGAGAAGTTTTCGGTGACAGGAGGAGCCTCTCGGTAGAGAGGCGGGCGGCTGATGCAATCTGTCATTCCCTGACGTCAAGGCTCAATGTCAGCATTTTTTAAACACATTTATTGCAGATATGAGTCCATGAGTAGCGAGTGTATATTAATCTTATTTCAACCAACAAAGGTGACACTCGGTTGAGTACAGATGCTACGGTGGTGAGAGCAAAAAAATGGTGACATGCAATCGGTGAGTCAGTTCAGATTCCCATGCTTCACCGATGACATATTGATGTGACGCATCATCGCTAACGCACCAGCCATCGGCATCAGCCGTGATGCCGGCTCCTCTATCGAGATTCTCTCATGATAGAGGGTCGGTCTACCGATGACACTGATTTCTCAATGTCGCTGGATCTGTATGGCGATTGCAATATTGGGACAGACCTTGTTTTCAGTATGACTGGCTTAGTTCCGCCGTCTCGGTAATCAAATTCTGTATAGGTAC
The DNA here is from genome assembly GCA_029320655.1 of Mycena floridula. NCBI lineage: Eukaryota > Fungi > Basidiomycota > Agaricomycetes > Agaricales > Mycenaceae > Mycena > Mycena floridula. The sequence continues at coordinate 159,265 of JARIHS010000048.1, forward strand.
GTTATAACCGATCTGTTCAAGACGAGGTCATCTGGTTATGTACGTACAGACCTCCGATATCAGACTTGATGGACGTTCTAAATGTAGAATTATCTTCAAAATTTATGACCTATCGGTGTAGCGGGCCTTATAAGTTATCGATTCTCGGCCTTTAGAATAGATCCGGCGGAAACGCACTGAAGGGTAGGCAACTCACCAGTTAGATGGCGCATCGAAAGAAGCGCCCATATCATGAGATCGATATAATCAGAATCACCTCGAACCTGTTGTGGCCACACGGAGGTTGAATTTCTTTGATCTTTTAGTTTGTAAAGTCTATATAAAGTGGTCCTTGCAGTTGTACGGATGCGGCTACACTATGGCGACCGGAGATTTTCCCGTCCCTTCCACTGTCCTCTATGGTTTCAAAGACTCGCTGGGTTCCACCTTCATCGGTTATGCTCTCTCCACGACGTACGTACCACCTTCGCCTATACCTCATCACCATCTCATTGACCGACACAGGCTATATGGTGTTTCCAATGTGCAAACATATCTTTATTACAGGAACTATCCGGGCGATCGACTAGTGTTGAAATTGATGGCATGTTCCTTCTCACCTCAGAGATTTCTTTTGTTGAGTATCATCTTCCAGGTCGGCCTGCTCTGGTATACTGATCGACCGTCATCGGAACCGGACCTGACACTGAAAATAACAGGATTTTGGATACTTTGACGACAGTCCTGATCTCAGAATCCGTCTACACGTACCTGGTGCTGAACTTGAACAACTTGATCGCCGATTCAGTCATTCCGTGGTCTTACGGGGTATGAGAGTTTTAAACTGCTTTATTGGAGACTTGTTAAATTTTTTCTAGGCAGAATTCCTTGTAGTGGTAGGTCCATATCCAGTGCCACATTTCTCGCTGATGTTGATGAAGTACTCAGGTTCTTATCATTCTCATATCCCAGATGTGAGAGGCTGTGGCATACCATATTAAAGAGTATCTCACGCAAGGACAGATTTTTTGCAGTACAGATATGGTTAGGTCTGTGTCGCTGTGCCCAGTTGTTAGCACTTACGGCTAAGATGCCCCTAGTCAGCAATAACAAGAAGATCATCGTGGGACCCATTGTGAGCCGATTTCATATTTTCGCTGTGAAATATTGCTTATAAATCGCTCAAATATAGATACTACTCTCCCTGGCCTCATTCGGTGTGGTCCGGCTCATTTGTGGCGCATTCATGCTAATATGATTGAATGCTTCGCAGCATGTGGAATTGGTAGGTGCGATGCCTATAATATGAATTTATAAACTGAATCTAAATCAAGTGGCCACCTACGATCTGTGAGTAGTAGCGATCAATTCCCTCGAAGTTGTTCATGGCCTTTCATCCAAGATTTACAAGTACTTCTGCCGTTGTTGTTTCTGCTCCCCATGAATTGGTCAGTCCATTCATAATACACGGATCCTACCATCAGAGTGACCTCCCATCATAGATCGTGGGGAGTCTAACCCAAGGCCTCGCTGCCATCTGTGACTGTCTTATAACTGGTGCTCTGATATATTATCTTCACTCCAGGCGGACTGGGATCAGATCGTATGTGAAATCATGCTCTTGTCAGTTTTCCGCAGGCTCATGCACATACTTATTGTAGGACGGAGGTCATGATTGACAAACTGATCATGTATGGAGTCAGCAGGGGCACATTGACGGCGTGAGCAAATCATAACTACTTGTCAATAAAGCTCACAAAAACCAGAATCTGCCAAACTATGTTTTTGATCTTGGTTAGTCTTTCAAACACACGAACCCACTGAGTCTTGTGAATTCATATGGTATCCAGTTGCAAGGAATACCGTACAAGGGCGCCAGCTTCTGGCAACCTTTTCATCAGGTCTCTGGAAAATGTGAGTGAAAATCTCAACTTGAAAACTGACTGACCATAGACTTTCCAGTGTACTTCAACTCGATTCTCGCCTCGTGAGTCTGGGATGTACAGTATTATCCTTAATTCACCACTTACACTCTGCCTCCCTAGGCTCAATGTGCGCACGTCCATTGGTGGTCCCCATGTTTCCACAAGCACTGGCATGGGAAGCCTTCAATTTACACAGCCAAATACCTTGTATTCAGTGAGGAATGTGCTCGGCCTTCAATCCGCCGACCCGGAACGCCACATGAAAAACATTGTCATCTCCCGAGATATTCAACAGGAAACGGACATGTCATTTCCAATGACGACTCGTTCGTCTGTCCATCACGATGAAGTCTGTACCTGACTCTACATAAACTATCTTTTAATGACCGCAATTTCTTCAGTTCAAGTCGGCTTCTTTGAATGGGAACGTGTTGCACGTTGGCATCTAATTTACAATACTGCTTCGGTCAAACTTCAGTCGGGTTCTTGGAACGGGGATGAGTAACAGTTACTAGTAACTTTTTCTGAGTATATGTATGTATTGGTGCCATCAAATGTCCGAAATACGATCTACGAAACTTTATAAATTATTTTTGGAAGCCAGGATTCTGCAGTAATCATTCTATTTGAAGTTCAGGAGGGAAATCAGGGTCATGGAGAAGTAAAGAATCACTGACACTGAATGAACTTGAAGGCTTTGACAGCTTGTCGGAGGCTTTGAAGTATAGATGCTACGCGATGAGTACTCATTGATGATATTATATAATGACTGTACAGTACCACTTTGCGTCCGCTGTTTGATTTGAGTGTCCGTTGTTGACCTTGAGAGTCCCTTATTAGCCTAGGTGTGCAAAGCCACGAGGTGGCTTTTTCACTTTTCCTCCTGAGCCGATGGAGTACGCTAGGAATATGAAACTTCAGTATCAACAATATATGAATATAGGACCGACACGTGAACAAAGACTTCTTGAATCGAGTGAAAAACAACACTCGATCCCGATCCCGACACCCTCAGGACCAAATAATAAATAAACGTCGTCATCGGCTAGGGTTGCATCAAAGAACAAAGCTGTGAGGCTTACTGGTTATGTCCGTGTGGAATCAAGTTTTTCAAGATTGGTTAACACTGGGTTAACTCAAAGCTTGAGGGACTTACCAGGGGAAATGAGGAGATACTTGAGTGAATATGGAAGGTTTTCCGAGCTCATTTGAGAGCTTGGTGATCCTTTTATCCCGATAGAGCCATTTGAACAGATTTTCATCAATAAAACAGAACTCACAGTCTACAGGCAAGGCAAAGGGTGAGCATTGGTTGGGATATGCATTAAATATGTTCAGAGATAAGACAGCAAGCATATGGTGCCTGATATCATTATTCCAGTGCACTATTGTAGAAAATTTTTGAGGCCTGCGGCGCACATTCATTGACAAGTCATTGGGGTGAACCAAATGTCCCACACAGTGAGACTTGTTGAAGGAGAATCAGGCAAGTCTATACCTTTGCCATGTAGGCCTGCTGGGTGAATTGTGCACATTACAACCTGTAGTGACGCCACATTTCATTATTCATAGTCCAATCTGGCCATTAAACTGCTAGAGATCGAACTATTGTGACACCGATCAGCTATATGCTATTCACATTTCATCTGTTCCACAGATTTAGAGGTTCTGAGCCCTAAATTCAGCGCTGGGGCAATAAATCAAGAATATGGATACAGTAGAATCATGCTAAAACCATGAGAAATCAGGTCAAGGAACATTCAGCAAATCCTGAGAGCTGACCATGTGTACCCTGAGCCATCATCGCATCGTCAACCGTCAGGACGAGCCGACAGACAGAAAATGCAGCGCGACAAGCCCGTGGGAAGAAGTCCCGCAAAAGGGAAAATATCACATGATGTTGGTAACCCTGGTAAGTGGGGTTACTACCCCACAGGCATGACCAATGAGCCAGCTGTGATGGCTCAGCTGCTTAACACGCCTCTTGTTCTTTGTTGATGTTTGTATCTAGTTTTACTGGCGGGAGTTCGACTCCCACGGGGGTAATGTTTTTCTCTCTTGACGCCAAAGTCATTGGTGTGGAGGGTTTGGCAGAGAAGAAGGCAGATGAAGGGCTGAAACTGGACAGAGCTTACGGCTCCGACCCTGCTGGAACGTTGTACGGTTTTGAGGACGAGGTTCGTGTTATTCCGTCTTTCGTTGTCATTTTGTCTCATCTGTAAACCTTAGATAAAGTCTTGGTGGGTCCCAACCAGACCGTCAACTTTGCCACTGACAATGTGCAGCTATTTCTCGGGATTCATCAACAAGGACGTGGCCTGGTACCATGTCGCTTCCAAATCGCTCATTGTAGCTGATCTTGTATTCAATCTCCCGGGCACAGAACAGGTAATGTTTTTGTCAGCAGAACCATTCTACCACCTGTTTTTAAAATGCGGTTTAGTATTCCAAGTCTACAGCATCCTCGTCAATCCTGTTGGCAGGGAAGGTGGATCTGTCGAGCTGGCTTCACCAGAAGCTTTCGTCGGTGGCTGGGAAAGATAAAGAGTATGTCTTGTCTGTCTAGACTGATCCCCCCAAGAATCTAATGGTCTCTCAGGGCGATGGCCAAAGATGCCAAGACTGTATCAGAATGGGATTCCGAGGTCCGAATCTTTTCTTCTCTTACCTCATTATCCTCCTCTCTTCTCGTTTCTCTTGCTTTGTTCTTCTGCATTCCTTCACTGTTATCGCTGCTCTCAAAGCTCTTTGTTCGTCGCTCCTTCATTTGTCTTTGTTCGGTCTCGTCCATCCACTTTATTCATTCATCTCACTCTCCGAAGATTTTCTTTTTATTCACGCCGCTGCTCCAGAGTGTCGGGGTTGGGACGTTGAATCCAAAGTCAGTATGCCTGACGTCCGCCCATTGGAGACTGCACTGCCATGTCATGTGCGCCCACTGCGCAGGTCACGGCGTGTCGCAGCAGGGCGTATCTGGGGAGGCTGTTGAGGGGAATTGCGAGGAGGGAGGCGTTGGAAACCAAAATGAGCAGCAGCGAATCAATGTTGATGAATGACAGCGGATCTTTGCCAGCTAGTCAAACAACAAAGGAGGGGAACGAGGCAACGAACTTGCTAGTAACAATTTTTTTTTTCAACAAAGCTGAAATCTGAACAATTTCTCAGGTCTCATTCGTTGGTGCATTGTGATTCATGGTTTCATTGACAGGTACTCTCGTTTGATTACAGGTCTTAGGGCCAGTAATAACAACTCGGCTTCTGCGGTCCTGGATCTCTTCTTGAGTGCGGCAGCTGTCTATGGAATACCATCCAGAATCTGAGGTGATCATGGCGCTGAGAATTTGCTTGTTGCTGAGTGGATCAAACATCACAATGGATCACATCGAGGATCCTATATCTGGGGCAGGTAAGCTTTCGAGTCGACAAGGGGCTTTCCCTGGCTAACTATTCCAAGGGGTACGCAAAATTTATCTCACAGACATGACGTACATTTTTGTTGTTAAGGCCATCTGGGACCCCCTCCCCCCCATTGCCTACTATATTGGGAAGGGTATTCCCATGAAATATCACGTGTTCAGCCGCTTCAGGAATCATTTGTCAAGTCTTCCGATGTCTTTTGTGCTGTAACAATCTGCAATGCAATCTCACATGTATTCAGGCTATCCTGGAGCTCAAAAGGAATATTTTTGGGAGTTATCATACCTTAGTCTATCAACTTCATGACATCATGATGATGACTGTTGCAATGACTCAGCATCTGTATTCAGTCGCACCTGTCTAAAACAGGAAATATATCACCTTATGCCTCCCAGATTCCTGGCAAGAAGGTATTTGATGCACTACAATTCATTTCTGACCATTCCCAGCCTGATATCATTAGAAAATCCTATGTTGCAAAAATTTTGTTAAGGGCCTTGGACCCCCCCCCCTCCCCCCCCTACGCTGTGTCCCCGAGATGACCGATGTGTACCCCTTGAACTATTCTCACAGGAGTGTCCATAATGTCCGGATCAAATGACTCTGGGTCGATGTCACCGCCCAGGTCGGAAATCACTGGGCAACTCTTTTTGAATTGCTCAAAGTGCGGCATGGTCTCAATATCAACAACGAGAACCATATTTGGTTTTTGCATCATCTATTCCTTCCGTCGATCAACCAACATCTACAAATCTTTGCTGAGGCTTGGAATAATCACCGCATTCAGACTCGCCGAGGTTGAGGTCCCAACCGCACACCTATCGACATGTTTGGCTTTGACATGCTCGTCTATGGTGTTCGAAGACAGCAGCTATCGCTAGACCCTGAAGAGCTTGAGCTCTATGGTGTCGACTGGGATGGCTTAGCTGATGATGATATTCGTTGGTCTCACCGAAACAACAACCAGATTGATGAAGGCTCTAGCTCTTGGCTTGGTCGTGTTGGGCCACCTGAACATCTCAACCAGGTTGTGTTTGAATCACCTTTTACTATCTTTGACCAGGCTCGTATTACTGAGCTTGACACTGTGGTGGCTCCATGGATTGGGATGATAGATGTAAACTCGGTTTCTGCTGCTTGGACCCATGGTCTTGCATATGCTCGTCGTATATATGGCACTAATGAATTTTGATTTTGAAAGCCTCAACCTGATCCTCCTAAGTTTCTTTGGTCCCGTAAACGCTCAAACCGTGTCCATGACCCTTTATATTACCAACCTGGTAAAGCCTGCTAAATGGTGTGTTAAAGCTCATGGGGATCTCAGTTCAAGCTGAATATTGAGACTCTTCTTCAACTTCATGTTGGTCTCAAGTTGGAGTCGATGCCGAATGGTGCCACAATCAAGTTCATAGTTGGCAAGCGAAAGTGTCATGTCATATCACATGATGTCAAAAGTTGAATCTTCGCCATTGAGCCTTGATTCCAAACCTCACTCTAGCACCTTCCCAGTTGGAAAACAAGTTCGATCTTGAATGTAAATGCCATTTTTATTGTTCAATACTGAATAAACGATGAGGAATGCGGTCATACCATGGAACCGTCACTCTACATTACTTACATGTTCTGTTGTCACAGCAATGAACATTGAACATTGACAAGCATGTTGTCACAACCGCAGTTCAATGATATGATAGATGTTGACGATGATGTTTTTCGCTACAAGTTGTACAAGCTCTCTATTTGCTGTCCTAAGCTGTTCAATGTTGACAAAGCAAACAGCTAAAGATGGTGGCTGGAGTTGCAGCTTCGGAAGCCAGAGAAGCTGCGAAAGTGGATCAGACATCAACTTGGCAAGTTCATATTTTTTCACTCTCTGGCAGCAACCAGCATGAAGAATTCAGAGTCTATTGAGAAACTGTGGCCCAAATGGCCCAAATGTAAAGATTGGATGGTGTAGCTTGTAGAACACAACTGTAAACATCACTCAGGGTCTAGGTAGCGGGTCCTGTTACTGGCTGGCCTGATACATTATTTTGATCATTTGATGGTGGTGGCCAGAATTTTCCTTCATTCCAACAAATGAGCTGACAGGTCAAACTCGTAACTTGTCATAATAAGAACCAGGACTGTCAACTTGAGGGACTCAATGGATTTGGGTTTGTCAACTTGGTCATTAAAAAGGTCACAAAAGACTTGATATACATGTTGTATGTATGTACCCTTCTCCTGTCATGATGACAATACTCAGTATAAATACCATCAGCCAGATGATAAGCCGAGCTTATCATTGCTCCCTTTTAGTGGAGTGGTTATGATGTTAGGCTGATAACCTCATGTAAATCCTGACATCTCCAGCTCCTGTCATATCAACTACAAGCATCAGTCAAAAATGTTCTCAGATAAAGTCACATTGGACATGCATAGCCATGGGCCCAGTGAGAAATTCCTCAACATTAGTCATACTATTGTAGTCTATTCTCTGAGGACCGATTAAATTAAAGGACAAAGTGCTATATGTCTATTCCTCAATGTGAACTCATACCATGCACTCCACTCATCCATGATTGTGCAGAAATATATACTTCTGGACAAACCACTCAAACCAATTCTTTCAGCTCTCGAGCTTCAGAGACCTTCTCTATGTCATGGTGCTTCTTGATCATTGATTGAACGGTAGCATCTGCTTGACTTTCTGTGGAATCTATTGTTGTTCCCTGTAGAGCTGGATGTGCAAAGGAGATGTGTGTTCCTGGATTTCTATCCCCGCCAGCAACTCCAGTAGATCCATATGTGAGATGAGAAATAGAGTATTGATTGGTCATAATCAAGATAACCAGACTCGGGTAAATGGCCTAAAAATTACCAACTGAGTTTTTTTACAAGTCCCAAGAGTGACCAATGACAAAAATCAAAGGCACAAACACACAGGACTCACCGAAACAGTAGTCAGTATATAACTCCATATCCGAGATGCAATATCCAATGTAGTGCCCTGCGTGGTGTCTAGAGTGGACAGACAAATATTGATGATCTAAAATTGTGAATATAGGGTCCTGAAACAGGTCAGGTACTAGAGGACCCACCTGGAATCCAATATAAACTATGCCAGATTCTGTCAAGAATATCAAAACTTTTCCAGCTGCTGAACCTCCTGGTCCAATTGTATCTTTCATAAATTTCCAGTGCCGGCTAAATTTGGATTAGAATACACACTAGAAAGGGAATAGAGAAAACATACTATGTCTTAAGACCAATAAGAATTATAGCTATCAGATTTGTCACAATGCTCATGGTAGCACCTGCTGTGAGCAGACTTGCAACCTCCCCATAAGCAAAATATGGACTAATAAATGTCATAGTTTGCAGTATATTGTGTGCCAAGAAAAGGGCTTAATAAATCAAGTGAGACAAGTGAGCAGAGTGTTTAATCAAAGAACATACCAAATGTTGCCAGTAGAGTCAGTCCTGGTAGAATTATAACACTGTTTTGGCCATGCCATATAGCCCAGGTTCGCCACACAACAATACCATCTCCAAAAATCAACTACCAGGTTTGGAATGCCATTGGTCAGCCTAGATTAAGGAAAAATCATATGCATGACTAACCAACAGTGAATTAGAATCACCATTTAACCATCCATAAGCCAGAGCGATCTGTTTAGTACTGTTATCGGCAATTTCTAGTCTTTCAAACAGCTCTAACTCTGGGTTCTCAATAAGAGCACCAATGATGAATTTGAAGCAAATTGCAACAAATAAGCAGAAAGATGCTGTGATGAGGAGGAATATCATAGTCAACAGTACACAGAGAGCCCAAGTGGCAGTTGTTTTGTTGTGTTTTCTGCAAACAAAATCAGTTGAAGATTCCAAGGTTCAATGTGGACTGACAGAAGTAGGTGGTACATTGTCAAAGATGTCAGCAACACATATACACCTGGCACATCTTGGTCAGTCACAAAGTTTCGACTTTCCATAGAGATGTTCAGCACCATAACAGAAGGTCTGGACAATCTAACCAGATATCAAAATTAATCAGACTTGGAGATGTTTACTAAAGCAAGGACTAACCACTGAGGCAAAATTTTGAACCAAGACCTGTCCAGCATGCTTGAGCAACAGGGTTTCATCTGGGGTCATTGTGATGGCTGGTAGGGATGTGAGGGCTAGAATATGCTATGAGCCCTTTTTATACTCTTGTCATTTAGAACACCTGACCTGATACTCGGAAATTGACCAGTACTATCTATATCTCATTTTCTCAAGTCCACGACATCTGCAGGTGATCTGTCAAGATTCCGAAGGGATGTGAGTCAGGAGTGATCTGTCACAACGGTAGTCAACTTTGGGACTTGATCATCATTCAACTTTCAGGCGGAAGAGTGCGACAAAAAGTAATATGTGGAGAGATAGTATTGGTATCCCAGGACTTGACAAGTAGTTTTCCCCCTATCTCCTGAACCTTATTTATTTTTTTGTACCAGTAGTTTGCTTTCCGTTATCAGCAATACAAGTAGTTGTTTATAGAGATAATTCATAGATTTTAGATGTGCTTTTTACTTCTTTTCTTCTTGTCTTCTTGTTAGTTTCATTGGTGAGCTTGATGAGATGGATGGGGCTTTGGGCTTTGGACTTGAGAGATGATACTTGAGTCACTGTGAGTGATTTAAAGACTTGAGTGGATGTGCTTATGCTTTTGACGTGGAGCTGGAGTTAATTTTGATGACTCGCTTGTTGGACTTGATACAAACAAATTGTTTTTACATTTGCGTGGACTCTTCCTGTTTATCCCATTTATCAAGCTGGATTCACCACAGGCATCAAATCAAGTATATAGCCTCCAATCTCATGGCAACCACCACATGTCAGCAACCACCACCACATGCCATTGTCATCGCAATCTGAAAGTGACTTGACTCCTCGGCAGGGTAATGCCAATCACCGTGTTCTTTTTATTTCTAAATTTGTCAACTTGACTATTCTTGGCTCCTGGAAATCTTCTCAGCCCCTGGCAATCATCTCAGTTCCTAGCAATCAAACTTCAATCACAGTCTCTGTCTCTCTGTTACAACCAGGCAAGTTCTGTTATGATCAAGCGAGTTTCTCTGCTTGGATTTCATGTTCAATCCACTGGTAAGGCTGTCAGTAGATTTCCAGGCAAGTTCAATAATCAGTGTCATTACTCAGTCCAAAAAACCTGATATTATATTACAAGTCTGATTTATTGGCTTGTTTGTTGGGTGCAGCTGTATCACTGATTCTAATGGGGGGAAATTCACGTGGCACATCGGTCTGTCGCCATTGCTTGCATCTTCTTGAATTAACCATCTATATCATAGCCACATAGCTTGATGACCTTCAATGTGCTGTTGACCTCATGCGTTGAGTGCATCAATCACTCTGACTGGAGTGTTGATAGTGGTTGACAGAGTTGTGTGTAGAATCAATCATACAGTGTCTTCAAGACCTTCTGCCCCTGGGCCAGTGATAGTTGGGCATTGACAGAATTCATACTACATTACCATGGTGACTGTCTTCAAGTCTCCATTGATGGTGGGCTACAGTTACAACTCAGCTTCCAAAGCAAAGCGACGGTCAGATAAAGACATTACTTATTCAAATTGAGTCCTTGCAAGTCTTTGTTATTGTTTTGACCTGTACTTTGCCTGTACTGCATATTCAACTGATGTATTGAAGTGAATCTGAGAAACAAGACTTAACAATGCAGAATCAAATCACCATTCACAGTGGGGACAGCCAGATATACAGGGCTTGAGTGAGAACAAGCTAAATCAAGCACTACAAGTAATCCTTTGCACAAGCTGAAGCAGGCCCTTGAAGTTGATAGATATGTGGCACTGGCAGGCAGATGGAAGCAAGGTCTTTGTTGTCTTCAGCTTCAGGTTCCTTTTCAGAATCAGATGAGGAAACCATGGTGAACAGTTATGTATCTCATATTGACAATCAAAACTGAGCTGTCAGTCTTTCATCTTGAACATTTTCAAGAAATACTTAAATCACTGTGATGATCATTGATGGTTGTGAGGCACTTTTGCTTAACAAAATGTATACAACTGTAGACCCTGCCCAAATAAGTTCCAACCAGTGGGATAGAGGCCAACCATGCTGGTGGCAGATACGAGACTCCTCTGTATGTGAAGGAGACTGAGTGGCATATGAGGATACAAGAAGCTTTTTTCCCCTTGTTCTGGGATTATTTTCTGCGTCAAGCCACTTTTAGTTGTAGCTAGTCATAAGTGGTGCAAACAGCTTTATTGTTCAAGTTATTCAGTAGTACATCTTGAATTAGACAAGTTCTCCAGATATACAGGTATCTCAATATTATATTTGCTTTGCCTCCCTCGGCTTTGAGTGTCCATCCACTAAAACCCAATTGTATGTGTCAGCTGGTAAAAGCAAGGAGGATGAACTATTCAGATGTTCAGCATCGGTAAAATGCTTTGAGGAGGCGAAAATGTATTGCAGATGGGACTATTGGCACTCCGTCCATTTTAGATTGCCAGAAAAGGGCTGCCTGGTCAATGGTTTGCATACAAAGGGCCAGATAATATACTCACCCAGATATCTAATATTCCCCTGCTCATCAAAGGGTAATGCAAGAGCCCAAAACACGCTCACATTGATCAAATGGATTCAGAGACTCAGGCTTCCAAGGAGATGATTCTCGGGCAGAAGGATTGTTGTCAAAGAAGCACCTCAGATGTACCGATGTGGTCCCAACCTTTACGATGCGGGTTTGCCGGGGTCCTCTTTACGGAAGATGGACATACCCAGGTATCTCCGTTGTAGTGATCGACCGGTTACTCGACATTGCCGGAAAAGGCTGTTCCCTGAATTTTGCTCCCTGAGTCAGACTCCCTCCCAACAAACGAGCCACTCACGTGGTCTCGTAAAAATTGGTTATGGAACACAGGCTGCTGCTATAATTAGGTGCTATCACAGCCATCCATGGCTAGTCACATCTATAGTGCTTAATTTGGAACTAGCTAAATTGAGCACCATTAGTGACTGCTTCCTTTCAATCTCACACTCGGGCACAGGCTCAGCAAAATTTTTTCATTCCATGTCGGTCTTATCTGTGTCGCATTTTGGAGCTTATCTCAGCTCGCTCGTGCCGCCTCGTTGAGCCTTGTTGTGCTCACCCGTTCGATGCACACCCGCCGCATCGTCGTCCAGGCTCGAGGTACGCCTTATGATATAAACTTAACGAAGCCAGCTGACACACTATTGTATAAGTATAAAGGTGTTTTGCAATGTCACTTGGGAATTTTGAGACTCGTGTCCTCCATCCTTGAATGAAAACGTTCAGCCTCGCATGTTCTTCGACATTGTCCTCTGATTTTGGGGCATGGAAGGGCATCAGTGAGTCGACCGCATGAGCCCACGTAGGTCTTTCTTTTTCGTATTTCAGATATGACTTTGACCACGTAATCATAATAATTAAATCGTTATACTGTACTATTTCGACCGTATCTTCACAGCATGTTACACGTTACATGACATCTTCATTATTTTTTATCTTCACCAGCAGATGTTACCCGTTACCGGTCGGTCGGTCTTCATTCCGAATCGGGTCAAGCCGCCGGCGGCAATTTTTTCTCCTTATCTGTCCATTATCATGACGGAAAACCCGCCAAAAATGATGGGTATTTGGCACGAGCTGGAGTTGCAGAGACCGCGGAAGCCTCAGATGAGCACTTCGATCCTTCGGATGCGGATTTCTTGCCCAAAGAAAGCCATGTTGATGCTTCCGGGTCATTCAAAAAGATGGAGTCAATTGGAAGGCGTACCAGACAAAGGCCGAAACTGTTGGGAGGCGAGGCAAAGCGGGAAGAACACTGAGGCTTTTGGGCATGTCTCTTTCAGAATTTGACTAGATTGAATAGAAAAAAATCATCGCTTTTCAGTCCTGCACCTTTTAACGGAGAAAAAAATGGCATTTTTGACCCGGAAAAATCTCAGATGTAACAGTCTTCACTGGGCTTCCGTTACATGTTACAGGTGCGTCATAACTTCATTTCACAGGCAATTGTTACACGTTACTGAAGATGCGGTCGAAATAGTACAGTAGCTTCGTTTCGCGCAACTTTCTATGTCAAACAGGTTTGTCGCGTTCGAGGCTTGGTCTTGGGAGGTCTGAAGCTGGGGCTCCTAGGCTTTATTCGAGTGAAGGTAAAAAAACCTTTGACAGTGAATAAGAGAGCCTATTCGACGGTAAGACCAACACCATGTTCGAATCTGATTTGTGGATTCCAAAAGATCCAGTCCTCCCTAAACTCGAGAGGAGCATCGGTGTCGAACGGCTCGTCCATTGTGTCTCGAGGTCTCCGTCTCCTTCATCCACCATCTCGTCCTCGTCCTCGTCGACCCTCGCCTCTTCTCTGGCCTCATTATCCTCCTCTCTTCTCGTTTCTCTTGCTTCGCTTTTCTGCACTCCTTCGCTGTAATTGCTGCTTTCTTCGTTCGTTGCTCCTTCGTTCGTCTATCGATCCTGGACCTACAGGTCACAGTACGGCAATACTTATACCTATTGTTGGGCTAATAGAGGGCGCCTTCAGCGCCAGGCACCAACCGACCGAGATAAGATTAAAATGAGATTCGTGGAATTTTTGAGCCACAGTCGCATCAGTGGAGTTGCAACTTCAGCTGTGTAGTTCGGCAAAGCGCGCAAGCCACCCGATGACCTCGGGCGAGGGAAACATGCTCGCGGCAGCGCGAAAAAATCGAGATAAATCCAGCTTAGAATTCTGCTTGTTGGCTTCTCATTGCATCATCTGTCTAGAGAGTCTGGAATGAATTATATAACAATTTATTTGAATTACAGGTGAGGCTGGTACGACCGGACAATGCAACAAAATTCAGTGAATAATCATTACTGATCAAACCAGCTGGTGTCGCTGTCGCTTATGTGGCTCCTGCACATTGCACGTTGTAGGCCGCTGAGAGCTAGGAGGTAGGGAATGGTCAACTGCTCGAGGATTTCAATGTGGAGCAAATATTTGGTCCTCGGACCGGCACATCCGATTTCCACTCAGCTCGATAAAAGCACATTCTTGATCGGTGGATGTCTCGGTATCCCAGGAAGGAGGTCTTGTTTCCCTGGTTATAGGTGGTCTAAACTGCAATTCTCTAAGGATTTGACCATGGTTGAGCGCATACAAACGAGAACGAGCCCAAATGTTTCGTATGGTCCGTGCGCGACAACCGCGGGCCGGTCTTCCCGATGATCCGACATATTACCGAACGAGCTGTGTATTTTGACTGGTTCCGAATCAACCGACCAAGACCGACCAACGACGATGGCATTAAATTCTTTGGTCCATCATATACTATCAGTGACACGGAGTTGAAAAATGTTGAAAAATGAACGTTGGGTACTCTTCTGGGCCAGTTTCAGGTGTCGGAAATGTCCGGAATATTGAATAGGGCATCTATTCTATAGTTCTGCCAATTGGAATTCTCAGAATTTGACCGCTGTGTGAACAGAAACCTTTCCCGAGCCAAAATCAAGAGTTGAAAAATGATTTGTCACAATGTGACCCAGTGCCGATTTCAGTGTCCGTCCGGCAAGGTCACGCGTTTTTAGGGCCTCGACATCATCATATTCCTCGCGTTATTGCTTCGTCAAAATCCGACGAAGCAATGGATCTGGCTCGTGTACATCGACACCCTATACCATTTGCCAGTGATATTTCACCCTCTCCCACTCTCGTTGTCCCAGAAAGCCCCCCAAAAGCTGTACCGACTGGCTTGGAGCCCAGAACGCCTCGTTATGGCTTTGCCTTTGACAAGAATCGTGAATTTTGACACGGGATGACCGGTGTCTGACAGGAATGTGATCCAATCAACGAGAACCTGCTCGGCGATGGGAGAGAGAAGCTGTTGGTCGGCGTGAGCTGCGCTTGGTGCTTTGGAGATGTTAAGGAAGCGGCGGCAGAGAGTACCGTAAGGACAACGTATCCCATGGCGCTCTGAAAGCTCCCGAGCAACTTTTGTGAGATTGGGCTCGGGTTGCCCCAAAAGGATTTTGACACCTTCCTGGATGATAGCTTCGACCTTGGGATCATTTGTTGGCAATACCTTGATTGGCATACACAATTCGAGAGGGAAAAAGTTTTGTTGAACGCGGTCAACAGCAGGGAGACGCGACGCGACTGCCGGATGGCTGCCGTCGCTTATTTCAAAGTCCGACGCACGTCTGTCACGCTGATATTTTCATCTCTCGGTAGCTCGTGCTGTAGCTTGTCGATCATTTTCATACTTCCCATACATGTTTTTATATACTGCTGCATTGTATATCCAGAAGCGCATCACAATTGGATCCCCAGAACGGCTGTTATTGCTCCATCATTCTTGGATTTTTCGACCTTGATGGGCAAGTTGCAGGCTGGGGGAACGTTATTTCTGGTTATCCCTAATCTGAGTTGATATTTGTGATTTGTACACGCCAGTGCTCCTGATTACAAAAAGTCCGAAGGCATTCGAACAGCTAGAAGGTCATAAAATTGCATTTTTCAACTCAGGTACACTTTTCAACCATGTGATACAGATAGTATGACATGAACCGGGTCTAATTTCATTTCACCATCACAATCAAGGGGCTACCGGATCAAAAAAAAATTACACGACGTACATTTATTTTTTTCAGGCCTTTTTGGGCTGACCCCCCTGCCCCCCCCCTCCGTGGGAATTACTATATTAGGAAAGATCAATGACACAAGTACGTAGAAACACTTCTGATTATCTTCTCGAGTGCTTTTTATGTGTATCACATCGCCAATTCTTCGGTGCACGCGTAAGAGCTGGACGAAGACACGTGAGATGGAACTGCACGAGTATTTTCAGTGCGTCAGATAAGAAGGTCGAAGGAGCACATACCCAACTTGTTTCACAACCGGTATGAGCACATTGAACCACCTTTGACCTGACAATACGGTCTGATTCGGCTACTTCCTGTCCGCAGCCTTCACATTCATAACGATGTACGGCAAGCTGTCGCTTCCGTGTCCGTGTCAGTGGAGCATCCAACTCGGACTCTGGAGCGCCGTGCATATTGGAGTCGGTCTCAGCCTGAATGACCACCGACTCACTTGGCGGAGTCTCTGGGTAGTGCTGGCTATTGACTGGATCAGCGACAATCACGCCAGGTTCCGTCTGTTCCAGCGTAACTGGTTCATCCATCACCTGGCTATCGAGATGCATTTCGATTTCCTCAATCACAGCGCCAGAAAGTTCATCGAAATCCTGCGCTCCACGATCTGAGTCAGCATCGTCATCTTCGCTTCCCTCTTCTGAAGGACACCAGCCATCAGACTCAGAAATATCGGAGTCCCACCCAAAATCTGCTTCATCGAGTCCGCTGGCTGTGATGATATCGTCAACTTTACCGGTGAGATCTGTTGTTCTATTGAACCCCGTCAGTTCCGCTTAGATCAATGAAACAACAGAAATATCACCTGAGAACCATATCTGCTCGATGCGCCTCAGATATCACTAGCGGCTTTCCCGATCCCTTTTGGGCTGTGGTGTCCTTCAGCTTCGTCGGCCGCTTTTTCCAGAGATCTTTCATCCACTCTTTCTCTGAATCATCAAGGTTGTAGACAGCATCGAGCGCAGCGCGTGGTGCATTTGAATGTTCCAATTGGAAATGGGCCGGCATATTATACTTCCATACAGCGGGACTATTTGCTGGGCATCGAGGGCATTTGATGGGTACATTCGACGACGGAGAAGAAGCGATAGAGCCAGCAGCGGATTTGTATGAGAGTTTCTTGAAATTGGGGCATGTGGTCAGCTTCGCGTCGATTGCTAGTACTGTACTATTTCGACCGCATCTTCAGTAACGTGTAACAATTGCCTGTGAAATGAAGTTATGACGCACCTGTAACATGTAACGGAAGCCCAGTGAAGACTGTTACATCTGAGATTTTTCCGGGTCAAAAATGCCATTTTTTTCTCCGTTAAAAGGTGCAGGACTGAAAAGCGATGATTTTTTTCTATTCAATCTAGTCAAATTCTGAAAGAGACATGCCCAAAAGCCTCAGTGTTCTTCCCGCTTTGCCTTGCCTCCCAACAGTTTCGGCCTTTGTCTGGTACGCCTTCCAATTGACTCCATCTTTTTGAATGACCCGGAAGCATCAACACGGCTTTCTTTGGGCAAGAAATCCGCATCCGAAGGATCGAAGTGCTCATCTGAGGCTTCCACGGTCTCTGCAACTCCAGCTCGTGCCAAATACCCATCATTTTTGGCGGGTTTTCCGTCATGATAATGGACAGATAAGGAGAAAAAATTGCCGCCGGCGGCTTGACCCGATTCGGAATGAAGACCGACCGACCGGTAACGGGTAACATCTGCTGGTGAAGATAAAAAATAATGAAGATGTCATGTAACGTGTAACATGCTGTGAAGATACGGTCGAAATAGTACAGTACCTTGCGTTTGGTTTTGATATACCAAACACAGCCATTCGCAAAGCATAGACCACAAGTATTGGATCCAGCCACAAAACCATCATCATGAAGGATATGTGCGGCAACATTCTCGCCGCATTAGGGACAGACGACGGTCCTAGGCAACACTGCCTTTCCAGCCTTCTGTGGAGTATGTGAGAGGATATTATAAAAAGGAAGGCCTTAGATACCTTGCTGCTCATTCTGGAGCGATGGCAGTAAGACGGAGAGAAATTTGTTGACCACGTGCATTGTCCCGAAAGGGTTACCGCTTATGACCGCCACTGAGAAGCTCAATATAGTTGGGAATAACCGAAAGAGCACCTGCAAGCTCCGAAATAGGTTCATTGATTTATCAAGCCAGCCAATACAGGAAAAAAGCTATCAAAATACTATGTGCAAAAATTTTTTTCCGCCAGAGGCGGGGACCCCCCTCCCCGGGACCGGGTGTCCGGGATTTCCGGCCCGGTAGCCCCTTGATCACAATTATTGCTTACCCTGTCACAGTTCGGTTATTGACGCCACCAATGGCTCTTCCATTATAGGTTAGCTGGATCTGTACTGGCTGTCGCAAGGCACAAGATTAATCATCGTCGCAATCACGCACTTGTCAGACGCAGATGCAGCATTTCAAATTTTTGCATTTTCTCAGCAGGTTTGTTGCCACAGCTGTTGGTCATCTCTGTGACTACTCTCAGCATTGAAATAATCTATTGAGCGCTGTCAAGAGTCTCCACTGGCAGGAATGATACCAAGGAAGGGAATTTACAATGACTTGTACGATTGACCTGGGACGGACTCGAACTATTGATGAGCATCCAGCACAGCCACAAAAGCGATATCTAATCGCTATCGGAGGGAACCATTCTGGCCAGAGCTGGATCGAGATCTATTGAAACCGTAAACGTACCATTTCGGGGGCGCTTGTTGTGACTCATCACGGGACTGCCGTGACCTACACTGTAGACGTATGATCGGTCTCCCCAAAACGCTCGGCACCGAAGACTACAACGTCATCCGCCAAACGTTGAGTCCGAGGTTGGTCCGAGGTCAGTATGCCTGACGTCCGCCCACTCCTCGACGTCCTTATCTTCGCCATCGGAGACTGCGAGCAGGGAGACGTTGGAGGCCAAGATGAGCGGGAGCGAATCGACCTTGATGGACGA
Source organism: Mycena floridula (assembly GCA_029320655.1). Taxonomy (NCBI): domain Eukaryota; kingdom Fungi; phylum Basidiomycota; class Agaricomycetes; order Agaricales; family Mycenaceae; genus Mycena; species Mycena floridula. The sequence goes on from JARIHS010000048.1 coordinate 178,220, forward strand.
CAGCGGATCTTTGCCAGCTAGCCAAGCGACAAAGGAGGCGAACGAAGCAGCTCGGAACTTGTTTCTTTCGCTTCTTCCTCCATCTCTGAGGCTCTCGTCTTGCTCGTCTCCGCTCGTGCAAGCGCTAAAAATGCAACCAGGTGAGTCAGATTCAAAGTTTTCCTTCTCGACTCTACTGATAAAGTCCCACCTATCTCTCAATAACGCTGAATATCCCAAAAAACCCCCGCTTGAAAACACCGCTTGCCAAAAACAGCTCAGAGTGCTCGTCTTGGAACAATTCCAGAACACCAGCAATCGGGACTTGTCGCAGATCAATTACGATTGTGCTGGTCATCGTGACGACTTTTATGCTTTTGTGAACCGCAAAGGTAAGTCTGTCGTTTCCTTTTCTCCGGTCGCTAATCTTGACCTTCAAATATGGCCGTGTTATCCTCTGTGGTGCATTCTGGAGAGCGCCTTTGACGGGCACTGATTCCAAAGTCAGTTGGTTCATCTCTTGTTTTCACTCTCTGACCTTACTTCCTAGGGCGATCCTCTCGTTCACGAGATCATGTCCCATTTTGAAGCAGTGACTGACTGCTACCGAAGATAGTTGTATGTGAGCAGTTGACCAAGCGAGTGCTGTACTGAATGCGGATCGCCATGAATATTTTGCGGATAATAATTACGTCGTTTTTGGCATGATGACAGGGATATGTTTTCGTTCTGGTGTCTATCGAGGTTCTCTCGAGATGAGGGACCTGTTGCAGGTTTAACCATCAGCCAGGTCAGTGGCAACGAGATAAATCAGCTTACAAGTCAACGCCACCAGGGTATTGGGCCTGTGTAGAACCTAAACGAATCGAGGTCTGGACTGAGACTAGGAGTCGGAGTTTTAAAAAAAAAAACATCGAAAATAATAATGAGTCGATGACGCGTGACCGTTCGCGCAGCTCTTTCCCTCAACCCTCATCCATTACTTGCTTGTCGTTTTCATTATGTGGCTCGTAACAGCCCCATTCGGCAGCCAGGATCCCAATTCCAAAGGTAAACCTCTCCTTGACCATTTCTATTTCACGCTCCGCGGCGGCTCCCTTGTCTCTTTCCATGCTCTTTCTTTGTCCTACCATTGAAATCAGAGATAATCCCACGCAAAAACGACAATGCCCTCCATTGACCATATTCCAAGCTAATGCTGTACCCTGCAGAAACGAGAATCCTGAAAACTGGAACGACAGTTAGTCTGGGGAGAAAGCATGAGCTGCCGTTGCGTATTCCTATTCCCAAGGTGTCGAATCATGTATTCGATTTGATGGTGGCGAAATTTTCAGAGGACAATATTGTGCGTTTTGGCTTCTTGTCCTCGTTTTCGTTTTCGTTTTCGTTTGGATTCCTATTCTCCAAAAATGAAAAAGCTGATGGGTTACATATAGGCCGATTCTTCGACGCGACCCAAAATCGAGATTATTAACAAATTGACAAACGGAAAGAGCATTAGGATAGCACGGAATGGCACGATCATGGCGTGCGATGCAGGCTGCACAGTTCAAATTTTCGATAGAGACGAGCTTCAGATTGCTAATGGCGTGTTCGTGGTGTATGTCTTTCCCAAAGCTCAACAAGAGATATTTCTGACAGCAGTTATTACAGATTCTCGTGGCAAAACATATGCTGCTATATCAAAGATGGACTCGGTAATCCTGCGGTGTCGACTGAAGGGTGCAAGGAATTTGGTGCGCTGCTACTAGGTTCTTCTGCTTTTATTTGAGCTAACAACTCCTCAGGAATTCACATCGTGATGCAAACAGACCCCCGAACGACGCATCATCTCACCCCGACTTACGACTGTACTGCCGAGATGGCTGATTCCTTGCTCCTGTCCTGCCAATTCGTCAAGCCGCAATGGCTCACCGAACTCTTCCGTCTTGCAAACAGCCAAGTCAACCAAGCCTTCATCCAGCCCAAAACCTCGAATTTCAGACCTTCTTTCGCGGGGTCTGTTCCGCCAGCATTGAAGGTACAAGCGCTTTGGGAGCCCAGCGAAGAAAGGATGAAGATTTTCAAGGATATCGCGTTTTTGTGCATCGGAGACAAGGGGCTGGGGTTCAGCCAATCTTTTAGGAAGATGCTGGTGACTGGAGATGGGTTTGTCGATAATTTCAATGGGCATGAGGGCAAGGCGAAATGGGCGAGATTGTTGTCGAGGCATGCTGCGAAATCGATGAGGAGATGGGTGGCTGTAGCGGATCCGTCGGCGTTGGCTGCGCTGGGCGACCAGTGGAAGAGTCTTGTCGATGCATTGCATGAGTGCGTTTTTCCTTACACCGTCTCTTCTGATTGATTATTGACGACGATTTTTAGACACGAAAGAACCTTTGTTACGCCAGGGGAGGTTATCACGGCTGTCATCAAAATAAACCTTGCCACATTCTTCCGATCGCCCAACGATTCAGTCGAGGTTGAGAATCGTACGTGTCTCCATTCAAAATCAGTTCTATTACTGAATCCGACATAGCTGCTGAACCTCCTGCAGAAGAACCTGAACTGCAACGAGTCGGTCTTTTTCTTCTTTTTTTCCCGATTCACGTTGACCAGAATTCCATAGGCGCTGACAAGACTCGTCAACGGTATCGACGACCCTTTGATGCTTATCGATGCCGCTGAGGCTCTTGCCACTGCAACGTCAGCTGCTCCTCTGACGCCAGCGGCACCTCGAACTGGCAAACTGAAACACAGAACTGGTACATTCGTTGAATCCCAGATCTGGAAAACTGGCGCAAGGGAAAGGACAACCACGAGAACCGTATCCATCCAGAGTCGGACCACTTACAAGAAGTTTATAAAGGTGCGTCGAGTTTTTCTGTTTCTTTTCATTATGCGAGTGACTGAACCATATATACAGAGTACGAATGTTTCGCGACACAACAAGATTGAGCTGGTGAGGGACAAGCCTACAGACGGGGACATTGACAATCCTGGTATGTACTAATCCTGTCCGTTTCCGCGAGTTTGGTACCAGGTCCTCACGACCAACTCCAGCGCTCCCTCGTTCATACCTGACGGCGAAGATGAGGAAGACCACAGTATCGACGAGAACGACAATGACAATGAGAACGACAACGACAACGACGAGAACGAGAACGAGAACGACGACACCGACAACAACAACGATAACGAAGACAACGACGACAACGACGACAACGAAGAAAACGAAGAAAACGACGGTGGCTTTGATGCCGTTCAAACCCTTCAGTCTAAGGATGTCCAGACCCTTCAGTCTAAGGATGTCCGGACCCTTCAGTCCACACTAGACTCTTCGGCCAAAGAAAGCGCAAGGTCGCTGCAGTCGACGATGGTGATTCTGGTATGGTTTGAGGATTTGGCGGTGGGGGGACTAAGAAACGAACTTGTCGATAGAAATATAGCTTGCACAATTTGCGTCAAGGACAAAGAATCGACTTTTGCTTTTATACTTCTCATTGCATTGTCTGATTTAGTCTCGAAAACCAGCCTCAACCCAAAATTAGTGCTGGGAATTGAACTAATTCGACTGTTTGAAACGTATGGATGCCGAAGGCATCCGGTATCGTTGGTATTGATTGGTATCGAACGTATCAATCAGAAAAACTTTCTGTATTGAACGTATGAAACATGTATTAAACGTGTATTGAACTATCTGGGACCGGATGTTCAATACATCATCATATCTAACTCGCAGTTTGCCTTGTCCTGCTTCTAGGCCTCTTCAGTGGCCTTTTGCTTCATCTGAGCCAGTGCTGCATGTTCCCTCAGGTTGCCGTCGTAACCAGCAAGCAGATTTGCATCGCTCAAATCAATGAGATCTTCAATCTCTAGGCGGAGACTCCCGGTTCTACGCACAACTTGAGACTCATCTGCTTCTTCATCGTCCAGAGCGCCAATACTATAAGGATCCAGTGGTTGAAAAGGAAATCTTCATCCGCTGATACCAGATTAAGAAGGTCTGCGAGAGTCGGGGTCGGCTTTTCAATGACCTGGTCACCGTCACTTCGTACTTTCTTTCTGACTTTGGCAGATCTGTGATCCCCGCCTCTTGGGTCTTCCAGCCTTACTCGCACAATACCAGATTCCTGTGAAACCGACTATGATATACTATGGATCTCCTCAAGACATTTGCAAAGGATATTGGGTTCAATACAAGTTCAATACCTGACTCTCAGCTTGTGCGTATTGAACGTATTGATACATGTTTGATACACGGTTGTATGGTTGTATGATACATCCGAGTTCAATCCCTAGCACTACCCAAAATTAAGAAACCGTCGTTAATTTTCGGAGAGTCTGGAGTTTAACTCGGAGTTCACTGACGTGTGCCTCGGAGTTTGAATTATGTAGCTATCCGAGCTCGGCTCATGACATATTGTTGATTATATTCATCCTAATTTGGTGTTTGCTCCGGAAACAGTATCTTGCGGCCATTATCAACGGTTCTTCGACTGACAATGTGTGTAATTTAGAACATCCAGCAGCAGTATTCAGGTATGGCATTCAATTATGGCATTCAAGTTGACTTGACGCGAGAAATCAGCATTTGGGAAGATTCTATAGCCTGAATGATTGGGAAATCGGGCCATAGAGTAAGCTACGGCGCTGGGTCTCTCCAAATGTCGACGATGGCAGCCATTCTCAGAGGAATACTTATGGGATGCTGGACGAGAAAGCAAAAAAAATATAAGGCAAGGGTTGCTCGGGTTCAGGCAATCATTTAATTACAACACAATTCGGAGGCACACGTCAGTAGACCCCCGTGTTAAGACCTAGACTACGTCTGATTCAGAGTTGAAGACATATGTCGATTCCACGACGTTGAATATCGTCCAAAGAAAGCTTCAGACACCGCAAAGAAAAGATAAGAAGACAAAATCCCAACAAATCCAATTCGCTCTTTTTGGCATGATGACAGGGATATGTTTTCGTTCTGGTGTCTATCAAGGTTGTGGAGTCAAATGAACACAATGACGACCGCATGAGTTCATCTCAAGAGAGATTGACTCAACCCAGTCAAAGGTCGCCAAGTGCAAAACGAGCATGAAGTTCTACATAGGAACTTTCGACAATGTTTCATACGACATCATCCAGTGGCTTGATTGAAAGGTGAGGTTCAAGCAGAATTGCAGAGGTTCAATCGACTTACATGCTTGAAGCCGGTGATATTTGGTGGTGCGCTGTCTCGGGGACTGCCAGAGCTTCTCGAAGTGTCTGAAAAATCATGAATCTGTGAGTCGGGTGGATCGGGAGATATTGTCGAGCCAGCGCTGTAGACTTATGAGTCGCAGATCTTTCAAGTCGATGGCAGAAGTACATACATGTCAGAGTCAAGCTGAGGAACAGGTCTGTCTTCCAGGATCTTGGCTCTGAGGAATGTGGTCAAGTTCGACTTGTCATACCAGAGATGTAACGGTGAACGAACCGAGTTCCGAGGCTCGTTGAGTCTTCGACAGACACAGATTGACCAATTGATTCGCGACGTGAAGTCGAGAGCGGTGTTGTAACATCTGTGATTTGATCGCAGCGTAAAATACCTTCTTGCGGAACCTCTGATATCCGTGCTAAGCCCGAAGTTTCTATGTACTCTCGTGGTCCACCAGTATCTCCAAGACTCAGACTGGATGTTTCTAATTTAGAATCCACATGAGAGTGTAAAGGTCCTGCAAGATTCTCGGAATTCGATATCGCAGTTGGTTCTATTGCGCTATGGAATATATCAGTAAATGCCTCCAAGCCAAAAACATGCATACACTTCTGGAGCAATCTGGGAGACAGTTTCGTCTCCTGATACGGTTGGCAGTACTCTGAAAAATGAATTTAACCATGTAAACTTGGAGAAAGCTAGCACGAACGAAATTCCAGACTCTCCAGGGTTCAGGTCGGCAGGCATAGCATTATTGTTTGAACCTGAAATACCGTCTCCAGGGACTAGTATATCACTATGAATGCAGAAAGTGAAGTTAAAATTGACTCGGGGAAATAAGAGGCACGTACGCCCTTGAGGTAATGAACATGTTTTGGGTTTCATTGAAATCAAAAAAATCGGGGCGAAGCTTGCAACGCTTTCTGATGCCGGATTTGATTCCTATCCAGGTACGGCCTCTGTCTGATTCATCGCTTTCCTTGTGTACACGGTCTGACATGCCCAAAACTGCTTTCCAATGCAGTTCTGCCCATATGGTCAGGTCACGACAGGGATCCGGAAAGGCGCACGACGATTGGAAATCGTCTAGTCCCTCAGCTATCGATGCTATACACTCCTTCACTTCAAGTGCCTCCGGACTTTTAATGTTGCTGTTGATCAAAAAACAGATGGTGGCGATAAGAACAGGAGCGTGGTTTTCAAGAATCAGGAGGATGTCGAGCACAGCCATCAATGCTGATATCTTGCGAGGATGACAAATAGGATCAGATCCAGATCTGGAAATGAGTGAGGCGATGTACCCATCAATGGCGGAGCTGACTCGGGTGGCAAATGTTGCTGTTAGGAACAAGTCAACGTAGGTTACGCAAATATTCAAAGAGAACTGACGATGTTTCAGAAACTCAAACCCGGCCAGAGCAGACCTCAAGGCCAAGAAAAAATGAGGTTCTTTTGGGCCATTCTCCGAGTCAATGAGGGGAACCAGAATCTCAGTGTGGAAGCCCGCCATTTCCTGCACTCCCGAGAAAGATTTGATCAAGTCCCATGTGGCCAAGTTGGATTGTCTCAGACCATCGGGCAAGGAGTTCATGCAATGTATGATGTTTTTTACCATGGGGAGAGTGCCACCCAGGTTTAAAACTACCCAACGCATTCCACGCTTGAGATATGTATCCGTCCATCTGACAACACTACGTTCGTCATCGCGTGAAGGGTCAGGATCCTTGAGAATCCAGGCGTCAACGGATGGCCAGTTGTACATATCGACATTCGGGAGTTTGAGCCGGGGTGCGAGGCACAGCCATGCAAGTCGAGCGAAGAGAAGGGATTGGGCTGATTTGTAGGGGCAAGGGTTGAGGTTATCCCAACCTATCTTCCAGCCTCGTCGTTCAGCCTCATTGCGGAATTGCCGACACATGTAGAAAGCTGGCAGGACAGTTGCTGCTATCAGAAACAGCACTGTGAGTGCAATGACCACAGTCACGGAGAGGGCAACCACCCGATTCAATGACCAGAGCAATTCCATCACTCCAACAAAGAAGAGTACCAATGCGATCTCTAGGATAATAGGAAGGGCAGAGATAATTTCCTCAACTTTCCAGATCCCCCAACCCTGATCACGAAGCTGTCGATGACTGAGACGTTCTCGATTGGAGATTCCAGGAGGATCCCGTCGGTATTCACGGAGCCACTGCTTAGCAAGAATACCTCCTGAAGCTGCAGAAAGCGCGAGAACGAGACTCAGAAACCAAAGGATGTTGATTCGGATTGTTCGGGATTCTACGGAGAATGGTTTCTGGTCCCCGGAAGATATGTTTGGTGTCCCGATATGTTGGGAGAGCTGTGCAATAAGGCGAGCGGTTTTATCTCCAGGGTCTTCAGAGAACCACTGGTAGGACTCGATGACAAAAGCAGTGACCACTGCGGAGAACAGACCGGCCTGGCATAATGTTCTATCAAACCTGAAGGTATCAATAGGTAATGGATTATTGGGCAACTTACAAAGACTAGCAGGGTATCAATATCGCCCCTCCATCCACGGACCGCTTCATCATCATATCTATCAATTCCTGTCATGACGTTGGCCCAGCAATCTCCTTCAATCTTGGGTAGGAATTTCCAAGGTTCACGGTTTGGGTGCTGCGCTCAAGTAAGTAGGATGACCGTAATTTCGACCGCACTCCAATTTCACCTCTTTGGGCCGTCTTCGCGTCCGACTGTACCGGACCGTGCGGGCGGGCGGTGGTTGCATTTACGAATTGAGAGCTCAGCGCTCAGCGTTGGTTGGTTTTGGTCGTGGTAGACGAAAGCTGTCTCAGCTGACGTGGATGTCGAATCGTAATTCCCGGGATTTCCCGCTACCCGAGTATGTAGTGGCGCCGCCCCAACTTGTCACCCGAGGCTCTAGGTTCGGGGAAAGCCCCGAGTGAGGCTCCAGCGCTCTGGCGAACTGACACCGGGGGCATCAGCCAGGGCACTGGAAAACCAGTGTGTTACCAACGAAGTATTGATGCACTGATGCACTTGTGGCAAGACAGCTGTCACGGCCCATCAGCAAGATAACAGATCTCTTTTTTGACTTGTACAAGTAGCACAACACGCAAAAATATGCAAAAATACACAAAACACGCAACAAGCGGACAAGCGCAAATAGACATGTCCATTTTCCCAAAAAGCGTGGATTTGACTCTTTCATGACAAGCGGAAAAAGCGAGGGGAAAAGTAGTAAAAAGCGTGAAAAGCGGGAAAAGCGGTGGGGAAATTGTTGAACGTTGACCTCTTAATCTCTCTTTCCTATCTTATCTTCTTTATCCCCATCTTATCTTTCTTTGTGCATGTTTACAGTTTCACATATTTCATACTCCGAGACCGTATATAAAGCCTCGTAGTACTTTGTTTCACCTCAGTCTGTTTCCTTTTGACTGAGGTGATTATTCTTTTTCTTCTCTTTTCTCATACCTTACTGATAGACCCGTAGTCTTAGCTCATTCTGTGTCTCTCAGGTACTCGCTCCACCGTCCAACAGAAATACCAATGCCGAAAACCTGTATCTTGAGAATGAGAAAGTCTTTTTCATTTCCTTGTCCGACATCAATACTAGTCAGTACTTGCTGGCCCACTAGGTGCATAGTACTGGAGTCCGCTTTTTCCGCTTGCAACAAGCGGAAATATGCAAAAAGCGGACAAGTGAATTGCAATTTTGCTGATGCCTGTGGTTCCATAGGGTCTAAGAAAGTATACAGAAGTGGTGGGTGACTGAAAACCATTTCACCGGCTCTCTCGACATTATCTAGTCCTTTTTCTTGGCATTATTTAGTTCTTTTTTTTTTTTCAAAGAAGCCTGGTAACATCTATACTAGGATTTCCACTTCCAAAAAATCGCATTTAAACGTGTTGTTTTGCTCAGACAGCTGGCGCAACATCTTGTAAATGATCCAGGAAGTAGCCCGAACATGGGTATGTACGTACGTACGTACGCCTGAACACGCTAACAAAGTTGAACTGGGAGCGGGCATGGCCGCAAACCAAGGATTTTGAGTCAAAGTTTTGATCGGGTCTGTCGAAAAGCTATAATGTCTCTTTTCTATATATATTCCACATTGTATTCGAAAATTCACTTTTCAGCCACCACATTGTCATAGGAATCCTCATTGCACCCACCACATAGCACTGGGAAAGATATTTTTCACATTTCACTAGATTTATGAACCAACCTTTGTATCTCTCATGAATACCTCAGGACAAAAGGAGAGAAAGGAGAACGGCATCTATTTTATTGAGTGGAATATCGGCTCGATAGCGATTTGTGTGCTTGATTAATAATTAATAAAAATAAAAATAAAAATAAAATAGGAAAAAGGCAAAAGACCGACCTACATACATACATTGTTTCCTTTTTGACCAGCATAGACAGCATCCTCAGCTTAGAATTGGCCGGAGTTACAAGCAATTTCAACAAAATTTTCCTTGCCTGCGGCGCACTTGAACTGAGACTGGAAGAGGGTCAGGATCAGCTCCCAGTTCTTAGATAACCAAAAAAGGCTTCAGCTCCAAAAATCCCAGAAGACTCATAGTCATTTTTAGAGAGCCTGCGAGTCCAGCGCCGCCGACTCGAGCCGTAGGCAAAGTGGATGCCGGGCATACATCCGAGAGCTTCAAGTTGAAAAGTGATTCGGCTCATGTCAGAAGCTTGCAGAAAGTGACTTGGATAAATTACTCACTGCAGTAGCCCTTGAACTCAATTCTTATCAAGATAAATGCAAAGAATGGTCACTTCCAGCGATAGTACTTGAATATCAGCCATCAAACTGGCAATTTCTCCTTCAAGACCTTTTCAATGCTGGTCCATATGATATATAAACCGAAGATGGTATGAAATGAATACTGCACCTGCTTTACTGCACCTGTTGCAGCCCCTGTGTCTAGGGTTGTACACCGTGCCCGTCCATAGACGGTTATACGGGCCCGTCGTAGGGTACCCGTATCCCGTCCTGTCGGGGATTTTTTGATTTTCTCGACGGTACGGGATGTCCCGTTTTCACCCGTCGAAAACGGCCGTGATGGCCGTCTAGACGGGTTTTACCCTGGTATGACTCAATCACCATAGTTTGTGACATACTGGCTCTGTCTGAAGGTTGAAAAAATGTCCTATGAACACAAATTTCAATGCTGATCAACATACCTAGGGAGCAAAACACATTGAGGGCCTTGAGAAGTGACATTGTCCCAAAATGGCAATGGCGCCACATTTCTTGGTGCCTTTCGTCACCGTCCTCATGTGATATTCGTGACTTGTATTGGTAAGTCCTCGAGCCTTATATTGTTACCAGAGAGAAATCTGATTTTTTCGACGGGTCCCGTCCCGTTTGAGCTTTTTCTTCACCCATCGATGGACGGGTTCCCAAGAACCGTACCCGTTTTTAACCGCCGATCGTACGGCCGTATCCCGTCGTACGGACGGTGTACAGCCCTACCTGTGTCTGAGAAGTCGAGGTGAATGGCGAGTGGAGCTATCTCGGCTCGCTCGGCTTCTCGGAGGTGTCACATGCTTGCTTAGTCAATATCGAAATCGATATCGAACACACAAGTGGTCAGCGGGCCGAATATCGTTGGTTGTTTAAATCCGGTCCGATCCTGTGTGCCATCTCGCACGTTTGGCGATGAGCTGGTACAAGGTAGATCAGAAAGGGTCGCGAAGGAAAAAAGAGTCGAAGAGAGAAGAGGAAGGAAAAGGAGTCGAGGAGAGCGGAAGGAAAAAGTGTCGCAGAGGAAGGAGATGAATCACGAGGGGTCGTGAACAGGCTATGCGAACGAGAAGAAAGAGAAAGAGTCGGAAAAGGTGACCAAGAGAAGGCGGCAATAAAAGCAAAAAGGACGACTGCCCCGCGAAACGAACAAGAAGCCGGCACAAGCGCCAAAAGACGAACGATAGCAAATACAACAAGTCGCCCACAAGAAGAATAAACAGACAAACAGGAAACTCACATGTTGCTCCCATTGCCTGAATCTCGCCTCCTCAGCCTTGACCTGCTCCGTAAACCAATGAAAACGACGACACGGGGACACAAGCACCGGCTCCCAAAACGAAGATGACTGCGGCCAAAGGCCAAAACGAATCAGGCTGACGAGACCGATGAAAAGCCACGACTAGCCTCCTTGAACTTGGGATTGTCCAACTTCTTGACCTTGGGCTCTCCAAATTTGCGTGTCTCCATCTGCTGTTGTCTGTAATTCTCATAATGCGAGTCCTCTATAGTAGAGATCAAGTCGAGCATGTGGATGCGGATCAAGAGGGAGCGGAGTTTCTTAAAATCGCAATGGGCTTCATTTTCGACTGTAACCAGGAGTCAGCATCGAGGGTCGAACGTGAAGTCGAAGAGGACTAAGAGATCGAAAGCTCCAAGAAAAAGAAAACGAACCTCCAGCGACACCCCACATATACTCTCTGCCTTTCAAAATCCTCCCATCTGGCGTCGTCGTATCCTCAGTCGACCCGATAATCGAAAAGGGAATAGCGTCAATGAGTACGAGCATGGTCAGCCGATTCCTCGTCCGCCTCGATGGGAGGGTTGTAGATGCGAATGGTTTGGGTGCGGATGACGTCGCGGACCTTGGAGAAAACGAGTTAGAATGGGCCAATGAACAAGTAAATTGCTTGAGTCAAAGTCCAAGTCAGGACAGACAAGAGGTCAGAATCGTGCCAAAAAACCTCGAACAACTCTCTGGAATCGACTCACCCTCTGTTTGAACACAAACAAATCATTCTGCGTCAACGTATCTGCCTTTGCAACCACAGGGATCAGGTTGACCCGTGTCCCCAGTCGCTTCATGATCTCGATGTCGAGGGGTTTGAGGCTGTTGAGAATGTTAGCGACTAGGTTTAGCGACGAATGAAAGAAATGGAGGGTGGCAAGGAAGAAGATGGATGGATGGATGTCAAATGGAGGAGACGATGAAAGAAAAAGCGACCAGAAGGAATCAAGGGAGAAGAATCAAGGATGACTGAGAAGGAATACAGACGTATACGATAGATATCGGATGGAGAAAGGGGAATAATAATGTCGGGTCAAAGAGAAAGAAAAGCACTCACGTATGTCCAGTCGGCCGAATGAAATACAAACACGCATGCACCCTCAAATCCGTCTTTTCGCCCCTCTGCGGCTGCTGCTCTTGCCTAGAGGGATATGGGTTAGCAAGGATTTTTCAACGACGATGGAAAGAATGTGAGAAAACGAAAGGACACGAACCTCATATACGCCTCATGCTGATCATCGATAAACTCGATAATGGGACTCCACGAGTCCCTGTTGTTGACGTGGTCACCGAATCCACTATGGAATCATCAGTATAGATTCTTTCGGCGTCGTGATAAAAGGCAAGGAAGGAAGGAGAGAAAGACAAAGAAGAAATAAAGGTAAGGTTCCTCTTGGAATATACGAAATGGAATGGAACGGAATAAAGAGAGATACGAGATGAATAAGCAAGCAGAGGACGAGATGAGATGTCGAAGAAAAGATACGAGGCGAAATGTGGAAAGCAGGAAGATCAAACTAAAAGCACAACAAGACTCGAAAAGCAGAAAAAACAACCGACGGCGACATAGCCGAATAAAACAACCGACGATGTAACAGAATGAATCAGACGACTCACGGCGTATCAATAACAGTCAACTTGACCCTAAACTGCTTCTCCTCCAGCTCCGCCTTGATAATATCGACCTCGGTAAGCTTGTCGAGCTGCTTGTGGTGCCGACGCGAGTAGTTTTTGGGAGGCGAGAGTTCGGTGGAGAAGAGGGTGTTGATGAGCGTCGTTTTGCCGAGGCCAGATTCACCTTCATGGCCAAGGAATTCAGAACATCATTCCATTATGAGTGAAGATAAATTAGACATACCGACGACCATGATAGTAAAATGAGCGCCGCGCTTTGCGACGATTTTGTGTTTCTGGATTGAGCAAATCAGTATCGGCGAACGAAGAGCGTCGGGCGAGGGAGAAAAGAGTAGGGAGCGTAGAGAAGAGGGAAAGAAGGTAAGCCAAGCCAGCGCATAAACCACATCTGCTCTGGCAACCTGCTCGCGTCGACCGAATAAGAATCGTCGAGTCCCGAAACACAATTCGTAGCACACCATCCAGGTCCCAGGTTTCCAGCACCAGCCACGGGAAAAATTCGCTCGACCAATACCGTCTCCCTAAATCCTCGCCGTCTCGCTAGCACGTACAATTCCCTGAATCATTCCACCACAGTGGGCAAAGCTAGCAACTAAGCAAACCCTTGGTCGAATACAAGCCGCCAGGGCTCGGATACCAGCAAAAAAAGCAGGTGGCTCAACCAACCAGGCGACCTCCAACCGACAGAGAACCAAGGGCACCAATAGAGAAAACAACGAATAGAGAACCAAGCGCAAGGACAACGAATAAACAGAAGGATATCGCACCTGGTTAGGGAGGTTTGGCAATGACAGCGGGAGCGGCGGACATCTCGACGATTCGAGGAACACCTGTCAATGAATTCAACGACTGTTCAACGTTCAACAGGGACCAACAAGGACTGACCGATGTCAACGAAATTCAAAGGAGGTCGGACGCCACGGGCCGCGCTTACTCAGCAAGCCCACCGACAAACTGGGCTGCGCGGGTATACGGGGTATGGGGCTCAGACCCAATAGGCGAGGGGCAGTCTTCGCCGAGACAAAGAGACAATTGTGATACAATAAACTGAATTGAAGATCTTGCGACAAGAGATTGTTTTGGAACAGAAAATGAGACTTTTGTGCTACAAAGTCAGGCGTGTGACCCGACTGTCACCGCCTCCTGTCGCTTCTTGATCGGTACTCTCATCTCCAAGACTTCACACTACCACAGATGTTTTCGCATTCAGATTGTTGTCCTCGTTCTCGAACTCAAAGATCCAGCCTCTCCAGATCATTCGAGTTGTCCAGACTACTCCGCAATAACATCCTTCCAGAATCACCCACCGCTTCCCAGCTCCTCTCCGAGGCCGAGGGCGATTTGACTCGCTGTGTCACTGAAATTGAATACCAACAAAGCTACCTCGTTTCCCTCAAGGCTGAACAGAAAATGCTCGAACATCATGTCCGGCGCTGCAAATCATTATTATCTCCCATTCGTCGAATTCCTACACGGATTTTGGCCCATATTTTCAATCTGGTTTGCGGTCTGAACCATGTTGCAACCACCGGTCGACGTCTTCCTGGAATAGCGCTTGGACGAGTCTGTTCGCTGTGGCGTCGAACAGCGCTCTCGACGCCCGAAATATGGGCTACTATTTCGTTCCAAGCCTTGAACCAGCCAGACCAGGTCTACGACAGCTGTTGGGAGACAGTCCTGGCAAACCTGCTAGACCGCTCTTATCCGCATCCATTGGATATCTCACTCCATTGCGGCTCTCAGGGGATCGATGCCACCGAAAGCATCACCGCTTTGGAGAATCTGAGTCGAAGCTCTGTGCGCTGGAAATCTTTCCAATTGAAGATCAGTATTTCAGCGCAACTCGATGTCGTTAGACCTCTGGCGACAGCGCTCGACCGTCTACGACATCGACTTCCACTCCTCCAGTTCGTGAAGCTGGTCAATGTTGTTTCAGATCCGTTGACCATGTTGGAGGACGTCCCAATACTCTCTTCGGTCACATTAGGCGAATCTGAAACCAACTGTCAGACACTGACAACCGACTTGTCGCGTATAACGACCCTTCGCATTGCGGATATCTCTTTTCCCAGAAATCCCCTCAAGTTCGTATCCCTCTTTCCTCACTTGGCTTCACTCTCTGTCCGTCATCCATGGCTCAATTGTGAAGCTCCCAACGAGCCTGTCATTTCATCATCGAACCTGAAAAAACTGCATATAGTTTGCGACGAGAGCTTCCATGACCTCGATTTCTTGGGTCATCTCAGCCTACCACTTCTTACAATCTTATCATTACAGTGTTCAACTACATCAACCGCGTCAGCGCGGTTCCCGATTGCCAGCGTCACCTCATTTATTTCCCGTTCAGCTTGCTCCTTGACCAGTCTTATCTGGACAAATGTGCCGATCTGCTATCTCGACTGGATCATCCTTCTCTTGGCGATCCCATCTCTCCAAGCCTTGACGGTTTCGAATGTTGAGACGAAATTGGGGGACCCACTTATCTGCGATGCATTCTTTCAAAGGCTCGAAAGCCATATCTCTAGGCTGGCACCAGTGCTGCTCCCAAAGCTGGAACACCTGGATGTCGAAGCTGTGGCGATCAGTCTGGACATTGTGGCGCAAGCAATCCAGTGTCGATGGACTACAGAGGACGATACTGCGTGTTTAAAGTCGGTGAGACTTTGTCTCGTGGAACAGGCTGGGGATGTCACCCTGCCTTTGCATTATATGCAGGCCGGCAAGACCATCGTTGTACGAGACCCTATTGGTGTCATATATTGTTAAAGTATGTATTCCTTCGTTGGATGTCCATTTTTGACACCTTGTCGCAGTGAAAAATTCTGGCGCACGCTTGCTCCCATATCTTGTTCTTGTATCGCTCGTCACGTCCATGTACCGCTATATAGTATCGCTTCATTTCCTCGGAATATTTGATATCTTCTCGATACCGACTTGTTCAAGTATCTTACTGAATTACTGAATGCCCATTGATTTATCCAATTCGGCGCCACCCGAGCCTTGAAACGTTCAAATCAAAAAGGCCTCCATTCAAGCCGTCCCTCTTTCTTTCTTTCGTTCCATCTTTCTTACATCCCTTATTCTTTCGACCGATTTCTTTCTCGACCACAGGATATAAACAACTCCGCACAGGCTATAAACAAATCCCGATCCCAAACTTCAAGTTGAATCGGCCAAAGACCTAGCCGACTCCGACTCCCGATCCCGACACCCTCGGGATCAAATAATAAACAAACGTCGTCATCGGACCCAGCGAAATTTTTTTCATTCCGTGTCGGTCTTATCTGCGTCGCATTTTGGGGCTTATCGCTCGTCTCTTCCTCTTTTTCTCGCGCCTCTTACCTCTTTGCTCGCATTCGCGCTCGTCCAGCTCATTCCTTTCGCATTTGTCTCGTCGAGCTCACTCGTCTCGCCTTATCTCTTTCTCGTTGGCACCCGATTCGTATTCGTCTACCTCACTCCGTCCGCGCCATGCACAGTCGACGCATCGTCGTCCAGGCTCGAGGTAAGCCTGCCGATATAACGAAAAAGAATCTGAATTTGACATGATATATAGGCGTTTTGTCGCGGTCGAGGCTTGGTCCAGGGAGGTCTGGAGCTGGGATTGCCAAGGCTTACTCGAGGACCTATTCGAGTGAACCTGGGAAAGGACCTTGTACGGTGAATAAGAGGACGTATTCGACGGTAAGACCAGCAATGTCCAAATCTAATTGCAGGCTGAGAGCGTTGTAGGAAAACAAATCCGATGTGGATTCCAAGGTCCAATCCGCCGTAAACTCGACTGGCTCGTCCACCGTGTCGAGCTCTTCGTCTCCTTCTGGCCAATCATCGACCGTCTCATCTTCTCCTTCCGCCCAATCCACCGTCTTGTCAAAGTCGACCCTCGCATCCTCCACCCGTCGCTTCCTCAAGACCCTAGGGCGCACGACGCTCCTGACGCTTCTCGTTGGGGGCGGATGGTTCATATGGACGACACAGCAGGATAAGCATCCGGGGCAGCAGTTGCCCTTTGACGAGGGCAAGAAGACGTTGGTTGTTTTGGGTGCGAATCTTTTCTTCTTTGCTCTTTCTTCTTCTTCTCTTGCTTTCTTGTTTGTTCGGTCTCTTCTTTCGTCGCCCTTCGTTTCCTCGGTCTCGTCGCTCGTTCGCTTTGCTCACCTCGTTTCCAGGCTCCGGCTGGGGCGCGACCTCTCTCCTCAAAACGCTCGACACCGAAGATTACAACGTCATTGTCATCAGTCCGAAGAATTTCTTCTTGTTTACCCCGCTGCTCCCCAGTGTTGCTGTTGGGACGTTGAGTCCGAGGTCAGTGCTCTTCTTCAAGCTTTATCTTAATCCTGTTATATCTGAGCTCCTTGGATACTCGCTTCATTGCTTCTTCGCTGCTCACTTCGTTCGTCAGGTCGATTCTCCAACCAACACGATATCTCACACGACACAAGAAGCGGGGTGTCGCTGTCATCGAGGCAGAGGCGACAAAGGTCGATGTGGAGGCCAGGACAGTGACGTTTGCGGATAAGAGTGAGATTCAGGTGAGCATCATTCCATTGTCTCTTGACTTTTCTTGTTATTTTTCTTCTCCTCTTCTTGCTCGTCTCCTTCGTCTCTCACTTTGTCCATTTGTCTTGTCTCGTCTCTCGTTACTCGTCGGTACTAGGTTTTCCTTCATATCCTTCTTCTATTCCTTGTTCTTATTGCGTCTTTTCTTTTCTTCATGCTCTTCCCGGACGTGCTCTATTTGTTGCTCTTTGCTTGTTCCCTCTTGTTGCTTGTCTCTTTGCTATTCTACCTCGTCTTTCGCTTGCTCAATTTCTTCCTTCGTTCGCAGGGCTCAACATCTACCACCACGATCCCCTACGACTATCTCGTCTATGCCGTTGGCGCCGAAGTCCAGACGTTTGGGATAAAGGGCGTACAGGAGAATGCCTGTTTTATGAAGGAGATTGCGGATGCGGAGAAGGTGAGCGTCTTGTTCTTTATTGGTCTTTGGAAGAGTATTGGTTTGGTGGTTTGGACTTGGACTTGGCTTTGGATGAGTTTTCACGGTGGTGTTTCGAGCGGTTGTTGGATTCATCTTTGGATTTGCTGGGGATTTAGGCTTTGGTTTGCGTCTTGGGCCTTGTGGTTGGATATTCTTTTCCTCCTTGGTGTCTAATGTGGCTTTGGTCGCTTCGCTCTCTTACTCTGCGCTTTTCGGGTTCGTTCGCTTTGCTCACGTTCGCTCCTCCCAGATGCAACGCCGCTTCATGGACTGTCTGGAGTCTGCCGGGTTTATGGGCCAGTCGGAGGATGAGATTGATAGGTGGGTCCGAAGCCCTCCTCTTTCTCTTGTTCATTTTCTTTCTGTTTGTCCTGTTGTGCTGCTCGGCTTGTTGTTCATTTTCTTTTCGCTTGTTGTGTTGCTTTGTTCATTGGTTGGGTCTCGTGGGGATGGATGCTTTCTTTCTTGGTTCCATGACCTTGTCACAATCCTTATATTCGTCGTCTCTACCGTCAATCTTATCCTCATATACTATTTACTAACGACCCACATCACAGACTGCTCCACATGGTTGTCGTAGGCGGCGGGCCGACAGGTGTTGAGCTGAGGTATGTGTCGGTTTTGTTTTGGGGGTTGGATTTTGGCTGATTGGATTTTTCTCTTTTTTTCTTTCGTTCGTCTTTTTTCGGCTATGGTTCACTTCATTCACCTTTGTCCGCCTCACAGCGGCGAGATCCACGACTTTCTCGAAAACGACCTCAAGTCGTGGTATCCGGAGCTGGCATCGAGGATAAGGATTACTTTGGTGGGTGTCTCGGCTCTTTTCTTTTCTTTTCTTTTTCTTGTTTCTTCCTGTCTTGTTTATGCTCGATCGTCCCGAATTCGCTTCGCTCTCCTTCATTCTCTCGCTCCCCTCAACGAATTTGCTTCCCTCACCGAATTAGCTAACGCTCACTTCGTTCACAGGTCGAAGCCCTCCCCTCCGTCCTACCAACCTTCTCAAAGCAACTCATCGACTATACAGAGTCGACTTTCAAGGAGAGCAGGATTGAGATTTTGACAGGTACGATGGTGAAGGTGAGTCGGGTTTTGTGTTCTGTTATATTCCTTTTCTTTTTGGAGAGAGAGAGAGAGGGAGATGGAGACCTTTTGTTCTTCTCTTTCTTGTCGCGTTTTTGGATCGCTTACGCGCTAAATCTTTTGTCTTGGGCCGTTTGCATAACTTTCTTTCTCTCGCTTTGGCTGTATCTCGTTTGTTTCTCCGCTACGTTGTATCACGTAGCGAGTTGGATGACTGCATTCACTTTTTCATATTTCTTCTTTTTTCTCTCTCTTCTCCGTTTCCCTTTGCTCTCTTCCTTCTCTCTTCTCTTTATCGTCTTTCATCCTATCTTCCTTTTACGCTTGTCACTCACTTCTCTGTTTCCTTCTCTCTTTCTTTGTACTTTCACTAACCCCTCCCCCAGGAAGTCAAACCCAACTCTGTCCTCCTCCAACGCCCCGGTGGCGCTCTCGACGAGGTCCCCTGCGGCATGGTCGTCTGGGCCGCAGGGAACAAGGGCCGGGCTGTTACGGTCGATTTGATGGGGCAGGTGGCGCAACAAGTACGTGAGCTTGATGACGTTACCTTTGTAGAGCTAATTGGGGAATAGACGAATAGGAGGGGGATTGTGGTGGATGATTATTTGAGGATGGTTGGGACTGCCAACAAAGTGAGCGCTTTAACCGATTCTTCTCCTTGTTTAACATTCTCGCTCAACAGAAGATCTCCGATGCCACCGATTCATCTACGGAAAAGAAGACAGCAGAAACGTCTTTCCCCTCCGGCACCATCTTCGCCATCGGAGACTGCACTGCCACGTCGTATGCGCCCACCGCACAGGTCGCGTCACAGCAGGGGGCGTATCTCGGGAGGCTGTTCAAGGGGATTGCGAAGAGAGAGGCGTTGGAGGCTAGGACCGAAGCGACTGATTCTACCTTGACGAGCAAAAGAGAGGAGAACAAGGGAGAGGCGGCTGAGATAGAACAGGATGTTAACAAGCAGTTGGCGAAGGTGAGTTTTTCTTTTTCTTTTTCTCTTTCTCTTTCCCCCTTCATGTCTCGTCTTATTTGTCGTCGCTTGTCGGACTCGTCTTCTAATGCTCGTCTCTTGCTCTTTTCTTCTCTTGCTTACTTTCTCGTGCTCCTCACTGACCCTCTCGTCTTATTTGTCGTCACTCGTCTCTCTCTCTTTCGTCTCGCTTCCTCTTCTAATATCCACTTGGTCCTCTAACTGATTCGTTTCACCCATCAGGTCAAATTCCGGCCATTCCACTACTCGCACCAAGGCTCGCTGGCGTACATCGGGTCAGACAAGGCGATTGCAGATTTGCCGTTTATGAATGGAAATGTGAGTCGTCCTGTTTTACCTCTTGTGTTGGTTTTGGCACCGAGGTTTTCTGTTCGCTCTTGTTCGATGTTTTCTGTCTTTGTGGAGTTATATTTTCTCTCTCTCTTTGTCGGGTTGGGTTATGATTCTACGAGTTGGGGTTTACTCTTGTTGAGGGTTTGAGTCTCTTGCTGTGCCATTTTGAAGCTCGGACCTGTCGAGTGTATTGGCAGATTTGTGGGGTTGGCGCGGATATTCTTTTCGACAGATATGTGGCGTCGCTCTGTACCTTTTTGTGTCTTTGCTCCTTCTTTCTCTCTCTCTCTCTCTCTCTCTCTCTCTATCCCTTCTCTTTCATTCCTTCTTCTCCATACCTATTCTCTTTCCTCCTTGCCTTTTGCTCTCAAACTCACTTCACTCTGCTCGAGCCTCGCTAACGCTCGTCTCTCCCAGATCGCCTCTGGCGGCGTCCTCACATACCTTTTCTGGCGCTCCGCATACCTCTCCACCCTCTTTTCGCTCCGCAATAGGACCCTGGTGATGAATGATTGGCTTATTACGAAGGTTTTTGGGAGGTACGGCTTTCACGAGGTTTCTTTCTGTGACGTGATTTGTTGACACGAACTAAAGGGATGTGAGTCGGGAGTAGGTCATTCCGGCATCATCGACTCGGACGTCAGTTGTGCTTGGTCGGTGAAAAAGAATGTGTAGTGAAAATGCGGAAAGTATGCGCGAAGAGAGTTAGTAGTCCCTGACCGTCCCGGACCTTATTTATTCTTTGTTAGTTAGCCAGTAACATAGTTTTCTATATGTTTCTTCCTTAAAGTAGTTGTTTCATAGAGATAATTCATAGACTTTAGATGTGTTCTTTCCTTTCTCGTTAGCCTGAGTGTTTAGGTTTGTAGTATTTCTATCTCTCCTTGATGTACAATCACTAACTAGAACTCAAGACCAGACAAGCGCCAAGCGTTGTCAAGACTAGAGGTATCAACAAAGCAATCAGCAAGCATGAAGCATTACTCAAAGTAGCTGTTGAGAGTCGGACTCCTTGTCAGGAGAGGACTTTTGCAATAAGCAGTGAATGGGTAGAAGAGTGATCTTATTTTTGAATACTCACTACTTAAATATACTATTACAGAATAATAAATGAGTCAGATGAATATTTGAGAAGATTCCAGGGTAATCATGTATGTTCGGGTCAATTACAATCAGAGATAAGATAAGGAAAGAAGATAATGGCAAAATTAAAGGTAGGCGGCGACTCGGGAGCAATATCCATAACACTGAGGTGATGGATGTTTTCTTTGGTGTGCTTGATGAGACAGATGTCTTGGTGAGCTTGATGAGATGGATGGGGCTTTGGGCTTTGGGCTTTGGACGTGGAAGAGATGATACTCGAGTTGCCATGAGTGATCTAAAGACTTCAGAGTGGATCTCGCCTGGGCTTGTGGGAACTGGAGTTGATGAGAGTGAATTTGATGACTTGATTACTTGTTGGACTTGGTACAAATGATTTGTTGGACGTGTCCATTTACATTTGTGTGGACTCTTCCTCTTTATCCAATTTTCAGGCATCAAATCAAGCAAGTATATGCCCTCCAATCTCATGGCCACCATCAGGAAGAAAGGAAAAAATGACATTGCAATCCAAAAGTGACTTGACCATTCTCAGCTCCTGGCAACCAACCAATCACTGACTGTCTCTCTGAAGGATGATCATCTCTAGTTATGATCAAGTGAGTCTCTCCGTTATGATCAAGCGAGTCTCTTCATCATGATCAAGCAGGTTTCTCTGCTTGGATTTCATGTTTGATCTGATGGTAAGGTTGTCTGTAGATTGGGATCAGTAGATTTCTCCGCAAGTTCAATAATCAGCTCTCATTACTCAGTCCGAAAAACCCGATATCATTTCCCCAGTTCCATCAGTATAAGTTCTTCAAGACACAGGAAGGAAAATCAACATAAGACCATTACTGATATTGTAAAGCATCTCTTTTCTAAGGGAAATATATGCAACCATAGACCCTGCAGCATCAAATGAGTCATGAATTGATTGTGTTTCAAGTTGTCACTGTGTCTCAAATCTGGATGAACAGGCGATATTGGGGCAGGAAGTCCGAAGAGCTAGATGTACAATGCTTTACTGAGAACAAGCTATTGAATTGAGCACTATGAGTCCCGCCTTCTCTATAATTTCTTGCCAAAGTTAAACCAGGTCCTTGAATTTGATAAATATGTGGAAGACGAGCTTTGAGTTGTTATATATCTATCATGATGATCAAAAATTGTGCAGTCAGTCTTCAGTTTCCAAGTTTTCAAGAATTCTTTTATAGATTCTGCCTCAAATGAGTTCTCAACTCAGATTGGTTTTGAAATACAAGCCACATCTACAGTGCTTGATGCGGAACTAGCTCAGTTAACCACTATTAGCGCTTGCTTTCTTTTGATCCCACACTTGGATCCTGGGACAACTGATGAATGAAATATCAAGTTATTCCGATGGGTAGCGAATATAAAATACAATAGTCTCTCATGAAGGGACACAAGTACCGGGTATTCCAATATTAGCCTCGATATCAATTGTAACACAAAATGAACAGGTTTGGGAATCTTGACAGATTGCCTGCAGATCTTGCAGGTCTTGACAGATTGGATATAGATAGCACTGGCCAATAGAATATAAAAAGGGCTCATAGCATGCTGTATCCCTCACCTCTCGACCAGCCAACACAATGACTCCAGACGAAACCCTGTTGCTCAAGCATGCTGGACAGGTCTTGGTTGATAATTTTGCCTCATTGGTTAGTCCTCGCTATCAGTAAACATCTCCAAGTCTGATTAATTTTGACATCTGGTTAGGTTGTCGGGACCTTCTGCTATGGTACTAAACATCTTTCAGTAGAAATTCTCATCTTTGTTGCTGACCAAGATACACCAGGTGTCTATGTGTTGCTGGCATCTTTGTCAGTGTATCACCTACTCCTGTCAGTCCACATTGAACTTTGAAATGTTGTACTGACTGTTGGCACAGAAAACACAACAAAACAACTGCCACTTGGGCTCTCTGTGCACTGTTGACCCTGATCTTCCTCATCAGCACAGCCTCTTTCCGCTTAGATGTTGCATTTTGCTTCAAACTCACGATTGGGGCTCTTATCAAGAACCCAGAGTTGGAGCTGTTAGAAAGATTTGAAATTGCCAATGCCAGTATTACACAGATTGATCTGGCTTATGGATGGTTGAATGGCAATTCTAATTCACTATTGGTTAGTCACGCATATGATTTTTCTTCAACTGACCAATGTCAAAGCTGGTAGTTGATTTTTGGAGATAGTATTGTTGTTTGGCGAGCCTGGGCTATATGGCATGGCCAACGTAGTGTTATAATCCTACCAGGATTGACTCTACTGGCAACATTTGGTATGTTCTTTGTATCAGCACTCTGCTCACTTGTCTCATTGAATTATCAAGTCCTTTTCTTGGCAGAGAATATACTGCAAACTATCACATCAGTTGATCCCGATTTTGTTCATGGGAATGTTGCAAATCTGCTATTTGCAGGTGCTACCATGAGCATTGTGACGAATCTGATAGCTATAATTCTTATTGGTCTCAAGACATAGTATGTTTTCTCTATTCCTTTTCTAATGTGTATTCTAATCCAGGTTAAGCCAGCACTGGAAATTTATGAAAGATACAATTGGACCAGGACGTTCAGCAGCTGGAAAAGTCTTGATGTTCTTGACAGAATCTGGCATAGTTTATATTGGATTCCAGGTGGGTTCTCTAGCTACTTGACCTATTTCAAAACCCTATACTCACAATTTAGATCATCAATATTTGTCTGGCAACTACAGATACCACACAGGGCACTGCATTGGATATTGCAGCTCAGATATGGAATAATATAATGAGTACTGTCTCGGTGAGTTTTGTGTGTGTGTGCCTTTGGTTTTTTGTCATTGGTTACTCCTGAGACTTGTAAACAAACTTATATGGTAACTTGTAGGCCATTTACCCAAGTTTGGTTATCTTGATTGTGACCAATCAACACTCCATTTCTCATATCACACATGGATCTACTGGAGTTGCTGGTGGGGATAATCCAGGAACACACATCTCCTTCGCACATCCAGCTCCACAAGGAACAACAGACTCTACAGAGGATCAAGTGGAGGCTGCAGTTCAATTGATGATTGAGAGGCACCATGATATAGAGAAGGTCTCTGAAGCCCAAGAGATGAAAGATTTGGTTTGAGTAAATCACTTGAAAGTAGATATTTAGATTTATCAATTCAACTGCTTGTACATAGGGTCTTTACAACTATTTAATCACTCATATGTAACCATTCAATGACTTATATGTAGTGAACACAGTTTATTGAGTTATGGTGGTCAATATGAAATATTTTGCTGAAACACATACACTGAAACGTCCTTGTGATGATCTCCAGGTTACATTTGGGCTGTGGGGGCCTTGAAACAGCCAACGACGGAAGCCTGAGCTGGCTGACGGTTGATCAAGCGTGGGAGTTTCATCAAAAACTTTGTCAAGTCCGCTTGTTGAAGCCACTGAAGCATTTTGTGCATCACAGACCATTTTGAGTGTCCAAGATGTCATGGTAGATGGAAGAGACAAGGGCAGCTGAGAATATCAGCCAGATTCTGCATTTAGGTCAGCAGTGATTTAAAAATGCAAACCGGTTTATAAACCCAGTTTTTAATCCTCAAACATTGAAAACAGGGCCCTACACTTTACTGCGGTCATCTGTCGGCCAGAGGCTTCTCTAGTCTCGTAAATCAGACTCAACGACAGGTGAAGAAAAGTCGTTGCCTTGTCTGAAGTTGATGACGTATGGACCGAGGTTTGAAAACAAGCGGTGCCGATGGGCAGCTTAGCACGTGCTTCACCTATTTTAAGCGCTACAGCATCAACCTGTTCCCTCAATCTGTGCCAAACAGCAAAAGTTCTCTCTCTACGCGACTTCCAGCATAAACTAGCGTGTCAAATAGACCAGAAAAAACGATGTTTTGTTGGTTGTTGCTACAGCAGGCGGGAAAGCCTTGCTGCTTTTTTCACCATTGAATGTCGCACAGGCGCGTCATGAGACGGGCATTGGCTTCCTGGTTGGGTCAACAAGGGGACCTATTCGATGGTAATCCCAATGCTATCCCGATTCTGATATGCAGACTGATAGGATTTTAGGAAAAGAAATCCGATGTGGATTCCAAGACCGCTTCTGTATCCAACGGCTCGTCAACAGTCTCCTCGGAGCCCTTCGTCTCTCTCTAATCAATCTGCATCGTCACCCGCTGGATCTACCAGCTCAGCCAGCGCGTTGTCCTCGTTGACCCTCGCATCCTCAACCCGCCGCTTTCCACCACCCTCGGCCGCACGACGGACAAGCATCTGGGGAAGCAATTGCCGTTTGAGGAGGGGAAGAAGACGTTGGTTGTATTGGGTGCGCGATTTCTCTTATTACTTTTTCTCTGCTTGTTTCTTCTCTTCTCTTGCTTCTTGTTTCTCTTGCTATCTGGTTTCTTCCCTCGTCGCTTCCTGCCTCGTTTCCTCGTTTCACCTCGCTGTTCGGTCTCTTCGCTTCGTTTTTCTTATTCCTTTAATCCGAACTGACATCCCTCGCCCGCAGATCGATTCTCCTACCAATGTGGTACCTCACATGACACAAGAAGCGCGGCGTCTCTTTGGATATCAGGTCGTGGCTTCGATTCGATTCGCTTACTCTTTCCCTTGCTCGGTCGCTGACGCTCCTCCCCAAGATGCAACGCCGCTTCATGGACTGTCTCAAGTCTGCCGGCTTCTTGGGCCAGTCAGAAGACGAAATTGATAGGTGGGTGTTGGGTTTTTGTTACTTTCTTTGTCGAGCTCTTCGTCTTCCTTCCTTGGTTCCAAGAAACCTCGTTCTGCCATGTTCCTTCCTCTCCGTCTCTTGGTCTTCCGTTTACTCACTCACATCTTCCTTTCATGCTTGTCACTCGCTGCATTTCATGTCTCTTGCTGCTCATTCGCTCACTTCTCTCTTTCCTTCTCTCTTTCTTTGTACTTTCACTAACCCCTCCCCCAGGAGGTCAAACCCAACTCTGTCCTCCTCCAACGGCCCGGCGGCTTGCTCGAGGAGGTCCCATGCGGGATGGTCGTGGGCCGCGGGGAACAAGGGGCGGGCCGTCACGGTGGATTTGATGGGACAGGTGTGATGCGTCGGACAGGTGAAGGAGCAGGTACGTGTTTTTCTTTTACATCGGCTTGATTACGAGCTGATTGAGATCTGCAGACGAATCGACGAGGATTCGTGGTCGATGATTATTTGAGGATGGTTGGGACTGCGGATGAAGTAGGCTAGATTTCTATTCTTTTGTTCTTCACTGACTCTGCTCCGAAGAAAACCAGCACCGACAAGACTGCAGAAACCGACTCCAAGGAGAGAGTAGACAAGAAAAATAGCAAGACTTCTTCTTCCAACTCTGCCACTAATGCGCCCACCGCACAGGTTGCGTCGCAGCAGGGGGCGTATCTTGGGAGGCTGTTGAAGGGGATTGCGAGGAGGGTGGTCTTCGCCAGACGCTAACAAAGATAATCTCGATACCGTTTCTGCTGCGCCTGGGGAAGAGACAGGCGAAGATGTTAACAAGCAGTTGGCTAAGGTGGGTTTTTGCTTTTTCTTGTTTCTCTTACGATCTCATCTCGACATGCTCTGCTCGTCTCTTACGCTCTCGTCTTGCTCGTCGGACTAACGTCCTCCTCGCAGGTCAAATTCCGGCCTTTCCACTATTCGCACAAGGCTCGCTCGCGTACATCGGGCCAGAAAAGGCGATTGCGGATTTGCCGTTTATGAATGGGAATGTGAGTTGCTTTTTCTTTTTTATGTTTTCTATTCGCTCTTGTCTGTACTTTCTCTTTCTCTCTTGGTCGAGTTGGGGTTTTTGTGGAGTTGGTTGCAGTTTTCGTTAGTTGGTTTCGTGGAGCCGCTTTGTACGAGTTGTATTTCTCTGTTTGTTGAGTTGTTCTTGGGTTTGAGTTTCTTGATGTGTTTCGTCTGCTACTTGGTGGATATTCTTTTCGGCGGATTTGTGGCGTTGGGCCGATTGGGGATTTTGGTCGCTCGTGGACTTTTTGTGTCTTTTTTCTTTGTTCTTTCTCTCTCCATCCCATTCTTCTCCCTCGAACAAACTCACTTCCTTCATCATTCACATGCTCATTTCGTTTGGGGCCTCGCTGACGCTCGTCTCTCCCAGATCGCCTCTGGCGGCGTCCTCACATACCTCTTCTGGCGCTCCGCATACCTCTCTACCCTCTTTTCGCTCTGCGATAGGACCCTGGTGATGAACGATTGGCTTATTACAAAGGTGTTTGGGAGGTATGTCTTTCGCAAGGTTTCTTTCTGTGACATGATTTGTTGACACGATCTAAAGGGATGTGAGTCGGGAGTAGATCATTCCGGCATCATCGACTCGGACGTCAGTTGTGCTTGGTCGGTGAAAAAGAATGTGTAGTGAAAATGCGGAAAGTATGTGCGAAGAGAGTTAGTAGTCCCTGACTGTCCCGGACCTTTAGCAGCCGTAGTACGAGATCTTTTCGGACCTTATTTATTCTTTGTTAGTTAGCCAGTAACATAGTTTTCTATATGTTTCTTCCTTAAAGTAGTTGTTTCATAGAGATAATTCATAGACCTTAGATGTGTTCTTTCCTTTCTCGTTGGCCTGCTGGGATAGATGATGTTCCTTGGTGTTAGTTTCCTTGGTGAGCTTGATGAGATAGATGTCTTGGTGGTAGACTTCAATGTGTGTATCGCTCTGTTGGAGCAATTTAAAGCAAGAGAATCCTTCAGCATGGTATCATGTTTCAAGTCTGGTTGAAAATCAAGTTGATAAATACTCTTACTGCTACCATTATCGACACTCTTACAACTACCATTATATGGAAGACAAATGCAAGTGAGCTTTGAGTTCTGGTCCTTCAAGTTTTTGTTGCCATTTGGCTTCAAAATCCTTTACAGATAAATGCAATAAAATCATATCTCTTATTGTCTCAGTCACAAAATATGATATTGATAATCAGATGTCAGTCTTTCGGCTTCAGCTCTAATTTCAAAGTTTTCTTTTCAAGACTATGATCATCACCAATAGTTGTCAGGCATTGGTGCAATGTACATGGTCATGAATCATGTAAAATTGGTTATGAAACACAAGCTGCTACTATAAGTAGGTGATATCATAACCAGGACACCAGTATAACATCTTTTCTCATCGTTTATTGCTTCTTGCGGTTTCAAGGGAAAATGCACTTCTCAAGTTGTACTTCTTTGAGCACTCTGAGACTTGGACTCGGCACTTTTGGAGTTTCTACACAACACATCAGTCACAAACACTGCCGAGGTTTGACAGGTGATGGATTGAATGGGGTTGTATTTCTTGGTCATCCCGCCCATCACCCGCCGTGCAAGACCATTTTTGAGGTAGTCTTTCTCATTCTGCTCTTTCCCTCTCTTCATGTGTTCATTTGGGCACCACTGATGTTTGTCCACAGATCGCCTCTGGTGGAATCCTCACATACCTCTTCTGGTGCTCTGCATACATCTCCATCCTCTTTTTGCTCTGCAATAGGACCCTGGTGATGAATGATTGGCTTATTACAAAGGTGTTTGGGAGGTGTGTTTTGTTTTCTCTGTCAAGGTTTCTTTTCCTGTTTTGAGATCTTTTCTTTTTTCATTTCAAGATCCAGCTTTTTCTTCTTTTTCAAGCCTTTCCTTTTTCTCTTTTTCAAGATCTTTTCTTTTTTCATTTTCAAGATCCATCTGTTTTGAGCTTTTTCTTTTTCTGGGAGGCTTCTTTTTTCTTGTTTTCAAGAATCTGTGTTCTATCGGTGTTTTCTCTTTCTGTGCCGATGGTTTTTATCTTTTTCTGCAATGTTTGGGTCTACGATGTTGGGGTTTCAAGGTTTGTACATGCTGACACAATTTATAGGGATGTAAGTCAGGAGTAACTCTGTTCAGCATTGTTGCCCAGATGCCAGTAGTCAATTGTGATTGTGTGGCACCAGCTGTGTCTGTTGCATTAGATGTGCTTGGTCAGTGAAAAAGAAAGCACAGAGATCAAAGCTAGTATTGGTATTCTGGACTTTGCAAGCATTATTTATTCTCCCTTAAAGTCGTTACTTATTCTTCATTAGTCCAAGTAGTTTGTTTTCTATGTTTCTTCATTAAAGTAGTTGTTCATAGAGATAATTCATAGACTTTGTGTGTGTTGTTTCCTTCCTTTCTCATTAGCCTGATGTGATGGATGTCTGCCTTGTGGGAATGAACTTGGAGTTCTAGTCCTTGTTGTCATTTGACTTCAGAATCCTTTCTATCCAGATAAGTGCAATGAATCATGGTGAGCCACCAAGTCTCAGTCACCAAGTAGGATATTGATATATTTTCTCAGTCATATTGATAATCAGCTGTGGTCTTTCAGCTTCAGCTCTCAAAGCAATGGTTGTGAGGCATTGTTGCACAGGTATATATCCTGTGAAATTGGTTATGAAACACAAGCTGCTGCTATAAGTAGGTGATATCACAGCCATAAATGGCCAGCCACATTCACAGAATATTTTGCATATCATTACCATTTCCTCTGATTTTTTTTTTGGTTCCTGATACAGTGTTTCAAAAGTTTCTTTTCAAGACTGTGTATGATCATCACCATAATGGTTGGGGGCAGGGTTGCAATTGCACATAGTAATAAATCATTTAAAATTGGTTATGAAACACAAGCTGCTGCTATAAGCAGGTGATATCACAACCATCAGTGGCCAGCCACATTCACAGCACTTGATCTGGACACCAGGGGCAAATTATGATGCACCTTAAGGCATACCACAGATCTGGATGTTTGCCTGGATTATCCAGGCAAACTATCTGTAGAAACATCTGTGAGAATATCTGCAGATGTGGCTGTACTTAGACATCCCCATCCACAGGTGCGGATGCAGAGATGAATTTCAACTTTGAGCCTTGATTATCTATTAGATAGATCAACTTGATACATGTGTTCAAAGGGTACTATACAGTGATTATACTAACTAGGGCCTACTTTCAATATACAACTTCTTCAAATGACAATAAAAGTCTCAAATATCTGCAGATATTTGTGGAGATCACTGTGGGAACATCTGTGGAGCCGAATGCTCCCAGCTGTGGAGCACAATTGTAAACTGATCAAAATCCACAGAGCCGGATGCGGATGATCCGCGGATGTCATTGCACGCACAGTCAGGTGCTGATCTCCCGAGTTCCCATTGCATGTTATCTGCCATATCATCTGCCATAATATTTTTACTTGTTCTAGTGCTGGCTGTAAAATGGTGAAAATGTTCTGATGAATCCGATATGAATTGGTGGGACCATGGAAATTCTTTCAGTGAACAAAGTGCTTCACCATTCACAGCCAGTGCTAAGTTAGAACAAATCAAATAATATGACAGATTGATGGTTCTGTGGGAGTCTAGAAGGAGATCAGCACCCGACCTGGCTATGACAGCTGTGAGTGCATCAATAGTTCCAAAAGTGAGTGCCATAGTCTTCTGCCTGCAGTGGCCGTGACTCTGTATTCACAGACTTTTATCTAGCTTTTATCTTATCTTACTCTCACTCTCCGACTGGCTGTTTCCATGGCCATATATATATATACTCATTTCAACGCCAATATGCCTCAGTCTTTTACCCTTTGATTGAGGCAAGTACTTATATCTATCTCCTTTATTGTATCCTTACTTAGTGCTACCTTGTAGCTGATTCTTGTCTGACAGATCCCTGTGCACCATCATTTGCTTTATCAACTATGATCATCACCAATGGTTGTGAGGCAAGGTTGCAATGTGCATGGCTATAAATCCTGTAAAATTGGTTATAAATACAAGCTGCTGCTATAAGTAGGTGATATCACAACCATCAACGGGATGGCACATTCACAGCCACTATTAGTGCCTGCTTTCTTTCATTCCCATACTTGCATCCTGGTACAACTGATGAATGCAATGGCAAGTTGTTACTCAGTTAATCTTTCAAAGTAAGCATTATTTCTGGAAGGACACAGTACAGGTAAACCCAATATTACGTAGCCTCAATATCAACCATAACACAAAATGAACGGGTTTGGGATTCTTGAGAGATCATCTGGTGTCGCGGATGCTGAGAAGATCAATATGGATAGAGTACTGGTCAATTTTCGAGTATCGGGTGTTCTGGTATCGTAGATCATGTGAAGATCAGATATAGATAGCACTGGCCAATTTCCAAGGATCAAATGTGTCAAATGACAAGAATAAAAAGGGCTCATAGCGCATTGTAGCCTTCACATCTCTACCAGCCAACACAATGACTCCAGATGAAACCCTGTTGCTCAAGCATGCTGGACAGATCTTGGTTGAAAATTTTGCCTCAGTGGTGAGTCCTTGCTATCGGTAAAAATCTCCAAGTCTGATTAATTTTGATATCTGGTTAGGTTGTCCTGACCTTCTGCTATGGTGCTGAACATCTTGCAGCGGATAGTCTCATCTTTGTTGCTGACCAGGATGCACCAGGTGTCTATGTGTTGCTGGCATCTTTGGCAATGTATCACCTACTCCTGTCAGTCCTCCATTGAACTTTGGAATCTTGTACTTACTGGCTTTTGTGCAGAAAACACAACAAAACAACTGCTACCTGGGCTCTCTGTGCACTATTGACTGTGATCTTCCTCATCGCTACTGCACATTTCTGCTTAGATGTTGCAGTTTCCTTCAAACTCATGATTGGTGCTCTTATCAAGAACCCAGAGCTGGAGCTGTTAGAAAGACTGGAAATTGCCAATGCTAGCACTAACCAGCTGGGCCTAGCTCAATTATGGTTACATCACCAAAAGTGACCGGGCAAGTTCATGGGTGAACCGGTCCCAAACTGCAGGAAATACTTGGTGACTGCAAGATAGCCCTGAACGGGTAATGAAATCCTGGTCTGGTCCAAAATTGGACGAACTGGTGCCATTCCGCAGGGTGACACCAGAACTGGTCACAGTTTGCAGGTTGCGCCAGAACTGGTTCATTCTGCAGGTTGCGCAAGATCTTGTACATCCTGCAGAAATTGACAACATCCTGCAGTTTCAGACCAGTTCTGGCTCATCCTGCAGTGAATTCCCCAGGTTCCCCAAGCTCCAAAAGCACCCAGTATTCATTGCGATACATGGTAGAAGCAGTAAAAATAATGTATTTATGGTCTAAAAGGGAATACAAGGTGGTAATACGACGAACTAGTCAAAGCGAGATAGGCTGATGTAATGTTCATGTCAAAAATGACAAGTCCAAAATAGAGCAATGGAAACGAGGACCAGAGATGAAAAGCGAGTCGAATGATTTGAGGGAGTGGAAATAGGAATGTGAATAGAGCTTTAAAATGTTCTGGGACCAGGTAGCGTCGAGGCCGAGCGACATGCCCAAGTAAGTTCGAACAATTCTCGCTATCCAAAGTTCACAATGAACCTAGAAGTGAACCGAGAACCTTGTAAATTGTCAAACGAACTCGAGGACGAATCATTGACTTACTTTACATCAACAAGAACAAAAAGCAAACAAAAACGAGCACTAGAGGGCGAGCGTGAAGGATCTAGAAGTCAATAAACAGATCAAACATAC
Organism: Mycena floridula; assembly: GCA_029320655.1. Classification (NCBI taxonomy): domain Eukaryota; kingdom Fungi; phylum Basidiomycota; class Agaricomycetes; order Agaricales; family Mycenaceae; genus Mycena; species Mycena floridula. Next base: position 211,050 of record JARIHS010000048.1, read on the forward strand.
AATATGAAGACAGGTTCGGCCACTGTATTGACCAGAAGACGAGACGCAGCAGTCAAGTATCCTGCAGAACGTGTTACATGGAATCGAGCAGCATTGAAGGACTTACCGTGCTTCCCAGCAAGACCCAAGAACCTGCAAACCATAATTAAAAGACAATTAGGAGGGGAAAAACTGGAACCATACCAGAAGGACGCCGCAATATGAGCGAAAAGAGAGAAGATAAAGGCAAGGTGCGAAGTCTGATGAGCATGGAAGCACGTTAGCCAGATGAATATGTGTAAAGAAGGCAAGACCCACGTAGTCGCGAGAGACAGGGTTGAACGAAATAACTGTCGCAGCTACAAGTTGTTGAAATCCAGTCGGCCCTGGTATATACCTTGAATTCAGGTCGTAACATTGTGCGACGTATTGGTGGAATGGACTAATGGCAATTCGCTAGGCAGATAAAACAGGAGCTGGAAACCGACCAATGAGTACTTGATGAGCGGTGGAGAAATTGCAGCACCTTTTGCTTACCAACTAGGGAGATTTGACATTGCAATGTCAGAAGAGGAGAGGCTATACAGCAGAGAGCTAACTCAATGGCAACCTCTCCAGAACAGAGCACGAAGGCTGAAGACATACCTATGATCAGCTGCTGTCTGATTTGTATGAGATCCAGGTCGCTGACAGCGGTAAACGCATGCTGGGCATCCAAGACATCAGTATTCGGGCTATAAAGGCTCGCCGAGAACCATGAGCAATGCCTGGTGCCTGGATTCCGTAGGCCAACGAAGAATTGGTGGCTTGGGGCCGTCAAATCGATATTCCGACGGTTGGAACGAGGTCTATAGAGCTCTAGAAAAATCCCTGGGCGAGGTTGGAAGGTTCTTCGGCGATGAACCTTGATATTGGTGCTGGGTGTCGCCTCTTCACCATAAAGGGAGCAGCGCGACGTCGAGATGGGATTCTGACGTTTCACGTTAGATTCGGGTGACGAATCCATAGTAGAATACCCACCTAAGATATCAAAAGATCCTGGCCAGGATGTGACCGTCGAGGCCACCGTCGCTGGCGGTGAGAGGCGACGCGTCATCAGTGTGACATATGTGACGATGCGTGATGTTGCCGCAAAATTATGACCAAGTCCACTGATTTCGGGTCATCTACGATAAATTCATCGGAGTCATCACCATGGCGGCAAATACTTTTGGGAAGTATAAAAGACATACAATAACGGACAGAAACATTGTATTCAGCCGAATAACAGAAAAGAAATACACCAATGACGTGAGTAAACAAACCCCTGCCGAGTCCAATCCCGAGATTCCTGAATGTTCAATTGATCCAATCTGGACAACTCAGAATAAGATGGACTGGATAAATTGCTTTGTGGAACATTAATCACACTAAAAACTGCAACACTAGTCTCATATTTAATGATCTCGTAACATATTGCAGATTCAGACAATATCTGGCTCTTCTCCTGGAATCGGTCCCCAGAACCGGGGAATAAACTGAAAGACAGCTACCAGAACATGGAAAGTCCTCCAACTCATGCCCAGACCTGGACAAAGTCCTGCAGTTGATGAGCCAGAACTGGTATTTGACTCCAGGAGCGAGCCAGAACTGGTCTCTGATTCCAGGAATGAGCCAGATTTGGTACCTGACTGCAGTTTGTGAGCTAGAACTGGGCTCACATTGCAGGGTTTGACCTAGATCTGGTCCATTCCTGCAGCCAGAGACCAGTTCTGGTCCACCAGTGCATGAACTTACCCGGTCACTTTTGGTGATGTAACCGGCAGTACTAATTCACTATTGGTTAGTCACATATACAATTTTTCTTCAACTGATCAATGGCATGCCAAACCTGGTAGTTGATTTTTGGAGATGGTATTGTTGTTTGGCGAGCCTGGGCTATATGGCATGGCCAACGTAGTGTTATAATCCTACCAGGATTGACTCTACTGGCAACATTTGGTACGTTCTTTGTATCAACACTCTGCTCACTTGTCTCACTTGAATTATCAAGCCCTTCTCTTGGCAGTGAATATATTGAACACTATCGCGTTCGTTGATCCAAATTTTGCTCATGGGAAAGTTGCAAGTTTGCAGATTGCAGGTGCTACCATGAGCATTGTGACAAATCTTATGGCTACAAATCTTATTGGTCTCAAGACATAGTATGTTTCTCTGTTTCCTTTCTAGTGTGTATTCTAATCCAGGTATAGCCAGCACTGGAAATTTATGAAAGATACAATTGGACCAGGACGTTCAGCAGCTGGAAAAGTCTTGATGTTCTTGACAGAGTCTGGCATAGTTTATATTGGATTCCAGGTGGGTTCTCTAGCTCCTTGACTTGTTTCAGAACCTTATACTCACAATTTTAGATCATCAATACTTGTCTGTCCAGTATAGACACCAACTTGGGTACTGCATTGGATATTGCAACTAGGATATGGGCTTCTATAATGATCACTGTTTCGGTGAGTTCTGTGCATTTGATTTTTGTCATTGGTCACTCTTGAGACTTGTAAACAAACTTACTTGGTAACTTTTAGGCCATTTACCCAAGTTTGGTTATCTTGATTGTGACCAATCAACACTCCATTTCTCATATCACACATGGATCTACTGGAGTTGCTGGTGGGGATAATCCAGGAACACACATCTCCTTCGCACATCCAGCTTCACAAGGAACAACAGACTCTACAGAGGATCAAGTGGAGGCTGCAGTTAAATTGATGATTGAAAGGCACCATGATATAGAGAAGGTCTCTGAAGCTCGAGAGATGAGAGATTTGGTTTGAGTAAATCACTTGGAAGTAGATATTTAGATTTATCAATTCAACTGCTTGTACATAGGGTCTTTCCAACTATTTAATTACTCATATGTAGTGAACACAGTTTATTGGTTTTCAAACGCACTGGCACTGGTTGGGCCTTTTGCTTGAGTTATGGTGGTCAATATGAAATATTTTGCTGAAACACATACACTGAAACGTCCTTGTGATGATCTCCAGGTTACATTTGGGCTGTGGAGGCCTTGAAACAGCCAACGACGGAAGCCTGAGCTGGCTGACGGTTGATCAAGCGTGGGAGTTTCATCAAAAACTTTGTCAAGTCCGCTCGTTGAAGTCACTGAAGCATTTTGTGCATCACAGACCATTTTGAGTGTCCAAGATGTCATGGTAGATGGAAGAGACAAGGGCAGCTGAGAACATCAGCCAGATTCTGCATTTAGGTCAGCAGTGATTTAAAACTGCAAACCGGTTTATAAACCCAGTTTTTAATCCTCAAACATTGAAACCAGGGCCCTACACTTTACTGCGGTCATCTGTCAGCCAGAGACTGCTCTAGTCTCATAAACCAGACTCAACAACAGGTGAAGCAAAGTCATTCCCCTGTGTAGAGTCTGGAGTTGGTGACGTGTGACTCGGGGTTTTAAAATAAGCGGTGTCGGTGAACGGCTTAGCACGTGCTCCACCTATTTCAAGCGCTACGGCGTCAACCTGTTCCCTCGATCTGTGCCAAACAGCAAAAGTTCTCTCTCTACGCGATTTTCAGGTCAGACTAGCGTGTCAAATAGACCCAAAAAAGATCTTTTGTTGGTTGTTGCTGGGGTGGGAAAACCTTCTTACTTTTCTCACCATTCTCGCACAGACGCGTCATGAGACAGGCGGTAGCATCTTGGTTGGGTCTAGAAGAGGACCTATTTGACGGTAAGACCCCATTGCCAGTCATTGATGAAATACTGACGTATTCCAGGTAAACCAATCCAATGCGGATTCCAAGACTGGGCAATTTACCGCTGTATCCAACGGCTCGTCCACTGTCTCGAGCTCTTTGTCTCTCTCTAAGCAATCTGCATCGTCATCCGCTGGGTCTACCAGCTCAGCCGGCGCCTTGTCTCGTTGACCCCGCCGCTTCCTCACCACCCAATCACCACCCTCGGCTGCACGATGCTCCTCACCTTGCTCGTTGGGGGCGGGTGGTTCATTTGGACGACGCAGCAGGGCAAGCATCCAGGGAAACAGTTGCCGTTTGAGGAAGGGAAGAAGACGTCGGTTGTATTGGGTGCGCGATTTTCCTTATTTCACTCTTTATATCTTCTTGTTTCTTTTGCTGCTTTCTCGTTTCTCTCTGTCCCTGTTTCACCTCGCCTTTCGGTCTCTTCACTTCGTTCAGTCTCGTCGCTCGTTCGCTTCGCTCACCTCGCTCGCAGGCTCCGGCTGGGGTACGACCTCTCTCCTGAAGACGCTGGATACCGAAGACTACAATGCCATCGTCATCTCTCCAAAGAATTTCTTGCTCGTGCCGCTGCTCCCGAGTGTCGCTGTTGGGACATTGAGTCCGAGGTTTGTGCTATTCCTTATCCACTTTATTATCTTTCTATGGAGCTGCTTTTTTCTCGTCGCTTTCTAGGCTCCTTTGTTGCTTGTAAACTCGAGACTGACATCGCTCGATCGCTCGTTCGATGCTCACCTCGTCCGCAGATCAATCCTGCAACCAACACAATACCTCACACGACACAAAAAGCGTGGTGTCACCGTCATCGAGGCAGAGGCGACCAAGGTGGATGTTGAGAATAGGACGGTGACGTTTGGGATAAAGGGCGTACAAGAGAATGCGTGCTTTATGAAGGAGATTGCCCATGCGGAGAAGGTGAGCCTCGAGTTTCCTTTAGACAATATAGGGTCTCTTGTTCCGTCTTCTCTCTTCCTTGCTATTCGATTCGCTTCGCTCTCACCTTCACTGTGTCGTCGCTCACCTTTGCTCGCTCTCTCCTCTTCTCTCGCTCTCTTTCACTCGGTCATCGCTGACGCTACGCCCAGATGCAACGCCGCTTCATGGACTGTCTCGAGTCGGCTGGATTCATGGGGCAGTCGAAGGACGAGATTGATAGGTGGGTTTGATGCTCTTCTCTTTGGCCTGTTGTGTTACTTTGTTCGTTGAGTCTTTGGTGGGATGGAGGCTTTCTATCTTCCTTCCTTTCTTGGTTCCACGACCTCGTCGCGATCCTTGTAATCTTGTTTTCTCTTACTAACCCACCCTTCATCTCTACCCTCGATCCTCGTCTATTGTACTAACGACTCCCCACAGACTACTCCACAAGGTCGTCGTAAGCGGCGGGCCGACAGGGGTCGAGCTGAGGTATGTTCGGTTTTTTGAGGTGGGATTTTGGCTGATTGGATTTGTCCTCTTTTTTTTTCCTGGTTTCGCTTCTCTGCTAATTTTCTTCGGTTCATCTTTGCTGCTGATTGGATCTTTTTTTCGTCCTTGCTCATTGGTTGGCTGCGGTTGTCAATGTTGGTTTAATGGGTTTGTTGGTGAACATTTTGTTGAATTTGGTCTATATTCGCTTGGTACTCGTTCGTCCTTTTGTTCGCTTCCTTGTCATTTCGCGGTTGGGTCTGTCTGTTTTGGCTCGCGTTTGCTCGTCTCTTTTCATTACTTCTTTCGCCATCTTTGTTCCGTATCATTTCGCTCCTGCTCTGTCTCTTCTCCCTCGTTTGTGCTGTCGTGTCTCTATTGTTCCATGCTGCTCTTTTTTCCTGCTCTTACTCTCTTTTTACACTCTTACACTGTTTCGCTCTCTCCTCCTCCTTCCCTTTCCCTCCGATACGATCTATTACTTTCTTCCCTCGATCCAATAACCTTTTGCTTTGATACTCGCGCCTCCACCTTTGATGTTCGTTCGTCATCGCCTTATGCGCTCACTTTGTTCATTTAACTCACATTGCTCGGCTCACTTCGTTCGCCTTCATTCGCCTCACAGCGGCGAGATCCACGATTTTCTCGAAAACGACCTCAAGTCGTGGTGCCCGGAGCTGGCATCGAGGATTAGAATTAAGTACTTCGGTGGGTGTCATATTATTATCTTATCTTGGTTCTTCCGTCCTTGTCTCTTCTCTTCGGCTCTTCATTGCTTGTCACTCTTTTTCCTCTAACACTCGGTTCGCTCGCTGACGCTCTTTCGCGCAGGTCGAAGCCCTCCCTTCAGTCCTGCCGACACTCTCAAAGCAGCTCACCGACTATACAGAGTCGACGTTCAAGGAGAGCAGGATTGAGGTTTTGACGGGTACGATGGTGAAGGTGAGATACTTTTTCGATTCCAATTTCAATTTCTTTGTTTGCTGTGGATGTTGGAGAGACACAATATGTTTCTACGAGTCGGATGACTGCATTCTTGGTCTTTCCATCTTTTTTTTAATGCTTGCGGACTCATTCACTCACTCACGTCTTCTCCTTGTACTCTTGTTTGCTCGCTGACTGCTCTCTTCTCCTTGTACTCTCTTCTTTTTTGTACTCTTGCTCACTCGCTCTTGCTCGCTCACTCACTCCTCTCTTCTTTGTACTCTCACTCCCCTCGTTGATGCTCACACACTCCGTTCGTTCGCTACAGCAAGTCAAACCCAACCCTGTCCTCCTCCAACGGCCCGGCGGCTTGCTCGAGGTCCCCTGCGGCATGGTCGTCTGGGCCGCAGGGAACAAGGGCCGGGCGGTTACGGTCGATTTGATGGGACAGGTGTGATGGGACAGGTGAAGGAGCAGGTACGTGTTTTTCTTTTACGTCGGCTTGATTACGAGCTGATTGAGATCGGCAGACGAATCGACGAGGAATCGTGGTTGATGATTATTTGAGGATGGTTGGGACTGCGGATGAAGTAAGCTAGATTTCTATTCTTTTGTTCTTCACTAATGCTGATTCCGCTCCGAAGAAAACCGGTACCGATAAGACTGCAGAAACCGACTCCAAGGAGAGAGTAGACAAGAAAAATAGCAAGACTTCTTCTTCCAACTCCGCCACTAACGCGACGTCCTTCCCCCCCGGCACCATCTTCGCCATCGGAGACTGCACCGCCACGTCCTATGCGCCCACCGCGGAGGTCGCGTCGCAGCAGGGGGCATATCTTGGGAGATTGTTGAAGGGAATTGCGAGGAAGGAGGCGTTGGAGGCGAGGGCGAGTGAAACAAAGGCGAATGAAATGAGCCAGAGGGAAGGAAATAGCAAGGCGAACAAAGACTCTGACAAGACAGAGCAGGATGTTAACAAGCAGTTGGCGAAGGTTTTTCTTTTTCTTTTCTTTCTCTTCCTGCCTTGCTCCCTTACGCTCTCACCTTATTTGTCGTCGCTCCTTGCTGACGCTCTCTTGTTCAATTCGTCATGTTCGTGGTCGAATACTCACTTTGTTCGCAGGTCAAATTCCGGCCCTTCCACTACTCGCACCAAGGCGATTGCGGATTTGCCGTTCATGAATGGGAATGTGAGTCATCCAGTTTTATCTGTTCTGTTGGTTTTCGTGACGAGGTTTTCTGTTTATCGAGTTGTTCTTGGGTTCGAGTTACTTGCTTGGACAGGTACTCCTTGTCGAGTCTATTCGTCTTTGGGTTCGGCTGCGGATATTCTTTTCGCCGGATTTGTGGCGTTGGACCGATTGATTGCTCTCTCCCTTTCTCTTTCCATCCCTCTCCATTTTGCTCTCTCAAACTCACTTCACTTTGCTCGAGCCTCGCTAACGCTCGTCTCTCCCGGATCGCTTCCGGCGGTGTCCTCACATACCTCTTCTGGCGCTCCGCATACCTCTCCACCTCTTTTCGCTCCGCAATAGGACCTTGGTGATAAATGATTGACTTATTACAAAGGTGTTTGGGAGGTATGTCTTTCGCGAGCTGTTTATCGAGTGATTTCATCGCCTTTCTTATTTTCATCGTCTTTCTTATTTTCGTCATCCTTATTTTCTATCCCGAGTCATTTCGTTCGTGATTTCGTTCATGCTGACACGATTTATAGAGATGTGAGTCGGGAGTAGTTCATTCCGGCATTATCGACTCGGACGTCAGTTGTGATGTGTGGCATCAGTTGTGGTTGGTCAGTGAAAAAGAATGTGTAGTGACGAAAGCGGAAACGGCAAGTATGTGCAGAGAGCTAGTTGTCCCAGATTTCCCAGACATTATTTATTCTTTGTCAGTTAGTTAGTAAGTAGTTTTCTATGCGTTTCTTCGTTGAAGTAGTCGTTTCATAGAGATAATTCATAGACTTTAGATGTGATGTGCTTCCTTGGCTTTCTTGGTGTGAGTTTCTTTCTTGTTGGTTTTGTTGGTGAGCTTGATGAGATAGATGTCTTGCTGATACTGATAGACTTAAATCAGTTGAAAGACTTGGCATGAAGTGAGTCCTGCCTTCTTTATAATCTCTTGTCCAAGTTGAAGCAGGCCCTTGAAGTTGATAAATATGTGGAAGATGAGTTTCGAGTTATTCTATCTATTCTATAAAAAGCAATGGATCTCTATAAGGGAAGAGATTCCTCTAGGCATGAGCGCTTGCGCAAGCGCTCATGGAAATTTTCATCGGTTGTTTCCGGTGCCGATGTGCCACTCCACATCCCAAGGGCTTTGCAACCTTCAATTGAATCTCGGGATCTCCAAGACAGTCAGAAAGATTGAGTCTCACCCAGGTTTCTAATTCAACAATCATGTGCACTAGCGCTAACACAGGCCTTGGCTACAATATGCAAATACTACAAGGACAAAGGGTATGTCCGAGTTGAGCTTTGATCCAAAATTTGATTCTATCGGTCTTTCCATAGCCTCAGCTTTTGATATGAGACTGTCATTGAACTCTTTCCTATGATGAATCTAGTCACAAGTTTCTTGGAGGAAAATCCAGTGTATGATTGATGTTGGAAGGGGTTCACTGCGGGTCTTGAATTCCACGGATAGTTGATGGTCGCTCTCTCTTATGCTCCTTGACTGTCAACATGGTTTATCACCGTTGTTGCTAGGGTCTCACGGCAACAGGCTGATGATCACCTACCAGCAGCTGCTGGTTCTGAAACATTGCGGGTGCATCTCACTATCACGGGTCTCGCAGTAAGTTTTCTCGATACTAATTATCCGTCTTGAGCATACAAGCCAGGGATCAGCGATTGATGAGTCCTCATGATCACGAATAGTCTACGTTTCTAACTGGCGCAGATTCATAGGAAAGCAACTTAAAGTACCATTTTTCACAGCAAATTGCACAGTTAACAGGTTTATAGATTGACAGTGTAGGGCTCAAGCAATAAGAAAGAACCATCCCGCGCATCACACAGGTTTCATGCCATCTCCACATTCCATATCACACCTCACCTTTTCACACTCCTTGCAGATACCATTTTGCACAGGAAGTTGTATGGATAGCGGGCAACCAATAACAAAGAAAGGAATTGTGTTCATCCCGTGCATCACACAGGTTGCTGCTAGTCATATTGATGATCAAATTGTGCTGTCAGTCCTCAGCTTCCGAGTTTCAAGAATTAAAATCACCGTGATTATCACCAATGAATGCGAGACATTTTTGCTATACATTCAGCCTTGAGTTACGAGACCCATTTATGGGTTTGTTTGTTGGGAGGGACTGAAATTCTGGCCACCATCATCAAAGAGCCCAAAGGGGCTATCATTCTCTCATAATGGTCTGCCGACAAGCCGGGGGCATGATCACGTGTCTTGGTTTCGCTTCTGGGTTCCCACGCCAGATAACTCGCTCCTACACAGCCAGATAACTAGTTATCGTCTGGTGCTAATTCAGCTGTTATCCCAGTACAGGAAAAATCCCGAAAAATTCAGAGAGCACTATTATATTGTATGATGTCTTGAGCAATATCCAGGGCTTTTTAACCTTTTTTGACTGCAGAGGTCCCAAGGCTGAGGCAGCAACCCTTGGCAGATGAACTGTCAGGGTCACACCTTGTTGGAAATGCTGGATCAATCCAGCCAAGAAGTAGGATTTTCAGTCTCTTGAATGATGAAATGGCAGCTCCAAAGTCACTTTTGACACATCCATGCATTTCACAGCTAATTATTCGACTTCTGTCGCCTGTTGGCCATGGCTCGGGCATTGATCCGGATGATGCCCCGCCCGACCCAACACTACAACAGACTGCAGTCTGACAGTTACTGGGGTTTCCTGGGGTCTCGTATATGCCGCCGCAGAACGGCCTCTACCCCACTGGTTTACAAGGAGGGAAGGTTCTGTATGTCGCAATCGAGCATCAGATTTGGAAGAAGTTCTCTGTAACTAGGCAACGATTCGGCAGCTCCCTGACCCAGCCTGACCCGGACCGTCTTTGACATCTTACAGCTACGAGAACTCTCCCCTTCTACTTGGAAATATGTAGTATTGCCTTGTTTTTTTTTTTAGTTTGACTGTGATAGAACTGTTTAGTTGACATTCTCTCTTCCTGGATCAAGACGGGACCATGATACAATACTACGATACCATCCGAAATCCTGAATCCATGCTGATAGATATATATATCCAAGTTGACCCTCACAGCTAGTCCACCCTTGACATCTGTGAGTTACTGTTGTTCTTCATGAATTCAGCATATCAAAATCATCAGTGAAAGATCTCTTTGTGGGATCACATTTTGCGGGTCACCATCTTGAGTGGAAGGTGTCGGGGATCGGTGCTTGCACCGCTAAAGATATGATTTATAATCAATAGTGTTGCCGCGAGTCAAGTTGTAGTTAGCTCCGAGTCACCGGATCAGGTACAATCGACTCGGAGTTTCCTCCACCTGGTGGCAACACACAGTGCTTGATGCGGAACTACCTAAATTGACCACTTTCAATCCCACACTTGGATCATGGTACAACTGATGAATGAAATAGTAAGTTGTTGCTCAGTTATTCCGGTGGGCAGCCAATATCAAATACAATAGTCTCTTGTGAAGGTAAACAAGTACCGGGTATCCCAATATTAGCCTCGATATCAATTGTAACACAAAATGAACAGGTTCGGGAATCTCGACAGATCGCCTGCAGATGTTGCAGATGTTGAGAAGATCAGATATAGATAGCACTGGCCAATGAATATAAAAGGGTTCATAGCATGCTGTAGCCCTCACATCTCTACCACCCATCACAATGACTCCAGATGAAACCCTGTTGCTCAAGCATGCTGGACAGGTCTTGGTTGAAGATTTTGCCTCAGTGGTCAGTCCTTGTTCTCAGTAAACATCTCCAAGTCTGATTGATTTTGACACACTCAAAAATGAGTGCCTTAGGGAAAGTATTGATGCATTCACTGTGACAGCCTGACAGCCACATCTTTGTCTTTAGGACAAAGGTCAGGAAACATTCTGATGTCAAGTGCTAGAGTCAGTACCAGTCGGTTTTACATGATCGACAAAGGATGTCCCTGACAGGCTGCCACAGTAAGTGCATCAACACTTCCCCTAAGGCACTCATTTTTGAGTGCACTGGCTTTTGCCCACAGTGTATATATTGAGCACCATTAGCACCTGCTTTCTTTCAATCCCACACTTGCATCCTGGGCTCAGTTAATCCTGTAGGGTAGCCAATAGTCCTTTTTAAAGGGCCGTAGATGCCGGGCACTCCAATATTAGCCTCAATGTCAATTGTAATAAAAAATAGACAGGTTCGGAAATCTGGACAGATCACTTGGAGATGTCGCAAATCACCTGCGGATGTCACACAGCTTGAGAAGATCAGATATGGATAGCACTGGTCAATTTCGAAGTATCAGATGTTCTAAATGATATGAGGATATAAAGAGGGCTCGTAGCATGCTGTAGCCCTCACATCTACCAGCCAACACAATGACTCCAGATGAAACACTGTTGCTCAAGCATGCTGGACAGGTCTTGGTCGAGAATTTTGTCCAAATGGTTTGTCCTTGCTATCAGTAAACATCTTCAAGTCTGATGAATCTTGATATCTGGTTAGGTTGTCAAGACCTTCTGCTATGGTGCTGAACATCTTTCAGTGGAAAGTCTCATCTTTGTTGCTGACCAGGATGCACTAGGTGTCTATGTGTTGCTGGCATCTTTGGCAATGTATCAACTACTCCTGTCAGTCCTCCGTTGAACTTTGGAATCTTGTACTTACTGTCTTTTATGCAGAAAACACAACAAAACAACTGCCACCTGGGCTCTCTGCGCACTATTTGTTGTGATCTTCCTCATCACTACTGCATCTTTCTGCTTAGATGTTGCATTTTGCTTCAAGCTCATGATTGGTGCTCTTATCAAGAACACAGAGCTGGAGCTGTTAGAAAGACTTGAAATTGCCAATGCCAGTGTTATACAGATTGATCTGGCTTCTGGATGGTTGAATGGCGATACCAATTCACTATTGGTTAGTCACACATATGATTTTCTTCAACTGATCAATGACATGCCAAACCTGGTAGTTGATTTTTGGAGATGGGATTGTTGTTTGGCGAGCCTGGGCTATATGGCATGGCCAACGTAGTATTATAATCCTACCAGGATTGACTCTACTGGCAACCTTTGGTATGTTCTTTGTATCAACACTCTGCTCACGTGTCTCACTTGAATTATCAAGCCCTTTTCTTGGCAGAGAATATATTGCAAACTATCACATCAGTTGATCCAGCTTTTGTTTATGGGAAAGTTGCAAGTTTGCAGATTGCGGGTGCTACCATGAGCATTGTGACAAATCTGATAGCTACAATTCTTATTGGTCTCAAGACATTGTATGTTTTCTCTATTCCTTTTCTAATGTGTATTCTAATCCAGGTTAAGCCAGCACTGGAAATTTATGAAAGATACAATTGGACCAGGACGTTCAGCAGCTGGAAAAGTCTTGATGTTCTTGACAGAGTCTGGCATAGTTTATATTGGATTCCAGGTGAGTTCTCTGTTGACCTATTTCAAGACTCTATATCCACAATTTTAGATCATTAATATTTGTCTGGCCACTGTAGACACCACACAAGGCACTGCATTGGATATTGCATCTCAGATATGAATTATTATAGTGAATATTATTTCGGTGAGTTCTGTGTGCTTGTGCCTTTGATTTTTATCATTGGTCACTCTTGAGACTTGTAAACAAACTTACTCAGTAATTTTTAGGCCATTTACCCAGGTTTGGTTATCTTGATTGTGACCAATCAACACTCCATTTCTCATATCACACATGGATCTACCGGAGTTGCTGGTGGGGATAATCCAGGAACACACATCTCCTTTGCACATCCAGCTTCACAAGGAACAACAGACTCTACAGAGGATCAAGTGGAGGCTGCAGTTCAATCAATGATTGAGAGGCACCATGATATAGAGAAGGTCTCTGAAGCTCGAGGGATGAGAGATTTGGTTTGAGAAAATTGCTTGAAAGTAGATATTTATAGCCATCAATTCAACCGCTTGTACATAGACTCTTTCCAACTATTTAGTTACTCATATGTAACCATTCAATTACTTTATATGTAGTGAACAGAAGGAACACTGAGTCCAAAATGATCCTTGAGATTCCATAGGCCCAGGAACTTGTGAAGCTAATGCCATCTGAATTTTCCCTGGATATTTACTACTCGGTACACAGTTTCGAATTGAATTCTGTCAATTCATGTAGTGATCCCAACCTGTCATGCAAATGAGGATGCTGAGCACACCACAAGTATATAGATACTAAGTATTCAGTACCTGAGGTGTCCTGTCCAGTACCATTTTGGGTGTCCCGCTACCTACTGCTACCTGCCCATATTTGGCGAAAAATTAACGGATCTACATTTCAGGCCGGTTATCAGTTATCAGTTTGCACTTTCACAGCATAAAGCACAATCTGATGGCTCACTTTGCAGGGCTCACTTTGCAGTTTTCAGTTGCCACTTTTCCAGCAGATTCCCAAAATGGCAACTATTGGCAGAGAGTGCAATAACTGATGTCATGATTATTGAGCTGCTGTCTTTCAGCTGTGGGCTCTCCTGGGTTCACTGCTGCTCTGTCACAGCTTTCAAATTTATGTGATATACAGTGGGCCTGGGATTCAATAGACGAGCTCTCCATGTCTCTGGATAGATTTCTGTATGTTTCCTGGATTAAACTTTCAAGAGCTCAATTATCTGTAAGTAGCCAAAGCTCAAAGTACCGCAGGTGCAGAAAAAACCGGTAAGATTAGCCTGATATCACTGGAACTTTGGTTGAATTTTCTCTTTCCATTTGAAGGGGATATATCAGGCAGATATATGAGCAATAGGCCCAGTGCAAGTTGAGTTAAAGATGTCATGGGACTTTACTGCGGTCATTTGTTGGCCAGAGGCTGCTCTAGTCTCGTAAATCAGACTCAACGACAGGTGAAGAAAAGTCGTTGCCCTGTCTGAAGTTGATGACGTATGGACCGAGGTTTGAAAATAAGCGGTGCCGATGGGCGGCTTGGCACGTGCTTCACCTATTTTAAGCGCTACGGCGTCAACCTGTTCCCTCTATGCCAGAAAATGGCTATTCCTGCCTTATAATGCGCCAAATCCCAAGTAGACAAATACCCATTACTAATTCCATCTCTCATTTACCCTTACCCTGAAGCCCCGGTACAGTATTGGCTCCGAGAAATGGGTGTTGTGCCAAGCAGCAAAAGATCCCTCTCTCCGCGAATTTCAGCTCAAACTAGCGTGTCAAATAGGCACAAAAAAGATGTTTTGTTCGTCGTTGCCACAGGACAACCCTGCCGCTTTTCTCACCATTGAATCTCATGCAGGCGCATCATGAGACGGCGGGCATTGGCTTCCTGCTTGGGTCAAGAAGAGGACCCATTCGACGGTAAGACCCTATTACCAGTCCCATTCCAAATTGATGAATTACTGACGTATTGTAGGAAAACGAATCCAATGTTGATTCCAAGACTGGGCAATCGGCATCTGTATCCAATGAATTGTCAACCGTCTCGTCTCCTTCTGGTCAATCCTCCACCGTCTCGTCCTTGTCGACCCCCGAATCCTCATCTAAGTGACCCTCGCATCCTCCAGCTGCCGCTTCCTCACCACCCTCGGCCGCACGACCCTCCTCACGCTGCTCGTTGGGGGCGGGTGGTTCATTTGGATGACGCAGCAGGGCAAGCATCCGGGGCAACAGTTGTCGTTTGACGAGGGGAAGAAGACATTGGTTGTATTGGGTGCGCGATTTCTTTTGCTTTATTTCATTATTCTTCATTATTCTCTCTTGCTTCCTTCTTTGTTGCCTCGTCGCCTCGTTTCCCCTCGTCGTTCATCGCTCCTTCATTTCCTCTCTTCCTGTCTTCGCTCGTCTCGCGCTAACGCACTCGTCCAGGCTCCGGCTGGGGCACGACCCCTCTCCTCAAGACGCTGGATACCGAAGACTACAATGTCATCGTCATGTCTCCAAAGAATTTCTTGTTCGCGCCGCTGCTCCCGAGTATCGCGGTTGGGACGTTGAGTCCGAGGTCAGTCTCCTTATTACATTATATACTAGCTATAAGGGTGCTCCTTCGTCGCGAGACCCTTTAGATAAGATAAACTCGGTGCTCACCTCATTTGCAGATCGATTCTTCAACCAACACGATACCTCACACGAAGCAAGAAGCGCGGTGTCGCCGTCATTGACGCAGAGGCGACCAAAGTAGATGCTGAGAACAGGACGGTGACGTTTGCGGATAAGAGTGAGATTCAGGTGAGCGGGCTTCTTCTTTATGTTTTATCTGTCTTCTTCCTTTACTGTTTGGTCTTCTACGCCTCTTGTTGCTCTTCTCCCTCTTTTTGCTCGTCTCCTTGGTCTCTCTCTCCCTTCCCTCTCGCTTTGTTCGTTCGTCGGACTGACGTCCTCCTTCTTAGGGCTCCGCATCCACCACCACGATCCCGTACGACTAGCTCGTGTACGCCGCTGTGCTGAAGTGCAGACCTTTGGGATAAAGGGCGTACAAGAGAATGCGTGCTTTATGAAGGAGATTGCTGATGCGGAGAAGGTGAGCCTCGAGTTTCCTTTGGACGATATAGGGTCTCTTGTTCCGTCTTCTCTCTTCCCTGGTGTTTGATTCGCTTCGCTCTCACCTTCACTGCATCGTCGCTCACCTTTGCTCGCTCTCTCCTCTTCTCTCGCTCACTCTTTCACTCGGTCATCGCTGACGCTACTCCCAGATGCAACGCCGCTTCATGGACTGTCTCGAGTCGGCTGGATTCATGGAGCAGTCGAAGGACGAGATTGATAGGTGGGTTTGATGCTCTTCTCTTTGGCCTATTGTGTTACTTTGTGTCATAGTGATCTGAGGGGGATTGAATATGAAAATTGTTGTAAGCAGCGAGATCTCAACTTGACTCGGGGACAAATAACTCTTGGTCAAAGTACACCTAGATATACATGCGCCACAGTTCCCCATAGTCCACCGTCACTCTACTTGGCCACTTTGATGAAATGAAAGTAAGTTTTCATGATCTGGGCTTGATTATTGGAGTTCTAAGAGTGGGTGAGTGCTGGACAAGTCGTACAAATGGGCATTATCTGGGTCAGTCCAACATGTACAATAGAAGGCCGGGATTCGGGGGTCATGTGAATCACGCAGCGTGGCGCGGTGTGACAGTGTTGGGACGGCATGGACAATGCACTGGCCGCCATCTTATTCAATAGGACTAAAGCAAGGCAATAAGACTATCAATAGCAAGGATTTCCTTACAAGGAATCCGAAAGTGCGCTAACCTCCTCTGATATAGACTACAAGTCAACAAAGATGAACCGTTATCGGATAGATAATATCCCGTGATTTTCATCTCAGGAAGTGTATCAGTTTCTCTGGAATCTGGTCTAAGACAAACAAATCAAGAAGGTAATTGATTTGAAACAAGACAAGAATACCACTTGAAAAGTTCAAGTGAGATGCGCCAAAATCTTGAATGAAGCACGAGAATCGAAAAGTTGAATTAGGCGCCACATGTGAAACTTGGATTAGGCGCGGGAGTGAAATTGAATGAAAGTGGCAAAAATGATATTTCTCCAGTCTCACCAGCATAAAGTTCTTCAAGATACAGGAATGAAAATCAACATAAGATCATTACTGATATTGTAAAGCATCTCTTTTCTGAGGGAAACATATGCAACCATAGACCCTGCAGCATCAAATGAGTCATGAATTGATTGTGTTTCAAGTTGTCACTGTGTCTCAAATCTTGATGAACAGACGATATTGGGGCAGGAAGAGCTATATGTACAATGCTTTACTGAGAACAAGCTATTCAATTGAGCACTATGAGTCCTGCCTTCTCTATAATTTCTTGCCCAAGTTAAACCAGGCCCTTGAATTTGATAAATATGTGGAAGACGAGCTTTGAATTATATATCTATCATGATGATCAAAAATTGTGCGGTCAGTCTTCAGTTTCCAAGTTTTCAAGAATTTTTTAGAGATTCTGGCTCAAATGAGTTCCCAAGTCAGCTTGGTTATGAAACACAAGCCACATCTACAGTGATTGACACGGAACTAGCTCAATTGACCACTATTAGCGGTTGCTTTCTTTCAATCCCACACTTGGATCCTGGTACAACTGATGAATGAAATAGAAAGTTGTTGCTCAGTTATTCCTGTGGGTGGCCAATATCAAATACAATAGTCTCTTGTGAAGGTAAACAAGTACCGGGTATCCCAATATTAGCCTTGATATCAATTGTAACACAAAATGAACAGGTTCGGGGATCTCGACAGATCACCTGCAGATCTTGCAGATCTTGAGAAGAGCAGATATAGATAGCACTGGCCAATAGAATATAAAAAGGGTTCATAGCTTGTCATAGCCCTCACCTCTCGACCAGCCAACACAATGACTCCAGATGAAACCCTGTTGCTCGAGCATGCTGGACAGGTCTTGGTTGAAGATTTTGCCTCAGTGGTTACGAGTCCCCATTTATGGGGCTCGTTTGTTGGGTGTGAGCAATTTTCGTGATCTCATCATCAAAGAACCTAGTGGGGATGGATCACGTGCTCCGCACAGCTTTGTGTGACGTGGCATCTTGTAATCAGGTTGAAGTAATATGCTCGTGGTCATTATATTTACACAATATTGTAAATCAACGTAAATCCGGCATCCCGGCACTACCGTAAATACGGGAGTTATATGCCCGGAACATGAAAGTTCGGCCACGTACGTCCGTACGTCGGATTTCAACGGCCGACGCCAAAAGATAACGGTAGACGGCGAACATTACCGGAATTTGATAGCGGGCCGTGTTAATCCAAATGCTCGCAATTGTATTTGGCAGGATATACGGCGTATATGCTGTATTTTAACGTTATTTTAACATATAGGCTGGAAATACACCTCATTATAGGGCTTACTGGTTATGTCCGTGTGGAATCAAGTTTTTCAAGATTGGTTAACACTGGGTTAACTCAAAGCTTGAGGGACTTACCAGGGGAAATGAGGAGATACTTGAGTGAATACGGAAGGTTTTCCGAGCTCATTTGAGAGCTTGATGATCCTTTTATCCCAATAGAGCCATTTGAACAGATTTTCATCAATAAAACAGAACTCACAGTCTACAGGCAAGGCAAAGGGTGAGCATTGGTTGGGATACACATTAAATATGTTCAGATATAAGACAGCAAGCATATGGTGCCTGATATCATTATTCCAGTGCACTATTTGTAGAAAGTTTTTGGGGCCTGCGGCGCACATTCATTGACAAATCATTGGGGTGAACCAAATGTCCCACACAGTGAGACTTGTTGAAGGAGAACCAGGCAAGTCTATACCTTTGCCATGTAGGCCTACTGGGTGAATTGTGCACATTACAACCTATAGTGACGCCACATTTCATTATTCACAGTCCAATCTGGCCATTGAACTGCTAGAGATCGAACTATTGTGACACTGATCAGCTATATGCTATTCACATTCCATCTGTTCTGCAGATTTAGAGGTGCTGAGCCCTAAATTCAGTGCTGGGGCAATAAATTAAGAATATGGATACAATAGAATCATGCTAAAACCATGAGAAATCAGGTCAAGGAACATTCAGCAAATCCTGAGAGCTGACCATGTGTACCCCGAGCCATCATTGCATCGTCAACCGTCAAGACAAGCCGACAGACAGAAATGTAGGGCGACAAGCCCATGGGAAGAAGTCCCGCAAAAGGGAAAAAAATATCACATGATGTTGGTAACCCTGGTAAGTGGGGTTACCACCCCACAGGCATGACCAATGAGCCCATTATAGGCATGGTCCGAAGAGTCATGAGGTGCAAGAGTTGTTGGGTATTTAAGATGTAAACTTCAGTGAATCTGTCATCTCATTATTAGGACCACAAAATTCATTGTTGATGCTTGGCACTATGTTGGCCACCGAGCCACTGATGTGCTCTGCCGGTTGTGGTGCAATCCATCACCTAGGAATGGTTCACAGCCAGATCTCATTCAGATCATTGAAGATGTCAATGGTGTCAAGCATACATCACGCGCATTTAATACCGAAACTGCTGAGCAATTCAATGCTTGGCTTGATGGGTTTGAAGCACAGCTGCAGCAGATGACTGATGTCAACTATGACTTTGTTGTTCACTGTCTCATGCTGTTATACACCGAGATTACAGAAAAGAAAATTTGAGTGAAGAAACAGGAGCTGGATGACAAGTTTTGGGATGATGTGCTCTTGGGAATGTAGGACTCATAGTAACATGGTCTTTCATAGTAATATGCCTTGTAGATTTCCTTCAAGTTGTTTCAAAGGTGGGATTGGCTCAGCAGATATTCTCCAGCCACTGCGCCACCTTTCTGATCTGATCCGATAAGATATTGCCATTCTGTGATGGTTCAAACTTTACGAGATCATTGTTGTCTTCCCCACTTATACAGTCCAGTCTACTTATCCACATTTGTACCACAGTTGTTGCGACTGCTCAAAGGCCACAGTATTATGATAACACCTCCATATCTCCATTGCTAGTTCATCCTGTATACCAGAGGACACATTGGTTGGTACATGGCCTGGCTTGATATATGCTGTATGCTGACCAGAATACAGTGAATCCTACCTGAAATACCCTGTATTCCGTTGCATGTCGCTCTCAATACACCATATTTGCCCTGCCCAGTGCCCAAATACAATGTATTTCATTCCACTATATCTGATATACGGTGTATCATGCTGACCAGCGACTGGAATACACCGTATTTCCCCTGCCCAGTGACTGAATACAATATATTGACCAGCAACTGGAATACACAGTATTTCATTCAATCACATATGATATACGGTGTATTGGACAGATGGTAGATCATTCGCCGTTATTTCGACTGCCGGACGTTGCCGTTCGGCGAACATCGGCAACCTTTGGTTACCTTTACCGCTGCGCGCTTATTACTGAAATACAGTGCCGCAATCGTTCTCAGGCCATTTACGTCCTCCGTCGCCGTGCACCCAGTATTGGGAAGCGGCGTCAAATCCCGCAGCCATGGGTCTGCCTGAATACCTGTCATTTGAGCTGAACCCACAACATTTAGCAGCCTTTAACTGCCATTCAAATGGTACAAACTTGGGTATTCTTGAATTTCCGAGCCAAGAAAGGTCAATGGACATTTTCTCAAGCTTCATTTCTGGCCTGTATGACTTCAATAGACTGTGGACATCATTCAATGTCTAAGAGTACAGCAGACTGGATTTCAGGCAAACCTTTTGCATCCAGAGTGCTTGATAGTACTTTCTGAAGTTGACATGTGTTTTCTTGATATCCCTTGATTTAGGTCACTCATTTATGGTCATATTTCTGGGTCCCCCAAACAGGTTCAAGTGTCCCCAAACTCACTGTATCCTCTCCACAGCACAGTTGTCGTTGATGAACGATGGACAAACTGGTCAGCTCTGGATTAGGACTTTCTGGGTTGCCACTGCTATGAAAGCTGGTGTATAGCATGAATGACAGACTCTTTGACATTCTCCAGTCTCCCGAAAATTTTGCCGATTGTGCTGGTGCACCATTGTGTCAACTAAGATTGGCCCACCAACTTTCCCTTGCCGATGATGAAACTAGAAATCCCATGCATCCCAAGGTGCTCAGCGCTGTAATGGATGTCTCAGGTATGTGATCACAATATGTTCTCATCAATTTACACTTAAAACAGTGGTCATGGATGCTCCTGACGAGGCCCTGTACCCTATTTTTCATGCTGTCCATTGGCATTCTTGAAATCCTGCCAAACTACACTCTGTGCATACCGTATATTAGTGTGAATTACAGCTCTTATATGATACAGAATATACATTGGGTCCATCCTTGAACAGATAGAACAGCCGCAGCTGTCAGGCAGTCATCGAACGCTCAATTCGGGTCGGCGGCCAGGTATCCGATCAATACAGATTTGGGGATGCCCGATGGGAAAATATTTGTTACATCATCAAAACTCGGTCTAAATTCATCAGAGGGGGTGCAAATTGAAGCCAAGACAAATGTCTATGAGATGCAACCCCTCACATGTCAATTGATACTGCGAAGGCCGAGATATCAAGCAACTAATGTTAAGGTGGCCAGGTAACCAGTCACTTATGGTAGATAGTCATGGATGGTAGCAGATTGTGACCTTAAAGTGAATTCTCACATTTGAAAGAGGTATATCACAGTTCAACACAATATAGCTGATAGAAAGAAGTAATAACCAAGCTGGTGACCAGGTTCCAGCCCAAAGACAGCCAAAACAGTACAATTCATCAGGGAGCAAGAGTCCGGACAAGTCACATGTTATTTGAAGCTCCGCTTGAAGTGGCAGTCCGGCATTCCAGGTGTAAATTCATTGAATTAAGTACAGTGAGAACAGGGAGAGGGGGACTCGTATCTGCCACCGGAACGGTTGGCCTCTATCCCACTGGTCAGTCCTTGTTATCAGTAAACATCTCCAAGTCTGATAGATCTTGACATCTGGTTAGGTTGTCCTGACCTTCTGCTATGGTGCTGAATATCTTGCAGCAGATAGTCTCATCTTTGTTACTGATCGGGATGCACCAGGTGTCTATGTCTTGCTGGCATCATTGGCAATGTATCACCTACTCCTGTCAGTCCTCCATTGAACTTTGGAATCTTGTACTTACTGACTTTTGTGCAGAAAACACAACAAAACAACTGCCACCTGGGCTCTCTGTGCACTATTGACCATGATATTCCTCATTGCCACAGCAGATTTCTGCCTATTTGTTGCAGTGGGCTTCAAACTCATGATTGGGGCTCTTATCAAGAACACAGAGCTGGAGCTGTTAGAAAGACTTGAAATTGCCAATGCCAGTGTTATACAGATCGATCTGGCTGAGTTATGGTTGAACGGCAATTCCAGTTCACTATTGGTTAGTCACACATATGATTTTTCTTCAACTGATCAATGGTATGCCAAACCTGGTAGTTCATTTTTGGAGATGGTATTGTTGTTTGGCGAGCCTGGGCTATATGGCATGACCAACGTAGTGTTATAATCCTACCAGGATTGACTCTACTGGCAACATTTGGTATGTTCTTTGTATCAACACTCTGCTCACTTGTCTCACTTGAATTATCAAGCCCTTTTCTTGGCAGAGAAGATATTGCAAACTATCACATCAGCTGATTCAAATTTTGTTTATGGGAAAGTTGCAAGTTTGTACATTGCAGGTGCTACCATGAGCATTGTGACAAATCTTATGGCTACAATTCTTATTGGTCTCAAGACATAGTATGTTTTCTCCATTTCCTTTCTAGTGTGTATTCTAATCCAGGTTTAGCCAGCACTGGAGATTTATGAAAGATACAATTGGATCAGGACATTCAGCAGCTGGAAAAGTCTTGATGTTCTTGACAGAGTCTGGCATAGTTTATATTGGATTCCAAGTAGGTTCTCTAGCTATTTGTCCTGTTTCAGAACCCTATACTCACAATTTTAGATCATCAATGTTTGTCTGTCCCTTCTAGACACTACAGCGGGCACTGCATTGGATATTGCAACTGAGATATGGGCTTCTATAATGTGTATTGTTTCGGTGAGTTTTGTGTGTGTGTGCCTTTGATTTTTTGTCATTGGTTACTCCTGAGACTTGTAAACAAACTTATATGGTAACTTGTAGGCCATTTACCCAAGTTTGGTTATCTTGATTGTGACCAATCAACACTCCATTTCTCATATCACATATGGATCCACTGGAATTGCTGGGGGGGATAGAAATCCAGGAACACACATATCCTTTGCACATTCAGCTCTACAAGAAACAACAGATCCTACAGAGGATCACACAGAGGCTGCAGTCCAATCATTGATTGAGAGGCACCATGATATAGAGAAGGTCTCTGAAGCCCAAGAGATGAAAGATTTGGTTTGAGTAAATCACTTGAAAGTAGATATTTAGATTTATCAATTCAACTGCGTGTACATAGGGTCTTTACAACTATTTAATCACTCATATGTAACCATTCAATTACTTATATAAGCACTTTGTGCATCGCAGACCATTTTGAGTGTCCAAGATGTCATGATAGATGGAAGAGACAAGGGCAGCTGAGAATATCAGCCAGATTCTGTATTTAGGTCAGCAGTGATTTAAAACTGCAAACTGATTTATAAACCCAGTTTTTAATCCTCAAACATTGAAAACAGGGCCCTACACTTTACTGCGGTCATCTGTCGGCCAGAGGCTTCTCTAGTCTCGTAAATCAGACTCAACGACAGGTGAAGAAAAGTCGTTGCCTTGTCTGAAGTTGATGACGTATGGACCGAGGTTTGAAAACAAGCGGTGCCGATGGGCGGCTTTGCACGTGCTCCACCTATTTTAAGCTACGGCGTCAACCTGTTCCCTCGATCTGTGCCAAACAGCAAAAGTTCTCTCTACGCGATTCTCAGCTCAAACTAGCGTGTGAAATAGACCAGAAAAAACGGTGTTTTGTTGGTTGTTGCCACGGCAGGCGGGAAAACCTTCTTGCTTTTCTCACCATTGAATGTCACGCAGACGCGTCATGAGACAGGCATTGGCTTCCTGCTTGGGTCAACAAGAGGACCTATTCGACGGTAAGACCCCAATACCAGTCCCATTCCAAATTGATGAATTACTGACGCATTGCAGGATAACAAATCTGATGTGGCTTCCAAAACCAGGTAATCCACCGCTGTATCCAATGGATCGTCAACCGCCTCGTCTCCTTCTGGTCAATCTTCCACCGTCTCGTCCTCCTCGACCCTTGCATCCTCGTCAAAATCGACTCTCGCCAGCTCGACCCGCCGCTTCCTTGACCACCCTCGGCCGCACGACGCTCCTCACACTGCTCGTTGGTGGCGGATGGTTCATCTGGACAACGCAGCAGGGCAAGCATCTGGAGAAGCAGTTGTCGTTTGACGAGGGGAAGAAGATGTTGGTTGTATTGGGTGCGCGATTTCTTTTGCTTTATTTCATTATTCTTCATTATTCTCTCTTGCTTCCTTCTTTGTTGCCTCGTCGCCTCGTTTCCCCTCGTTGTTCATCGCTCCTTCATTTCCTCTCTTCCTGTCTTCGCTCGTCTCGCGCTAACGCACTCGTCCAGGCTCCGGCTGGGGCGGACCTCTCTCCTCAAGACGCTGGATACCGAAGACTACAATGTCATCGTCATGTCTCCAAAGAATTTCTTGTTCGCGCCGCTGCTCCCGAGTATCGCGGTTGGGACGTTGAGTCCGAGGTCAGTCTCCTTCTTATTACATTATATACTAGCTATAATGGTGCTCCTTCGTCGCGAGACCCTTTAGATAAGATAAACTCGGTGCTCACCTCATTTGCAGATCGATTCTTCAACCAACATGATACCTCATACGACACAAGAAGCGCGGTGTCGCCGTCATCGACGCAGAGGTGACCAAAGTAGATGCTGAGAACAGGACGGTGACGTTTGCGGATAAGAGTGAGATTCAGGTGAGCGGGCTTCTTGTTTATGTTTTATCTGTCTTCTTTCTTTACTGTTTGGTCTTCTACGCCTCTTGTTGCTCTTCTCCCTCTTTTTGCTCGTCTCTTTGGTCTCTCTCTCCCTTCCCTCTCGCTTTGTTCGTTCGTCGGACTGACGTCCTCCTTCTTAGGGCTCCCCATCCACCACCACGATCCCGTACGACTAGCTCGTGTACGCTGCAGTGCTGAAGTGCAGACCTTTGGGATAAAGGGCGTACAAGAGAATGCGTGCTTTATGAAGGAGATTGCTGATGCGGGGAAGGTGAGCCTCGAGTTTCCTTTGGACGATATAGGGTCTCTTGTTCCGTCTTCTCTCTTCCCTGGTGTTTGATTCGCTTCGCTCTCACCTTCACTGCATCGTCGCTCACCTTTGCTCGCTCTCTCCTCTTCTCTCGTTCACTCTTTCACTCGGTCATCGCTGACGCTACTCCCAGATGCAATGCCGCTTCATGGACTGTCTCGAGTCGGCTGGATCCATGGGGCAGTCGAAGGACGAGATTGATAGGTGGGTTTGATGCTCTTCTCTTTGGCCTATTGTGTTACTTTGTGTCATAGTGATCTGAGGGGGATTGAATATGAAAATTGTTGTAAGCAGCGAGATCTCAACTTGACTCGGGGACAAATAACTCTTGGTCAAAGTACACCTAGATATACATGCGCCACAGTTCCCCATAGTCCACCGTCACTCTACTTGGCCACTTTGATGAAATGAAAGTAAGTTTTCATGATCTGGGCTTGATTATTGGAGTTCTAAGAGTGGGTGAGTGCTGGACAAGTCGTGCAAATGGGCATTATCTGGGTCAGTCCAACATGTACAATAGAAGGCAGGGATTCGGGGGGTCATGTGAATCACGCAGCGTGGCGCGGTGTGACAGTGTTGGGACGGCATGGACAATGCACTGGCCGCCATCTTATTCAATAGGACTAAAGCAAGGCAATAAGACTATCAATAGCAAGGATTTCCTTACAAGGAATGCGAAAGTGCGCTAACCTCCTCTGATATAGACTACAAGTCAACAAAGATGAACCGTTATCGGATAGATAATATCCCGTGACTTTCATCTCAGGAAATGTATCAGTTTCTCTGGAATCTGGTCTAAGACAAACAAATCAAGAAGGTAATTGATTTGAAACAAGACAAGAATACCACTTGAAAAGTTCAAGTGAGATGCGCCAAAATCTTGAATGAGGCGCGAGACTCGAAAAGTTGAATTAGGCGCCACATGTGAAACTTGGATTAGGCGCGGGAGTGAAATTGAAAGTGGCAAAAATGATATTTCTCCAGTCTCACCAGCATAAAGTTCTTCAAGACACAGGAAGGAAAATCAACATAAGACCATTACTGATATTGTAAAGCATCTCTTTTCTGAGGGAAATGCATGCAACCATAGACCCTGCAGCGTCAAATGAGTCATGAATTGATTGTGTTTCAAGTTGTCACTGTGTCTCAAATTTTGATGAACAGGTGATATTGGGGCGGGAAGAGCTACATGTACAGTGCTTTACTGAGAAAAAGCTAGGTTGAGCACTATGAGTGCCACTTTTATAATTTCTTGCCAAGTTGCTTGAAGTTGATAAATATATGGAAGATGAGCATTGAGTTATACATCTCTCATATTGATGATCAAAGATTGTGCGGTCAGTCATCAGCTTCCAAGTTTTCAAGAATTTTTTATAGATTCTGCCTCAAGTGAGTTGGCAACTCAGATTGGTTATGAAACACAAGCCATCCATGGCAAGCCACACCTACAGTGCCTGATGCGGAACTAGTCAATCGACCACTATTAGCACTTGCTTTCTTTCCATCCCAGACTTGAATCCTGGGACAACTGATGAATGAAATAGCAAGTTGTTGCTCAGTTATTCCCATCGGTGGCCAATATCAATACAATAGCCTCTTGTGAAGGGATACAAGTACCAGGTATTCCAATATTAGCCTCAATATCAATTGTAACATAAAATGAACAGGTTCGGCAATCTCGACAGATCAGATATAGATAGCACTGGCCAATAGAATATAAAACGGGCTCATAGCACCCTGTAGCCCTCACCTCCCAACCAGCCACCACAATGACTCCAGATGAAACCCTGTTGCTCAAGCATGCTGGACAGGCCTTTGTTGAAAATTTTGGTTCAATGGTTGGTCCTTGCTATCAGTAAACATCTCCAAGTCTGATTAATTTTGACATCTGGTTAGGTTGCTCTGACCTTCTGCTATGGTGCTGAACATCTTTCAGTAGAAAGTCTAATCTTTGTTGCTGACCAGGATGCATCAGGTGTCTATGTGTTGCTGGCATCATTGGCAATATATTACCTACTCCTGTCAGTCCACATTGAATTTTGAAGTGTTGTACTGACTTTTGTGCAGAAAACACAACAAAACAACCGCAACTTGGGCTCTCTGTGCACTATTGGCTGTGATCTTCCTCATCACTACGGCATCTTTCTGCTTAGATGTTGCAATTTGCTTGAAACTCATGATTGGGGCTCTTATTGAGAACCCAGAGCTGAAGCTGTTAGAAAGACTTGAAATTGCCATCGCCAGCATTGCACAGATCAATCTGGCTTATGTATGGTTGAATGGCAATTCCAACTCACTATTGGTTAGTCACACATATGATTTTTCTTCAACTGACCATGTCATGCCAAACCTGGTAGTTGATTTTTGGAGATAGTATTGTTGTTTGGCGAGCCTGGGCTATATGGCATGACCACCGTACTGTTATAATCCTACCAGGATTGACTCTACTGGCAACATTTGGTATGTTCTTTGTATCAACACTCTGCTCACTTGTCTCACTTGAATTATCAAGCCCTTGTCTTGGCACAGAATATATTGCAAACTATCACATCAGTTGATCCAGCTTTTGCTCATGGGAAGGCTGCAAATCTGCTCATTGCGGGTGCTACCATGAGCATTGTGACAAATCTGATAGCTATAATTCTTATTGGTCTCAAGACATAGTATGCTTTCTTTATTTCCTTTCTAGTTTGATTCTAATCCAGGTTTAGCCAGCACTGGAAATTTATGAAAGATACAATTGGACCAGGATGTTCAGCAGCTGGAAAAGTCTTGATGTTCTTGACAGAGTCTGGCATAGTTTATATTGGATTCCAGGTCGGTTCTCTGTTGACCTATTTCAAGACTCTATACTCACAATTTCAGATCATCAATATTTGTCTGTCTGTTATAAACACTACACAGGGCACTGCATTGTTTATTGCAACTCGGATATGGAATAATATAATGATCATTGTTTCGGTGAGTTCTGTGCATTTGATTTTTGTCATTGGTCACTCTTGAGACTTGTAAACAAACTTACTTGGTAACTTGTAGGCCATTTACCCAAGTTTGGTTATCTTGATTGTGACCAATCAACACTCCATTTCTCATATCACAAATGGATCTACTGGGGTTGCTGGTGGGGATAATCCAGGAACACATATCTCCTTTGCACATTCAGCTCCACAAGGGACAACAGACTCTACAGAGGATCAAGTGGCAGTTGCAGTTCAATCAATGATTGAGAGGCACCATGATATAGAGAAGGTCTCTGTAGCTCAAGAGATGAGAGATTTGGTTTGAGTAAATTGCTTGGAAGTAGATATTTATATCCATCAATTCAATTACTTGTACATAGAGTCTTTCCGACTATTCAGATACTCATATGTGACTATTCGATTACTTATACTGTATGTAGTGAATGGAAGGAATACCAAGTCCAAAATGATCCTCGAGATTCCATAGGCTCAGGAACTTGCAAAGTCAATGTCATCT
Organism: Mycena floridula; assembly: GCA_029320655.1. Classification (NCBI taxonomy): domain Eukaryota; kingdom Fungi; phylum Basidiomycota; class Agaricomycetes; order Agaricales; family Mycenaceae; genus Mycena; species Mycena floridula. The sequence continues at coordinate 239,481 of JARIHS010000048.1, forward strand.
GAAGTTTCCCTGGATATTTCCTACTCAGTACACAGTTTCAAATTGAATTCTGTCAATGCGCGTAGTGATCCCAACCCGTCAAGTCCTCCCAACCTGTCATGCAAATGAGGATGCGAGCACAACACAACTACATAGATACTAAGTATTCAGTACCTGAGGTATCCTGCTACCTACTGCTTTGGCAATCATATTAACATAATATGAGCCCATATTTGGCGAAAAATTAATGGATCTACATTTCAAGCCAGTTATCAGTTATCAGTTTGCACTTTTGTAGCATAAAGCACAATCTGACAGCTCACCTTGCCGTTTGCAGTTGCCGCGTTTCCAGCAGATTCCCAGAATGGAAACTATTGGCAGAGAGTGCAATAACTCATGCCATGATTATTGAAGTGCTGTGTTTCAGCTGTGGGCTCTCCTGGGTTCACTGCTGCTCTGTCACGGCATTCTAATTTATGTGATATACAGTGGGCCTGGGACTAAATAGACAAGCTCTTTGTGTCATCAGGTCGATCCCTGTATGTTTCCCTGGATTGCACCTTGAAGAGCTCAATTATCTGTGAGTAGTTGAAGCTCAAAGTGCCACAGGCGCACGAAAAACCCATAAGATTAGCCTGACATCACTGGAACTTTGATTGAGTTTTCTCTTTCCATTTGAAGGGGATATATCAGGCTGATATTTGAGCAATTACAAGTCCTAAGCTTGCTTAGGTAACTCGCTTTTTGGTACAAGAAATAGTCGGTTAAAAAGGAAATTATTTAAACCACTGATCTATCCGAGGCTTTCCTGAACTGTTATCTTATCTGGCGGCTGCCATTCAAATCAGTCGAGTGTGATTCATTTCCGGTACATTCTCATGACTCTCTCAAACTGAGTACTTGACCGACCTTTTTTCACGGCTTAGTACTTATGTGCATCGTGAATGTGGAAAAAGTAATCAATATCATGGGGTGAAAGCGGTGAGATTTGCGAGGGTGAAGAAACCTTCCTGAGTGTCAAGTTATGATTCACATCACATTCAGCTAGTATGCCTCCAGATTGAAAGAGTGTCAGATAACACTGAAGGTGCTATGGTGCCATGAACTTGATGGTGGGTAGGACTTTTTCAGTTTGGCCCCAATTGACCCAAATTTGGGCATTCAAGGAGTACCAACATATTCAAGGTGTTTTGCCAATAAGCTAAGCAAACTATCTACTGGTTCAAGCGGAAAATGCTCCGCATTGTTCATCCGATGACTTTCTGATGCTATCCGGCAACTTCCAGTCAATCACATCTTTCCTTCTGCCTTCGTCTTGGCCTTGTTAGACATCGTCACAATGATTACCATGTATTCTAAGCCCTCAGAAATGACTCTACTGTCGAAACAGACCCTGACTCCCACCACGTTCCCCAGCTCTGCTGACCATGACATTCATTGGTCTTTGTGATGACGGTACCACTAGGCTGCCAGGGAAGGGACTGTTGTTGAGATCAGATAGTCACACCCTGAAAGTTAACCCTTATCTCCCTTTTTGGTGCAGTCCGGATTTGGTCAGTTTCTACTGCATGTCTGCTGGAGCACAGCTGGTTGTCAGTATGATTTACTATCCTCTCCAAGCCAGTGAAGTGATGGGTTTCCATTTTATATCATGCTACATCTCCTGTTACAAGCTTCAGTGACACTATCTGTGGTGCAATCTCAAGACTGCACTATTTATTGATAGGTTTCCTGCTCTTGAATGTCTCTCTGTTCCTCTGACTTCTACTCAGTGCTGGTTTTCTGAGGCATAGATTCTTACTTTATTGTTGTTTTCAATCCTTGATTTCTGTGCTGACCCTCTATGATGGCTTGGAGAACACCTCCAACCAGGATCTACTTGCAGGGGTCACTGATGCCAAAAATCAGGAGAGCTCAAGTTTGTTCTATAGAGAGTCATACACAAGGACCCATATGTTACATGAATATGTTGAAACAAATATAGATGTGACATATTTGAGAGCATCTGGACTAGAATTACTAGTAGCAGTCGAGAATTGAACCACATAGCAAGATAACATGATTACACCACAGTTTCCATGGCCTTGGCTCTGCACCTATTGACACTTCCTATTCTGTCCATGTTGATCAGCAGTAGTAAATGAGTGTCTCTGGAACCAACTGCGACTCTCAGAACAATCAGAGGAGACATAGATATTCTGGCAGAGAACAAACATTTGGTCTGATCATTGTTGTGAAGGCACAAGACTTATGGAATCACGAGATCAATGCTGATGCCAATCTTTCTCTGAGCTTGAATGTCCAGCAGCTACATACCAGCTCTTGAGCTATAATGAGGTACTTGGTGATGTAAGATTCATGATCATGTTGTTTCATTGCTAGTGGAAAAAGGTGGGACTCGTATCTGCCACTGGAATGGTTGGCCTCTAACCCACTGGTCATAATCAGTGATGCTGACAGTGCATGATATCTTTCTCTTTGTTCTTTGTTCTCAACATTTTTCTCCCCCATTCTCAATACACCATTTCCAGAGCTCATTTATTTCACAATCTCAATCTTGGTCACATGTCAGCAGCCTCAGGTAGTGAGAAATGGAAAGCAGCAGATGATGGTGCAGGACCATCAACATCTAGCAGAGGGCAAAAGAAGCAGAAGCAGAAGGCAGTTGTGACTGGAAATAAAACTCACAGGACAGTCAGATATTGTGGCATATCATTGATGTTGTAGCATGGGAAAGATCAAGGAAATATTCACCTCAATAAATAATCATCTTTTTTGACAGTTTATACAATGGTATGCTATTGACATGTACAAGTATTATCCATGTCTATAAGGCAGCAGATATATCAGAAGTGAAAGTAGTGCCTGCAGAAAGTCAGTCACAATTTCCATCAAGCCTTCACATGGTCAGATTGGAACTTATCTAGATCCCATCTGAAAATATCTGGAATCACAAGGTGCAATCACAGGTGCATTTCAACTGTCAATCGACTGCCAACTAACTGCCAACTGACTGCAGTACACTCGACTGCATCCAGTTTGTCTGTGGTGTATGTTATCTGTATTTTGTCAATCCTCACCAAGGGTTAGTGTTACTGCTAAAAAAAGCTGGAGATGAATGATGAAGACCTTTTAAGTCAAGAAATAATGAATGGTGGGATAGAGCAAACTGGACTTGGTATTGAATCTTTTCCACACAGCCCCAATCATATCACATGTGTGAAAATATGTCCACAAAGGGCATATGTTTTGACAGGTGCCAGTTGGGTGCAAGTCAGGTGCATCATGATTTGCTCCTGGTGGGAAATACCTTACATTGAGCACTATTAACATCTGCTTCCTTTTAATCCCACATTTGGATCCTGGTACAGCTGATGAATGCAATGGCAAGTTGCTACTCAGTTAATCTTTCAAAGTAAGCCTTATTTCTGGAAGGACATGGTGCAGGTAAACCCAATATTATGCTGCCTTGATATGGAAATGAGTGGGTTTGGGAATCTCGACAGATCACCTGCAGATGTTGCAGATGTTGACAGATCAGATATAGATAGCACTGGCCAATAGAACATAAAAAGGGCTTATAGCATGTGGTAGCCTCCCCACATCTCTACCAGCTATCACAATGACTCCAGATGAAACCCTGTTGCTCAAGCATGCTGGACAGGTCTTGGTTGTAGATTTTGCCTCAGTGGTTAGTCCTTGCTATCAGTAAACATCTCCAAGTCTGATTAATCTTGATATCTGGTTAGGTTGTCGTGACCTTTTGCTATGGTGCTGAACATCTTTGGAAACACTCATCTTTGTTGCTGACCAAGATGCATCAGGTGTCTATGTGTTGCTGGCATCTTTGACAATGTATCACCTACTCCTGTCAGTCCTCCATTGAACTTTCAAATCTTGTACTTACTGACTGTTGTGCAGAAAAAACAACAAAACAACTGCCACCTGGGCTCTCTGTGCACTATTGACTGTGATATTCTCCATCACTACTACATCTGTCTGTTTAGATGTTGCAATTTCCTTCAAACTCATGATTGGGGCTCTTATCAAGAACCCCGAGTTAGAGTTGTCTGAAAGACTAGAAATTGCCAATGCCAGTATTAAGCGGATGCTCCTGGCTGAATCATGGTTAAATGGCAGGTCCAATTCACTGTTGGTGAGTCATGCATATGATTTTTCTCTAATCTAGGCTGACTAATCTCATGCCAAATCTGTTAGTTGATTTTGGGAGATGGTATTGTTGTTTGGCGAGCTTGGGCTATATGGGATGGCCAACACAGGGTTATAATCCTACCAGGATTGACTCTACTGGCAGCCTTTGGTATGTTCTTTGGATCAACACTCTGCTCACTTATCTCAGTTGAATTATCAAGCACTTTTCTTGGCAGAGAATATACTACAAACTATCCCATCAAACCCTACCAATTTCCTCGATGGGAAACTTGCAAGTCTGATCACTGGAGGTGCTACCATGAGCATTGTGACAAATCTGATAGCTATAATTCTTATTGGTCTCAAGACATAGTATGCTTTCTTTATTTCCTTTCTAGTTTGATTCTAATCCAGGTTTAGCCAGCACTGGAAATTTATGAAAGATACAATTGGACCAGGAAGATCAGCAGCTGGAAAAGTCTTGATGTTCTTGACAGAGTCTGGCATAGTTTATATTGCATTCCAGGTGAGCTCTCTAGCTACTTGTTGACTTGTTTCAGAACCTTATACTCACAATTTTAGATCATCAATATTTCTCTGTCCACTCTAGACACCACACAGGGTACTGCATTGGATATTGCAACTCGGATATGGACTATTATAATGAATAGTGTTTCGGTGAGTTCTGTGTGTTTGTGCCTTTGATTTTTGTCATTGGTCACTCTTAAGACTTGTAAAGAAACTTACCTGGTAACTTTTAGGCCATTTACCCAAGTTTGGTTATCTTGATTGTGACTAATCAACACTCCATTTCTCATATCACACATGGATCCACTGGAGTTGGTGGGGGGGATGGAAATCCTGGAACACATATCTCCTTTGCACATTCAGCTCCACAACAAACAACAGACTCTACAGAGGATCAAGCAGAGGCTGCAGTCCAATCAATGATTGAGAGGCACCATGATATAGAGAAGGTCTCTGACCTCGAGAGATGAAAGATTTGGTTTGAGCAAGTCGCTCGGAAGTAGATATTTATGAACAATCAGGGATAGTTAGGAATGGACACGGACTTGAAAGCTCAGCGGAATTTCCATAGTTTAATGTACGCTGACTTGTCCTCCGAGTTGGAATGATCACGTCATTCTCGATCACTTGCGAGACACATTATGCCATTGCGATTGCGAGATGCGTTATCAGGGACTTACAATATGTAGGTGTTTTGTCCCGGTCGAGGCTTGGTCTAGGGAGGTCTGGAGCTACGGCTCTATCCATGCAGAATAACAGGACTGCTTCTCAGACGGCGTATTCGACAGTAAGACCACCACCATAACGCAGGCCATTTGCAGGCTGAGAGCAAATAGGAAAACAAATCCGATGTGGATTCCAAGACTGGGCAATTGGCCCGTATCCAGTGGCTCGTCCAATCTGTCAAGCTCTTCGTCTCCCTCCACTCAATCCTCCACCACCGTCACCTCGTCATCCACCGTCACATCCTTGTTGCATCCTTGTCCAAGTCCACCCTCGCAAGCTCCACTCGTCGCTTCCTCATCACCCTCGGCCGCACAACACAGCAGGATAAACATCCGGGGAAGTAGCTGCCGCTTGAGGAGGGGAAGACGCGTTGTAGCGGGGGTGTATCGTGGGAGGTTGTTGAAGGGATTGCAAGGAGGGAGGCATTGACGAGCACTAGTGAGGCAACATTAGGAAATAGCGAGAAGAGCCTCAAAGAGTGTGATGCGATTGGAAATAGCGAGAAGGGTGATACGGGCGATACTGCTGGCAGTGACGCCACAGAGGATACGGAGAGATTGTTGGCAAAGGTGGGTTTTTGCTTTTTTATTTTTTTTCTCTCCCTCCCTTTCCTTCATCTCTTAGGCTTTTGTCTCTCGTCTCTGTTTGTCACTGAATCCTCCTCCTTCTGATGCTCAGTTGGTCTTCCAACTGACTCTACCTCTTTTGCTCTGCTCGTCGGACTAACGTCCTCCTCGCAGGTCAAATTCCAGCCATTCCACTACTTGCACCAGGGCTCGCTCGCATACATCGGGTCGAAAAGGCGATTGCAGATTTGCCGTTTATGAATGGGAATGTGAGTTGGTTTTTTTGGTCGATGGTTTCTTCTTTTGGTTGTGTTTGCATGAGTTGGGTTTTGCGACAAGTTCATTGCTCTTCTTGGGGTTCTAGTATCTTGCTGTGCCATTTTGGTGTGACAGTCGAGCTTTTTCATCCCTGGTTGCGTTTCCACTGCTTCTTGGTGGATATTCTTTTCACCGGATCTGTGGCGTTGGATTGATTGATTGGTCTCTCTCTCTCTCTCTCTCTCTTTCCTTCCCTCCCCCTTGCTTCTTTCTTCCCTTCTTCCATTCTACTCTCTTCTTTGTTCGCCTTGCTCACGTCGTCCATAGATCGCCTCCAGCGGTGTCCTCACAAACCTCTTTTGGCGCTCCGCATACCTCTCCACCCTCTTTTCGCTCCGCAATAGGACCCTGGTGATGGATGATTGGCTTATTACAAAGATTTTTTGGAGGTGTGTTGGGTTTCTTGTTTTATTTCTCTTTGTGTTTCATTCGCTTTGTGATGGGCGGTTGCTTTTTGGACGAGTGGGGTTTCTTTCTGCGAGGCGGTGTCACTTCGTTCGACTTCTTCTGCGCCGTTGAGTTACACTGGATGCGATTTGCTGACACTATTTGTAGGGATGTGAGTTGGGAGTGAGCTGTCACGATGTCAGTCAGCTTTAGGCATCGACGTGGTGAAAGAGGCGTCGAGCCAGACAAAAAGAGTGTGTGGTACTCTGTTATCCTCTGTTATTAATGCAGAACAAACTAGTAGTCCAGACTTTCCTGGGCCTTATTTATTCTTTGTTAGTTAGCTAGTAAAATAGTTTTCTATTTGTATCTTTGTTAAAGTAGTCGTTTTATAGAGATAATTCATAGACTTTGGATGTGCTTTTTCTTTCTTGCTGGCTTGGTGAGATGGATATCTTGCTGATACTAGTAGACTTCAATCAATTGAAAGACTTGGCATGATGTGAGTCCCGCCTTCTCTATAATTTCTTGGCTAAGTTGAAGCAGGCCCTTGAAGTTGATAAATATGTGGAAGATGAGTTTCGAGTTATTCTATCTATTATATAAAAAGCAATGGATCCCCACGAGGGAATAGATTCCTCTAGGCACGAGCGCTCACGGAAGTTCTCATTGGTTGTTTTTGTTGCCGATGTGCCGCTCCCCATTCTATCTCAAGGGCTTTGCAACTTCAATTGAATCTCAGGACCTTCAAGACAGTCAGAACTGAGTATCACCCAAGTTTCTAATTCAACAATCATGTCCACTAGCGCTAACACAGGCCTTGGCCGCAATATGCAAATACTACAAGGACAAAGGGTATTTCTGAGTTGAGCTTTGATCCAACCTTGAATCTATCAATCATTCCATAGCCTCAGCTTTTGATATGAGACTGTCATTGAACTCTTTCCCATGATGAATCTAGCCACAAGTTTCTTGAAGGAAAATCAAGTCTATGATTGATGTCGGAAGGAGTTCACTGCGTGTCTTGCAGATTCTTGGATTCCACGGATAGTTGATGGTAGCTCTCTCTTATGCTCCTTGACTGCCAACATGGTTTATCACAATCGTTGCTAGGGTCTCACGGCAACAGGCTGATGATCACCTACCAGCAGCTGCCGGTTATGTGCATCTCACTATCACGGTTCTCCTAGTAAGTTTCTCAATACCAAGTATCCGTTTTGAGGATACGAGCCAGGGATCAGCGATTGATGAGTCCTCATGATCACGGATAGGTCAAGTTTCTCACCGTCGCGATTTATAAGAAAGCGACTTGAAGTACTATTTTTATGATCACAACAAACTAGATTGACAGTGCAGGGTTCGGCAATAAGAAAAAACCATCCTGTGCATCGCACGATATATCAAGTTGTACGGGTAGTGGGCAACCATTAAGAAAGAACTTGTATTCATCCAGTGGATCACATGGGTTGCTGCTAGTCATATTGATGATCAAAAATTGTGCTGTCAGTCTTCAGCTTCCAAGTTTCAAGGATTAAAATCGCCGTGATTATCACCAATGAATGTGACACATTTTTGCGATAGATTCTGCCTCGAGTTCCAAACTTGGATTGGTTCTCCAACCCTCCGAGTTTACGAGGAGGGAGGGTTTCGCATGTCAGGATCAAGCACCAGATCTGGAAGAAGTTTTTGTAACTAGGCAACGATTCGGCAGCTCCCTGACCCCGACTGCCTTTGTACTCTCTCTTTGTACTTGTGGATATGTAGTATCTGCCTTGGTTGTTTTTTTTAGTTGGACCGTGATAGAACAGTTTGGTTGACATTCTCTCTTCCTGGCCCAAGACGGGATCATGATACAAGATTCCGATACCATCCGAAATTCCGAATCCACGCTGATATATATTCAGGTTGACTCTCACGGCTCGAGTTCACTGTTGTTCTTCATGAATTCAGCATATCAAAGACATCAGTGAAAGATCTCTTTGTGGGATCACATTTTGCGGGTCACCATCTTGAATGGAAGGTGTCGGGGATCGGTGCTTGCACCGCTAAAGATATGATTTATAATCAATAGTGTTGCCGCGAGGTCAAGTTGTAGTTAGCTCCGAGTCACCGGATCAGGTACAATCGACTCGGAGTTTCCTCCACCTGGTGGCAACACACAGTGCTTGATGCGGAACTACCTAAATTGACCACTTTCAATCCCACACTTGGATCATGGTACAACTGATGAATGAAATAGTAAGTTGTTGCTCAGTTATTCCGGTGGGCAGCCAATATCAAATACAATAGTCTCTTGTGAAGGTAAACAAGTACCGGGTATCCCAATATTAGCCTTGATATCAATTGTAACACAAAATGAACAGGTTCGGGAATCTTGACAGATGACCTGCAGATGTTTCAGATGTTGAGAAGATCAGATATAGATAGCACTGGCCAATGAATATAAAAGGGCTCATAGCATGTTGTAGCCCTCACATCTACCAGCCATCACAATGACTCCAGATGAAACCCTGTTGCTCAAGCATGCTGGACAGGTCTTCGTTGTAAATTTTGCCTCAGTGGTTAGTCCTTGCTATCAGTAAACATTTCCAAGTCTGATCAATTTTGACATCTGGTTAGGTTGTCGGGACCTTCTGCTATGGTGCTGAACATCTTTCTATGGAAAGTCTCATCTTTGTTGCTGACCAGGATGCACCAGGCTTCTATGTGTTGCTGGCATCTTTGGCAATGTATCACTTACTCCTGTCAGTCCACATTGAACTTTGAGATGTTGTACTGACTTTTGGCGCAGAAAATGCAACAAAACAACTGCCACTTGGGCTCTCTGTGCACTGTTGACCCTGATCTTCCTCATCAGTACAGCCTCTTTCTGCTTAGATGTTGCATTTTGCTTCAAACTCATGATTGGGGCTCTTATCAAGAACCCAGAGCTGGAGCTGTTAGAAAGACTTGAAATTGCCAATGCCAGCATTACACAAATAGCCCTGGCCCAGCATTGGTTAAATGGCAATGGTAATTCACTATTGGTTAGTCACACATATGATTTTTCTTCAACTGACCAATGTCATGCCAAACCTGGTAGTTGATTTTTGGAGATGGTATTGTTGTTTGGCGAGCATGGGCTATATGGAATGGCCAACGTAGTGTGATAATGCTACCAGGATTGACTCTACTAGCAACATTTGGTATGTTTTTTGATTCAACACTCTGCTCACTTGTCTCACTTGAGTCATCAAGCCCTTTTCTTGGCAGAGAATATACTGCAAACTATCACACTGGATGATGCAAATTTCATCTATGGGAAAATTGCAAGTCTGTTCATTGCAGGTGCTGCCATGAGCATTGTGACGAATCTGATAGCTATAATTCTTATTGGTCTCAAGACGTAGTATGTTTTCTCTATTCATTTTCTAATGTGTATTCTAATCCAGGTTAAGCCAGCACTGGAAATTTATGAAAGATACAATTGGACCAGGACGTTCAGCAGCTGGAAAAGTCTTGATGTTCTTGACAGAGTCTGGCATAGTTTATATTGCATTCCAGGTGGGTTCTCTGTTGACCTATTTCAAGACTCTATACTCACAATTTTAGATCATCAATATTTGTCTTACCAATGTAGACACCACACAGGGCACTGCATTGGATATTGCAGCAGAGATATGGAATGATATAGTGAATATTATTTCGGTGAGTTCTGTGTGTTTGTGCCTTTGATTTTTGTCATTGGTCACTCTTGAGACTTGTAAACAAACTTACTTGGTAACCTTTAGGCCATTTACCCGAGTTTGGTTATCTTGATTGTGACCAATCAACACTCCATTTCTCATATCACACATGGATCTACTGGAGTTGCTGGTGGGGATAATCCAGGAACACACATCTCCTTCGCACATCCAGCTCCACAAGGAACAACAGACTCTACAGAGGATCAAGTGGAGGCTGCAGTTCAATCGATGATTGAGAGGCACCATGATATAGAGAAGGTCTCTGAAGCTCGAGAGATGAGAGATTTGGTTTGAGCAAATTGCTTGAAAGTAGATATTTATATCCATCAATTCAACTGGCTATACATAGTCCAACCAGTTATACATAGAGTCCTTCCAACTATTCAATCAGTCATATGTAACCATTCAATTACTTATATGTAGTGAACAGAAGGAACACTGAGTCCAGCAGATTGCCAAAATGGCAATTATTGGCAGAGTGCAATAACTGATGCCATGATTATTGAGTCGCTGTGTTTCAGCTGTGGGGCCTCCTGGGTTCACTGCTGCTCTGTCACAGCTTTCAAATTTATGTGATATACATTGGGCCTGGGACTCAATAGACAAGCTCTTTGTGTCTCTGGGTAGAATCCTGTATGTTTCCCTGGATTGCACCTTGAAGAGCTTAATTATCTGTAAGTAGAAGTGCCGCACGCACAAGAAAAATCCATAGAATTAGCCTGATATCACTGGAACTTTGATTGAGTTTTCTCTTTCCATTTGAAGGGGGCCCATTACAAGTTGACTTGAAGATGTCATGAGACTTTACTGCAGTCATCTGTTGGCAGAGACTGCTCTAGTCTCATAGACCAGACTCAATGACAGGCGAAGAAAAGTCGTTCCCCTGTGTAGAGTCTGGAGTTGATGACTAGTGTTGCCGCGAGTCGAGTTGGCTCGTTGATGAGCTGAGGCTCAGCTCGAGCGCTTGCCATAAAAGGCAACTCAAAATCTTGAGCTGTCACTCAACTCCAAGCTGGCTCGCAAGGGGCCTAATATGGGTTTTATAGTAGTGGAAGGTGGTCCCTTCAGTTCATAATGAGCTCAAACCTTTTAATGCATTGTATTGATAATAAATATGAGGCAGCACCACAATGGACCCTCACAAGAGTGATTCAGTACGATATTGAGAGTTCCGGGTGAGGGCTTTCCCAAAAAGGTAATTGATGCGAGCTGGCTTGCGAGGCAGCTCGCAAGCTCGACTCAACTCGCATCAAAAAGCTGCCTAATGCGGAACTTAAGCCCAACTCGAACTCGACTCGCGGCAACACTATCAATGATGACGTATTGACTCGGGGTTTGACAATAAGCGGTGCCGACGGCTTAGCACGTGCTCCACCTATTTTCAGCGCTCGGCGTCACCCTGTTCCCTCTAGATTTGTGCCAAACAGCAAAAGTTCCCTCTCTACACGACTTTCAGCGCAAACTAGCGTGTCAAATAGACCAGAAAAAAAGATGGTTTCTTGGTTGTTGCCATGGCAGGCAGGAATACCTTCCTGCTTTTCTCACCATTGAATCTGGCGCAGATTATGTCCACCCGCACCCATGCCAAAAGCAGGTCGCGTGATCCTGGGACTGTCCCAGGATCACATGCGTGATGGATTTTTCCGCGATAAGTTAGCGAGGAACGAGCTGGCTTATCTTAGGATATGATAGCAAGCCAGACGGACACTGAGACCTCTGGCTGCGGAGGTGACGCAAACCGTAAAACTGGGAAAATAAATAAATAAACTTTGATTTCTCGAAGCAGCCAGATCAGCTGACTGCGCCCTTCGTTTCCTCCGTCGCGTCAGTTTCAGGTCGGAGTGACCGTCTGTCTTTACTCGTACACTTTTTCTGTTATCCTGCAGTGTTACTGCAGCCACAATGACAGCTCAGGCTGGTTCCTCCCAGTCTAGAATTCGGAAAACCCATACATCCCAACCCATCATTGACTCCTTTGGCTCTCTTTCTCTGGCAGAGAAACTGAAGGAGAACTTCCGAATTGAGAAGGAGAATGCTGCCCGGATGACGGCTCACATCGTGCACCTTCGAAACCCACAAGAAAAGGATGGTTCTGACGCGGCATCCATGATCACCATCCCAGATGACGAGTTGGATTTGCTCATTGACCCAGTTATCCAAGCAAGACACCTTGTCTACACCCCAGACTTTGTTCTAACATGGTTAGCTGGAGTTAAAAGGGAGGCTCAGGAAGAAGAGAGAGTTCGGAAAGAGGCGGCTGCTGCCAAGCCTGCAACAGAGGAGATTATGCTGGCCAAGCAGCGCAACCGCTCGACAGAGAAAGAGGTGGTTCGTCAGGTGGGCATACAGAAGCCGGTTGAATTCCCTCAAATCATCTACGACACCGACGACCATACCCCCATTCCCCTCACCTTCTTTCTCAATAACAACCTTCGCTCTATCCATGATGAACGAGCTCTCCTTCCCACTGTAAAATCAAACCCTCTCCCTGGGGAATCCAAAGGCTCCTACATCCTAGATGTCGTGAAGCTTTCTTCACGCTTCGGGGATGACGCCTCAATGGATTTTGGCCAATGGTCCGAATCATCCTCGAACTTCGTGCGTTTCCAGGCTTCCAGAGATAAAGATGGTGACTCGGGTCCCTATGCGTCCTTCTGGAAGCTGCACAGGGCTTTCTTTGACTCCCAAGAAGACAAGATAGAGTTGTTCCCTTTCTGGAAAGAGGTCGAGCGAGACCTTCGGAGACAATACATATCTCAGCCTACAAAGTTCGATGTCCAGTACTACGTGACAAAGTATGACAGAGCCAGATTGAAGAAGGAGCTCCAAGACGAGCATAGTGTGGGAAAATCACACTGCGATGAGACCTCAGGTAGAGACGATCGCCGTCGCGAGTCAAACCGCTTCACTCCTTACCCCAGCCCTTCTCGCCATAATCCCTTTCCATCGAGCAGCACAAAGTCGAAAACCAACGCTCTCCCACCGTGCTGCATCGCATGTGGCGAGAGGGGTCACAAAGTCGGCCACCATTTCGATAATCCCGGTCCCATCACCTTTTGAGACTCCGGCAAAGCCGCTTGGGTCAAGATTCGAGAGAGTGACGTCTTCACTCTGGACAACCAAAGACTCTGCATCTTGTGGAACATCCGCGGTCCATCAGGCAGACTCTCATGTACGCCTGGACCCTCGCACATCCACAAATGCTCCTTCTGTGGCCTCGACACCCATCATGCCTTCTCATGGAAGTGCCGTGGACGCCCCGAATGATTTCCTCTCCATTTCGACACCTCCGATACTCATATATCACGATTTCTCAGACTCAGTCCATCACAGACCTTCCTTTGACCCTTCACTGCATATCTTCCCAGACCTTTTCACTCGCATTCATCAGCCATATAGTATTCCAGCATTCCAGCATTTTCTCACTAAGCATAACCTCACCGAACAATACTCCCTACTAATTACCAATCTGTCCCATGGCTTCCCCATCGGCGATATGCCACTTCTCACCCAAACCAAGGTCTTCCCCAACCACTCAACCATGATGACCAATATGGACTTCATTGCGGAATACTGTTCTAAGGAGGTCGCCGCAGGACGAGTCTCAGGTCCTTTCTCTCAGGCTCAAACAGAGGCCATTCTCCGGGGTCCTTTCGTATCCTCACCGCTCATCGTTGCATCCCAGACACAGCAGCCGGGTCTACCTGACAAACTTCGTGTTTGTCGGAACCTTTCAAAAGGGGACAAATCCTTTCCTTCGATCAACTCATATATCAACAAGGAGGATTTCCCGACAAGATTCGACACTGCCTCAAAGGTTGCTGAAATCGTAAGTCCTTTATTTCTACCTTCATTCTCCCTTTCTCTACTCCCCAATTTGAATGCTTTGTGTTTCGTACGTGCATTCCTTTCAAAGCGGGCTTTGGTGCCACTTGGGATATTTGCTACATCTAGCGCTATCTCTCGTTCTGACAGTGGACCTCTCCCTGTCTTCTCACCCTCTCTTGGTGGGCCGCTCAAAGTCACACCCCTCAAAGGGTTGACTCGCACCTGGTCTGTTCCCACTCGGTCAGACCATTTCCATCCTGCCCAATGGAGCAATGCTTTATTCGTGCTCTTTCTCTACATTATCCTCCGATTTACTTGCTGGTCACGTTCTGACCTAATATCCCTGGCAGATTGCTAATGCACCTGTTGGGACACAGGCTTGCACCTTTGACATCGAAAAGTTCCATCGGACTTGCCCAGTCCTTCCTTCGCACAAACCATTTTTGGTGTTCCAAGGCAAACCCGGTGACTTCTTCATCGAGCATTGCACACCTTTTGGTTTGGCTTCTGCCAGCAGTAATGCTGGTATGATCGCAAACGCCGCCGTAGACATCTGGCAGCATGAAGGTGTCTTCCCGCTTATAAAGTACGAAGATGACCTTAAGGCTTTTCGTTTTCCAACAACATCAGGTTCATTTCATTCAGATGGCTTCCAATATGATTATGACCATGCTGAAGCACTTCATCGCATCCAGGCCCTTAATGTACCATGGAACCTAACCAAAGGTACCAACGACTTTCTTTTCATTACCATTTTCATCGGCTTCCTATGGGACATACCCAGGAAGTTAGTCAGTCTTCCAGAGGACAAGAGGCTCAAATTCTTGAACCGAGTTCGTGTCTTCCTCGATGCCTTTTCCGGTCATCAATGCCTACTTCTGGACGTCGACAAGATTCATGGTTCACTATGCCATGTTTCCTTCGTTTATGAGGCGGGCCGCTCACACCTCCCTTCCCTCTCCAACTTTCTCGCCACGATATCCACCACCTTCGGTTATCACAGACCTTCGTTGGTGGTTCAACACCTTATCAGACCCACACTTTGTTCGCCAACTTCGACCTAAAGGCCCTGTCCAAGATCTTGGTCTCTACGTTGATGCTTCAACCTCGTGGGGTATTGGGATCCTGATCAGAGGGAAATGGGCCGCATTTCGCCTTTCCAAGGATTGGAAGATTCCTGGTCGTGACATCTGCTGGCTTGAAACTCTCGCCATCGAGTTTCTTTTCTATTTCCTCGAAGTCCTCGGCCTCCGTGATGCTCATCTCCGAATCTACTCCGATAATGACGGAGCCATCGGGGCCCATGACAAAGGCCGGAGCGGCAATTTCAACATCAACCTGTCTGTTCGTCGCACATATTCTGTTGTCTCTTCAATCCTTGTCCTTCCGGAATTCATTTATATCAAATCTGAAGACAACCCAGCTGACCCCATCTCACGCGGTGATGTGGGCCGCCCGGAAGACCGTCTTGACTACAATATTGAGCTCCCGCTGGAGCTCCGCTCTCTCTTTACTCATGTCTGAGTATGTTTGTTTTCTTCTTGTCTGATGTTTCATTCATAATTGCTGTCAGTTTACAAACCAGACATGTTCCGGTAGCAAGTGCTACCGTGAGAATCAGTGAGGAGGATAAGGTCGACTTATCTTCATTGCGTCTCACTGCCTCTCAAATCACTCGTCGTCGACAACCCCTTATATACCCCAAACCGTTCCAGTTCCAACAGTCTCCATCAGTCCCAGCGACACCATCAATCTCACCAGATACCAACACCTCCTCAGGCGGTCCATCTTTACTGCCCACTCGTACATCTTCACGTTGGAAAGATGTACTCACTACAGTCCATATTCCTTAGCTGCAGGCAGTAAAAGAGATTCTTGTTCTATTATTGCTCGGCGGCCGCAAGCAGGTCGTGCCATTAATCACAATTCACTTCGCCCTTTTGTCGCAGCAGCGGATCGTCTGAACTCATGGAGCACCCCAGCAAGAATTGCTCATGATGCTGAACTCGCCTCAATTCTGCCACCAGAATTGGTGGATAAAGCACAAGCCGCAGTTATCGGTGCATTCGCCCCGAATACCAAAACCTCTTACGGCGCCGGCTTGCTCCGTTTTACTCAGTTCTGCGACAAATTTGAGATTGCGGAATCCCTGTGCATGCCAGCGTCCTACGCACTTCTATGTGCCTTCATTGGTGAACACAAGGGCAAAGTCTCTGGGAAAACCATCAAGGGATGGTTGTCTGGTTTACATGCCTGGCACGATGTCAGTCACTGCATGTGGTACGGCGATGACCGATGGGTCCAAATGGCTCGAACTTCAGCCAATAAAGAAGGCACCAGGCACAAGCGACCCCTTCACTCACCCATCTCTGTCGAGCATCTCCTAATACTTCACAGGGCCTTGGACTTGTCAAATCCTTATCACGCTGCTATCTGGTCAGCCGCCACAGCCGCATTTTGGGGTTGCCGCAGACTCGGTGAAATCTTGGTCACTTCTGTGACATCTTTCGACCCCAAGTATCATGTCTTACGATCCTGCGAAGTGTCATTTCGCACCTTCAGAGACGGCACCACATCGGCCTCCTTCCCTCTTCCTTGGACAAAGTCAACAAAAGAACTCGGCGGTAAATGCATTTTTGCCGGTCGCCCAGACCTACTTTGTGGAGTCGATGCCCTCGAAAATCATCGGACGGTTAACAGCAGCGTACCTGGCTCAGCACCAATGTTCTCCTATATCACACCTTCAGGGAGCCACAAGATCCTGCTCAAACACGATTTCATGACCTTCTGTACAGATATTTGGAAAGCAGCGTTGCTGGCACATGTCTTGGGTCACAGTTTCCGTATCGG
Source organism: Mycena floridula (assembly GCA_029320655.1). Classification (NCBI taxonomy): domain Eukaryota; kingdom Fungi; phylum Basidiomycota; class Agaricomycetes; order Agaricales; family Mycenaceae; genus Mycena; species Mycena floridula. The sequence continues at coordinate 256,540 of JARIHS010000048.1, forward strand.
TGGTGCTGTAGCACTGCTTCTAGCCGGTGTTCCACCTGAAATCGTCGCAGCAACAGGTGGATGGACATCACTGGCCTTCCTGCTTTATTGGCGCCGTATGGAAGAAATACTACCTCTGAGCACCTCCCGAGCTTACAAGAGGTCACAGATTGATGAGCTTGCGCAGATTTTTGAAAAGTTTCGGACTGACAACCGTATTCCGATGGACCTAGTTAACGCTTCAGATGGGTCACTTACACATATTGAACTATAATACATTATTTAATTCTCAAATGCGGAGGTCCCAGAGCTTTGCTCAGTTTGGGGGAACAGACTCTTTCTGACTCCGTTGAAAGAATCCGTTGTTGTGAGCTTCGCTCTGGGTGGTATAGCCGGATTCTCCGTCAACTGGAGTCTTCAGAATCTGGTTCCCAAACATTCAGGACTTGTTGCAGCTTTTCGGCCTCGCCAGAACTTCGAAGGTCATCCACGCTCGTCAGATCACGCGAGAACTCTGACTCTGAATCCGACCTTCAACGCTCGAAGCTGCACAAGTCCCAGGCAAAACACGGAGATCTTAGTTTCAACCTGAGACAAAGTTGAAACCTGATTGCTGTGTTACACTCCTGAATATCCACCATTTTAACAGGTACTCGCTGAAGTCACTTGTGACTTCTGACGCCTCCCTAACACATACAATATCTGATCATCTACCTCACCAGAAGTCAGCGTTAGCTATCATATCGTGTACTTTCTTGACTGTATCCCGCTCCCACCGCTGTCAGTTTTTACAGTGTATCCCGCTTTTTTGATGTGCCATCTATAATAAGTATTTACGCGCCATTGATCCTTTTGTGGCGTTATGGATACAAATGTTCCTGGTATGTCATCAAAGTCAAAGATACCTGACTCAGATTCGGCCATTAGACCTAGAAAAAATCACGAAATGCTCGCGTTGCCCTTATAAAGGGCCTCAGCACACTTTTCCTCGCAAGCCCAACCTCACATTTATCAGGGAGTGCTTCCAATGCCAAGCCAAATCCGCTCGATACCGTGCGGGAAAACGAGCCGACAAAGCTGACAAAGAAAATGCCACGTCGGGAAGAAGACGCGAGCCGGCCCACCGATTCAAAATATGCCGAGACGTGAAATGCAGTGGGAAGATGTCGTTGTGATGATGGAGAAGCACAAGAAAGATCGTTTCGAGTTTGATATTGTCGCGAAGATAGAAGACTTCATTTCAGAACTTGAAGAAGAGCAGCAGAGCGATAACGGGGTCATTGCTCGAAGACTTGCTAGGGTTGTCTATGAGACCACAGACTACCGGTTTATGTGGGTATTTGTTCATTCTACTAGCGAGAACCTGGTTGAACATGACGCGCAGATACAGAAATACGGAAAAGCGCACATCTGGCAATGCCAGCACATATGTCTTTTTCTGCGCACAGCTCAAAGGCCAGGAAACGAAGCAGCGTCTGGTTGATGATCCTCAAAAGCGGCGGAGTCGGTTAATGATGGAGCGCTTTGACTGTAACGGATGGCTCCGGATTACCATGACCGATAATGATAGTACCACGGCTCGAGTCGATTTCTCACACCACGACGCCCATGATTGCTATGTGAATATCAGCTTAGGAGCCACCGAAAAGGCAATGGTGTCTGACATGAAGAATTTGCCACCGTCAAAGGTATGTCTCTTCTTTTTGCTAAACCCTTGTCTAACTTCTCTTTTCAATAGATTTGGGATGAGCTACTCCGGTAATCGCCAGACACCGAGCTCACGGAACGCCAAATACACCGGGAATGGACAAAGAATAACGAGACCGAATGGAGACTCGATGACGATCAAGTCAAATCTGCTGCAAAGCTCGTTGAGAAATATACCGATTTCGAGACAGAGCTCATACCAGTATCACCACAAATAGGTATCAACACTATTGCATTTGCGCTAAAAGAGATAGTTGACATCATTCGTGAAAATGTCGAGGAACTGGCAATGGACTCAACTTGTAAGTTCAGTTTCTGATTCGCAGTCACAACTAATACTTGATTGCTTAGGGAAAACGAATGCCGTGGGTTACGAGCTCTATTCCCTTGTAACTGAGGCAAATGGACGTGCAATTCCCCTCGCCTTTCTATTCACCAATTCTGATGGCACGGCCGAGTCAGGAGCCAAGACCAAGGTTCTTCAAGATGTCATTCACTTCCTTTCCGCCAAATGTCCAAATGTCCGCTTTACGCTGACCGACAAGGATCCCTGTGAAATCCCAGCTTTCCGAACTGAGATACCACAATCCAAGCATCAGCTGTGCTACTGGCATGGTTTAAAATATGTTGAGGAACGTCTCACTCAGGACAAGCCACCAGCGAGCTATGATCCTCGACGAGCCAACCGTCTCTTCACTTTTATCGATCCAACTTGAGCGCCCGGGGTAACCTCGGGATTAATAGAGGAAGGGGTTGATGTGGATGACACTGACATTTCGGAAGAGCTGCGAGCAGAGGTGCGACAGCAACTCAAGGTCAAAATCAATGTCAAAAATCTGACTGCGACGCTTTCCGAGCCAACACCACTCGCTTCGATCCCGCCAAGTGACAAAGTTTGTTTGGCAGGTTTTACTTGATAGTTTAGAGTTCTAACGATTTCAACAGACCCAACAACACAGTAAAACATGTCTTCCCCCAGTCTTCATCATGAAACTTGGCGACGAGCACATTCCAGTCTATCCCAACCCACCGACAGCAAGAAAAGCAGATTTGCCAGTATTTTGCCCAGTCGAGCATCGCCCCATCATTCTTCAAAAGTTTCGGACCCATCTACATCTCCATCCAGCGATTCCTCTGAATGACGAGGCTGGGACCCATTTGACCCCCTCCGAGATTCACTATGGGGCCGTCAAAGACATGTATGACTATTGCTTTCTGCATGACTTGTCGCAGGTCTGGGCCTACATGTGGAATCGGTGGTATAATATCATACAATGGGTACTCTAGGCACGGTCAGTGTGTGATGCAATCCCACGTATAAAGTGCACGATGCTAGTCGAGAGTGTGTGGCGTCAGCTGAAACAGCGGGATCTTGTTCAATTCAATCGTCCACGTTTGGATCTCGTCACACATGTGATTCTCAAGACGCTTCTCCCACATATACGCCATACTCTAGACTATGTTCGCGGATTGAAACGCAACGGTCGTCCTCAGGCATTGGCAAGCTGGCAGGCAGCCTTTCGAAAGGATTGGGTGGATATGTCGAAGCCCGACGAGTATAGATTGATGGAGAAGGAGCTTTCACAACTCAAAGCTCCTGCAAAGTCGAAAGGTCGTGCTGAAAAGTTGGCCATGATTGAAGAAGAGAAGATTCGGCCTCATGGAAAATATCACACCAGTCTTGAGGCTTGGACTTGCAGCTGTCCGGCATATCTCATCAGCCGATTCCTTCTCTGCAAACATCTTGTCCGAGCAGCTAACCAGAAATTGGCTGACTCACCTCCACTTCAGAATCGCCAATTCTTTCTTGACCTCCGCCGAAATCACTATTCCCCATTCTATTCATTGCCTGGTATCCATGAAGCAGACCCTGAAGATGATGAAATTGAAGAGGTGGCAGTTATGGTATTGGGAGATTCGGGAGATGGGTTACCAGGCGTAACTAAAACAGTTATGCACCACAAATCCCATTCACGAAACAAGGTAACCATCCAAGCGACAGCGGGACCGAATACACAGTTCCGAGCTCCACTTTCGATATACGGCGCTTGCTCATCAGCTGCCAACATTCCGGAATCTGACAATGATGTATTCGGTGACGATGATGATGCGACCAATCGGGTACGTCTTTCCATTCTTTGCACTGAAATTGATTTTGATTCCCCGGTGCAGGTTTTCTATTCAGGGGAGGTTAACCGTGTGTGTGGAAAATACTGATACTGATAACTCGCACTGCCACCGGATCATGTGGTGGCTGAGTCAGCGCCGCATTGTTCTGCTCGACGGTATCCGCTGCTATCTCTGGTTGCGGGTCCTGGCCCACAGCTTGGTGAGTCTATTTCTTGCTTTTTCTAATATCATTTGAAGCTCATATTGTACAGCCTGCCTGTCCGCAAGCCTCTAACAATCAGGATGGACAGAGCTCAGGCTGAGGCAGCGGGCAGTCAGTGCGTAAACTTTTTTGACATGTCTTCCAGGCAGAAAGCTAATTGAGCTCATTATTAGACGAGCTGACCTCGCTGGAAGCTCTAATAGCTTCCGATTCGAGGCATATGTACCGGTAGATCCCTCTCAACCCAAGGTTCACCGTTCAAGAGGCCGGCCCAAAGCTTCCAGCTCAACTCCAGGCCCCTCAAATCCATTACCTGTCCCTTCCGAGAAGCCTCAAAGATGAGTTGGACGACCCCCAGGTCAAGGATTGTCGGGGCAGAAACTCGAAAAGGCCAAATATTACATGTGATCGTGCCTGGGATGATTGAATACGTAGCTACCCCAATAACAATTTCTTCCAAACACGTGAATAACTTGCTTTTACCTGTCTGTTTTTGGATCCCTAGCATTGCTTGAACATCCAAGAACTTGTTTGAAGGTTTGACTGCCGAGTTTGAGCCATAAAACACCTGCGGCGAGCAGTAAACAATTGCCGTCGGACTCGGTCACAGGATGTGACCGAGGGTTACAGTCACGTTGTTATCTGCCTGCCTTTTTGGGCATTTATCTCGAATATTCAAAAAACACAAGTTCCAGCACGCGCAGCGGCTGAAAAAAAAACTTCATCATGTCCCATATATCAGAGAACTTCTCGGGCTCAAAATGGTGCCTTTAGAATGGCTTTTCGGTGCATGAGCTTTTCGGCTTTTCCCGATTTGGCCACTATTTGGTGGACCTTCATAGCTTTGTCATAATGGACTTTAGAACTTCGCAAAAATTACCGGAAATCAGTCTAAATGACTGCAATGCATAGCTTTCACCAAAGCAGGATAGAAGGTGAAATGGAACGAGAGCTCTTCTTTTCTTCCTTTTCCCTCTTTCCTTTTTGGGCATTTAATTTTTTTTTTCCTTTCTGGGATATCCCACATACATCGCTATCGTGCCCTATTCAGAGGCGCAAATTTTGAATTTTAAACGTTGCTTCGATGATATGATGGAGACGGTGGCCGCACCCAGCGGTGTACATCCAAAAATGGCCAAGGTGCTCGAGAAAGTCTTTAGGCCGTTAGAGAAAGTTGGAGGTGATATTGGGAGACATAAGAGGCGACGAACGATGCCACGAACACAGGAAGACAGCAATGAGAATACTTTGTTCCTAGATTAGCTGGAAAAGACTTGGCTTTCGGGATGGATCTTCCAACTTCTTTGACACTACACAAATACTTGGGAACCTACACAATAGAGCCTTGTATGGTTGTCTCTTCAGAAACCAACCTTATATTTCACGGAACGAACTTGGGAAGAAATACACGATCCATCACGCATATGCGGAAGGGCCGGCGAGCGGCAGGGCCCGCTACTGAGGCTCCGCCGAGCGTTAAAATCGTTCTCACGTAAAACTAGCCACCAGTCATATTTCGTCAATAGAGTACAAGTGATGCGACAACTTTCAGAGCACGACAAGAAAACCAAGCAGAGCGCGAGAGCAAAAGCAATCCTAGCAAATCTCAAACTTCACTTGACCTTTTCTCTCATTCTCACCCGAACCGGATGACGCCATGCTTCACCTGTTTTTGGACGTCGAAATGTCACGAAAGCGCTACTGTGACTGCTATCGCCCCCAATGCGCGCGCTTAAGTATTAGCTCGGTATCACCTCCCATATCAAATAACACCAACCCCCGATCTGTTTCTCTCCTTTCCTCGCAATTTTCACCTGAAACGCTAGGCACAAGCGTCGTTTAAGACGTACCTGTTCTCGCCTTTTTTTCATGCAGTATGTGGGGGTTTTTGGGTCCCGGCTGGTGTCGTAGTCTCCGAGCCGGTTCCCAGGGTCACGGTCGTTTGCCAAGCACAACCACCGAGCATATCACTGCCACCATACGGTCACGCCGCGATTCACACGAGTTTTGAGGGTAGGCCCTATAAGACCCGTACCTAAAGAATTAGGTAGCGGGCATGTGATCCTGGGACAGTCCCAGGATCACGCGACCTGCTTTTGGCATGGGTGCGGGTGGACATAATCTGGCGCAGGCGCGTCATGAGACAGGCGTTGGCTTCCTGGTTGGGTCAACAAGAGGACCTATTCGATGGTAAGACCCATTCCAATCTCTAATGATGTATCTGACGTGTTGCAGGAAAACCAAACCAATGCGGATTCCAAGACCGCTTCTGTATCCAATGGCTCGTCCACTGTCTCGAGCTCTTCGTCTCCCTCTAGTCAATCTGCATCGTCATCTGCTGGGTCTACCAGCTCAGCCAGCGCCTTGTTTCGTTGACCCTCGCATCCCCCACCCGCCGCTTCCTCACCACCCTCGGCTGCACGATGCTCCTCACCTTGCTCGTTGGTGGTGGGTGGTTCATCTGGACGACACAGCAAGACAAGCATCCGGGGAAGCAGCTGCCGTTTGAGGAGAGGAAGAAGACGTTGGTTGTTTTGGGTGCGTGATTTTCCTTGTTTCATTCTCTTCTCTTCTTCTTTCTTCTTCGTTCGGTCTCTACGTTCGTCGCTCCTTTGTTTCCTCGATTCGTCTCATCCCTCATCTCGTCTCTTCGTTCGTCGCTCTCGATCTTCTCGCTCACCTCGTTCGTAGGCTCCGGCTGGGGCGCGACCTCTCTCCTCAAAACGCTCGACACCGAAGATTACAACGTCATTGTCATCAGTCCGAAGAATTTCTTCTTGTTTACCCCGCTGCTCCCCAGTGTTGCTGTTGGGACGTTGAGTCCGAGGTCAGTGCTCTTCCTCAAGCTTTATCTTATTCCTGTTATATCTGAGCTCTTTGGATGCTCACTTCATTGCTTCTTCGCTGCTCACTTCGTTCGCCAGGTCGATTCTCCAACCAACACGATATCTCACACGACACAAGAAGCGGGGTGTCGCTGTCATCGAGGCAGAGGCGACAAAGGTGGATGTGGAGGCTAGGACAGTGACGTTTGCGGATAAGAGTGAGATTCAGGTGAGCATCATTCCATTGTCTCTTGACTTGACTTGTTATTTTTCTTCTCCTCTTCTTGCTCGTCTCCTTCGTCTCTCACTTTGTTCATTTGTCTTGTCTCGTCTCTTGTTACTCGTCGGTACTAGGTTTTTCTTCATATCCTTCTTCTATTCCTTGTTCTTGTTGTTGTGTCTTTTCTTTTCTTCATGCTCTTCCCGGACTGCTCTATTTGTGGCTTGTCTCTTTGCTATTCTCCCTCTTTACCTCGTCCCTTTCGTCCATCTCCCTTCGCTTGCTCATCTCACCTCGTCTTTCGCTTGCTCAATTTCTTCCTTTGTTCGCAGGGCTCAACATCTACCACCACGATCCCCTACGACTATCTCGTCTATGCCGTTGGCGCCGAAGTCCAGACGTTTGGGATAAAGGGCGTACAGGAGAATGCCTGTTTTATGAAGGAGATTGCGGATGCGGAGAAGGTGAGCGTCTTGTTCTTTATTGTTCTTTGGAAGAGTATTGGTTTAATGGTTTGGACTTGGACTTGAGTTCACGGTGGTGTTTCGAGCGGTTGTTGGATTCATCTTTGGATTCGGCTGGGGATTGAGGCTTTGGTTTGCGTCTTGGGCTCTGTGGTTGGATATCGGCGTCTTTGCTTTTCCTCCTTGGTGTCTAATGTGGCTTTGGTTCGCTTCGCTCTCTTACTCTCCGCTTTTCGAGTTCGTTCGCTTTGCTCACGTTCACTCCTCCCAGATGCAACGCCGCTTCATGGACTGTCTGGAGTCTGCCGGGTTTATGGGCCAGTCGGAGGATGAGATTGATAGGTGGGTCCGAAGCTCTCTTTCTCTTGTTTATTTTCTTTCTGTTTGTCCTGTTGTGCTACTCGGGTTGTTGTTCGTTTTCTTTTCGCTTGTTGTGTTACTTTGTACATTGGTTGGGTCTTTGGTGGGTCTTCGTGGGGATGGATGCTTTCCTTCTTGGTTCCATGACCTTGTCACAATGCTTGTATTCTTCGTCTCTACCGTCGATCTTATTCTCATATACTATTTACTAACGACCCACATCACAGACTGCTCCACATGGTTGTCGTAGGCGGCGGGCCGACAGGTGTTGAGCTGAGGTATGTGTCGGTTTTGTTTTGGGGGTTGGATTTTGGCTGATTGGATTTTTCTCTTTTTTCTTTCGTTCGTCTTTTTTCGGCTATGGTTCACTTCATTCACCTTTGTCCGTCTCACAGCGGCGAGATCCACGACTTTCTCGAAAACGACCTCAAGTCGTGGTATCCGGAGCTGGCATCGAGGATAAGGATTACTTTGGTGGGTGTCTTGGCTCTTTTCTTTTCTTTTTCTTGTTTCTTCCTGTCTTGTTTATGCTCGATCGTCCCGAATTCGCTTCGCTCTCCTTCATTCTCTCGCTCCCCTCAACGAATTTGCTTCCCTCATCGAATTAGCTAACGCTCACTTCTTTCACAGGTCGAAGCCCTCCCCTCCGTCCTACCAACCTTCTCAAAGCAACTCATCGACTATACAGAGTCGACTTTCAAGGAGAGCAGGATTGAGATTTTGACGGGTACGATGGTGAAGGTGAGTCGGGTTTTGTGTTCTGTTATATTCCTTTTCTTTTTGGAGAGAGAGAGAGAGGGAGATGGAGACCTTTTGTTCTTCTCTTTCTTGTCGCGTTTTTGGATCGCTTACGCGCTAAATCTTTTGTCTTGGGCCGTTTGCATAACTTTCTTTCTCTCGCTTTGGCTGTATCTCGTTTGTTTCTCCGCTACGTTGTATCATGTAGCGAGTTGGATGACTGCATTCACTTTTTCATATCTCTTCTTATTTCTCTCTTCTCCGTTTCCCTTTGCTCTCTCTTCCTTCTCTCTCTTTATCGTCTTTTGTTCTATCTTCCTTTTATGCTTGTTACTCGCTGCATTTCATGTCTCTTGCTGCTCATTCACTCACTTCTCTCTTTCCTTCTCTCTTTCTTTGTACTTTCACTAACCCCTTCCCCAGGAAGTCAAACCCAACTCTGTCCTCCTCCAACGCCCCGGTGGCGCTCTCGACGAGGTCCCCTGCGGCATGGTCGTCTGGGCCGCAGGGAACAAGGGCCGGGCTGTTACGGTCGATTTGATGGGGCAGGTGGCGCAACAAGTACGTGAGCTTGATGACGTTACCTTTGTAGAGCTAATTGGGGAATAGACGAATAGGAGGGGGATTGTGGTGGATGATTATTTGAGGATGGTTGGGACTGCCAACAAAGTGAGCTCTTTAACCGATTCTTCTCCTTGTTTAACATTCTCGCTCAACAGAAGATTAGGGGTCTGTTTTTAAATAAAAAAGTTCTAAAAACTGGTTTACAAACAGTTTTTAAAAACCAGCGTTTATAAACGCCAGTTTGCTGTTTTTAAATCCAAACTTACCTAATCTCAGAAATGGCCGCCAAATCCAGAGAAGTCAGAGGTTTTACCATCTTTTCTATCTCCCAAGACATCTCTGGGAAGAGTCTGGTACCAGTATGAGCCTTGGTCATGCTCGGAATGATCTGCAGTGGACTTGAACAAATTTTTGATGATGTTCCCATGCGTGACCAACCGCGGTCCAGCAGCGAGCTCGAGTTTGTTCTAACTTCTGGCATGTTCTAGCTGTGAAAAATCTAGAGTGCCTTAGATACCTGCAAAAATGACATTGTTCAGTTAGTATCTTACCAAAATATCCTCATCAGCAGCCAGAACTGACCCAAAAGTCCCGCCACCGACCCTATTTAAAAACTGCAAACTGGGCCTTTTCAGCAATGTTTTAAAAACCATGTTTATAAACACCTGTTTATAAACTGGTTTGCAAACATGTTCAATAAACAGACCCCTACAGAAGATCTCCGATGCCACCGATTCATCTACGGAAAAGAAGACAGCAGAAACGTCTTTCCCCTCCGGCACCATCTTCGCCATCGGAGACTGCACTGCCACGTCCTATGCGCCCACCGCGCAGGTCGCGTCGCAGCAGGGGGCGTATCTCGGGAGGCTGTTCAAGGGGATTGCGAAGAGAGAGGCGTTGGAGGCTAGGACCGAAGCGACTGATTCTACCTTGACGAGCAAAAGAGAGGAGAACAAGGGAGAGGCGGCTGAGATAGAACAGGATGTTAACAAGCAGTTGGCGAAGGTGGGTTTTTCTTTTTCTTTTTCTCTTTCTCTTTCCCCCTTCATGTCTCGTCTTATTTGTCGTCGCTTGTCGGACTCGTCTTCTAATGCTCGTCTCTTGCTCTTTTCTTCTCTTGCTTACTTTCTCGTGCTCCTCACTGACCCTCTCGTCTTATTTGTCGTCACTCGTCTCTCTCTCTTTCGTCTCGCTTCCTCTTCTAATATCCACTTGGTCCTCTAACTGACTCGTTTCACCCATCAGGTCAAATTCCGGCCATTCCACTACTCGCACCAAGGCTCGCTGGCGTACATCGGGTCAGACAAGGCGATTGCAGATTTGCCGTTTATGAATGGAAATGTGAGTCGTCCTGTTTTACCTCTTGTGTTGGTTTTGGCACCGAGATTTTCTGTTCGCTCTTGTTCGATGTTTTCTGTCTTTGTGGAGTTATATTTTCTCTCTCTTTGTCGGGTTGGGTTATGATTCTACGAGTTGGGGTTTACTCTTGTTGGGGGTTTGAGTCTCTTGCTGTGCCATTTTGAAGCTCGGACCTGTCGAGTGTATTGGCAGATTTGTGGGGTTGGCGCGGATATTCTTTTCGACAGATATGTGGCGTCGCTTTGTACCTTTTTGTGTCTTTGCTCCTTCTTTCTCTCTCCCTCCCCCTCTCTCTCCATCCCTTCTTCTCCATACCTATTCTCTTTCCTCCTTGCCTTTTGCTCTCAAACTCACTTCACTCTGCTCGAGCCTCGCTAACGCTCGTCTCTCCCAGATCGCCTCTGGCGGCGTCCTCACATACCTCTTCTGGCGCTCCGCATACCTCTCCACCCTCTTTTCGCTCCGCAATAGGACCCTGGTGATGAACGATTGGCTTATTACGAAGGTGTTTGGGAGGTATGTCTTTGGCAAGATTTCTTTCTGTGACGTGATTTGTTGACACAATCTAAAGGGATGTGAGTCGGGAGTAGGTCATTCCGGCATCATCGACTCGGACGTCAGTTGTGCTTGGTCGGTGAAAAAGCGGAAAGTATGTGCGAAGAGAGTTAGTAGTCCCTGACCGTCCCGGACCTTTAGCAGCCGTAGTACCAGACCTTTTCGGACCTTATTTATTCTTTGTTAGTTAGCTAGTAACATAGTTTTCTATATGTTTCTTCGTTAATGTAGTTGTTTCATAGAGATAATTCATAGACTTTAGATATGTTCTTTCCTTTCTAGCTAGGCTGATGCGATGGATGTCCTGCTGATACTAATAGATTTCAATCAGTTGAAAGACTTGCCATGATGTGAGTCCCGCCTTCGTTACAATTTCTTGTCTAGGTTGAAGCAGGCCCTTGAAGTTGATAAATATGTGGAAGATGAGTTTTGAGTTATTCTATCTATCATATAAAAAGCAATGGATCCCTATAAGGGAATATTCCTCTAGGCGCGAGTGCTCACGGAAGTTCTCATTGGTTGTTTCCGATGCCGATGTGCCGCTCCACATCTCTCCACATCATATCCCAAGGCCTTTGCAACCTTCAATTGAATCTCAGGACCCCCAAGACAGTCAGAAAGGTTGAGTCTCACTCAGGTTTCTAAATCAACAATCGCGTGCACTAGCGCTAGTACAGACCTTGCGCAATATGCAAGTACTACGAGGACAAAGGGTATATCCGAGTTGAGCTTTGATCCAAACTTTGAATCTAGTCACAAGTTTCTTGGAGGAAAATCAAGTCTATGATTGATGTCGGAAGGGGTTCGCCGCGGGTCTTGCAGATTCCCGGATTCCACGAATAGTTGATGGTAGCTCTCTCTTATGCTCCTTGACTGTCAACATGGTTTATCACAGTCGTTGTTAGGGACTCGCGTCAACAGGCTGATGATCGCCTACCAGCAGCTGCCGGTTCTGAAACATCAAGGGTGCATCTCGCTATCACGGGTCTCACAGTAAGTTTTCTCGATACTAATTATCCGTTTTGAGAATACAAGGGATCAGCGATCAATGAGTCCTCATGATCACAGATAATCTAGGTTTCTCACCGTCGCGGATCCACAGGAAAGCAACTCGAAGTTTTTCACAGCAAATTGCACAGGCAACAGGTTGATAGATTGACAGTGCAGGGCTCAAGCAATAAGAAAGAACCATCCCGCGCATCACACAGGTTTCATGCCATCTCCACATCTCATATCACACCTCACCTTTTCACACTTCTTGCAGATACCATTTTACACAGGAATGGGGAACCAATAAGAAAGAAATTGTGTTCATCCTGTGCATTGCACGGGTTTCTGCTAGTTATATTGATGATCAAGAATTGTGCTGTCAGTCTTCAGCTTCCAAGTTTCAAAAATTAAAATCACACCAATGAATGTGAGACATTTTTGATTCTGCTTCGAGTTCCAAACTCAGATTGGTTCCCCGACACTCCGAGTTTACGAGGAGGGAGGGTTCTGTATGCCGGGACCGAGCGTCAGATCTGGAAGAAGTGTTCTGCAACTAGGCAACGATTGTGCCTTGTTTTTTTTCCCCTAAGTTTGACCGCGATAGAACTGTCTGGTTGACATTCTCTCTTCCCGGCTCAAGACAGGACCATGGTACAATACTCTGATACCATGCAAAATTCCGAGTCCACGCTGATAGATATATATATAATCAAGTTGACTCTCCCGGCTCGAGTTCACCCTCGACATCTGTGAGTTACTGTTCTTGAATTCAGCACATCAAAATCATCAGTTAAAGATCCCTTTGTGGGATCACATCTTGCGGGTCACCATTTTGAATGGAAGGTGTCAGGGATCAGCGCTTGCACCGCTAAGGATATGATTTATTATTAATAGTGTTGCCACGAGTCAAGTTGGAGTTAGCTCCGAGTCACCAGATCAGGTACCTTGTCGAGGTGAGTCGGAGCAGGCTCGCGAGCTCAGTTCCTAATTTGAATGTGTATTTCAACTCGCTGCTTTTGCTAACAAAAACATTCTTCACATTCACATCCAGAATCGCTGCACTTGGCACAAAGAGGTTTCAATTCAGTCCACAACATTGTGATCAGCTCAGTTTTCATTTGGGCAATACATAAAGCCTCCCAGGCCAAGTATCTAAGATAATTCAGCAATACCAGCTGACTGCGTGATCTTGCTGTCAGTAAATACTGTATTTGAGTTGTACTGCATGTTAACATGTCATTTTCCATAATTGCATAACCTATTCTGCCAGAGATGCAGCAGGAATGCTGTAGAGAATTGCCAAGGAATGGACAACATATACATTTTGGAAAGGGAAGTGCCATCATGAGCTAGCTCGAGGGTGAGCCGAGGCAAGCTGTCCTTGTTATGAAATGGGACCAAGTTGAGTTGAACTCGACTCGGAGTTTCCTCCCATCAGCAAAATCACAATTTACTTGTCCGCTTTTTCCGTATTTGCGCTTGTGGCAAGCGCGAGACTGGAAGACCGGCTCAGAAAAAGACACCAAATCCAAGTTGACACTCAAATATATCTTGCAAGGGACGTGGGAGGTGCAGTGAAGCTGATTGGCACTGTGGGATGCCGGTTGGATGCCGGAAAAGGTCCTGGTCGCCGTCGCCATCGTCACACTCTCAGATGTCATCACCTCAAACTGTGGCAACGAGCAGACCTGTACCACAAAATCCACTGAAAACTAGCTTGTACAGTAATGTAGTAGTGAGGTAGAAATCATTTGAAAAGTTGTGAGCAAGGTTCTGGCTGATAGTCTGGCTTTTCACACTATGTGCGGTGTTCCGCTTGTCAGATTTCGGACATAAAAAGTTGCGTGTTTCAACTTTTTACGTATTTTACGTATTCCGGCGTGTTTTTCTGCGTGTTTTGCGCTTTTTTGCGTGTTTACAAGCGCAAAAAGTTATTTGTCATCTTGCTGATGCCACCTCGCGGCAGCACACAGTGATTGATGCGGAACTGGCTCAATTGACCACTATTAGCGCTTGCTTTCTTTCCATCCCAGACTTGAATCCTGGGACAACTGATAAATGAAATAGCAAGTTGTTGCTCAGTTATTCTGGTGGGTGGTCAATATCAAATACAATAGTCTCTCATGAAGGGACACAAGTATCGGGTATTCCAATATTAGCCTCGATATCAATTGTAACACAAAATGATCAGGCTCGGGAATCTCGACAGATTGCTTGCAGATGTTGCAGATATTGAGAAGATCAGATATAGATAGCACTGGCCAATGAATATAAAAGGGGTCATGGCATGCTGTAGCCCTCACCTCTCGACCAGCCAACACAATGACTCCAGATGAAACCCTGTTGCTCAAGCATACTGGACAGGTCTTGGTCGAGGATTTTTCCTTATTGGTTAGTCCTTACTATTAGTAAATATCTCCAAGTCTGATTAATCTTGACATCTCGTTAGGTTGTCCAGACCTTCTGCTATGGTGCTGAACATCTTTCAGTGGAAAGTCTCATCTTTGTTGCTGACCAGGATGCACCAGGTGTCTATGTGTTGCTGGCATCTTTGTCAGTGTATCACCTACTCCTGTCAGTCCTCCATTGAACTTTGGAATCTTGTACTTACTGGCTGTTGGGGCAGAAGACACAACAAAACAACTGCCACTTGGGCTCTCTGTGCACTGTTGACCCTGATCTTCCTCATCAGCACAGCCTCTTTCTGCTTAGATGTTGCATTTTGCTTCAAACTCACGATTGGGGCTCTTATCAAGAACCCAGAGCTGGAGCTATTAGAAAGACTTGAAATTACCAATGCCAGCATTACACAGATCGTTCTGGCTGATATATGGTTGAGTGGCAATACTAGTTCAATATTGGTTAGTCACACATATGATTTGTCTTCAACTGACCAATGTCATGCCAAACCTGGTAGTTGATTTTTGGAGATGGTATTGTTGTTTGGCGAGCCTGGGCTATATGGCATGGCCAACATAGTGTTGTAATCCTACCAGGATTGACTCTACTGGCAACATTTGGTATGTTCTTTGTATCAACACTCTGCTCACATGTCTCACTTCGTTTATCAAGCCCTTTTCTTGGCGTACAGTATACTGACAACTATCGCATCAATTGCTCCAAATTTCATTTATGGGAAAGTTGCAAATCTGCTCACTGCAGGTGCTGCCATGAGCATTGTGACGAATCTGATAGCTATAATTCTTATTGGTCTCAAGACATAGTATGTTTTCTCTATTTCCTTTCTAGTGTGTATTCTAATCCAGGTATAGCCAGCACTGGAGATTTATGAAAGATACCATTGGATCAGGACATTCAGTAGCTGGAAAAGTCATGATGTTCTTGACAGAGTCTGGCATAGTTTATATCGGAGTTCAGGTAGGTTCTCTGTTGACCTATTTCAAGACTCTATACTCACAATTCTAGATCATCAATATTTGTCTGGTCAATCTAGACACCCCGCAGAGCACTGCATTGGATATTGCATGTCAGATATGGAATATTACAGCAAATACTGTTTCAGTGAGTTATGCGTGTTTGTGCCTTTGACTTTTGTCATTGGTCACTCTTGAGACTTGTAAACAAACTTACTCAGTAACTTTTAGGCCATTTACCCAAGTTTGGTTATCTTGATTGTGACCAATCAACACTCCATTTCTCATTTCACCCATGGATCTACTGGAGTTGGTGGTGGGGATAATCCAGGAACACACATCTCCTTTGCACATTCAGCTCCACAAGGAACAACAGACTCTACAGAGGATCAAGTGGAGGCTGCAGTTCAATCGATGATTGAGAGGCACCATGATATAGAGAAGGTCTCTGAAGCTCAAGAGATGAAAGATTTGGTTTGAGTAAGTTGCTTGGAAGTAGATATTTATAGCCATCAATTCAACCGCTTGTACATAGAGTCTTTCCAACTATTTAGTTACTCATATGTAACCATTCAATTCATTTATATGTAGTGAACAGAAGGAGAAGGAACACTGAGTCCAAAATGATCCTTGAGATTCCATAGGCCCTGGAACTTGCGAAGCCAATGCCATCTGAATTTTCCCTGGATATTACTACTCGGTACACAGTTTCGAAATTGAATTCTGTCAATTCATGTAGTGATCCCAACCTGTCATGCAAATGAGGATGCGAGCACAACACAAGTATATAGATACTAAGTATTCAGTACCTGAGGTGTCCTGTCCAGTACCGTTTTGGGTGTCCCGCTACCTACTGCTACCTGCCCATATTTGGCGAAAAATTAATGGATCTACATTTCAGGCCGGTTATCAGTTATCAGTTTGCACTTTCACAGCATAAAGCACAATCTGACAGCTCACTTTGCAGTTTGCAGTTGCCACTTTTCTAGCATATTCCCAAAATGGCAACTATTGGCAGAGAGTGCAATAACTGATCCCATGATTATTGAGGTGCTGTGGGCTCTCCTGGGTTCACTGCTGCTCTGTCACAGCTTTCAAATTTATGTGGTATACAGTGGGTCTGGAACTCAATAGACAAGCTCTTTGTGTCTCTGGGTAGAATCCTGTATGTTCCCCTAGATTGCACCTTGAAGAGCTCAATTATCTGTACCAGTGGGATAGAGGCCAACCGTTCCGGTGGCAGATACGAGTCCCCTCTCCCTGTTCTCACTGTACTTAGTTCAATGAAATTACACCCTGGAATGCCGGACTGCCTCTTTGAGCGGAGCTTCAAATAACATGTGACTTGTCCGAACTCTTGCTCTCTGATGGATTGTACCGTTTTGGCTGTCTTTAGGCTGGAACCTGGCCACCAGCTTGGTTATTATTTCTTTCTGTCAGCTGTATTGTGTTGAACCATGATATACCTCTTTCAAATGTGAGAATTCACGGTAAGGTCACAATCTGCTACCATCCATGATCTACATGACTCCGACACAACTTGGTACTCTTCTCTGTCTGTCTAAACCAATCAGGCATTGGTAAGTAATATGTAAGAGCATTATGCAGCTTGGAACCACCAACAAAGGCAGGAAATTGCACTATTTCTAACCATTCTAGCCAATTAAGTGCAGCTAGGTGTGTTGAATCCTTAGCGCTGACGGATTTACATCAATTTACGGCCAATTTACGCTTGATTTATAAGCATGTGATAGCCAGAAAACTTCAAAAATCACAAATACCTTCATTCTCGCTGCCTTTTGGGCATATGTAGTAGCTTTTATACCTAAATACTGATGTTTTGTGTCTTGATATGTGATCCTGACCCTGAAATAAAGGCTGAATATATGTTTGTGGCCCATTTAACTGCAGTAATGCTGCATATATCTGCCATCTATTGGCAAGAAGTACACTGCTGAGACCCAAGCTTGCAGGCAATTATTGAGCAATTACTAGAATAAATGAACACTGCAATATAGCATTGGACCTGCTTCAACTCTGCTCAGACTGCTCAGTTTGAGCCTAACTGCTCAAAGGGTGAGATCCTGGACATTTTGGGAAAATAGGACTCTGATCTCTCTATTGTAGTATTATATGTAATAGGAAGACACCAACAGTCCTTAAGATACAGCAACCTTGAGGCATCTGAAAAGTTGCCGAATCAGCCACATTCTTATCTAAGCAACCATTGCCTCAGCATTCAATCTATGGGGTGGAAATGGTTTTGAACAGGCTTCAGAGTGCAAGGGGGAAGTAAAATGGAGCTCATACTGCCTTGATATGGTGTTCGGAGGCTGCCTGCTAGCCTAAGCTTGCGACATGCTCTTTCACAGTATACTGTATATAAAGCATGTCAAATCGCATAGGGACATGCCCTGCAGCTGTTCAACACACAAGACCATAAATGAGTGACCTGAATCAAAGAATATCAAGAAAACACATGTTAACTTCAGAAAGTACTGTAAAGCACTCTGGACACAAAAGGCTTGCCTGAATCCATGCATTCTTGGCTGTATGTTGAACAGTCTGCTGTACTCTTAGACATTGAATGATGCCTGCAGTCTATTGAAGTCATACAGGCTAGAAATGAAGCTTGAGAAAATGCCCATTGACCTTGCCTGGCTCGGAAATTCAAGAATACCCAAGTTTGCACCAGTTGAATGGCTGTTAAAGGCTGCTAAATGTTACGGGTTCAGCTCAAATGACAGGTATTCATGCAGACCCATGATTGCGGCCCGCTGACCACTTGTGTGTTTGATATCGATTTCGATATTGACTAAGCAAGCATGTGACACCTCCGAGCGAGCCGAGATAGCTCTACTCGCCATTCACCTCGACTTCTCGGACACAGGGGCTGCAACAGGCGCAGTAAAGCAGGTGCAGTATTCATTTCATACTCTTCAGTTTATATATCATACGGACCAGCATTGAAAAGGTCTTGAAGGAGAAATTGCCAGTTTGACGGCTGATACTGTATTCAAGTACTATCGCTGGAAGTGACCATTCTTTGGATTTATCTTGCTAAGAATTGAGCGCTTCAAGGGCTACTGCAGTGAGTAATTTACTCAAGTCCCTTTCTGCAAGCTTCCGACATGAGCCGAATCACTTTTCAACTTGAAGCTCTCGGATGTATGCCCGGCATCCACTTTGCCTACGGCTCGAGTCGGCGGTGCTGGACTCGCAGGCTCCCTAAAAATGACTATGAGTCTTCTGGGATTTTTGGAGCTGAAGCCTTTTTTGGTTATCTAAGAACTGGGAGCTGATCCTGACCATCTTCCAGTCTCAGTTCAAGTGCGCCGCAGGCGAGGAAAATTTTGTTGAAATTGCCTGCTTAGAGGTTTGTAACTCCGGCCAATTATAAGCTGAGGATGCTGTCTGTGCTGGCCAAAAAGGAAACAATGTATGTATGTAGGTCGGTCTTTTGCCTTTTGCCTTTTGCCTTTTTCCTATTTTATTTTTATTTTTATTTTAATTAATTATTAATCAAGCACACAAATCGCTATCGAGCCATGATTGCGGAATTTTGACGCCGGTTCCTAATACCGGGTGCACGGCGACGGACGACGTAAATGGCCCGAGAACGGTTGCGGCACTGTGTTTACGGTAGTGCCGAGATGCCGGATTTATGTTGATTTACAATATTGTGACTATATGTACATAACATAATGACCACGAGCATGATTAAAAGATGCCACGTCACACAGGAAGCTGTGCGGAGCACGTGATTCATCCCCACTAGGTTCTTTGATGATGAGATCACGAAAATCGCTCACACCCAACAAACAAGCCCCATAAATGGGACTCGTAAAGTAGTCAAAGGTCAAAGTGTCGCAGGTGCAGAAAAAACCCGTAAGATTAGCCTGACATCACTGGAACTTTGATTGAATGTTCTCTTTCCATAAGAAGGGGATATGAGGCAGATATTTGAGCAATAGGCCCATTACAAGTTGAGTTGAAGATGTCATGGGACTTTACTGCACTCATCTGTCAGCAGAGACTGCTCTAGTCTCATAAACCAGGCTCAATGACAGGTAAAGAAAAGTTGTTCTCCTGTGTTAGAGTCTGGAGTTGATGACGTATTGACTCGGGGTTTGAAAATAAGCGGTGCCGATGGGCGGCTTAGCACGTGCCCCACCTATTTTAAGCGCTACCGCGTCAACCTATTCCCTCGATTTGTGCCAAGCAGCCAAAGTTTCTTTACACGACTTTCAGCTCAAACTAGCATGCCAAATAGACCAAAAAAAGATGGTTTCTTGGCTGTTGCCACAGAAGGCGGGAAAACCTCCTGCTTTTCTCACTATTGAATCTCGCGTAGGCGCGTCATGAGACAGGCTTTGGCTTCCTGGTTGGGTCAACAAGAGGACGTATCTGACAGTAAGACCTCAATTCCAGTCCGAAAAATCATGATTTAGTGATGTGTTATAGGAAAACAAGAAGGATGGTGAAACCAAGGTCCAGTTCTCCGTAGACTCGACTGGCTCGAATGCCTGTCTTCAATGGCTCCTCCACTGTCTTGAGCCCATCGTCTCCCTTCACCCCCTCGTCCTTGTTGACCCTCGCATCCTCCACGCGCCACTTCCTCGCATCAGCCCGAAGAATTTCTTCTTGTTCACGCTGTTGCTCCTGAGTGTCGCGGTTGGGACGTTGAG
Organism: Mycena floridula; assembly: GCA_029320655.1. Lineage (NCBI taxonomy): Eukaryota > Fungi > Basidiomycota > Agaricomycetes > Agaricales > Mycenaceae > Mycena > Mycena floridula. Next base: position 276,695 of record JARIHS010000048.1, read on the forward strand.
TCCGAGGTTTGTGCTTTTCCTTGTCCCCTTTATCTTTCCACGAAGCTCCTTCTCTTTCGTCGCTCGTAAACTCGATACTCAGTTCCCTCTTAAATCAATCCTCCAACCAACACGCTACCTCACACGACACAAGAAGCGCGGTGTCACGGTCATCGAGGCAGAGGCGACCAAAGTGGATGTCGAGAACAGGACGGTGACATTTGCGGATAAGAGTGACATTCTGCTTCCTTGCCTCACGGCCTCTTTCGTTCGCTTCGCTGACGCTCCTCCCAGATGCAACGCCACTTCATGGATTGTCTCAAGTCAGCCGGGTTCATGGGGCAGTCAGAGGATGAGATTGATTGGTGGGTCCCGACTCTCTTAGTCTTTGTCTTATTCTTCTGGTGTTACTTCGCTTGTTGTGGTCAATGTTGGATCTTTGGTGAGGTGGATGCTTTCGATCGTGACTTCTGTCTGTGACTTCCTACAATATCCCTTCGTCTCTACCGTATTCTTCGTCTCTACTGTCGACCCATCCCTTTACCATCTACTAACCCTCATCACAGACTGCTCCACATGGTCGTTGTAGGCGGCGGGCCGACGGGGGTTGAGTTGAGGTATGTGTCGGTTTTTCGGGGTTGGGATTTTGGCTGATCGGAATTTTTACCTTCACAGCGGCCGCGAGATCCACGACTTTCTCGAAAACGACCTCAAGTCGTGATACCCGGAGCTGGCGTCAAGGATAAGGATTACTTTGGTGGGTCTCTACTCTTTCATTCATTCTGTTTCGTCTTGAATTCGCTTCGCTCGACTCGCTTTTCTTGTCTTATGCTCTTTCTCCTTCATTCTCTTGCCTCCCTCCTTCATGACTCGCTAACCCTCATCCATTCATTCACAGGTCGAAGCCCTCCCCTCTGTCCTACCTATGTTCTTGAAACAGCTGATCGACTATACAGAGTCGATGTTCAAGTAGAGTAGGATTAAGATTTTGACGGGTACGATGGTGAAGGTGAGATACCTTTTTGAGAGTGCCAATTTTATTTCTGTTCTTGGGGGAGACGATATCTTTGTTGTTTTGAGAGATCATATCTATCTCCAAGTCGGATGACTGACTGGATTCTTTGTCGTTGTACTTTCGCTAACCCCCTCACAGGAAGTCAAACCCAACTCTGTCCTCCTCCAACGCCCCGGCGGCGCTCTCGACGAGGTCCCCTACGGCATGGTCGTCTGGGCCGCAGGGAACACGGGAATGGATGTTACGCTTGATTTGATGGGGCTAGCGTTGCCGCGGCTGGCTAGCCACGAGCCGCCGAGCCGAGCCATGGCTTATGGCTCCAAAGCCGCGGCTCGGCTTGAAGCCACGGCTCAAGCCTTGAAGCTGCCATATTTTTGCCAATTTATATGGGCCTCCAGGAGTATATATTCAGGCATATAAATGTCCTACTATACCAGAAACTTCATTCTCGGGACACAGCCATTTTACATTTGGCCGCTATCAGGGGCTGTGCACGTTGAAGTCGTGGGAATCGGGTGTCGGGTGTCGGAACCACACATGACCAAATGGAAATATTTCCACATTGACTTCTGGCTCGTTTGTCACACTAAAACCAATGATCTCATTTTGCAACAATACATAGAGACCTGTACTTGAGAATAGGACCCCACTATAGCCTTATATCAGCTATAATCAGAATTTATTGAAAAACCTGGCTCAAGCCGAGCCGAGCCACGGCTAGCCGGGATCCACGGCTCGGCTCGGCTCGGCTTCAAGTGGCTCGGCTTCGGCTTGGACGTGGCTTGGAGCCAAGCCGCGGCAACACTAGAGGGGGCAGGTGAAGGAGCAGGTGACTTTTTCTTTTATTACGAGTCTAGAGAGAGCTGAGTGAGATTGGCAGATGAATAGGAGGGGGATTGTGGTGGATGATTATTTGAGGATGGTTCGGGTGGCGAATGAAGTGAGCTGGCTTTCTAACTGAATCTTTTCTTCTCATTTAACATTGACTCCGCTCAGCAGAAGTCTTCTGACGCTACAGAAAAAGAAAACTCGAAAGAAAATAAGATTACCAAGGATTCCTTGACGTCCTTCCCCCCCCCGGCACCATCTTCGCCATCGGAGACTGCACCGCCACGTCGTATGCGCCGACCGCGCAGGTCGCGTCGCAGCAGGGGGCGTATCTCGGGAGACTGTTGAAAGGGATTGCGAGGAGGGAGGCGTTGGAGGCCAGGGCGAGTGAAACAAAGGCGAATGAAATGAGCCTGAGTTCGAGCCAGAGCCCGAGGGAAGCAACTGGGAATAGTGAGAGGAGTGAAGCCACTCTCGTTTCTGTTCTTCTCTTACTGTTTTCTTGCTCTCTTCTTCTCTTGCTCATCGCTCGTCTCTTCCTCTTTCTTCTCACTTGGTTCTCTCACTGACTCTGCTTCTTTTGCTCCGCTCGTCGCTGATGCTCCTCGCATCTTAGGTCAAATTCCGGTCATTTCACTACTCCCACCAAGGCTCGCTCGCGTACATTAGGTCGGAAAAGGCGATTGCAGATTTGCCGTTTATGAATGGGAATGTGAGTCGCTTTTCTACTATGTTTCCTTCTTCTGGTTGTGTTTGTGTTTGTGTTTTTGTAGGAGTTGGGGTTTTGTTGAGGATATACGAACAGCGACACTGTACACATCACGCTATGTGACTATGTGTCGCTGTTTGTATACCCGGGAGAATTAGCGATACATCCGGATTGGGAAGGCGTCGCATCAATTGCTGATGTAGGTTTGATGCGGTAGAGCTAGAGTGTTTTTTACAAGTAAATAATATAAATAAATATACTTTTCTTCAACTCAGGTCTTCCAAGGTCGCGGGAAGAGTACCCATCACTCGCTCCCCCTCCCCTCCCTCGCAAGCTCGGGGGAGTCTCGGATGGGCACACTAAAGACTCGTTCCCGCTTTTTTCCCTATATGGAGACTATCTTCGGCTCGGCCTCTTTAGTCACATGAGCTCTTGATGCGCATCTTAATTGGGACGTTCACCGCCCCGACGCGTCCGAAACAAGCCAGATCATTGATGGAAACATTGCACAGCATGTCACAGGTGTCGCTACCTTACCCGGGTCAGTGTCGCTGTTCGTTCATCCCGGGTTTTGTTGGTGATGGAGTCGGTTTACGAGTTGGGTTTTGGCGACAGGTTCATTGCACTTCTGGGGTTTGAGTTTCTTGTTGGGTTTGGCTGCGGATATTCTTTTCGGCAGATTTGTGGTGTTGGACCAATCGGCACTCTTGGACTTTGTGTCTTTGCTCTTTCTCTCTCTCCGTCCCATTCTTCTCCCTCGAACAAATTCGCTTCCTCCATCATTTATATGCTCACTTCATTTAGTCCTCACTAACGCTCGTCCCTCCCAGATCGCCTCCGGCGGCGTCCTCACATACCTCTTCTGACGCTCCGCATACCTCTCCACCCTCTTTTCGCTCCACAATAGGACCCTGGTGATGAATGATTGGCTTATTACGAAGGTCTTTGGGAGATATGTCTTTGGAAGCTGTTTATGGAGCGATTTTGTTCGTGCTGACACGATTTATAGGGATGTCAGTCGGGAGTAGGTCATTCCGGCAAATATCGACTCGGACGTCAGTTGTGAATGTGTGGCGTCAGTTGCGCTTGGTCGGTGAAAAAGAATCTGTAGTGAAAAAAGCGGAAACGGAAAGTATGTGCAGAGAGAGCTAATACTAATAGTCCCCGAATTTTTTGAACCTTAGTTATCGTTGTCCCGGACCTTATTTATTCTTCCTCTGTTAGTTAGTTAGTTAGTAAAGTAGTTTTCTATGTGTTTGTTCGTTATAGTAGTCATTTCATAGAAATAATTCATAGACTTGAGATGCGCCGTTTCCTTTCTCGTTAGCCTGATGTGATGGATGTCTTGGTGAGCAGTTTCGTTGGTGAGCTTGATGTCGTTGATGAGCTTGGTGAGATGGATGAGGCTTTGGGCTTGAGAGAGATGATACTTGAGTCGCCGTGAGTGCTTTAAAGACTTGAGAGCGGATCTTGCCTGTGCTTGTGGCAACTGGAGTTGAGGAGAGTGGATTTGATGCTGACTTGTCCATTTACATTTGCGTGGACTCTTCCTCTTTATCCCATTTTCAGGCATCAAATCAAGCAAGTATATGCCCTCCAATCTTATGGCCACCATCACAAAGAAAGGAAAAAATGACATTGCAGTCCGAAAGTGACTTGACTCGGCGGCGGGGTAAGGAGCGCTCATTCAGCAGGGCAAGTAGCGTTCATTCTGCATTGAAGGCAGTATCATCAAGTAATTTGTTGAGTTGTCCATTCTCAGCTCCTGGCAACCAACCAATCACCGACTGTCTCTCTGAAGGATGATCATCTCTAGTTATGATCAAGTGAGTCTCTCTGTTACGATCAAGAACATAAGATCATTACTGATATTGTAGTATGCAACCATAGACCCTGCAGCGTCAAATGAGTCATGAATTGATTGTGTTTCAAGTTGTCGCCGTGTCTCAAATCTTGATGAACAAGTGATCTTGGGGCGGGAAGAGCTACATGTACAGCACTTTACTGAGAACAAGCTAAATTCAGCACTGAGTGCCTCCTTTATAATTTCTTGCCTAAGTTGCTTGAAGTTGATAAATATGAGCTTTGGGTCATACATCTAATCTGTCGTGTTGATGATCAAAAATTGTGCGGTCAGTCTTCAGCTTCCAAGTTTTCAAGAATTATTTATAGATTCTGCCTCAAGTGAGTTGGCAACTCAGATTGGTTATGCCATCCATGGCAAGCCACATCTACAGTGCCTGATGCGGAACTAGCTCAATCGACCACTATTAGCACTTGCTTTCTTTCAATCCCGCACTTGGATCCCGGTACAACTGATGAATGAAATACCATGTTGTTTCTCAGTTATTCCAGTGAGTGGCCAATGTCAAATACAATAGTCTCTTGTGAAGGCACACAAGTACCGGGTATCCTAATATTAGCCTCAATATCAATTGTAACACAAAATGAACAGGTTCGGGAATCTCAACAGATCACCTGCAGATCTTGCAGATCTTGAGAAGATCAGATATAGATAGCACTGGCCAATAGAATATAAAAAGGGTCATAACATGTTGTAGCCCTCACCTCTCAACCAGCCAACACAATGACCCCAGATGAAACCCTGTTGCTCAAGCATGCTGGACAGGTCTTGGTTGAAAATTTTGCCTCAGCGGTTGGTCCCTGCTATCAGTAAACATCTCCAAGTCTGATCAATTTTGACATCTGGTTAGGTTGTCCAGACCTTCTGCTATGGTGCTGAACATCTCTCTATGAAAAGTCTCATCTTTGTTACTGACCAGGATGCACCAGGTGTCTATGTGTTGCTGGCATCTTTGGCAATGTATCACTTACTCCTGTCAGTCCACATTGAACTTTGAGATGTTGTACTGACTTTTGGCGCAGAAAATGCAACAAAACAACTGCCACCTGGGCTCTTTGTGCGCTATTGACTGTGATCTTCCTCATCACTACTGCATCTTTCTGCTTAGAGGTTGCAATTTGCTTCAAACTCATGATTGGGGCTCTTATTGATAACCCAGAGTTGGAGCTGTTAGAAAGACTAGAAATTGTCGATGCCAGTGCTTCACTAATTCGCCTGGCGGATGAATGGTTAAACGGAGGTTATAATTCACTATTGGTTAGTCACACATACAATTTTTCTTCAACTGACCAATGTCATGCCAAACCTGGTAGTTGATTTTTGGGGATGGTATTGTTGTTTGGCGAGCCTGGGCTATATGGCATGACCAACGTAGTGTTATAATCCTACCAGGATTGACTCTACTGGCAACATTTGGTATGTTCTTTGTATCAACACTCTGCTCACTTGTCTCACTTGAATTATCAAGCCGTTTTCTTGGCAGGAAACATATTGCAAACTATCGCACTGGATGATGCAAATTTCATTTATGGGAATGCTGCAAATCTGCTCATTGCAGGTGCTACCATGAGCATTGTGACAAATCTGATAGCTATAATTCTTATTGGTCTCAAGACATAGTATGTTTTCTCTATTCCTTTTCTAATGTGTATTCTAATCCAGGTTAAGCCAGCACTGGAAATTTATGAAAGATACAATTGGACCAGGACGTTCAGCAGCTGGAAAAGTCTTGATGTTCTTGACAGAATCTGGCATAGTTTATATTGGATTCCAGGTGGGTTCTCTAGCTACTTGACCTATTTCAAAACCCTATACTCACAATTTAGATCATCGATATTTGTCTGGCAACTACAGATACCACAGAGGGCACTGCATTGGATATTGCAGCTCAGATATGGAATAATATAATGAGTACTGTCTCGGTGAGTTTTGTGTGTGTGTGCCTTTGGTTTTTTGTCATTGGTTACTCCTGAGACTTGTAAACAAACTTATATGGTAACTTGTAGGCCATTTACCCAAGTTTGGTTATCTTGATTGTGACCAATCAACACTCCATTTCTCATATCACACATGGATCTACTGGAGTTGCTGGTGGGGATAATCCAGGAACACACATCTCCTTCGCACATCCAGCTCCACAAGGAACAACAGACTCTACAGAGGATCAAGTGGAGGCTGCAGTTCAATCAATGATTGAGAGGCACCATGATATAGAGAAGGTCTCTGAAGCTTGAGAGATGAGAGATTTGGTTTGAGTAAAGTGCTTGGAAGTAGATATTTATTCAACTGGTTATACATAGTCCAACCGGATATACATAGAGTCTTTCCAACTATTCAATCAGTCATACTGTAGCGATCTGTACGGTAACAACTAGCTGAGGTACGTTATGAAAAAGTTTGATGGCCATGATAGCAACCGCACCCAAATTAGGTCAGGCGGTAACCAAATAAGGAAGGTGCGGGCTGAGTCATTAGCCCGCCTGGCAAAAAATTAGGCCGTTATCCGTTACAGTTGCTAGTTTTAGCAACTTTTGAGGGCCGTGTTATGCATTACGGTTGCTACCGTACAGATTGGTACATTATGTAACCATTCAATTACTTATATGTAGTGAACAGAAGGAACACCGAGTCCAGCAGATTGCCAAAATGGCAATTATTGGCAGAGAGTGCAATAACTGATTCAATGATTATTGGGGTATTGTGTTTCAGGTGTGGGCTCTCCTGGTTTCACTGCTCCTCTGTCACGCTTTCAAATTTATGTGGGCCTGGGACTCAATAGACCAGTTCCTTATGTCTCTGGATAGATGTCAGTATGTTTCCCTAGATTGCACCTTCAAGAGCTCAATTATCTATAAGTAGCCAAAGCTCAAAGTACCGCAGGTGCAGAAAAAACCTGTAAGATTAGCCTGATATCACTGGAACTTTGGCTGAGTTACGAGTCCCACCCGTGGGAATCGTTTGTTGGATGTGAGCGAAATTCGGGAAACCATCATCAAAACCCCTAACGGGGAAACATCATATGACCCCTTTCACATGCGCATTTATTGACGCGCGGCTATTTTAATTTCAATTTGACCACGACCTACTTCTTACGACCCAGTGAAAAGCGGATCTGAGCCTATCTGGGCTCATCCGGGTACAACCGCTCTCATCTGAAAAATTAGAAATTTCGGACCATCTCGGAATTTGGCCGATTCTCGGATGGCATCCGAGTCTGTCTGAATGGAAAAGAGCTATATATTCTTTGTATTCTGGATACATCCGAGTATATCTGAAGCTACGGATGGCCCCAGATTCTGCTTCCCGGATCCCCTGCCACAGAGCCAGCCTATCGTGACACAAGTCCAACCACGTTCGAGTCCCCCAGACTGATGAATATGCCGGTAGACGGAAGGAAATGGATTTCACTGAAGTGACTGGGAGAAGTCGTGAAAAAGTGTCTCTGAAGGAGTTGTCAGTTTTTCAGCTAAACAAAGCAGTAATATGCGGACCTTTTTGAACGAGCTTGGTGAATCAAACTGGAGCGCGACTATGAGCAATGCAGAAAGCAAGAAAGAAGAGCTCACCAATATATGGAAGCAAGCTGTTACAGTCGATGAAAAGATGATTCATCCGAGTCGTCGTCCTAAACGGCCTGATCAGCTTGGATACGATCTACGACCCAGAGAGGACATACCATTTCAGCCCATGCCGATAGCTTCTCCGACGTGCATACATGCACAGGTAACAATAAAGATTCTTGGAGCGGGAGAAGATCAAGTACAGATATCGGCGAAGGACAGGGAGATTTGACTGACTGCAGATTGTTTTACCATGGAAATGCTGTACGATCTGGGGTCAATGGTGTCCATTTGCATCAAGAATCACATGACTTGACCGGCTAAAAGATTTTCGGCTGTTGGAGGCCATTGGAGAAATTGACGATACCAGGCTTTGAGATGACGTGGCACCGTAACATTCCTTTTGAAGCTTTGAAGGTCCTTTGTGACAGGTATTTGGGAATGAGGAAGCATAGTTAGCCTGAATTTGCTGGTCTTGAGCGAAAGGTATGGTTTTGGACTGTCTGTTGTCGTGAAATAGTAGAGCGACTGAATTGGAGCCTTGGTTCCTGAGCTTCGCATCCTTGGAGGTCCTTGGCCAGTCAGCTGTTAGCTGGAGGTCTTGAGAATTGCTGGCCTGGATGCTGGTGAATAATGGCGAAGAGAAAGGTGGCCAAGGCGACGTTGACGACGGCGGTCAGATGAAAGAGCAGACGGTGGGAAAATCGGCAAATGGCGTCATGAATTTGAATTTTATTATTTTCTTTCAAGTCGCACGAAAGCAAAAGCGACACTTGCATTCAAAAGGATCACTGCCTCAGAATAATTCAGATGGCTCCGGATATTCGCTGCCATTTCCGTGCTCTATCCCGATGTCTTTCCATTCTCAGGTAATTCTCAGATGACATCAGATGTGTCCGGATCCGGCCGGTTTCCTCACATGTTTTCAGATCCACTTTTCACTGGGCCTGCGACCTTGGTCTCATTAGTTAATCGTCGCTCTGCTCATTCAAACGGCCCTTGACTCAAAACCCTGCTCGGAGTGACATTGTGTGACTTCCAGACGTTTGCGGCCGCCTACTTTGCGCAAGCTGTGTGGCGGTCAAGATTTGAGCAGAATCTCATTGAATGAACATATATTTCACATTACTCTACTGCTGTAAATGAGAGCCCCAGCCTCTACAGGAATCAGGTTTTAATGTCTCCCTGTGCGGCCCTCCACCCTATTTATTAATTTATACTCTCATGTATTGTGTATATAGGATACTTATTCTACTTATTCTTGTTTTGGTAGTCGGATTATAAACTACTATTTCCATCTGTTTGTGTCTGTGGGTGAAACAGTGAGGATGTGGTCCTGACGATGTTTGTGGGCTTGCTAACTTGGGGAGTAACCAATGGGGGACTCGTATCTGCCACCGGAACGGTTGGCCTCTACCCCACTGGTTTTCTCTTTCCATTTGAAGGGGATATATCAGGCAGATATTTGAGCAATAGGCCCATTACAAGTTGAGTTGAAGATGTCATGGGAGTTTACTGCGGACATCTGTCGGCTAGAGGCTGCTCTAGTCCCGTAAATTAGATTCAACGGCAGATGAAGAAAAGTCGAGTCTGGAGTTGATGACGTATTGACTCGGGGTTCTAAAATAAGCGGTGCCGATGAGCGGCTTAGCACGCGATTCACCTATTTTCAGTGCTACCGCGTCAACCTGTTTCCTCTACGCTAGAAAATGGCTGTTCCTGCGTTATAGTCCACCAAATCTCAAGCGGAAAAATACCCATGACTCATTCCACCTCTCATTTACCCCGAAGCACCGCTACAGTATTGGGTCCGAAAAATGGGTGCTGTGCCAAGCAGCCAAAGTTCCACCTATAGAGGCACGCTAAACATCACGTAACCCCCAGTATGGCTATTTGATTGTAGGAGCGTAAATAGCCATCGAGGGGGGTACGCTAGTGTAGTGCTCATGCAAAATCCCAATTTGTTTCTGCGCAGCGGAGCTCGCTCGACGCTGGTGAAACGGAGACAAAGAAGCGGCGAAGTCGAAGAAAGATTGAATGGTTGTTTCGTTAGAGGTGTTTCGCTTGGTGTTGACGCGAGATTGGAAGGAGCTTGTTGGTTTGTCGCGAATATGGGAGAGATGGGGGATTTTCGAGGTGGCAGTAGCGGATCAAAGAGCGGACTGGATAAAGAGACTTGTCGGGACGGTTCACCTATAGAGGCACGGGGACGGTTCGTTGGGATTATTTGCTCGACGCTGGTGAAACGGAGACAAAAAAGCGTCGTCGGGATTGTTCGTCGGGATTGTCTGGTCGTGAACAAGGACTTTCTTCACACAATTGCAGTTGGAAAAATTAATAGATATCACATTTCAAAGGATAGCAAACGACAACACGATAACAATGAGAGAAGACAAAACTCGGATTCAAATGCTCATTTGAGCAAAAGCGGTGGTTAGAATGTCCATTTCGACACGGAAATCGCATTCGTCACAATTGACGCAGAAAACTTTAGCGATAGGGCGGCTAAAAGAAGGCGGTGAGTCGAAAAATCGCAGAAAGAAGTTGGTGGCATACCAGGTGCATCGAATGAATCTGTGTGGAACGAAACGCTGAATGAGAACTTTGGCGCAAGGGCAGGTGGTCTGTAAGATAAAAAGGATCAGCAAGACCAACAATAAAACAAGATGAAGGCTTACATAGGTCCCTTTTTCTTCATGACCACAAATAATACGCGGTTTGGGAATAAGCTTGTAGGTCTGGTCCTGCACAAGAATGTCAGTAATCCGGGAATGGAGAAAAGCCAGAGAACTTACCTTGTTGGCTGGAAAATAGGACAATGGAATAAAATGCATAATTTCTTGGATTTCTAGGGGTTTCCTCAGCCCAGAAGCAGCATTGACAATATGGAAGCATACCAGGCAGCAAGTTCTTGGGATAGCTAAGAGCAGAAGGCAGTAAATGAAGCAGGAATGAGGGATGGCCACCGGAAGTTTGTGAAAGCCCGGGAATTTGATTGGATCCCGAGGTGACACGTGCCAGGCCACTTGACTCACGACGCTATCGGTTGCCGCGGTGACGGAGCCGGGTCAAACGCCCGATGGACTCACGACTTCCGAGGTATCCCCCTCGGCAACGGCGCAAAGCGCGTCGGGAGCGCCTATCGACCTAATTGAGAAAGCGGCGGCGGCGGGACACTGTCAAATATGACGAAAATGCTTATTTGGAGTTTTGAGAGACTGAGGGCTCACTAACCTGTCTACAGTCTGTTGGTCTGCTTAGTGACCGGTTGACAGCCGTCGACGGAGACAGCCGTTCCGTCCGCCAACTGTCGATCCTGATGGCACCTCGGCAACGGCACAAAGCGCGTCGGGAGCGCCTATCGACCTAATTGAGAAAGCGGCGGCGGCGGCGGGACACTGTCAGATATGACGAAAATGATTATTTGGAGTTTTGAGAGACTGAGGGCTCACTAACCTGTCTACAGTCTGTTGGTCTGCTTAGTGACCGGTTGACGGGCCGTCGACGGCGACAGCCGTTCCGTGCGCCAACTGTCGATCCTGATGGCACCTCGGCAACGGCACAAAGCGCGTCGGGAGCGCCTATCGACCTAATTGAGAAAGCGGCGGCGGCGGGACACTGTCAAATATGACGAAAATGATTATTTGGAGTTTTGAGAGACCGAGGGCTCACTAACCTGTCTACAGTCTGTTGGTCTGCTTAGTGACCGGTTGACGGGCCGTCGACGGCGACAGCCGTTCCGTGCGCCAACTGTCGATCCTGATGGCACCTCGGCAACGGCACAAAGCGCGTCGGGAGCGCCTATCGACCTAACTGCGAAAGCGGCGGCGGCGGCGGGACACTGTCAAATATGACGAAAATGATTATTTGGAGTTTTGAGAGACTGAGGGCTCACTAACCTGTCTACAGTCTGTTGGTCTGCTTAGTGACCGGTTGACAGCCGTTCCCGTCCAACAAAATGATTCTTTTGAAGGCTTTGTGTACCAGCCACACTGATACGGACGAAGATCGGATGCTTTGCTGTGATGCTTGAAGGACACCTTAGGCAAAAAGAAGCCATAGATGGTCTATATTTGTGAACTATAGGTAAGAGTGGAAAGGAATACAAGGAGAATGATAGCGGCTTACCATTTGAGGCTCCAGTCCTCGAGTACACAAACAAACGGAAACAAGCTTACCCGGCAATTCTAAGCACGGGCACATAACCTTCAAGACTGTGGCGCTCATCTCCATTACAAACCAGTAACCTGAAAGAAGAAAAAATTTTGTTGGCCTGAGGACGTCCATAAAAGAGGCGTTGTACCTGGCTGACAAGATAATTATCATACCGAGAATATAAAGAGTGTATTGGTCCTGCTCGAAAACAGGCCGGGGACTCGGTCCAGATGTCCGCAGAGGACCATCCAGGTCCTGGCCAAAGGAGCAGAACCGCTGGGACGAAATGAGAGGAGCGACGTGGAGGAGAAAATACGATTTGAGAGCAAACAATATGACAACGCTGTCCTAATATGGACAAAGCTGTCAAAGCAAACTATTACATAACCATAATTCGACGCACAAATGTGGTGATATTCAAGATACATAGAAGATTATCACACGAAATGACTACTGTACTGGAGCAGCGAATAGACAACAATGTACACGAAAGATGGAAGATAAATAGCGTAAAATGTACAGGAAAAGGACCAATCAAGGGGGCGTCACGTGCAAAATCCCGGATATACGGTTGGTTGGTTGGTCCGGTCCCGGGGCCGTTAAAATTTTTCCCGACCTCCTTCCCAATTTTGGTTCCGGAGCCTCAAAATCGCCCAAATGGCTGAAGAAGTATTTTCCTATTCTTTTTCCACCTTATATACGCTAATATCTACCATAGCTGGTGGTAGATTCCCATGGAAAGGTGCTCTGCCCTAATTGCCACGAGCTCGTGCCTGTCGGTCAAGCTGGAATAGGCAACTTTACTGCTCGGCACCTCAATTCCGACAAATGCAATAAAAATCGGGCCAAGAAGGAGAAAGCAGAGAAGCTGAAAATAGCCAAGGAGAAGACCACTGGATTTTTTGATAAATTCCGGGTAGCTGGAAAAGCCTCGTTGGTCATGTCCAAGGCCAAGGCACCCAGCATTGTCAAATCAGCTCTCCGCGCGCCTGCGACCAATCTTATCACCCCCGACGCATCTTCTTCAGTCGCAGGTCCATCTTCTATTCCCACCGGTGCCACTGCGTCATCCAGCTCGGGTGCTGACCCTCACGCTGTCAAACTCTTGGCTTCCTTTCTCGACAGAATCAACCAGCTCCCGAGAGATGTTCCTCAAGCCCCAGACAATCATCCTTTAGCCCCATGGTCCGTTGATCCAACTGGTTGCGTTCCAGAAGGCGAAGATGCATGGGAAACATACAACCCAGGATTGGACATCCTTTTTCAGCGTTCTGCAGAGGATATGCTGGAATTGGTTTATGTGGGAAGCAAGGGACTGGTGGGACTGCACCGTTTTCTTGTTTATCTCGTCGAGAACCATCGGATTAAAGGGGTACTGCTGGAAGGAAAGCTTGAGCGTCTGATGAACGCTATGAATTCAAAGTACGTCGCAAAATTTCTGTTTCTTGGTGCATACTCATTGTTTTGTGCAGATATCCGCTCAATGGACCTCCCTTCTTGGTTGAGAAGCCAGTTTCGGAACACGAGACCATAGACGTTGATGTCGAGCCCGAGACCATAGACGTTGATGCCGAGCCCATCATTGATGTCAATGCTACCACAAAACCCCTTGCTCCGACTCTACCTTCTAACCAGCAAGCCCTCTGTCCCGGGAATGTTATCGACCTTCCGGCTGGACTCAGCGCGCATGAAGCATATCCCTTCGGTATCCATATGGCTATAGGAGACCCTTGGGATTATTCTGTGAGCAACGGTGTCCTTACCTTGCGTTCACGGATCTGCGAGGTTCTTTCGGCCAGTGGAGAAGCTTGTCGACCATGCAAGGGTCTTCAAGACCATGTTCACTATGCTGGAATCATCCGTCGCATGCATGAAGGCGTCAAGGAAGGGTCGCATCTCGCATATTACGGTGTCGGCAGTCTTATCACCATTGCTCGAGCAAAATCAAACACGATTCGCGACCTTCGTTTACGGCGTCTCAATGATCAGAAGAAGCTTGGGCGAAAGGTTACGACGTTGGAGCTTCACAAGAAATGGCTCATGGCAGTCGGAAGCGGCAAGGTTCAGCGAGTGGACCGACTTGTCAGTGCTGCTCTAGCACGCAAGGCTGGAATTGGCAAAATACTCAAGCTGCACTTGGCTGCTTCCCAACGTCTCTATCGACAGGTTCGGAACGTCAATTACACCGAGGATGATACCCTAATGGGAACACTCATTTGGCGTCTCGGTGGTGCACGGCTGGCCGGAATTGCTCATCGGGCCCTCGGTCTTCCTTCTCTCAGCACTCTTCGCCGTCGTAAACGGATACAGCCTATCATTGCCTCTCCCGGTCAACCCACCAAGACCGAAATGGAGAAGAATATCGAGTCCTGCTTCGACGAGTTGAAGCCAGTTTTACAGGAGAAGAAAGTCGTTCATCAGACATTGATGCTAGACGAGCTAAAGGTGGAAGAGAGGCCACGTTGGGATGATTGTTCGAACAAGATTTTGGGTATTTGCCGTGAGCATGGTCACAAAACTAGCTCAGAGTTTACCTCGGAAGCAGAAGTAGACATGTTAATCGAGAAATTACAGTCAAATGATATACATTTGGCTAAAGAGGTACGCTAGCTATGAAAGAAAACCTGAGATTCCTCTTCTGAACCATTGTCTCAGGCTACCGTTGCTGCAATTGGATTGCTGAGCAAAGAAACACGGATCTATAGTGCTCGTCCATTCTTGGTCTCGGGCTCTTGCAAAGAGGAAAGCGGTATAGAGCATGCAAAGTTGATCAAGACCGCTGTCGAGGCCAGTGATTCCACCAATGTCCGAACAGTCTGTATCTGCTCAGATGGTGAATCCAGACGTGGTCAGGCTTTGGTCATTGAGACCATGAAATCAAAGCTGAACAAAGAGGAATCTCCCGAGCTCTTTGAGCTCTTGGAGATGCTCGAGTTCCTTGATCTTCGTGTTGGAAAGGATGATCTAACCGCCGACAAAGATTACAAGCATATCTTCAAACGACTGCGGAATCTTCTTCTTCGTCTCCGTGGTATCAAGATTCATGGTGTCCACATCGGCCAAATCAACATTCGTGCCCATCTTCGCCAGAACAACGTCAGCCCAATCCGTATTGGCAGTCTTCTCAAACCAGAGGATAAGCAGGATGTCAAGTTAGCGTACGACCTGCTCAGCGAGGTTTGGGGTCTTCCTCATATTGAAGATCCAGAATCAGTCAAGCCCGGCTTTTACGACACTCGTGGGGCATTCAACACCCTTGGTGCCCTGTTCCGACACGTCATGATTCCTTATATCTGTGTCGACTTGACACTCTCAGAGCAGCTCATCCATCTCAGTGCTGCTGCTCACCTTTTGCTCGCTCTAATGCGTGAAGACGACAAAAAACGTTCCGAGTTGATGCCAACACAGCTCTACATCGACATCATGATCATGATAAAAAATGTCTACTTTTGTGTCGCCAAAGCCAAAGTTGACGATCCTACAGGCAAATTTTGGATCATTCTTTTAGGAACCGATCGTCTTGAAGAGCTCTTTGGGATTTTGCGAACCATGGTCGGCAATGATTCCAATGTTGATGTTCTGCAGCTTGCTTTACGTCTTACGGGGACAACCGAAGTTTCCACTATCCTTGCGCTCAAACCAAATTGGGACCGCGCACCTCGTCGGCTTAAGCTTCCCGCTCTAGCAAAGGATGGTTTTGTTATTCATGATGGAGTTGATCATCTCAAACCCGCATCCTGGCGAGGCAATGTCGAGGTTGCAAATGTCAATCTTCGTACGTGCTGGGTGCTTGGACGTCAACATATCGAGAAAGATTTTCCTCAGCTCAAGGAACATCTCACATCTGCCAGCAATTCCGACTCTCCTATTGATATTCTACATCCATTTGGTGTCGACATTGTTCACGCCGAGCGAAGCCAAGATGATTATGATGATACGGCAGAAGACTTTAATGAGACTGTGGACTCCGCCTCCGAGCCACCTCCAGAACCAGCGTTGGAAGATGCTATCGCTGAAGAGTTTCCTTCAGAACGATATGATCCATGTTTCGAGAAGAATGGGAAGCGCATCTACAAGGCGCGATTCCTGAACCAGAAGTTCAAGGATTTCCAAAACCCTCCAGCTGGATCGCGGGACCGCTTGAAACGCGTTGCCAGTGTTCCTCGTTACGCTGTGAAGGCTGAACTAGTTGACGAGGAAGTTATTGATGTGGATCCAGACGAGGGTCAACCAGTCATTTCGCTTGATCAGCCCATTGTATCGCTGATTCATTGTGACGATCACACCTTTGTCGCATGCGGGGAGGTCAATGATATCATCCATGACTTCCAGCATGTAGAGGAGCTAGTGCTCGATCTCCTTCAGGAACCTTCTGTCCGTGTCTCATTCCAGCTTCTATATCTCCGACCTGCGACCGTAGATGATGATTCAACCCTCCAGAACGATTGGGTATGGACCCGGAAGCGTGGTGAAACCTTTACCATCCCCGCTCATCTCCTTGAGGTCATTAATCCAGCTGTTTCTTTGAAAGACAAGGCTGGCCCCGCATATCTTTTTGACAGTCAGGTCCTCATGGCAACAGGTGCAATGATCTATGGACGAATGTCTTCTGAAGATGTTCGTCTCATTCCTGAAACTCCGCGGTCAACAAGGTTCCCATATCAAGAACGTTCAGGTACTTGGATTTCTATTTATACCGTGATTTCTGACTTGCATTTAAACTAGGCAAAGCATGCTTTGTCTGTCAAGATGACGAAAAAGCAGCTGAGTTGAGTGCTTTAGAGACATGTCCAATGTGTCCTCCGAGCATCAAACTTCCGAAATCTACATCAGCACTTCTAGCCCATAACGGTGCTCATTTACGCAAGGATCCAAAAGTTCAGGCAGTAGACGAGCCTTGCGGCTTTTGTCTACGTCCTGCGCCCGCTTGCGTCTTCTTTTTGAAGAAGGGAAAAGGTGCCGATGTTGGGATGCAGATCGACATGAAACGTTCAAACTGCCCTCGCCTTCCGCAGCGCTTTAAATATGCTGCTGCTGAGGTTTCCACTGATAACAGTCCATCTTCCAATGTGCCGATAATATGTCCATGGTGTCCTAAATCCTCACCTGCCGTCTGGAAGTACAACATGATTCCTCATGTCAGGTTTTGTCATTCCTATGTGAAGCTTTCTGATCACCAGCATAACTGGGAGATGGGAAAGACAGAGAGAGCGCAACTTGACGAGATTTGGAGAACTCGTCATGCTGTGAAAAAGACACGCAAGTCCAAGAAGCAGTCGAAGCCTCCATTAGTCATCTCCGAAGCGCATAGTACCCGTTTTGCTTTGCAGTAAGTCTTGAATTATATGTACTACATACACTAATCTTTTTCAAGACCCGATTCCCCGAATGCTAGTGACAATGAATCCGCCAACATGGACATGGATCCAGTTACGGCAGTCATAGCGCCACAAGACTCAGACCCCGACAGCGGAACATCTCGCGCCGCTTCTCCTGTTGCTATATTCGACGACTCTGATGATGACCAAGAAATGAAAGAAGCTCCAGTTTCCGTCAGGGTGGGTCAGAAAAGGAAAAGGGTCTTATTTCTTGTCGAGGATAGTGTTTCCGACATGGAAGTCGGTGAAGAGGAAAATGCTGGGCAACAATCTGAGATTGAAAAAGCAATGGTTAGTTTTATTTCTTGATTTAGTACAGCTCACCGATTGACCACCAAGGTTGACGACCCCGGGGAGTCAGCACAAAATCCTTTCATTGCAACGGGACTGACTACAAGGTCTGGTCGAGCAAGGCGTACGCGGGACCTTGGATTGCTCGGGGCCTGTGACTGTGGAGAGTCTGTAACCCTGGAGGAGCAGAAGGTCAGTCCAGATGTGATTCAATGCGCACGGAAAGACTGTCATACACAATGGGTCAGTTTCTTTTGCTTCTGCAGTCGCATAGGTCACTCACTGCTTATAGTATCATCTATCCTGCCATAAAATGGATCGCATTGTTGGAGGATGGGTTTGCGAAGTCTGTAGGAGCGATGAGGACAGAGGTAGGAAGCGTCAACGACGCTGATGTCACTGGTCATGTGGTAAATTACTATATATGGGCCGTGGGAATGCTTACGTGGTTGGTTGGTTGCTCAGCGAGGTCTCTTAAAATTTTTGCCAACGGTATATACGGAATTTTTTTCTTGAAACCCCCTTGGGACCAATGAAGGGAATATGAACAGGAGAGCGATTAAGAAAGTACCAAACGCGAATGGGCCAAGGTATAATCGACGGAAGACAGCCTAAGCGCCATGTCTTGGTTGAGATGGCGAAGACTGGGGTGGCAGATTGAAGGGCTGATACGCCTGCTGTTGAAATTGTGTCGCTTGCCACTGATGGTTCGCAGGCTGGAACTGTGGATTCAAAGGAGGAAATTGCTGCGGAGTCGACGGCGGAAACTGCTGTTGATTCGGCTGGCGCTGAAACTGCTGGTTTACAGGCTGAAACTGTTGGTTGGACAGATCGAACTGCTGGTTGGAAAGGTCGAACTGCTGGTTTACAGGCTGGAATGGCTGATTCGGCTGGAACTGTTGGTTCGAAGGCACCGATGTGAATCGGTTGGCCTGCTGAAACGACTGGTTCGCAGGGAGAAATTGCTGATTCGTCATGGCAGGCTGGAACTGCTGGTTGGACTGCTGGTTCGCAGGCTGGAATTGCTGATTCGACTGCTGGAACTGCTGATTTACAGGCTGAAACTGCTGGTTCGTCTGTTGGAATTGTGTGGAAGGATGGGACTGCTGATTCAACTGCTGAAACTGGTGGTTCAGAGGCTGAATCGGAACAGATTGCTGCTGGTTGGATGGCGGTCGCTGGTTTGGATGAGTAAAGTCGGTAGATTGCGGCTCGATGGAGAGCGAAACTGGATTCGAGGAAGGACCTGGAGACAAGGAGGAAAGCGGACGCCTAGAAGAGCCTTGATCGCGAGGGCGTTTGACCTGGCGGTGATCAAGTTCGTCCAGCTCTTCAGCAGATCGCTTGTTGGAGGTACCAGCTAAAAGAAGAGATCAGTTAACGACCGCAGATAGCAAAGCCATGACGAACCTGAGGACCAGCCATCTCCCTCGTTTGTCTCTTCCTCCTTTACCCTAGTGGATCTCGGGCGAAGGTGGGGCGGAGAGAAGACCAGTTCATGGTCGTCTTCCTCATCAGACTCCTCGTAGTCAGCGCCCTCGAGCTTCTCATCGATGTCCTCCAAGATATCAGGCTGTTTTTTCGATTTCTGCTTCATCTTCCGCTCAACCTGGGAGTTGGTCGTGAAGTGGACGTCCTTGTGTTTTCGAGAAGCTGCCGCAGGGGGAGCAGGAGGAGGAAGACGTGCTGGACCAGCAGAATCGGAACCCTTCCCGTGGAACAGGCGCTTGCCTGCTACGTCGGTGGAATCCCATGGCGGTGAAGTGAAAACCAAATAAGGAATTTCGCCATTCCTCATGGCTGTGAGCGAAGGTTAGATAAACCAAATCGAGCCAGACCTTGACATACCTTCAGTTTGAGACGGCGTCAGCTTGATGAACTTGAGGCCATTAGGACCCTTATCCAACAGTGCCGCTTTCAAGCCGAGCTTCCCCCTCTTGAGTACAGCATGTCCAAATCCAGCATTCGTGACCTTTTTCCCTCCCTTCCTCTCCGACGTCTCACCGGGAGTCGGAACACCATACGGCCAGCCGACGACTTGGATACCGTCGTCAAGATTCTTTTTGTTCATTGTTGACCAGGGAAGGGTGTCGATTGGCCGATTTGAATCACACTTAGCTAAAATTTGGTTCGTCAACAAGATAAGCGACACTGAGAGATTAGACTCACCAGCCAATTGACCGAACAAAGCGCGAATCTCTGCTTCAAGATCCTTGTCGAGATTCGCTGCTGCGCTCCCAGCGGATACAGCCTCTTCCGAGTTCGCTGTCTCAGAGGACTTCTTGTGCGCTTTGATGAACTGGCGCATATTGTCGATGTTGACCTCTTTCGAAACAGTATGCCTGCAGATTCGTCAGTCGTGGCTCGGGAGCGCGAAGAAAAAGGACTTACAACGTCGAGGCCTTCATCATAGTTACAAGGTCAGAGAGCGGCGTCGGAATGAAATCACGAAGAAAGTTGTCCAAACGAGGGGTCACAAAGAAAGACACATGGCTGCGGTCCTCTTCGATAGTGTCGCCGACGGCAAGGATAAGGGTGTTGATACCCTCGAGCGTTTCCAATTGCTCAGCCTGAAGATCATGTCAGAATGTATACGAATAGAATAGAATATCAATGAGAAAAGACTCACCAGGCGTTTCATTGTGTCGAATCCATTCCTAAAAGTCCGAGTACGATGTTGACGAGTCTCGACTCTATCGTTGTCTATCAGCTGCGAATGTAGATCCAGATATTCTTCGCCAGTTTTGTCGGTGTACTGTTGGGAGAACTCGGTATAAGCCGCAGAGGAATCTTTGGCGGTCATCGGTTCCCCTAAATCCCATGAGATAAACTATGCCAGCGAAAGATAAGGGACTTTACCAGAGATGTAGCCGGGAATCCACTTGAGGCGCTGCTCGTCAGAGGCCTTCAACATCTTCTGAAGCCTATTCCAGTTTCTCGGTCCATGGGATTGAGGGCGAAGGAGACGAAAAATATAGTCGGTACCGCATTTATTCTCTATAGCGAGAGTAGCAATGTTTTGCTCTATCAGCTTGATTCCGTGCATAATACGAGTTTTGGTGGCATCGCTGATTCGTCCTCGTTTGCCTTTGATCTTTCCATTCTCTTTGTTGTCCTCGTCACCGCTGCCGAGCTGCTCGTCGTCGCTGTCCGAGGAGCCATGAGGAGAAATGCGAAAAAGGGGTGGCGGTTCCAGTGTCGCTTGATCAGCAGCACAAGAGGGAGCTCAACCAAGGGAACTTGCTCCTTGGGAAGGCACGAAGGGGACTGAAGCTTGGGGAGGTGCGACAGGGACTGGACGACCGTCGTCGCCATAGTACTGCTTATATTCAGCACTCCTCTCCTGCGGTTTCAGCTCCTCAGCAGAAAGAGGTGCAGAAAAATCGTATGTCGTCGGAAGAGCTGCGTTCGACTTGGTGTTGAGGCCGGGGACGTAAGATCTCGGAGCAATGTAGCGGCTCTGAGAATTTTGCTGGGTAGCCAAGCCAGGATCGTAAGACCCTTGACGATTGGCTTGGGGCTGAGGGTTTTGCTGTTCAACGAAGCCAGGATCGTAAGACCTTGGACGATTCGTTGGGTACTGAGGATTTTGTCGGTTGTCGAAGCTGGGATCGTAAGACCCTTGACGATTAGCTTGGTGCTGAGAACTTTGGTGGTTACCGAAGCTGGGATCATAAGACCTGTGAAGATTAGCTTGGTGCTGAGAATTTCGATGGTTACCGAAAGCAGGATCATAGGATCCTTGACGATTGGCTTGGAACTTGGAGACGACGGGAATGCCAAATTCTGAATTGGAGGGAGCAGAAGGCTGGGAGAGCGTGCGAACACCGCTTGGACCAGGAACCGGCGATGAACTTCGATTGCGGGCAGCAGAGCGACCTCTGGTCGGGGTCCGCTCGTCGGCAGAAGTTGCTGTCGGAGCTGGAACAGCGGCTCTGCGGTTCTTTGCCGCTTGGACAATTCCAGTTGTTGCATTTTTGGAGGGGGTGATGGTATTTCGCAATCTCTTGGTATACGGACCTGGCGGTGTCTTGTACTTCTCATTCAGAGAAGAGTTGAACAGATCTTTGTCGACGCCATATTCCGCATCGCTATCCACAGGGCTGGCGTTTTTCTGAAAAAGAGATGAGCCGGTGTTCCAGCAGTCCAGACCCTTGAGACGTATGGTAGTGGGCTTGGGTTTGGTCTTTGATTTAGCCTTGAAACGTCTTGTTTAGCAAACGAATGAGAACCAAAGCATAGATCGACATACCGGAGACTTTTGGCAGTGGCCTTTCCACCTCGAGCCATTGATATTTTGCAATACACTGGAGGAAATTTAATCAAAGGCATGGAGAAAAACCTTTCACGTACGAGAATCGAGCGCACAAAGGAGAGATACGGGAAGCGGCGACGGAATGGCGAAGGCTACATCGTTGAGACAAATCGACGAACACTGAAAGGAAAGAAATCAGTGTTTTGCACATCGAAGAGGAAAATTCAGCACATACCGCAGGAGAAAGCACAGAAAGAAAAAAATTGAGCTGATATACTGGAACAGCAGAGACGGAGACGCGTCGAGATGATTTTGGTAAGAAGCTGGGGGAGAAAGCCAGGAAGGGCGAGTAAAATCGCGTCCCGATGTCGCTTCTTTAAGGAAAAAAATCTGGTAGAATCGTCCATGCCTGAAGGTAAGGCTAACTGACAGATTCAAGCCCTCCGCTCTACGCTGGCGCACCACCCTTGATGCAACACCCGCTAGATCGCTAGAATTATACTTTCGCTAGATCGATAGATTAAAAATCATGCCAAAGAAGCTTAGAAAAGGCGCAGCTCACCCAAGTTTGTACTGGTGACTGCAGCAACCAGTGAATCCTGCTCTGTCTCACTCTGTTGAAGAAGAGCAGGAGAGAGGCGCCCCATAAGGCTTGGAGCGCTGGCTACATGGGAGACGAGACAAAGAAATTGGGTGCCTGGTTACGAAAAGCTAGACCAAAATCACCGCCCGCACGTGACCCTCCAAAGCATCGCGGCGTTTATGTAGCTTCATTTTTATCTATCTATCTAGATCCATCCTGGTCCATGCTGCCTTCCTGGGACAATCGAATCCGCGGACACGACTGACCATTTAAAATCCATTGAACAAAGGTGCCTTGTTGCTTCTCCTTGACTACTCTTTGCCAACATGTCTTTTTGGCTTCATAGCAATGCCTCCGAAATTGTCGTGCATATCAGCGCGGCTGGCATGCAAAGTCTGCAAACAGAACATCCTGCTTCGGGTGCATTCCTTCCACCGTCTTTCTCATCCAGCACCACTAACCAAGGACATAGAGTACTTCATCTTTAAGCTGGCTCCTTTGAATAGCCTTGATAACGACTCCGTCCTGCGTCTGGGAAAGGCCAGGCCTTTCAACATGGGCTCTACTACAGATACCTCAGGCAATTACAGACTCCAAACCGACCGGAACGTCCATTTCATTGCGCCTCCTGATGGTTGGTATGCCGTCAAGGTTGGACGCATTCCCGGGGTCTATCGTGGATGGTCTGTCCTCTTTTTGTTCTCATTCTCTGCCGACACTGATGAAACTAGGACCAACACGAT
Source organism: Mycena floridula (assembly GCA_029320655.1). Taxonomy (NCBI): domain Eukaryota; kingdom Fungi; phylum Basidiomycota; class Agaricomycetes; order Agaricales; family Mycenaceae; genus Mycena; species Mycena floridula. The sequence continues at coordinate 300,055 of JARIHS010000048.1, forward strand.
TTGCTCTGCTCTGGCTGGTCTGGGTGAAGACGCAACTGAATGGAAGTATTTCCCTCTTCGCGAGGAAGCCATTGCGCAGTACCTCGAGTGGGCTGCTGCAAATGAACTAGAGATGCTCAATGCAGACGGGACTTACCGTGCTTCATTCGGTACCTATGTCGACTTAGACAGAATGAGCGACAGCGGAAGTCAACTTGACGACGAGGAGACAGAGACGACTTCACTGGTGAGTTTTCTGTATTCTTCTCTGGCCTTTACTTAGGTCTTACTCAGACTGGCAGCTCAGAGACGCAGTTGAAGCTCACCTGAAGGAACTAGCCTCCGTTGACTTGTATGTTCCAGTTCAACAGCTTGCTTCCTGGCTCACTTCTTTCCTAGATTTTCACTTGAGCTCAGTACGACCGTCATTCTATTCTTCCAAGACATTCAGACTGACCCTTCCCTAGCTGAATGGTCGGATGACGGATGGATCCTTCCGCCTTCTTCAAGTAAGTTGGGTTTCTTTGGCTTTTCTGCCGATATTGACTGGACTTCAGATGACACCATTTGGCATCTGGGTGGATTGGGAACAATTTAGTCACCGTGCAATGTCTTGTTAATCCAAAAAATATTATTCTGTTTGTTTGTCAATGCATTTGTTACACGTCGAGCACACGTGCTGGGAAATCTGCTGGGCCTCGAAGTCTCCAACTTCGCTTACTGGCTCAAAGATCCTCAGGACCTCAGGTACATCGGCTGCTGTCAAAAGAAAGCCACATTTGTTATCTAATGTCACTCAAGCTATTCTCGATGTTGCACGCGCCTCGTAAAGTTTTCCTCTAACTACGGTTCTGTCTTTGATCTACTGAAAAGGTTCTCACCTCTTACCTACCGAGCAACAATGTATTCCTATTCATAACGCTGGAATACAGTAGTCACCTTGGATTCCAAACGTTAAAGAAAGAAAGAAAGAAGATGAGATATAAAAAAGGATTTATTGTGAGTACAGTGAGGTAATCTCAGTCTCGAAAAAACTCTGCTTGAAAAAAGCGGCATCAGCGCACTTCAGCAGATCCTTCTGCATAAAGCCTGTTAAAATCAACCTTTGCCCTGCGGTGATCGGTGTCGAGCAGTGAGCGACGACTCCGGCGAGAACAGCATACATTTTCCCTGGGCGGACAGGGATTTTGATATTGAGCTGGGGAATGACGAAGAAAGCGCCTTCCCAATGTTCACCAATCGGCATACACCAGGTGAGATAGCACCAATCGTCAGAGAAGTCCAGGTGGATGATTTCGCTGGCTCCGTACTTGAAAGCGACACAAGAGAAGGCTGGTCCGAATCGTAAGGCCGGCTGTTCAGCATAGGCCTTGCCAAGAAAGCTGTCTAGACGTTTTGCAGCTCTGGAAGACTGTATTGAGCAAAGACATTGAGAAACAAGGGAAGGACGTACCGAACACCGCGCTCCCAAAGGTCAGGATGATCGTGTTGGAGAATGTTGTTCACTTTCTTGAACAAAGTGGCATTGAGATAACCCAGGAAGGCATCTAAAGCCGCCCTGGTCTCTGCTTTCGGATCGTGCGACTCTGTGGTGATATGAGGCCCTTTTCTTTTCTTGCGAAATTTCTCCCAAGAACCGACATGGGTAGCAGGAATAGAGGACCTCTGTTCCTCTCCCTTCTTCTTCCTTGGTCCCGTTGCCTCGTAGAGGTCGTGAAGTCGGATTATTTCGGCGGCGACAGCAGGACCTACACTGTCGAACATCTTGAAGAGAAAAGGCGGATGCGGAATGGAATCCTGAGCCAAAATGGACAGAATACGGTCAGGTACGTCGATTTGAAACAGCTCTTCGCCGTCAAGCTCTACCAAATGTATGTCGTCGATGGACAGAGGACATAGCTGCGCGACCGTGCTGCGAATGGAATCCTGGCACATAACATGATGCAGCAAATGGTAAGGATATTCCTCGAGGACCTTCTTGACTGATTTGCTATCTGAGCAATTGAGGTTCGACATAGCAGGAAAAGCTCACCAGTTCTGAGCTTTCGCGACTCGACACCGCGAGCCAAGCGGAGGCGTAGAGCAGCCTCTCTGGCCTCTCGTTTCTCACGAGAGCGACCACCACGTTTGGAGCTCGTGGACGAGCCAGCTCGCTTCCCCATGGAACCCTGAACAAAAAGGAAGGAAATAGGGAACAGGAAATATCAGGAAAAATATTCGTGAGCATTGTTTGGCTCTGTTAGGTCACCTCATGTTTTTCTTTCCTTCACACGAAAACCGATGCTCTCTCATCCGCATCCCCTCAGGTTGAAGTGCTTCCCACAAGGCTTTGCAGACCAGACCGCCACTGTTCAGCAGATACGGCGGTCAATTTGGCCGGTTAATTGCTATCCCCTCCTCTACGATGACTGCGGCGTGTCACAAGCTTTAGCATGTCCTTGCTGGCAAGCCCCAGGATTTTTTCTCACAGAAAGCCGACCTAATACTCATCCTAATTGGACAGATTTCGTCGGACCCAAGGTAATTATCGTCCTGTTGAATCTTCAGTATCTGACGACGCCAGCTGAGCTCTCTTTCTGTACAGAAGAGAGCTCAGCTGTACAGAAAGAGAGCTTAGCTGGCGTTGTTCTCCACTGACGAGATTGCTTTGGAGAATAGACAGACTGGCTGGGAGGCCTTGGCCGGCAGATTCAGCTAGGTTCCTTGTTACCATAGCACTAAAGTCGAAAACCCTTGTTTAGGAATCCGCCCATCTCTCGCCTCGCGACATGCTGGGAGATAAGTCTGCGCTCTGCGGCCAGTGCTGCGAGCGCATCACGGACTGTCTACCTTAACAGTTGCGCCACCGATTGCTACTCAACGGCATTATCTGCCTCGCGCTTCCCAGGAGGTAAGTGCTGGGACTGGTCTAAAGCAAGTCTCTGATTTCGTTTGCCTAGGTGTGGTCACCATGGGTCGAGGTCGATGCGCCGGCGGTTTCCCTTCAAGCCGATCTTCTTCAGGTCAGTGAACCGCACGACCGCTACGCTTTCTCACCTTCATGAGCTTTGTTTCGTATCTCCTCTGGCTCATGAAATCCAGGGCTGCAGGTTGGGCATTGTCCTCAGAGGCTACTGCGTCCACGCTGATCTCGGTTCTGCTGTTTTAGGTTGCATTTTTCCCTTGTTTTCTGTAGAACTTGTTGCTCTAATTTATCAAATTTTCAATGATTTCGAGCTCGTTTCAAGCCGTGAATCCATAATTCTTTGTTGTTCTGACCCTAATCTAGGTGCTCCGGCAGCCGGTATTTCGATATCTGGCGGAGGGAATCTCAACATATCTTGGTCCTAGGCCACCATCCTCCACTCCTTTGCTTAGATTTCTGGGAAAAGAGATCTGGAAAAATACCTGAAAAATCTGGCGGCAAAATCAGAGCTCCTGCTCTGCTCTGGAAAATCTCATGCGAAACGACCTTTTGGCGGACACTGCATCAGGTCTCTCATAGCAGCTTGACCTCAAATCATCACCTCACGCAAAGCTAGATGGCCAAACCCAAGCTCTATCACTCGGTTGCTGAACGCCATGCTGCGAACGCTGTTTACAACCACCGACACCACGAGAAGTCTGCTTTTTTCTTGGGTCTTCTTGCCGGCGATGCTCAAGTTTTTTATTGCAGAAACAATACGGCGATTAATCAACGACGACGGGAGAAATACAAAGGGGATCTACTACGGTAGGTCTGCCCTGCCTGCCAGCTTCTCTTTTGACCTTGCCTCCAGAGCAGAACGACGACAAGCAAAAAAGGACAAGGAACAACGTCTCGCTAGAAAGCGTCAGGCGATACAGTAAGAATAATACAAAATATACCGAGAACTATCCATCGATGTTTTGCAAAATATTTCGACAACTATCCAGCACCGCCACTTTTCATATATATCAGGCCTTGCCTTGCAGGCAGTCCGTCAGGATTTCAAATTACACTGGTGCCGGTGCTACTAATGCTCGGCTCTGTCACACCTTGATCTTTGCGCATTACAAGTCACAGAAAACCGCCCTTGTGGAGATAAGCGTGAACTTGTCTTAGTCTATTTATTTCATCACACACGTGCCGGTGCCATGGAGCTGATGTCATCTGTTCACGGTCGCCCTACAAGTCCTGTATTAATGGATAGCTAAATAACAAGCATACTACTAATATGATGAAGACCTAAGTTTTTTTTTGGAAGGTTCACTGTTGTCTCCTTCTTCCTCTTCCCTTTTCCTGTGAAAACGGCAAATCAGTCTCATCCCAACATCAGTCATGAATACACGTACCTCAATTCCATAAGCTGGTCGAGCGCCCAGCTCATATCCGCCACTGCTTCACTCCAACTGGCCTCTTTTTCTCCGCTTGCAGCTCCAATCCACCACCGAAGGCATATCAACAGGCTCAAAAATCCATTGACCCCAGATATCTTCATTGAGCTCCAGTCTCCGTCCCCTTTGCGCTCCAAAAAACCTTCGTTCGACTTTATACGCCAGTCCGGGTTCACGTGAATCCACCATAACCACCACTTTCTCGCAAAGACTTCACGATCCCCAATATCCGGTGTCGGAATCCGCTTTCGCTTTGTCCACCATTCGACCGCTTCAGGACGAATTTTCGCACCCCCCAGCTTCTCTTTGTTATAGCCTTCCTGTGCGAACCCAAAGCATTGCTCCCAGGCCCGCCACTTCATCAAGAGCGCTGTCCAACTCGGGTCTTCAATGCCCGCCAAACTGGCCTCCGCCTTCACCATCCAAACTGGCATGACGACTGCGAGCTCCTGCGAATTATCGTTGACCGTTGCAGTTTCAGGGAAGGTATTTGGGGATGCCGGCAGCTTTGGTGGCTCCAAAAGACGAGGTGAAGCGATTTCAGGGATTCCCGCTAGAGACGACATCGCAGATGAAGCTTCTTCAGATGGAGCTTCTTCATCCGGGAGAGTGCTCTTTGAAGTCAAAGCGATTGTACGACCAGACCGCCGAGGAGCAGCGTCCGAAACCAAAGCACTCGTTTCTGCCGCTCTCTTCCTCTTCTTCTCTTTTCTCTTCTCTTTTGGCAACAGGTCTCCCAGATCCCTCAGGTCATGCTGGACTCCCAAATCCCTCAGCAGCGCCCTGTTCCTTGCCATAGTATTCTCCCGAGTCCAAGCATACTCCGAACGAGCGGCCTTGGTGAGCTCTCGCATCCTTTTACGTTTCAATATGTCATCCAGCGCAGCGACTTCAGCAGCCAATTCTGCGCCCATGACGACTCCATCCGGCAAGGTTTCGGTCCCAGCTGCACCTTCGGCAGAACTATCTTTCTCCTCTTCCCCCATATCTTCGTCTTCGCTTGTCCATCTCGATGACGACGATGAGTCATCCTCATCAGAAGACCCAGCAATAGCAGTATGACCTTTGCCTTTCTTGCTGGGACGTTGGGATCGCCTCTTTTTGGACCCTGGCGGTGCGGTTCGTTCATCGTGAACCGTCTCGGCAACCAACAGCGGTTCAATCTGGATGGGCGCCTCTGGTTTATCCACATCCATTGCATCAAGGGTAATTAAACCCTCGAGATCCTCTGGCTGGACCATAGCATCTGCCGCTACGTCCACTTTCCATTCCGCTTGAGCGGTTTCGGCAGCGTCTTTGGGTTTATAGATGCCTCGCCCTGTTCTCTCTTATCAGTGAAAGTCCAAGTGTCAAATTCTTTGTCTCACCATTAGCTGCCCAGAGAAACTTGACGTAAAACGCCATCCATTTGTCACGAAAGGTCGCTGGTGACCACTCGGAAAATGTCTTCGGAACCTTGTCTTGTGTCTTCCCAGCATGTAATCTGCAAATGGGGTCGTCAATAATCAAGAGCTCTCTTTATTTCAGGACTTTACTAACGTGAGCAAAGTCCATTCAGCATCCAAATCGTCCGGATCCCTTGGCGGTGCACCTCCGACCAGCGTGAAATGGCATCCGGTGCAATGCCGCATTATGTTCAAGAGGGGCTGAGCGACTGTAGCAATATTCTTGCGACACCTGACAAAAATCAGCGGTCACAGGCTAGCTCCGAGACGCAAGAAAAAGCTCACTCGTCCTGAAGCTCCTCCGACACAAAGCTCTCAGTCGTCTTGTCATCAGCAATAGCCTTTTTGAAATCCCTGTGCACCTTCATCCTTTCGTCAAAATCATCGTCTCTTGCCTTCCTGATGTCTTTCTGAGTCGTAGCCGACTCCAGCTTGAACAGCTCAGCTGCAATCGCAACTCGGCGTGACAGAGCCAATCGTTTGCCCTGTGGGATGGATTTCTTTTTCCCATTGATGTTGTCGTCTTCGTCTCCTTCATCGTCGTCGTCTTCCTCCTCTTCCTCCTCGTCCTCTTCGTCCTCATCTGCATTGTCGTCTTCCTCGCAACCCGGATATCTCTCGTCATACAAAGCAGTGACTTTATCCACATGCTCGGCCATTGTCATGTAAAACTTGTGCTCTGCTGTTCGGCGGGGGCGTTTATGGTGTTTACTGAGCTGGCTGATCCAGTCAGAGAAGGGATTCCGAGTGACACGGCTCTCTCTCGTTTGTCGGTTCGAGAACCAGCGCTTCAAACGCTGAAGATTTTTTGTAAGCGACAAACAAAGCTGGTCATTGATGAAGAACTTGCTCACCTCTTCCAAAGCCTTCTTTTCTTTCACATCCTCCTTCATGGACTTGGCTTCCAAAGCCGACACAGAGGTTGCTTTGGAATTACCGTTGAAGCTGGCTGCGCCACCTTCAGCGGTTGTCGCCTCTCGCTCAGCCTTTTCTGGAACATCTCCTTTGGCTGCATCAGCGACGGCAAGGGCTCCAACACCTTTCCAAGGGAAGCTTGCCCACCAGACTGGGAAGAAATCCGCCCAGAAACCTTTCTTCTTTCCATCCAACGTGGTGTATTTCACGAACCACCGCTCCAAAAACTCCAGCTGCTCCCCGAAGAAATTGCCTTTGTTACCTCTCTTCTTCCTGGCCGGCTTGCTCTCAGTCTCCTTCTCCTTGTCCTTTCTTGTCTCGGTTTTACCGCTTTGCTTTTTTTTCGTTTTCGTTTGTGCTTTCGTTGTGGCTGCTACTTCAGCATCGGCTGTCGAAACCGCGACAGCGGCAGTTATTTTCGCTGATTCCTCGCTATCGATCGCATTCGTCGCAGAGGACATTGTATTGGAGAATTGATCCAAGACAAGGGAGAGATTGAAATTTTTGAAATAGAAAACGTCCCTAGCCTTCGATCAATACATCCACCACCCCATATGGCAGTTTCACAAACCGCTTTTTCAACGAACAGAAATTATATACTGCTGCTAGCTAAGCCTCAGTCAGACCGCAAAACGGTTCCAGTAAAACGTACCCAGTTGTTCATCCTCAGTCATCTTCCTTAATCTCCATCCTCTCGACATTCCTCCCGTTGACCCTGTACTCGATCGTCAAGTCCTCGCCATCAGCCGACTCCAGTGTCACGACAGCCGGGTGAATAAACAGCAAATCATTCCATGGGTTGTAACCCACCACGGAAAATTCCACCGTAACGTAGGGCCAAGGCTTGACCATAAACTGAAACCCTTGTTCAGCAAGCTCTTAACAGAAAAGAGGAAATAAAGATAATAGCAAGGGACCAACGTACATCGATGTCTTTTGGAAACAAAACTGTTACGCCTGGTAAATCCGTCATGCGATAGTAGATGCTCCTCAGCGCACGCCTGACTTCGGCAGAGAAAATACCAATGTCTGGCTGCGACTCTTCAGGGAGCACCATGTAGGGATAACCTGGGCCTGGAAAACTCGGCGGTAGCTCGTAGAAGTTCTCAGGAATATCCTTTTTGAATTGGAGACCTTCCTCGTAGGTCCAGGGACGCAGCTTTCCTTCCAATTTGTATTCACCTGCCTAACAAACAAGCATCAGCATTGTCTCTGCCGTTCAAAAGCAAAAAAGTACCATTCTGTCTTGAATCGATGAACGTTTCTGGTCTACCGAATCCATCAATAATTACCTGTCGCCGGTTATCTGCACCCGGTCTTTCAAATCGGCTAATGAACGGTGCTCATGCAATCCGAGACAGAGCTGACGCCAGCAGGAGAATGCTGCCTCCCGAGAATCGCACTTCTCAGCCGAGAACTCTCGTTTCTCTGCCTAGCAGACCTGCCTGCGATATGTAAATCAATGTCTGTGAATTTAAGAAACAAAACGTCGAACGAGCTCACCAGTTTTGATAAATCCCAGCTTTGGGCCCCCGAGCCACGACATACCACCTATCACGTCCGACAGTTTGAACTCGATGCACAAACGGAGTGCAGCCTCGTCTCTGATCATCCTCGATGCTAGTCGACATTGTCATTGGAACAGGGGGTGAAAGGTAATGAGCAAAGGCAGGTGCACGTGCACGGATAGATAACCGGTCCGGGAGACACCGAACCGACTTTCTTTTGTATCTCGATGACTTTTAAGCAAAGCATACTAGCTTAAAACTGGAGCGCGAATAGGCTATCTATTACCACACCTCAGGATCAACCGTTGAGAAAAACAGTCTGAGCGAACAACTTTTGACCCTGTAGTCAGATGTAGACACGAGACTATCAGTAGCTGGTAGGTCCAGATTCACTGACTCCACCGGAATCCAGGTCAGCAATCAAAAACGAATCCTAAACTGAATAGACTTTGTCTAGACAATAAACTACCGTGCCAATCGCGGTCAATTCTCGTCGCCACACACTCAGCCAACATCCACCAATTCGCCGAAACAGTGTTTCCTCGTTCTGCAGAATCGCTCAGATGGAAACAGAATCTTTCTCATATTACTTCAAAACTTGTTCATATGACTCTCAAGTTCAAGTTCCAATGTGAACTCCTCCAGTCTCTTTTCCTGTCTGCCGAAAGCATTCATCTGACACTTGTCTGACGAGCCCCAGCTATCAGCTATCAGTACCCGGACACATTTTGGCATTTCTCGTCGTTTATAATCATTTTTCAATGCGCTACTGTTAACGAAGTAGCACATCAAATAATCTTTTCAGGGAAACCAGTCTATATACGACCGAACCAGTCTAGCGCCAGGAGACCCTGAATTAGGGCAGTGTTCAGGTCGAAGCTCCATCGATATAATGCTTGTACTTGACCCTCATCATTTTCCAGACGTTGGGCAGTGAACAAGCCTGTCGTCTCGGTGTCGGTTTTCCTAGGTCAACTCTTTCATCATTGTGGCTCTTTGCAAGGAAAACTCACTGAGTGTGATACAGCTGATCCTTTGTAATGGCATGAGCAGTTGACGAGGTGCCTTTCACCATTTTTCAGCGATGCGGACGATGGGGCGGTCACCGGTGAAAGCAATAATTCCGATGGACCGGAAGGTACCTTGAAACCAATCCGGAAAGATCGACGTGAGATCTCGGAAGATTGTTGCCGGTCATCATTTCTTGATGGGCTCCACACTTGTTCCACTGGCAAGACGACCTCTTTTTCGGCCAACGCAAACCATAGCACGCATACTAGATAATAAAATGTATTATTTTCCTCCACTGACATTGGGGATTTCGTTGTCACCCAGCTCTTAATGGACGGCAGTCATTTGATATAGTAACATAATTGATTTGTTTCAAGTGAAAGTCAGGGACTACTCTACTGAAAATCTGCCACGAATGAACACTGATTTTTGTCACTGCATATTGGACTACAATAATTCATTCAGCTGCAGAAGGCTGCGCAAGGAATTCGACCACAAACCTTGGAAACTGGATTTACAGCTTAGAACCATCTCGCCTGGTTGAAAAAGTCTTGGGGGAAAAACTGGATACGGTTTGAGTGGCAAGATACATTTGAAAGAAGGGGCGGGCTACGTACCTTTCTCTTGGGCGCAAAGAGGACCAGGCCTTTTCGATGCCTTCAGTATCGGTTCTCTGGCTTGGTTGGAAGTAGTCAGCAGCCCAGATTTGCTCGACCTGTTCACCATCAGTCAGAGCTGAATACTGCTGACAGTGAAGCAGATGGCACGACTGTTGATGAGCCGCTGTATGAATGTAACCAGCTTGACTAAAGAGAGGTAGAGCTGACGGTGGTGTCTGAGACATTGGCGAGAGAGATATTGGCAAGACGTATTAAAGCTGAAGCAAGTCTGTCACAGAAGCGGACTTTGGCAGTATTTGGCTAGAGCACGTGCACTAGGACCTTCAACGCGCTTTGCGCTTTCACCGACTGTCGTTTTTTGTCTTTCTTGGTACTCTCCTTTCCTTATTTGTTTTGCCTATCAGCATAATGGGTTCCCGAAACTCGTCCAAATCCAAACCTTCTGGCCAGGTGAAATGGACAACTCGTAATCTGGTCGCAATGGATGCAGGACGTTCGACAACCGGACCTTGATTTGTGGTCCAAACCTTGTCGACAGACGGTCAACGCGTGACGAAGGCAGAGGCTTTCACGCTTCCCCCGTCTCCAGTCAAGAAAAGGCGTCTGGAGGAAGCAAGCCAGGTGGTCCAGGACCATTTCCAGGACAACGAGCTTGACTTGGACGAAGCTTTGCCCTTTGCTGGTATTTATGCCCAGTGGAATGAAGAGAGAGACGTTCACGTTGACGAAGACGTTAAAGCCAAAAGATATGTCGCCTCGGTAAGTCTGTCGCTGCCTGTTTGCAATTGAACAAGCTAAATTTTTGTTGGATGACAGGACGAGCCACTGAAAGCTTGGTTACCTTTTCGTGACGAATATCTAGCGATCATCGTCTCGTTGGAGGCTAGCAAATGGGCAGGCGAGCCATGCACACATTGTCCTGTGGGGTCGTCGCCAGGGCAGGCTCTGTTCCGCTGTGACGATTGTTTCGAGATGGTTCCGGTCTGCCAGGAATGCTGTGTTTACGAGCATAGTCAAATGCCGCTGCATATCATCAAGGTGCGAGCAATTTTCAGGATTTTCCGAAAAGATAAGCTGATGAGTGGTTTGACAGAAATGGAATGGAAATTTTTTCGAGAGGGCATCTCTGCAGTCCCTGGGCTTGCGCGTACAGCTTGGTCACGCTGGAAATTCACCCTGTCCTTCGCGTAAAGAGAAAGCAATCCCCTTCACCGTCATTCATACCAACGGCATCCACTCGGTCTCGGTCGACTATTGCCAGTGCCACATAGGAGCGACGACAGGATTGGAGTTCAAGGAACTATTACAGAATGAATGGTTTCCCGCGACCCATATCGAGCCAAGGACTGCAGCGACATTTCGTTGCATCGAGCAGTTTCATATCTTGACGCTCACAGGGAAAGTCACCCCTTTCGATTATTTTACCGGTCTACAACGCCTCACCGACAACACTGGGTGCAAAAAGATTCCAGTAGGTTTCCTGGGAGTCAAATACCAAGATGATCTCGGTTCTAATTGTGTTTTTCCAGGATCGATATCGCGAATTTTTACGTATTGGCCGAGAATATCGCCATCTCAGAGCTTGTAAGCGCGCCGGTCGAGCAAACAATGGCGAACGACCCATTGCTGACACAAAACCTGGAGAGCTTGGAGTTCAATGTCCAGCTTGCCCGCGTCCTGGGGTGAATCTCCCTGCCGAATGGATGGAGGCAGCGCCAGAGCGAAGGTGAGAAGATTCTATCTTTCGACTTGTTCCTTGCTTACAATTTGTAGGTTCATTTATACGCTGTTTCTTGCGATGGACGCTTGCTTTCGGTTGAAGCGGAAGATTGTGTCGAGTGATGTGAAGGACCCGGGTCTGGGTACAGGATTCGCGTATTTCGTAGAAGACCCGGTCTACCAGGCATATTGCAAGACATTGGGGGAGCAAACCCAGGTATGAATTGCTCAACTGCTCCAAGTTTTGTGCTCATTATGAATGGATCTAGATGAACTCTTGTACTGGACTTTCTGCCGTCGACCATGCCAATACCCGATTCTCGCGAGGCTATGCAGTTACCGGGGTCGGTCTCGGCTTGTGTGCAAGACATGAACTAGTCGCGATTAACGGTGTCGGCGATATACAAAAAGGAGAAAAGTTCGTCGCTTTGAAATCCGACCTTGCTTGTGGCGCTGATATAAAGGACAGATATGGAAACATGACTTACATATTCGCCTCCCTCCTACGGCATGTCTGTTTGATGCTGGCGATCCTGCTGTCGTATGACATAAACTGCCAGTTTTTCAAAAACTTTGTTGAAAGGGTTAGAGATCTGCCACCGCTTGTTCGCTTTGATGTCGTGTCGAAGATGTTTCGTTGGGCAATCCCTAAGCTGCATATCATGGGTCATAAGCAGTCCTGCCAACGGAAATTCAATTTGAATTACCTTTTAGGTGTAGGAAGGACAGATGGCGAGGGAGTAGAAAGACCTTGGGCAAATATTGGGCCGGTTGCAACAAGCACGAGGGAAATGGGGCCAGGTCACCGGCATGACACCCTCGATGACCACTGGCACGATTGGAATTGGCGTAAGATTGTGGCGCTGGGTGAGTTTTTGCTTTCTAATTGTTTCGTTTTGTTAGCTAACACTTGGGACAGGTAAACTGTTGCAACGAAGACGTGAAGATGCTAAAGCGGAGCGTGCAGTGCAAGAAGAAGCCTTTGGTGACTTTTCGTGCAACCAGCTAGCGCAACTGCCGGAATGGCGAGCAAAGGTGGAGGCTTGGGAGACCGACTCGTTGCAGCCAAATCTGTACAAACAGCTAGGGTCGAGTGAGTCAAAAGCGCACTTTTTCTTTTCGGTTGCTGATAAGGTTGGGCAGCGACGACACTGCAAGATGTCCGTTTGCGTCTTGCTCAAGAAGAATCAACCTTGGTCAGTGGAGGCTTCCCTGGGGTCCACAAGATATCACCAGCGGAGTTCATGGTCATGGCCTTGGACCTTGAAGAAGAGCAGTAAGTCGTTAAAGCTCCCTGTTTGGTATTAGCAGATCTCAGAGATTTCATAGGAGACGATTGAAACAAGACGTTGATCGTCTAAAGTCAAGGACAACGAAACAGACAGCCGACCTCATTGAAAAGAGGAATAAGGTCACTCGTCAGATTTCACGGTTTCGACCGCTGCAGACGATGTACATGGCTGTGACGGTTCAAATTTTGACCGATTTGGGCCAGGCAATTGGCAAGGACGGCGCTTCTGTTCCCGCACCGCCAGCAGAAGATGTTCGTCTCTTGTTTCCTTCGGATTTGACGCGAGAGCAGCGGGAAAAGGGAATTTGGCCGGGGTTGGAGGATATAGAGCTTCAGCTTCGGGATGCTCAGTGTCGAGATGCTTTGGACCAGCTGCGAAACCAGCTGATTATCAAATCTCGGCTCTTGACCTATAAAATCGTTCACGCCCGACACCAAGGAGCAACAACAAGGTCTCAAAGCTTGCTCGAACGCAACGAGTCCAAGATTTCAATGTCAGCTACAAGATATCGACGAGCTTGGGAAGCGAAGCTGCGGTTAGTTGGTGGCGTTGTTGCCAAAGTTGGGTGGCGTAAGCTGGAGCCGAAGGATATTCAATGCATGCAGGATACAGATGAGACGGCAAAAGAGCGGAAGAAGAGAGAGAAAGCAAAGGGAAGGAAAAGAAAGAGAGATGAAGCTCAGAATGTGGAGCAAGCGGCCGAAGCAGCAGGCTTGGCATCAGGAGTTTCCGAAGGACGAAAGGTCCTGTCTTGGATCTGGACCGAAGTGGGGATTTCGGGTATTGTCGACGATCCGAGTTTACAGGATGGTAAGTCGTTCAAGGTTCGGCTGTTAATTTGGTGACTGAAGCATCATTCAGGTTTGCGCGTAGAATGGACGAAATGTTGGGCACGAGTTCGTCGTTGGAGAGAGGAAAAATGTCTGTTGACCGAAGAGATGTGACGGGTATTGGTCTCTCTAGAATGGAAAGCATGTTGGTGGGAAAAACGGGCGGTGCTCGTTGGGTTTTCACCTGAACGTGCTGCAGGTGCTGCGGCCTTGGCAGCAAGGCAAGCAGCCATTTGTCGAGGGATTGCTGCGAGGTTTCGTGGCCTGTGGAAGGGCTGGGACGTTGAGGTGACCAATGACGCCGAACATATCGGCGATTCTCACTTCTTCGCTGAAGCCATGGCGGACGAGATGCCTTGGGAGCTAGAGGGCGAGGAAGAAGAAGGAGACCAATTGGTTGAAGAGGAAGGCTTGGATTTGGGCCTTGACGGTATGTAAGCTGGGAGCCGTTCAATTATTTCATGTGTTTATTTCATTTATATTTTATTATTTAATCCTTGTAACAACCTGTAACAGTTGGTCACAGTTTGTGACATGATTTGAAGCAGCCGTGGTGCCGCTGACAGCTCTGCAGCACTTGCCAGCTACACCAGGGAGGTGCCGAGCGGCTGACACCTATAGATAACCTGAGTTGTTTTGCAAAGTATTCCCCTGAGAGTTTACGCTATGTTTTGCAAAGCACCCATGGTAAACTATCGCAATATTTTGCAAAATGCCTATGTGCACGGGTGAAAGCGTCGGGTCAGGGCGAAGAGGTGCGCTCACCTTTCGATTACGCTCCTCTAATGTTAACCTTCCTTTTACCAGAGCTGCTGAAGCCAAGGCTCTGAACGGTACTGATTCTGCTCTCGTTGAGCCTGCCTCTCGTCGACCTCCCTCTGTCCAAAAAGATGCTCTGGAACAGGTCACAGCAGAATTCCAGGCTTTTACGATTCACAATCCCCGTCGCTTTCTACAAGCTGTTGTCTCTGACTATGTCACCACACGTCACCGACAGAGCCTCTTCCAGACTGTGAAAGCACTGGATGCTCTCCTCGAGAAGCTTGTTGCTATCGGCTCTTCCTCAGATTTACTGAAAGCGCAGACCCGCTTCCAGACTGTGGTTGACTGGGCAGAGGAGATTCGCATCCAGGTCATGAGAAGCTATGACCTGACCGACCTCTGGTTTCATAGTCGTCGTTTCGCATTTCAACAGGAGCATGGGGACGATGGACTAGGCTTCACAGCGGAAACCGATTAGAAATCTATCTTCCTGTATCTATCAAATCAAAGTTGACTTTTTTACCCATTTTCTTCTGCCATTTTTGCTTGATTTGTCATAACTGTATAGCTGAGAGGCGGGTGGGGAGGCGGGTTGACCCAACGAGGATGTCCGACTATTGCCTGATCCAGCTTGATCCGCTGTTATTTGTTGCCGCAAAGGTCACGCCGCATCACTAATTTATTAGCGGCTTAAACATCACTGTCAACAATGGGTCGTCCCCGCAAATATGAGACGGACGCTGAGCGTCAGGCAGCTGTTTTGGCGAATAAACGAGCGTATTATCATCGGTATGTCGTCCAAGTATTCTCTAGCCTTGACTGACTGACCTCCAACAGGAACTCTGAGTGTCTGCAAAAGCGTAAACGAGACAGCTATCATCGAAATAAAGATCCTTTGGCTCAAGAATACACGTATGTCTCCAGCTATCCATTTCATCCTCAATATAACACAGTTTCAGGATGTCGGACCCACAGGGTGATAAGCGACGGCTCCGTTTAGAGACCTATCGCTTGGAGCGGGAGTTTAGCAAACTGCAGATTATACTGGGTCCTCATCCTGTTCAGGCTATGGTTCATTTTGCTCTCCGTCAGGCGACCAAATCAAAGGCGATGGAGATCTTTACAACCACCCTTGCCAGCGTGAAAGACCTCCGAGACCAGATAAACCGAAATTCGACAGCATGGGCACATTTTGGGATCTGCAAGGAAGGAAAGTGGGCTGAGAAGATTCTGGAGCAGGTGCAAATTTTGGCAAACGAGATTGAGAATGCTGCATCTCATACCAAAGGGGGGCTCGAGGGTCTAGCTACAGCGTGAAGCAATGGAATCCTCATATATCAACAAAAAAGATTGGAATAAACAGGCTTGTAATCTCATCGATCTCTTTTATCTGGCATACGGAACAAGGAAGCGCTTCATTTTGAGACAATAGGTAAGCTATACAATATATACAACGCAAGAGATTATTTGGAGGCGAGGACTGGCGCTATCTAGGCAACGACATGGACATTCCCGCCCTGCAAGGCGACGAGAAAGGCAGCGTCGGCCGAAGCCTTGGTGTCATACCTTTTGAAGATGGCACCATGAACCCCGACAACGTGGGGAGCCACTATATTCCTGATAATAGACGATTGAGCAAGAATCGCGCCAGGAAGATAATAACTCACCAGTCATTGAAGACCCCAACTTGGCGTCCGACAGTCACCACATACCAAGGTTCCTTGGGAGGTGGAGAGGGAAAGTGATGGTTGCATTTAGGACAGGTCATGAAATGGGGATTCTCAGGGGCAGTGAGATATCCACCACCGCAGCCAGTCGAAGGACCAGCGAGGGGAATATCGTCGGCAGACGAAGCGACGATACCAGACGAAGCTGGAGCGTTTTGAGAATCCACGACGACCGTATCATCATCATCTACTAAAATGTCAGATGAATTAACAAATGAAAAAAGAATCTTTAGCGTCACCTTCGGCCTTCGTTTCTGTCGTACCAGTCGCACCAGTCGCACTGGAAGAATGACCGTGTGCTAAATGGGCTTGTCAATCACAAAAAAAAAAATGATTGCCGGAGCCCAAAATAACATACCAACGGCGATACTCAAGTCGGCGACTTGAGCGGTCAATTGATCAATGCGCTCAAGCAGAGCGCTCAGGATTTGAGCAGATGCAGAGTTGGAGTCAGAGCTGTGAGCGGGGGATTTTTCCTTGTTATCGACCATGGTGGGATAGCTAGATGATTACTGGGTATGTGAGAAAAGATTCAAGGCTTAAATACCTGTGAAAGCTATACAGTTCGGCAAGGTTCGGCATCGGCTTTTCCCGAAGATCATCTGATCTTCCGTTCCTTCTGGATCGCTTGATTGATCAATGATGCCGGTCTCTGTCTTGTTCGCAGGACAGTGAAATGATTCAGGTAGCTTTATCTCCCGTCGCAGCTGCTTTGAATTTATCATTACTCAAGTACTAGTAGCTAAATGGTGTATGCATGCTGATATGGTGTAAGGGTAGCACATCGTGAAAATGTCCACTCGATGAAGGAACACTTTATCACGGAGGAGTGGGTTCGACTCCCATTATCGGCTTCTGAATGTTGCCGATTTTTTTGGTCTCTTGATCTTTGCGCCCTTATCTATCGTTCATCTACTGGTGCCACTATAACTTTGTCTAGCCGAACTGTACAGTCCACTATCATCGTTCGGCTATTTCCTCATCACCTGATGGTCCCATCTGTCCTTCAACCATCAACAATTGCATCCCTCAAATAGCTCGGTGAGTCGGCGGCATCATGCTGCATCTGCGACTGATACCTAGCATTTCTGCCAGAAATGACCACGTCTGCTGACACTCCTGACACTGTTGCCTGGAATGATTCCCCAAACAGCTCGGTGAGTTGCCTGTATATATCCTCAACTGACGTTTGACATTCTTCAGCCCGAAATCGTCATGCTTGAAGCTGATCTCGAGGCCCTCAATCGCTTGAGGAGTGCTTCCGATTTGGAGCGTCGAGTGGGAAATCAACTTCTTGTAGGTGCCACTGACCATCTCGTGCAGCGCTCTGATACAAGAAACAGGAATTGGATAGGGTCATGACTGCAAGCGACCACGAGGGCTACCTGCACCAGAGCGCACGCAGTACCTTAATCGTAGGTCAGTGAGACTTTGCTGAATCGAGCTGACCAGTTCATCTAGAGGAACCTTGTTCTACAAAAACGAGCGAAGCACGATCAAAAGCTCTTGAACGCCATTGAAGCACTCCATGGCATCGACAACAACCCTGCTCATCCTGCTCAGCTGACCGGCCACCAGCTCGATGTTGAGCTGCAGGTAAGGCTGATTTTGCTTCGGTTTCACATTTGCTGAGAACCACAAAGATGATGCAACAAAAGCGAATTGCAGCAGGGATGAAACCGTTGTCCACAGTTGGTCGAATTCTTCTGAGAGTAAGATCCTGTTCCTATGTCCTCTCAATGCACGTTAAACTTGGGGATCACAGCATTCGATTATAATCAAACGACAAGCAGAAATAGATGCTGAACGTAAGGCAAATGCTGAATACGACGAAATGAATCGATTCCTTCGGTGTGTCGAAGAAGACCTTACACAGAGAAGTCGAGGACGAAGTGAAGGTGAGAGCTACAGCAGTCATGCAGACGATTCAACGGTGCTAAAACAAACACATAGAGAATCGAAGCGACTCTGCCAGAACCTTTGAATTCCGAGAAGCGTCAAGTACTCAAGGTAGCATCGGAATACCTCCCTTGGAAGTCGCTGACCTTGGATACAATCACTTCCTATTCCATTGAAAACTGGCCAGTTCTCAATCGTTCAAGCCAGGCAGGCTCGACTGGACGCTGGAATCGCCAAATCCAACCAATTGGCAAGCCTCCTGTTGGCCGGAGAATCTGACGATGAAACAAAGGCTGAGATAGACCGTCTCTCAGAGGAAGTCTTTGCAATTGCTCTGGCTTGTGCGCCCAAATAGGTACCGTCACGACAAAATGTATTCACAACAGTATATCAACAATCTATGCGTCCTTTTATTTTCTGCCTTTTCTTCTGCGAGCTGCTACCGCCTGGACATTTTCTTGAAGTCGCTTCCGGAGTTTTTTCTGACGTTGCAATCTCTATTCTGGATTAAGTGTTTGAAGTTGCCTCTACGCTAGCTACGCCAGATCAAACAAAGCGAATTAGTCAAGCACCATGCCGTCACCCGATTCCCACCGTTTCTTCTCTTCTTGCCTTGAACCCTCCCAAGCCTTGTAAATGGAACCATTGTTAGGTAGGTGAATGTCGCGTATAGTCCTTCCCTTCATCGCCGTTCTCATCTACAGTGCAGGCGGTTTCTGACCTCCGTTTTCTATTTACGTCCTTCACGTCCTCAAGGTTAAGTTACAAGGGTGGCGCTGATCCAATCTATTCCCTGTTTCCTTGGTTGCTGTTCTCTGCTTGCCACGACCAACAATTTTTTTCAATCACTGGCATGAAAAAAAAGTAAGTCCTTTTCATCTTTGTCTCTCGTCCTTCGTGACCAAGACCTCGCAAAAGCTTTACTATGCGGCCTACGCCTCCTCCCTCGGATATGTCTATTGGCCCAATGTTGAACACGAAGATGTTGGCAGCGGGACTGGAGGAAGAAACCAAGGTGCGAGAGATATCGACTGGCCTTGAAACTCTTTTTCAAGGAAAATCTAGGTTGTGCTTGCCGCCATGAAATATCAGAATATGCTCTCCATTTCTGCGGTCAACGTGAAGGTAAACACCACAATGTCGTCTTCCACAGTCCTTTCTGACAGCGATAATTACAGAGTTCACTGGCGAAGGCAGGGACAAGGCAGGACTATCAATCGGTGAACTGGATGTCTCCCGAGGATGTCTCTACCGCGATGAAGGCCAACATTCAGGTCATATTTCCAGCATTCTACCTCCTCCAGTACTCACCCAGAAGCAGCGCATCGAGGAAGTCATGAAGTTGTATCAGATGCGCCCCCTGAGCACCATAGATCGTGATGAAATAGAGGTGAACTCGGCCTACTTCCTCAAACAACTCTTGCTCAGTCTCCTTGATAAGACCCAGCTGATGAAACGACAACTATATGTCGTAAAATCTGCGCTCCAGGAGCAACAACAAGCCATTCGGACGCTAGAGGAGAGGAAAAACGAGATCGTCCTGATGCAGCTAGCTTTGAAACTCCATGTACGTCCAGGCTTTTCTCGTGGATTCTAGTTTCATTGCCCAATCCAGGACATTCATGTTGATAGCAAGGGCCTGAAAGCTGACTCGATGGGTGCTCGGTCTCTCAAGGCGATCAAGGTAATGCTTCAGACTTCGACTTGTGGTTCTGTCCCTAATTTCGTCAAAACAGGACACGTTCGTGGCCGACGCTCTGACTCTCACTGGTAATATTGAGGCTAAAGAGAGACTTGTGGCCCTCAGTGAATTCCTCTGGGGCTTGAATCCATTGTAAAATATCAGAATTCGGATTTCTTTGACTTGCATCAGATTTGATATGGCCGGCCCGGTGCCTTGACAAAACTTGATGACTAACTGACCAAAGACAACCAAATTTGGGGTGGCAACGTGTTGAACGCGTTAACTTCTCGAACCTGCCAGAACTTTTTCTTCCGCTACGCCAGCTACACCGACGGCCAATGAAGGCCAACGAAGCGAATTGGAATGTGGTTCTCCGTCCCTTTTCTTTGCCCTCAACTCTGAACACTGGGCCGTTTCTTACCATGGTGAATTTCCCCCGTGGCAAAAATGCAGCAAGGAGGACACGCTCAGTATGTCCTTTTACTTCTCTGCGCCAAAGATTGACCAGTCTTTCTTTCCACAGCTTCTTTCTTCCCGTGCTCGTATGCACGCTCGCAGTGGAACCTGCCAATCGCTCGCGTCAAGGCAGCCTGTGCCAGTTCATATCTCTTGACCTCAAAATCTCGCCTGACAGCCTCTATCTACAGGAAACTGGCTCATGGGAAATCATGGAAGGCATCGTTGATGTCGGCGGCCAATTTCTCTGCAGATACGAGTCATCATCCTTCATTTCGCTCATGGTGAGCATTACGCTCATTGTTGTATTGGTTGAATTCACTAACTTGACCCAGCAAAATGTTTACTACGATACCGATGATGCTGTATGCCACCGAGAGTTTGCCAAATGGAAGGCGAAAGCGCTGGTTTGTACCTTGGCCTTGGAAATCAACCTTGCGGTTAATGGAATTCGGTTTCAGGCACGAGCAGAACCCTACATTGGCGTTGAGGGTGATGTCGACTTGCCTGCTTTGATTGTGTAGAGAGAAATACAAGGTCAGGTCTTACTTCGCGGTGTCGACTGTTCTGACCTTCAGTTCACCTAGACAGGCCCCAGGCCCACAAATTAAGTAGGAGAAACCCTTGGCATATTCCCATATTCTCTCGCTTGTCGTATCGTTGTCAAATAATAATCTTTCTTGGACTATATCAAGTCGGAAGAGAGACGTGATCGTGAGTATTGAAAGTCGAGATACAGTGTTATCGTACACTATTGTAAAATTTACCCAATTTGGTCACTGACAGTCGGTTGACTTTCGATCCCTGCCTTGATACAATGACGAATGATGTTCATCTCGGTTTCGCGCAGCACCCCGACGGTCTGTTTACCTCGAAGTACAGCAAAGATGGCGGCAAGGACCCATACCCCGCAATCATGCGAGTTCTGCTGCAGAGCATTGGTCGGGTTCTGAGAAAAACAGTCAACTGACTATTTCCTGAATGCACAACTTTACGCACGATAAGGGGAACAACTCTCCAACAATCAACAGGTACGAGGAAAGGATGCCCATTGCGATTCGCCAAGTCGATAAGACACTGCACAAGGTTGACAATTCGCTAACAGTTCCAAGGTTAACTCTGAACGAGATGAACTGAAAAGAGACGAACCGGAGCCTCATCAAGCAAAGCGTCATGTTCTCCGAAGCTATCAAACATATGAATCACACCTTGGGTGAGATACACAATGTATAGGACCCAGTGGCTTTGTTCAGCGCGGTTGACAGGTATTAGCCAGATGGACCGAGACCAATAGAAACTTTTCTTTGCTAGTCTCCAGACCGCATCGGGGCTTGAGTTGGTGGCGAGATACGTGGATAGAAGTGCAATGTGAGGAGTCAAGTGATCAGGAAAAACATGATTGTAAAGTATACCGCCACCCATTTGGACGCAATCGTCGTTGAGCCACTTGCGAGGTTTGAGACGCTGGATGTCGTTGTACGTGATTGAGCTGGACAATATTCCATGGCGCAAATGGCCGTGGAATCGACGTCCCATCCCTGGCTTGTCGAAACTACCAATCAACGACCTGGCGAAGGACTGAAATTGGCGGAGACTATCGTCAGACGCGAGATCTCACTGGAGCAGACATAGAACGTTAAAATGGTTCATTTTGTAGAAATTGAAGCACTCACCAAGGCATCTGCCGACATTCATTCAATAACAAATGCCATCTGAGATGACCTGAGAAAAGGCATGGCTTCCCGGGAAGCTGGCACAGCTTCTGCCACTTGTGGCTCTGAAGCCACCACTTCTTCCTCTTCGCCATCAATGTCAAGGACACCCATCAAAGCAGCGAGCTGAGCGCTCTGTGGCGCAACTCCCGGCTCCTCCAGATCGGCTTCAGCGTCAGGCAAATCATACCAACCCTCATCTTCGGGTTCGGCATTATGAATTATAGGAGTCAGCCAGTGTAAATCTCGAGCGGGCCAGGCGGCTTGGCCAGTGATCTGCCTCACGAGCTCTGTCGCTGTGGAAATTCAAACATCGAAGTGTCGGACAGGTACAATACTGGTCGCCCATCGTTGTCGCAAGGAAAGAAGATGGTCCCGGTTTTGACAGAGGAGCCATCTAATGTTTTTGACTAAAACATCATGTTCGTCAGCAGGATTTGAGGTGCTGAGAAAGCTTTACATTCATCGCAGCGGATGGCCAACTCTAATGCAGCGAACCTTCGCCCAAACCATCTGCACAAGTTATCTGCTTCCCGCCCCAAACGTTGACGCTCTTCGAGACAGCGATCGAGTCGAAGCTGCGAGCGCATAGCATTCCGAAGCCCGGGATCTTGCAGCCAGCGAGGAATTCAAGCATTCGGTGAGTTCGAAATCCAAACATCTTCAAGCAAGTCCTCGGTTTCCCTAAGTTCCTTCGTGGTAGTAGGAAGTTTGTTGGGAATAGGAATGCGATATGAAGGGTTTTGGTTAGCCTTCTCTTGCAGAGAATCGACATAGCCATTGAATTTGCTTATATCGTTGGCAAGAGCAGGTGCCCGTTTTCCGATGCCTTTCCAAGCGATCTGATGGGCCTTGGTCCCTGAAGATGGATCAGTGAATGCTGCAGGATGTGCAGCGTCGGCTTACCCAGGGCCTCATTTCCACCGCCGACAGCTTGGTCAAGTCGGTCGGTCTCAAAGAAGCTGCCAATGATCCGTTTCCGCAAACTTATCTTCAAATCCCTTGCCAACAGAAGAATCTGTACGAATTCGAGAGCAATGCCCTGCAGCTCGGGATAGGTATCGGTGACGTTGAGCAAGGCATAAAGCACCTCGGCGTGAGCCTTCATGTCGGTCTGGGCCTCCTCAAGAAGCTCGATTTGTGCTAGAGCAGCCGTCTTACTGGTACCGCTGGTGTTCTGACGGATAGTCGAACGGATCGACTGAATAGTGGCGTCAATCGAATCGATCTGGCTTTGAAGGGCGAGTACATCCTCAAGCTCCTTCTTCAGCCGTGCTGGTAAATCTGATGCAAGAAGTCAGAAATAAAGACCGTGATGAATCCTGAAAGGGCTTACGAGCTCTAATGGAGGTTTGTTCAGCCTTTTGTTCTTCCCAATGAGCTCGAATCACAGATGATGGTTCACCAAAGAGCTGGAGAACTGTCTTATGTTTCTGGACTGTCTCTTTCAAATAGATCAGTTTGTTGCGTATCCATTCGCCCAGAGTGTCTCGGTGTTGGGCAGCAGTTGACTGAATCAAGCGATCCAGCATCCAGATGCGTCGGGAGCACTGAAATCATCATCCATATAAAGAAGGTCGTCAGAAATAAAAGACCTACACTGGCATGGCGAGTAATGGGGATCAGGCCCTGGAGAGCTGACCAAATACGTTCAACACCTTCTCCGTCGGTTATACCGAGACCAGTCCGCATCCTTGGGTTGAAAACGAGTTGACAAGACCATTGATGGGCGTATGCATGCATGGCAGTGGTCGCAAATTGCATTCTGGAGGCAATGTCGGGAGAAAAAATCTCGTACTAGAAACCTGAGAATCTTGAATCATATGAGAGAAGTATAATCAATGTACCAGCTCTGAGCTTCTGTCGAGAACACAAGCGAGATCATAGAGGACAACCACCGTCGCATGCGCTGGTAGCATTGCGAATAGCTGATTGATCAGGGCGACCGCATACTGTTGGCCTTCGCCGGGGGTATCGATATTGGCAAATAACAGGGGGACATCATGACGACAAACCAAGGACATGAGGCCATGATCGTTGAACTGTGGTTGACCTTTCTTTCGCTCAGGCTTGGCCGCCTGGTGAGATTCTTTGCAACCATCGACAGCTTCGTTGGGAAGCTTCTGTTTGGGAGCTGGGCGCTTGCGAGCCAGATCGATGCTGGCATGAGTATCGTCGACATCTTTCTTGGAAACAAAATGGCTGGGGCAGTAAAACGACGGTGTATCCCCTGC
Organism: Mycena floridula; assembly: GCA_029320655.1. NCBI lineage: Eukaryota > Fungi > Basidiomycota > Agaricomycetes > Agaricales > Mycenaceae > Mycena > Mycena floridula. The sequence continues at coordinate 324,183 of JARIHS010000048.1, forward strand.
GCTTTTGAAGTGCCGATGATGGAAGTTGCCATCCGTGCTGACATGGATATCACCTCCCCTGTAGAATCGTTAGCGAATGGAATTTAACAAAGAAAAACGTACTGTTGAAACGTACGACCGAACAAGCGTCCGCCGAAACATGCAGGGCAAAGATCCTGGAGAAACTGGGCGCATTGTCCTGGCTTCAATTTTCCCATATGCTCATCATCTTCATCATTAGGTTCGCTGGCGACTTCTTCCTCTGGAGGCTTTGCGGAGCTGGATACAGCTTCGATGCGAGCAGCGCATTGCGCCACCGCTCTCGCCGCCGATTCTGTCACCAGAACTCCTAGGCAATCATACCACTGAACAGCGCCTGACAATGACATTCTGAAAGCGTCTTTCACCAGCGCGCCCTGGAGGAAAAGTCCAAATCAGCACCGGATAAGCATAAATGCGGATCAGGCCCACATTTTTGTGTGTAAAAGCGAAACCCCGACGCTCGTAGAAAGTCTGTAGCGCAGATGACATAGCGTTGATCGCATCGCATGATCGTTCGAACAGAGATTTATACATTTCGAGGACACCATAAGAAAAGGCGGTTCGTGGAGCGTCGGGAGTGGCGGGGAAAAGACCATTGGCGACCAGCACTGTACAGAGGTCCTGGCAATTGCAATAGGTAACCTTGTTTTTGTAGACTGCTGAAACAAGCGAGGTCAGCTAAGCATCAAAAAGGACGAGGAAATTGTCCGACAGTCAAGATACAGGCACTGTACTTTGGATGTCTTGAGGATGCAGCCCCCAAAACAACGAGGAGAGAGCCGTTGAGGGCCCAAGGGCAAAGGCTGGCTATGGTGGATGTTTTGGAAATGCTGGTAAGGCGCAACCAATTGGGGAAGGAGAGTCTGCCAGCACGAATAAAGGATAGACGTTTCCTGGTCAGGCTCAATGCGACGCTTCTTATTGTTGTCTTGATTGACGGTGTTATTCTGCTCGAAGAGGGGTTGCTGTGAAGAAGAAAGGTCGGGATATGACCCAGGCGTATCTGACTCTCCATCTATAAAATCCTCGTCTCGAGAATCATCGACCATCGCCAGCCCATCACTGTCGGAATCTCCTTCTCCTTCTTCTTGCTCTTGCTCTTGCTTTTCCTTTTCTCTTTCTCTTTCTGCCCGGGCAACTTCCGCTTCTATTTCGCGTATCCGCTGTTCCAGCTGGCGTCCTCGCATCTGTCTTGTTGCAGATCGAGCTATGGTCTGGGTCTTCTTGGGATTGCGCAGTTTGTAAGGACTGGGGCAGAAAATCCCAAGACGAGGAGGACGTGCATTTTTCGGCATGGTGGGCGAAGCAGAGCAAGCTAAAAATAATATTTTATGCCAAGCCGCGGACTTGGCAGATATTCCCGGATCAGAGCGGGATAATTCGAATGGAAAGGGAATCAAGATCTTGTTGCTGGAGCATGGAAGATAATATTGGTGGAAGATAGTGTGTTCATGAGTTGAAGGGATAGTATCGTGAAAAACCGAGAGATAAGTGACCCCGCAGCAAGATCGACCGACACTGGTGTGCATATTCGCATTTGGAACCAGTCTACGCACTGGGCCTCATATACTACCAAGAGAAATGAATCCTGCATCTGTAAAACCTAACTGGAAGAAAAATTACCTGAGCTGAGTAAAAAAATGAGCACACTAAATCGACACCTGAAAAACATGACAAAGCGGATTTTGAGCAACCTGCGAAGACAGATGAGCTTGTAACTGGTTGTAATGACTAGAGAAACTTGCCAAATAACACTGTCTCTAATGTCCAGAACCTCCTACGCTAGGCACCCAGTCGGCGCACGCAGCGCAGTTGGCGCACGCAGCGCAGTCGGCGCACCAGCGCAGCTCGCTCAGGCGCCCAGCGTACCCCCCTTGATGGCTATTTACGCTTCTACAATCAAATGGCCATATTGGGGGTTACGTTATGTTTAGCGAGCGTCTAGGGCTGGTTCCCTCTCTACGCGACTTTCAGCTCAAACTAGTGTGTCAAATAGGCACAAAAAAGATGTTTTGTTCGTCGTTGCCACAGGACAACCCTGCCGCTTTTCTCACCGTTGAATCTCGTGCAGGCGCATCATGGGACGGCGGGCATTGGCTTCCTGCTTGGGTCAAGGAGAGGACCCGTTCAACGGTGAGACCCTATTACCAGTCCCGTTCCGGGTTGGTGGGTTACTGGCGTATTGTAGGAAAACGAATCCAATGTTGATTCCAAGACTGGGCAATCGGCATCTGTATCCAATGGATTGTCAACCGTCTCGTCCTCATCGACCCCCGAATCCTCATCTAAGTCGACCCTCGCATCCTCCAGCTGCCGCTTCCTCACCACCCTCGGCCGCACGACCCTCCTCACGCTGCTCGTTGGGGGCGGGTGGTTCATTTGGACGACGCAGCAGGACAAGCATCCGGGGCAACAGTTGCCGTTTGAGGAGGGGAAGAAGACGTTGGTTGCGCTAGGTGAGGGGTCTTTTCTGTTACTTTTTTATCTCTTCTTTTGCTTTTCTTTTCCAATCTCTTCTTCTTCCTTCTTCGTTCGGTCTCTTATTTCGTCGGTCCTTCGTTTCCTCTCGTCGCTCGTCGCTCTACTCGTGCTAACACGGGACGTTGAGTCCGAGGTTTGTGCTATTCCTTATCCACTTTATTATCTTTCTATGGAGCTGCTTCTTTCTCGTCGCTTTCTAGGCTCCTTTGTTGCTTGTAAACTCGAGACTGACATCGCTCGATCGCTCGTTCGATGCTCACCTCGTCCGCAGATCAATCCTGCAACCAACACAATACCTCACACGACACAAAAAGCGTGGTGTCGCCGTCATCGAGGCAGAGATAAAGGGCGTACAAGAGAATGCGTGCTTTATGAAGGAGATTGCTGATGCGGAGAAGGCGAGCCTCGAGTTTCCTTTGGACGATATAGGGTCTCTTGTTCCGTCTTCTCTCTTCCTTGGTGTTTGATTCGCTTCGCTCTCATCTTCACTGCATCGTCGCTCACCTTTGCTCGCTCTCTCCTCTTCTCTCGCTCACTCTTTCACTCGGTCATCCCTGACGCTACTCCCAGATGCAACGCCGCTTCATGGACTGTCTCGAGTCGGCTGGATTCATGGGGCAGTCGAAGGACGAGATTGATAGGTGGGTTTGATGCTCTTCTCTTTGGCCTGTTGTGTTACTTTGTTCGTTGAGTCTTTGGTGGGATGGAGGCTTTCTATCTTCCTTCCTTTCTTGGTTCCACGACCTCGTCGCGATCCTCGTAATCTTGTTTTCTCTTACTAACCCACCCATCATCTCTACCCTCGATCCTCATCTACTGTACTAACAACTCCCCACAGACTACTCCACAAGGTCGTCGTAGGCGGCGGGCCGACAGGGGTCGAGCTGAGGTATGTTCGGTTTTTTGAGGTGGGATTTTGGCTGATTGGATTTGTTCTCTTTTTTTTTCTTGGTTTCGCTTCTCTTTGCTAATTGTCTTTGGTTCGTCTTTGCCGCTGATTGGATCTTTTTTCCGTCCTTGCTCATTGGTTGGCTGCGGTCGTCAATGTTGGTTTAATGGGTTTGTTGGTGAACGTTTTGTTGAATTCAGTCTATGTTCGCTTGGTACCCGTTCGTCCTTTTGTTCGCTTCCTTGTCATTTCGCGGTTGGGTTCTATTACTTTTTTCCCTCGATCCAATAACCTTTTGCTTTGATACTCGCGCCTCCACCTTTGATGTTCGTTCGTCATCGCCTTATGCGCTCACTTTGTTCATTCAACTCACATTGCTCGGCTCACTTCGTTCGCCTTCATTCGCCTCACAGCGGCGAGATCCACGATTTTCTCGAAAACGACCTCAAGTCGTGGTACCCGGAGCTGGCGTCGAGGATTAGGATTAAGTACTTCGGTGGGTGTCATATTATTATCTTATCTTGGTTCTTCCTTCCTTGTCTCTTCTCTTCTCTTCGGCTCTTCGTTGCTCGTCACCTTTTTTCCTCTAACACTCGCTTTGCTCGCTGACGCTCTTTCGCGCAGGTCGAAGCCCTCCCTTCAGTCCTGCCGACACTCTCAAAGCAGCTCACCGACTATACAGAGTCGACGTTCAAGGAGAGCAGGATTGAGATTTTGACGGGTACGATGGTGAAGGTGAGATACTTTTTCGATTCCAATTTCAATTTCTTTGTTTGCTGTGGATGTTGGAGAGACACAATATGTTTCTACGAGTCGGATGACTGCATTCTTGGTCTTTCCATCTTTTTTTTAATGCTTGCGGACTCATTCACTCACTCACGTCTTCTCCTTGTACTCTTGTTTGCTCGCTGACTGCTCTCTTCTCCTTGTACTCTCTTCTTTTTTGTACTCTTGCTCACTCGCTCTTGCTCGCTCGCTCACTCCTCTCTTCTTTGTACTCTCACTCCCCTCGTTGATGCTCACACACTCCGTTCGTTCGCTACAGCAAGTCAAACCCAACCCTGTCCTCCTCCAACGGCTCGGCGGCTTGCTCGAGGTCCCCTGCGGCATGGTCGTCTGGGCCGCAGGGAACAAGGGCCGGGCGGTTACGGTCGATTTGATGGGACAGGTGTGATGGGACAGGTGAAGGAGCAGGTACGTGTTTTTCTTTTACGTCGGCTTGATTACGAGCTGATTGAGATCGGCAGACGAATCGACGAGGAATCGTGGTTGATGATTATTTGAGGATGGTTGGGACTGCGGATGAAGTAAGCTAGATTTCTATTCTTTTGTTCTTCACTAATGCTGATTCCGCTCCGAAGAAAACCGGTACCGACAAGACTGCAGAAACCGACTCCAAGGAGAGAGTAGACAAGAAAAATAGCAAGACTTCTTCTTCCAACTCCGCCACTAACGCGACGTCCTTCCCCCCCGGCACCATCTTCGCCATCGGAGACTGCACCGCCACGTCCTATGCGCCCACCGCGGAGGTCGCGTCGCAGCAGGGGGCATATCTTGGGAGATTGTTGAAGGGAATTGCGAGGAAGGAGGCGTTGGAGGCGAGGGCGAGTGAAACAAAGGCGAATGAAATGAGCCAGAGGGAAGGAAATAGCAAGGCGAACAAAGACTCTGACAAGACAGAGCAGGATGTTAACAAGCAGTTGGCGAAGGTTTTTCTTTTTCTTTTCTTTCTCTTCCTGCCTTGCTCCCTTACGCTCTCACCTTATTTGTCGTCGCTCCTTGCTGACGCTCTCTTGTTCAATTCGTCATGTTCGTGGTCGCATACTCACTTTGTTCGCAGGTCAAATTCCGGCCCTTCCACTACTCGCACCAAGGCGATTGCGGATTTGCCGTTCATGAATGGGAATGTGAGTCATCCAGTTTTATCTGTTCTGTTGGTTTTCGTGACGAGGTTTTCTGTTTATCGAGTTGTTCTTGGGTTCGAGTTACTTGCTTGGACAGGTACTCCTTGTCGAGTCTATTCGTCTTTGGGTTCGGCTGCGGATATTCTTTTCGCCGGATTTGTGGCGTTGGACCGATTGATTGCTCTCTCCCTTTCTCTTTCCATCCCTCTCCATTTTGCTCTCTCAAACTCACTTCACTTTGCTCGAGCCTCGCTAACGCTCGTCTCTCCCGGATCGCTTCCGGCGGTGTCCTCACATACCTCTTCTGGCGCTCCGCATACCTCTCCACCTCTTTTCGCTCCGCAATAGGACCTTGGTGATAAATGATTGACTTATTACAAAGGTGTTTGGGAGGTGTGTCTTTCGCGAGCTGTTTATCGAGTGATTTCATCGCCTTTCTTATTTTCATCGTCTTTCTTATTTTCGTCGTCCTTATTTTCTATCCCGAGTCATTTCGTTCGTGATTTCGTTCATGCTGACACGATTTATAGAGATGTGAGTCGGGAGTAGTTCATTCCGGCATTATCGACTCGGACGTCAGTTGTGATGTGTGGCATCAGTTGTGGTTGGTCAGTGAAAAAGAATGTGTAGTGACGAAAGCGGAAACGGCAAGTATGTGCAGAGAGCTAGTTGTCCCAGATTTCCCAGACATTATTTATTCTTTGTCAGTTAGTTAGTAAGTAGTTTTCTATGCGTTTCTTCGTTGAAGTAGTCGTTTCATAGAGATAATTCATAGACTTTAGATGTGATGTGCTTCCTTGGCTTTCTTGGTGTGAGTTTCTTTCTTGTTGGTTTTGTTGGTGAGCTTGATGAGATAGATGTCTTGCTGATACTGATAGACTTAAATCAGTTGAAAGACTTGGCATGAAGTGAGTCCTGCCTTCTTTATAATCTCTTGTCCAAGTTGAAGCAGGCCCTTGAAGTTGATAAATATGTGGAAGATGAGTTTCGAGTTATTCTATCTATTCTATAAAAAGCAATGGATCTCTATAAGGGAAGAGATTCCTCTAGGCATGAGCGCTTGCGCAAGAGCTCATGGAAGTTTTCATCGGTTGTTTCCGGTGCCGATGTGCCACTCCACATCCCAAGGGCTTTGCAACCTTCAATTGAATCTCGGGATCTCCAAGACAGTCAGAAAGATTGAGTCTCACCCAGGTTTCTAATTCAACAATCATGTGCACTAGCGCTAACACAGGCCTTGGCTGCAATATGCAAATACTACAAGGACAAAGGGTATGTCCGAGTTGAGCTTTGATCCAAAATTTGATTCTATCCGAGTCGGTCTTTCCATAGCCTCAGCTTTTGATATGAGACTGTCATTGAACTCTTTCCTATGATGAATCTAGTCACAAGTTTCTTGGAGGAAAATCCAGTGTATGATTGATGTTGGAAGGGGTTCACTGCGGGTCTTGAATTCCACGGATAGTTGATGGTCGCTCTCTCTTATGCTCCTTGACTGTCAACATGGTTTATCACCGTTGTTGCTAGGGTCTCACGGCAACAGGCTGATGATCACCTACCAGCAGCTGCTGGTTCTGAAACATTGCGGGTGCATCTCACTATCACGGGTCTCGCAGTAAGTTTTCTCGATACTAATTATCCGTCTTGAGCATACAAGCCAGGGATCAGCGATTGATGAGTCCTCATGATCACGAATAGTCTACGTTTCTAACTGGCGCAGATTCATAGGAAAGCAACTTAAAGTACCATTTTTCACAGCAAATTGCACAGTTAACAGGTTTATAGATTGACAGTGTAGGGCTCAAGCAATAAGAAAGAACCATCCCGCGCATCACACAGGTTTCATGCCATCTCCACATTCCATATCACACCTCACCTTTTCACACTCCTTGCAGATACCATTTTGCACAGGAAGTTGTATGGATAGCGGGCAACCAATAACAAAGAAAGGAATTGTGTTCATCCCGTGCATCACACAGGTTGCTGCTAGTCATATTGATGATCAAATTGTGCTGTCAGTCCTCAGCTTCCGAGTTTCAAGAATTAAAATCACCGTGATTATCACCAATGAATGTGAGACATTTTGCTATTGAATCTGCCTCGAGTTCCAAACTCAGATTAGTTCCCTGACACTCCAAGTTTACGAGGAGGGAGGGTTCTGTATGTCGGGATCAAGCATCAGATCTGGAAGAAGTTTTCTGTAACTAGGCAACGATTCAGCAGCTCCCTGACCCGGACCATCTTTTTACTCTCCCCTTCTACTTGTAGATATGTGATATCTACCTTGTTTTGTTTTTTTTAGCTTAACCATGATAGAACTGTCAGGTTGACATTCTCTCTTCCCGGCTCAAGACAGGACCATGGTACAATACTCTGATACCATGCAAAATTCCGAATCCACGCTGATAGATATATATATAATCAAGTTGACTCTCCCGGCTCGAGTTCACCCTCGACATCTGTGAGTTACTGTTCTTGAATTCAGCACATCAAAATCATCAGTTAAAGATCCCTTTGTGGGATCACATCTTGCGGGTCACCATTTTGAATGGAAGGTGTCAGGGATCAGCGCTTGCACCGGTAAGGATATGATTTATTATTAATAGTGTTGCCACGAGTCAAGTTGGAGTTAGCTCCGAGTCACCGGATCAGGTACAATCGACTCGGAGTTTCCTCCACCTGGTGGCAACACACAGTGCTTGATGCGGAACTACCTAAATTGACCACTTTCAATCCCACACTTGGATCATGGTACAACTGATGAATGAAATAGTAAGTTGTTGCTCAGTTATTCCGGTGGGTGGCCAATATCAAATACAATAGTCTCTCATGAAGGGACACAAGTACTGGGTATCCCAATATTAGCCTTGATATCAATTATAACATAAAATGAACAGGTTCGGGAATCTCGACAGATTGCTTGCAGATGTTGCAGATGTTGAGAAGATCAGATATAGATAGCACTGGCCAATGAATATAAAAGGGGTCATGGCATGCTGTAGCCCTCATCTCTTGACCAGCCAGCGCAATGACTCCAGATGAAACCCTGTTGCTCAAGCATGCTGGACAGGTCTTGGTTGAAGATTTTGCCTCAGTGGTCAGTCCTCGCTATCAGTAAACATCTTCAAGTCTGATTAATCTTGACATCTGATTAGGTTGTCTAGACCTTCTGCTATGGTGCTGAACATCTTTCAGTAGAAAGTCTAATCTTTGTTGCTGACCAGGATGTATCAGGTGTCTATGTGTTGCTGGCATCATTGGCAATATATTACCTACTCCTGTCAGTCCACATTGCATTTTGAAGTGTTGTACTGACTTTTGTGCAGAAAACACAACAAAACAACTGCAACTTGGGCTCTCTGTGCACTGTTGACCCTGATCTTCCTCGTCAGCACAGCATCTTTCTGCATATTTGTTGCAAGTTGCTTCAAACTCATGATTGGGGCTCTTATCGAGAACCCAGAGCTGGAGCTGTTAGAAAGACTGGAAATTGCCAATGCTAGCACTAACCAGCTGGCCCTGGCTCAATTATGGTTAAACGGCAGTACTAATTCACCATTGGTTAGTCACACATACAATTTTTCTTCAACTGACCAATGTCATGCCAAACCTGGTAGTTGATTTTTGGAGATGGTATTGTTGTTTGGCGAGCCTGGGCTATATGACATGACCACCGTACTGTTATAATCCTACCAGGATTGACTCTGCTGGCAACATTTGGTATGTTCTTTGTATCAACACTCTGCTCACTTGTCTCACTTGAATTATCAAGCCATTTTCTTGGCAGGGAATATACTGCAAACTATCATATCAGTTGATCCAGCTTTTCTTTATGGGAAAGTTGCAAGTTTGCTCATTGCAGGTGCTGCCATGAGCATTGTGACGAATCTTATGGCTACAATTCTTATTGGTCTCAAGACATAGTATGTTTTCTCTATTCCTTTTTTAATGTGTATTCTAATCCAGGTTAAGCCAGCACTGGAAATTTATGAAAGATACAATTGGACCAGGACGTTCAGCAGCTGGAAAAGTCTTGATGTTCTTGACAGAATCTGGCATAGTTTATATTGGATTCCAGGTGGGTTCTCTAGCTACTTGACCTGTTTCAGAACCTTATACTCACAATTTCAGATCATCAATATTTGTCTGTCTGTTATAAACACTACACAGGGCACTGCATTGGATATTGCAACTCGGATATGGATTATTATAGTGACTATTATTTTGGTGAGTTCTGTGTGTTTGTGCCTTTGATTTTTGTCATTGGTCACTCTTGAGACTTGTAAACAAACTTACTCAGTAACTTTTAGGCCATTTACCCAAGTTTGGTTATCTTGATTGTGACCAATCAACACTCCATTTCTCATTTCACACATGGATCTACTGGAGTTGCTGGTGGGGATAATCCAGGAACACACATCTCCTTCGCACATCCAGCTTCACAAGGAACAACAGACTCTACAGAGGATCAAGTGGAGGCTGCAGTTCAATCAATGATTGAGAGGCACCATGATATAGAGAAGGTCTCTGAAGCTCGAGGGATGAGAGATCTGGTTTGAGAAAATTGCTTGAAAGTAGATATTTATAGCCATCAATTCAACCGCTTGTACATAGAGTCTTTCCAACTATTTAGTTACTCATATGTAACCATTCAATTACTTTATATGTAGTAGACAGAAGGAACACTGAGTCCAAAATGATCCTTGAGATTCCATAGGCCCAGGAACTTGTGAAGCTAATGCCATCTGAATTTTCCCTGGATATTTACTACTCGGTACACAGTTTCAAATTGAATTCTGTCAATTCATGTGGTGATCCCAACCTGTCATGCAAATGAGGATGCTGAGCACACCCAGACTCCTTCCCCGTCGCTCCGCAGTGAATTTTCGTGATGACAATTTTTGATGACGTGACGAGGGAGAAAATGACTGCGGAGCGACTGGCACAAATTGCGTGGGAACTTTGTACTTATTTGTTCCGGCTAATAATATTACCGGTCCTGCCTCTCAACAAACTATCAGCGCGCGACGTGTCCACCTTCCTTTTTTATGCCACCGCCGCTCACACGCGACGTCAACCTGTCCAACAATGAAAGCCTCTTGCTTGAAATATTCGGTGTTGCTGCCTGTCTTTGGCAAATACTGGTTCTCAGAAGTATCCTATGCCAACAGGACGTGCTTACAATAGCCCCAACTGGCGCTGGAAAGTATCGTGGTTGCAGACAAGCAATACTCAGCTGTGAAGCGTCGATTTCAGAGTCTAACTGGCAGGACCGATATTATTAGCCGGAACAAATAAGTACAAAGTTCCCACGCAATTTGTGCCAGTCGCTCCGCAGTCATTTTCTCCCTCGTCACGTCATCAAAAATTGTCATCACGAAAATTCACTGCGGAGCGACGGGGAAGGAGTCTGGAGCACACCACAAGTATATAGATACTAAGTATTCAGTACCTGAGGTGTCCTGTCCAGTACCATTTTGGGTGTCCCGCTACCTACTGCTACCTGCCCATATTTGGCGAAAAATTAATGGATCTACATTTCAGGCATATACAAGTTGAGTTGAAGATGTCATGGGAGTTTACTGCGGACATCTGTCGGCTAGAGGCTGCTCTAGTCCCGTAAATTAGACTCAACAGCAGATGAAGAAAAGTCGAGTCTGGAGTTGATGACGTATTGACTCGGGGTTCTAACATAAGCGGTGTCGATGAGCGGCTTAGCACGTGATTCACCTATTTTCAGCGCTACCGCGTCAACCTGTTTCCTCTACGCTAGAAAATGGCTGTTCCTGCCCTATAGTCCACCAAATCTCAAGCGTAAAAAGACCCATGACCAATTCCACCTCTCATTTACCCTTACTTCGAAGCACTGGCTACAGTATTGGCTCCAAAAAATGGGTGCTGTGCCAAGCAGCAAAAGTTCCCTCTCTACGCGACTTTCAGCTCAAACTAGTGTGTCAAATAGGCACAAAAAAGATGTTTTGTTCGTCATTGCCACAGGACAACCCTGCCGCTTTTCTCACCATTGAATCTCATGCAGGCGCATCATGAGACGGCGGGCATTGGCTTCCTGCTTGGGTCAAGAAGAGGACCCATTCGACGGTAAGACCCTATTACCAGTCCCATTCCAAATTGATGAATTACTGACGTATTGTAGGAAAACGAATCCAATGTTGATTCCAAGACTGGGCAATCGGCATCTGTATCCAATGGATTGTCAACCGTCTCGTCCTCATCGACCCCCGAATCCTTATCTAAGTCGACCCTCGCATCCTCCAGCTGCCGCTTCCTCACCACCCTCGGCCGCACAACCCTCCTCACGCTGCTCGTTGGGGGCGGGTGGTTCATTTGGACGACGCAGCAGGACAAGCATCCGGGGCAACAGTTGCCGTTTGAGGAGGGGAAGAAGACGTTGGTTGCGCTAGGTGAGGGGTCTTTTCTGTTACTTTTTTATCTCTTCTTTTGCTTTTCTTTTCCAATCTCTTCTTCTTCCTTCTTCGTTCGGTCTCTTATTTCGTCGGTCCTTCGTTTCCTCTCGTCGCTCGTCGCTCTACTCGTGCTAACGCCCTTTGCGCAGGCTCCGGCTGGGGCACGACCTCTCTCCTCAAGACGCTGGATACTGAAGACTACAATGTCATCGTCATGTCTCCAAAGAATGTCTTGTTCGCGCCGCTGCTCCCGAGTATCGCGGTTGGGACGTTGAGTCCGAGGTCAGTCTCCTTCTTATTACATTATATACTAGCTATAAGGGTGCTCCATCGTCGCGAGACCCTTTAGATAAGATAAACTCGGTGCTCACCTCATTTGCAGATCGATTCTTCAACCAACACGATACCTCACACGACACAAGAAGCGCGGTGTCGCCGTCATCGACGCAGAGGCGACCAAAGTAGATGCTGAGAACAGGACGGTGACGTTTGCGGATAAGAGTGAGATTCAGGTGAGCGGGCTTCTTCTTTATGTTTTATCTGTCTTCTTCCTTTACTGTTTGGTCTTCTACGCCTCTTGTTGCTCTTCTCCCTCTTTTTGCTCGTCTCCTTGGTCTCTCTTTCCCTTGCCTCTCGCTTTGTTCGTTCGTCGGACTGACGTCCTCCTTCTTAGGGCTCCGCATCCACCACCACGATCCCGTACGACTAGCTCGTGTACGCCGCAGTGCTGAAGTGCAGACCTTTGGGATAAAGGGCGTACAAGAGAATGCGTGCTTTATGAAGGAGATTGCTGATGCGGAGAAGGTTCAGGGACAAATAACTCTTGGTCAAAGTACACCTAGATATACATGCGCCACAGTTCCCCATAGTCCACCGTCACTCTACTTTGCCACTTTGATGAAATGAAAGTAAGTTTTCATGATCTGGGCTTGATTATTGGAGTTCTAAGAGTGGGTGAGTGCTGGACAAGTCGTGCAAATGGGCATTATCTGGGTCAGTCCAACATGTACAATAGAAGGCCGGGATTCGGGGGGTCATGTGAATCACGCAGCGTGGCGCGGTGTGACAGTGTTGGGACGGCATGGACAATGCACTGGCCGCTATCTTATTCAATAGGACTAAAGCAAGGCAATAAGACTATCAATAGCAAGGATTTCCTTACAAGGAATCCGAAAGTGCGCTAACCTCCTCTGATATAGACTACAAGTCAACAAAGATGAACCGTTATCGGATAGATAATATCCCGTGACTTTCATCTCAGGAAGTGTATCAGTTTCTCTGGGATCTGGTCTAAGACAAACAAATCAAGAAGGTAATTGATTTGAAACAAGACAAGAATACCACTTGAAAAGTTCAAGTGAGATGCGCCAAAATCTTGAATGAAGCACGAGAATCGAAAAGTTGAATTAGGCGCCACATGTGAAACTTGGATTAGGCGCGGGAGTGAAATTGAATGAAAGTGGCAAAAATGATATTGATCCAGTCTCACCAGCATAAAGTTCTTCAAGACACAGGAAGGAAAATCAACATAAGACCATTACTGATATTGTAAAGCATCTCTTTTCTGAGGGAAATGCATGCAACCATAGACCCTGCAGCGTCAAATGAGTCATGAATTGATTGTGTTTCAAGTTGTCACTGTGTTTCAAATTTTGATGAACAGGTGATATTGGGGCGGGAAGAGCTACATGTACAGTGCTTTACTGAGAAAAAGCTAGGTTGAGCACTATGAGTGCCTCTTTTATAATTTCTTGCCAAGTTGCTTGAAGTTGATAAATATGTGGAAGATGAGCATTGAGTTATACATCTCTCATATTGATGATCAAAGATTGTGCGGTCAGTCATCAGCTTCCAAGTTTTCAAGAATTTTTTATAGATTCTGCCTCAAGTGAGTTGGCAACTCAGATTGGTTATGAAACACAAGCCATCCATGGAAAACCACATCTACAGTGCCTGATGCGGAACTAGCTCAATCGACCACTATTAGCACTTGCTTTCTTTCCATCCCAGACTTGAATCCTGGGACAACCGATGAATGAAATAGCATGTTGTTGCTCACTTATTCTGATGGGTGGCCAATATCAGATACAATAGTCTCTTGTGAAGGAACACAAGTACCGGTTATCCCAATATTAGCCTCAATATCAATTGGAACACAAAATGAACAGGTTAGGGAATGTCGACAGATTTCATCTTGAGAAGATCAGATATAGATAGCACTGGCCAATAGAATATAAAAAGGGCTCGTAGCATGCTGTAGCCCTCATCTCTCGACCAGCCAACACAATGACTCCAGATGAAACCCTGTTGCTCAAGCATGCTGGACAGGTCTGCGTTGTAAATTTTGCCTCATTGGTTAGTCCTTGCTATCAGTAAACATCCCCAAGTTTGATTAATCTTGACATCTGGTTAGGTTGTCCAGACCTTCTGCTATGGTGCTTGAACATCTCTCTACGGAAAGTCTGAACTTTGTGACTGACCAGGATGTGGCAGGTGTCTATGTGTTGCTGGCATCATTGGCGATGTATCATCTACTCCTGTCAGTCCTCTGTTGAACTTTGGAATCTTGTACTTAGTGACTTTTGTGCAGAAAACACAACAAAACAACTGCCACTTGGGCTCTCTTTGCACTGTTGACCTTGATCTTCCTCATCAGCACAGCCTCTTTCTGCTTAGATGTTGCATTTTGCTTCAAACTCATGATTGGGGCTCTTATCAAGAACCCAGAGTTGGAGCTGTCAGAAAGATTTGGAATTGCCAATACCAGTGTTAACCAGATGAAGGTGGCTCGATTATGGTTAAACAGCAATACTAATTCACTATTGGTTAGTCACACATAGAATTTTTCTTCAACTGACCAATGTCATGCCAAACCTGGTAGGTGATTTTTGGAGATGGTATTGTTGTGTGGAGAGCCTGGGCTATATGGCATGACCAACGTAGTGTTATAATCCTACCAGGATTGACTCTACTGGCAACATTTGGTATGTTCTTTGATTCAACACTCTGCTCACTTGTGTCATTTGAATTATCAAGCTGTTTTCTTGGCAGAGAATATACTGCTAACTATCACACTGGATGATGCAAATTTCATTTATGGGAATGCTGCAAATCTGCTCATTGCAGGTGGTACCATGAGCATTGTGACAAATCTGATAGCTATAATTCTTATTGGTCTCAAGACATAGTATGTTTTCTCTATTCATTTTCTAATGTGTATTCTAATCCAGGTTAAGCCAGCACTGGAAATTTATGAAAGATACAATTGGACCAGGACGTTCAGCAGCTGGAAAAGTCTTGATGTTCTTGACAGAATCTGGCATAGTTTATATTGGATTCCAGGTGGGTTCTCTAGCTACTTGACCTATTTCAAAACCCTATACTCACAATTTAGATCATCAATATTTGTCTGGCGACTACAGATACCACACAGGCCACTGCATTGGATATTGCAGCTCAGATATGGAATAATATAATGAGTACTGTCTCGGTGAGTTTTGTGTGTGTGTGCCTTGGTTTTTTATCATTGGTTACTCCTGAGACTTGTAAACAAACTTATATGGTAACTTGTAGGCCATTTACCCAAGTTTGGTTATCTTGATTGTGACCAATCAACACTCCATTTCTCATATCACACATGGATCTACTGGAGTTGCTGGTGGGGATAATCCAGGAACACACATCTCCTTTGCACATCCAGCTCCACAAGGAACAACAGACTCTACAGAGGATCAAGTGGAGGCTGCAGTTCAATCAATGATTCAGAGGCACCATGATATAGAGAAGGTCTCTGTAGCTTGAGAGATAAGAGATTTGGTTTGAGTAAGTTGCTTGGAAGTAGATATTTATATCCATCAATTCAACCGCTTGTACATAGAGTCTTTCAAACTATTTAATTACTCATATGTAACCATTGAGTTACTTGAATGTCGTGAATGGCAGGAATACCGAGTCCAAAATGATCCTGAGATTCCATAGGCCCAGGAACTTGTGAAGCCAATGCCATCTGAATTTTCCCTGGATATTTACTACTCGGTGCACAGTTTCAAATTGAATTCTGTCAATGCATGTAGTGATCCCAACTTGTTGAGTGCTCCCAACCTGTCATGCAAATGAGGATGCCGAGTACAACACAAGTATATAGATACCAAGTATTCAGTACTTGAGGTGTCCCGTTTAGTACCGCTTTGGGTGTCCCAATAACACTTTGGGTGTCCCGCTACCGGTTTGGACGTCCTGCCACCGCTTTGGGTGTCCTGCTACCTACCGCTTTGGCAACCATATTAACATAATATGAGCCCATATTTGGCGAAAAATTGATGGATCTACATTTCAGTTCTCAGTTTGTACTTCTCACAGCATTAAGCACAATCTAACGACTCACGTTGCAGTTTGCAGTGGCCACTTTTCCAGCAGATTCCCAAAATGGAAATCGTTGGCAGAGAGTGCAATAACTGATGCCATGATTATTGAGATGCTGTGGGCTCTTCTGGGTTCACTGCTGCTCTGTCACAGGTTTCGTATTTATGTGATATTGATATAAAATGCGCCTGGGACTCAATAAACAATCTCTCTGTCTCTGGGTAGATTCCTACATGTCTCCTGGATTGCACCTTGAAGTGCTCAATTATCTGTAAGTAGTTGAAGCTCAAGTGCCGCAGGCGCACAAAAAATCTGTAAAATTAGCCTGACATCACTGGAACATTGATTGAGTTTTCTCTTTCCATTTGAAGGGGATATATCAACCAGATATTTGAGCAATAGGTCCATCAGAGTGTCGCCTTCGGCATCATCCCCACCTTGCAATATTAGCTTTTGTTCATGGCTCAAAATGTTTCCATTCATAACTGGCAACACAGGAGTGTTATTCATCATTGTATCTGAATGCAGATACAGTAGAAAAATGTGGCACTCGTGACTCAACTCAATTGAACTTGAAGCTACAGAGTTGAGCTCAGGCTGGTCCATGTCTTCAATAGCCTTTGAATTACTTACTTTCTTTCCTTCTCTGACGATTGTTGATCCGCAAGCCAGCATATTGAATGATTCACAGATATTTCAGGTCTTCTGATTCTGTGCTCCTCAGCCCTCATAATGCTGCAGTCCCTGCACAGACAGAAACCAATCAATCCTCACAGAGCTCAGATTGCTCGTTTTCTTTAACTGTCCTACTTTCAGATATTTGCTGTTCGTCCCAGACCTGCGGTCTGTTCCTCGCAGCATGTTGGTAGGTTTCTTTCTTCCGCCCTTGTTGTACTGATAGCTCCCTTGATCTGAACAAAGATAATGGTTTTTCTCAATGGCAGTACTTGAATATTTGCTCAAATCCAGATTGAGACAAGGTAGGAAAATGCAAGATGTGCTAGAATCTGTAAACATGCTGAGATTTTTTGTTATGGGCGTGTACACCTCTGTTCTCGAAGATCTGCAGCAGCCACTTAAATGACTCAGTAGCCACTGGAATCAATCAATCCTTCTTACATCAACCAGTTCCATCACTCTTCCTGACAAGGTGTCATACATTTAGGCACCCACTGTGAATCAACATAACTGCTCTATCATACTGTCTTCAGCTTGACTCAGTATCTTTCATCCAACTCTTGGACATGCAGCAAGGATTTTGACCCTCTGGACTTTTACAACAAGCCTCAACCATATCTTCATACAGGACACTTCATACCACAGCAATTGTTCAAGGGTCACATACTCTTGCTCCCATCTTGATCAAGGTGAGTTTCAACTCATGACACTCTTCCCAGACCACAGGTCATCCATTTGGCTATGAACATTCGGTACCTGTCCGCGCCACATATCTGAGACTCTGAGTCACTGATGTGACTTCTGATCACATATCCATTCCATCCCAGAAATCCATTCATTTCTTCAGTGCACCCAAGCAGCGCAAAAGGCATGGTATTTTCAGACTTGAGTGTTAAACTTTGAGGAACCTGCAGTTTGGAAGTACATCCTTCTTCTAGAATGGAAAAGCAGTTGGTTGCTCTTGGTGAGCCTTTTACCATCTGTGAGATCAAACCAGATTTTAGAGTTGTTAGGGAACTCAAGGACATAATTGATGTGATTCCATGTCCAAGAAGTGAAGTGTCTAGTGATCCAGGAATCAGTCGAGCTACTTTCAAAGGTATTGCCCAACATGGCCGATTCTTCACTCGCTTCACGCGTTAGATCACGCGCGATGACGGGCCGCTATGACAAGTCAGAACTTCTGAAAAAGTGAATCGGATCTTGAACACTGTCACCCGTATCGCTGCTTTTTCTCGAGTTTAAATGGGATTCAAGGAGAATCTTGGGATTAAGCCAGCTGTGGATCATGCAGCTAAATTATAATTTGTATTTGTTGGACTTACAGTACTCGAAAGAGCCGAAGCGGACAAAATGAAGAAAAGAGTATCGTAGCTAACAACATTATAAAGAAGGCAGCACCTACAAAAAGGGCAACAATATAAGAGAGAAATAAAAGGGAGAAGGAGAGCTGAAAATTGAAGCCGCATCAAACCGAATATAAACATTCCGAACTATCCAATCCAAAGCCCCGGACGGAAACCGGCCGGACAAAACAATGGGTTGCAAGACCTAGCTTAAAAGCAAGGTGATTACAAGTTGAGTTAAACATGTCATGGGACTTGACTGCACTCATCTGTCATTCAGAGGCTGCTCTAGTCTCGTAAGCCAGACTCAACAACGACAGGTGAAGCAAGGTCGCTCTCCTGTGCAGAGTCTGGAGTTGATGACGTATTGACTCGGGGTTTTAAAATAAGCGGTGCCGATGGGCAGCTTAACACGTGCTCCACCTATTTTAAGCGCTACGGCATCAACCTGTTCCTCTACGCTAGACAAGTGGCTATTCCTGCGTTATAATCCACCAAATCTCCAGCGGAAAAATACCCATTGCTAACTCCATCTCTCATTTACCCTGAAGCACCGGCTACAGCATCAGCTCCGAAAAATGGGTGCTGTGCTAACCAGCAAAAGTTCTCTCTCTACGCGACTTCCAGCTCAAACTAGCGTGTCAAATAGACCAGAAAAAAAGATGTTTTCTTGGTTGTTGCCATGCCAGGCGACCATTGAATCTCGTGCAGACGCGTCATGAGGCGGGCATTGGCTTCCTGGTTGGGTCAACAAGGGGACCTATTCGAAGGTAAGACCCATTCCAATATCTAATGATGTATCTGACGTGTTGCAGGAAAACCAAACCAATGCGGATTCCAAGACCGCTTCTGTATCCAACGGCTCATCCACTGTCTCGAGCTCTTTGTCTCCCTCTAGTCAATCTGCATCGTCATCCGCTGGGTCTAGTACCAGCTCAGTCAGCGCCTTGTCTCGTTGACCCTCGCATCCCCACCCTCCGCTTCCTCACCACCCTCGGCTGCACGACGCTCCTCACCTTGCTCGTTGGTGGTGGGTGGTTCATCTGGACAACGCAGCAGGACAAGCATCCGGGGAAGCAGTTGCCGTTTGAGGAGAGGAAGAAGACGTTGGTTGTTTTGGGTGCGTGATTTTCCTTGTTTCATTCTCTTCTCTTCTCTTCTTTATTCTTCCTTCGCACCTTTTTCGTCGCTTTCTGGGCTCCTTCGATGCTCTGTTGCGAAACTCTTTAGACAAGATAAACTCGGTGCTGACGCACCTCTTAGATCGATCCTCCAACCAACGCGCTACCTCACACGACACAAGCAGAGGCGACAACAGTCGATGTTGAGAATAGGGTGGTGACGTTTGCGGATAAGAGTGAGATTCGGGTGGGCGTCTTCACGAATATCTGTCTCCTTCCTTTACTTTTTGTTCTTCATCTTCTGGTGTCTTGTCTTTTCTTCTTGGTCTTCCTCTCCTTCCTCTTTACCTCGTCTCCGTTACTCTCGGACTGACGTTCTCTTTCGCCAGGGCTCCACATCCACCACCACGATCCCGTGCGACTAGCTCGTCTATGCCGTCGGTGCTGAAGTGCAGACGTTTGGGATAGTGCAAGAGAATGCGTATTTTATGAAGGAGATTGCTGATGCGGAGAAGGTGAGCGTCATCTCTATTATTGTTTGGAAGAGTGGAGTTTCTCTATATTGGCGTCGTTGGTTTGGGTTGTTTTTACGGGGTTTGGACGAGTTTTGTGTCTAGCTGTTGCATATCAGGTCTTTGGATATCAGGTCATGGCTTCGATTCGATTCGCTTACTCTTTCCCTCGCTCGGTCGCTGACGCTTCTCCCCAAGATGCAACGCCGCTTCATGGACTGTCTCGAGTCTGCTGGGTTCATGGGGCAGTCGGAGGATGAGATTGATAGGTGGGTCCGACTCTCTTTGTCTTATTCATTTTCTTTCTGTTCTTCCTGTTGTGTTCCTTGGCTTGTTCTTCATTTCTTTCTGTTCTTGTTGTGCTACTTTGTTTGTCGGGGTCGGATGCTTTATTCTGTGACTTACTGAAATACCCCTTCGTCTCTACCGTCCAGTCTTTGCTTCGTCTCACCCTTGAACCTCATACTCTTCCTCTCACCGTTGATCCTCGTCTAACCTTCCCCACAGACTACTCCACATGATCGTCGTAGGCGGCGGGCCGACGGGGGTTGAGCTGAGGTATGTGTCGGTTTTTCTTTTGGGGGTTGGATTTTGTTGAGTGAATTCCTTGTTCTTCTCTTTTTAACAAATTCATTCTTCCTTTCGTCTTTACTGATTGGTTTTGGTTTTGTGCTGTTTCTCGCTCGCTCCGCTTGTCGATGTTCATTTGGTTTTTTGGTGGACGTTTGGTCTGTTCGCTCGATTGCGTCCGTGTTTGCTTCGTCCTCGTTTCCCCTTCCCTGTGGCTGTTTTGGCTCGCGTTTGCTCTTGTCTCTTTCCTTCCTCAATTTCATATCACACCTTCGCCGTGCTCTATCCAGCTTCATTCCTTCTCGCTCCATCTCTGTTCTGTATCGTTTCACGTCTCTTCTCCCTTGTTTGTGCTGTCGTGTCTCTTTTCACTCTCTATCGCTCCATGCTAAGTACTCTCTTTTCCTGCGCGTTTCACTTCATCTTTTCCTGGTCGTTTCACACATTACTTTCTTTTTACGCTCTTACTCTCTTTTCATGCTCGTTTGACCAACCTTGTTTTCGCTCTCTCCCTCCTGACTCTGGTTGATGGTCGCGCTTTCCCTTCAATATTCGTGCCTTCGCCTTTGATATTCGATCAACTATCCCATCGATGTTCGTTTCACCTCATGCTATCACCCCTTCAACATTTGTTTCACTCACACCATAGCAGCGAGATCCACGATTTTCTCAAAAATGACCTCGAGTCATGGTACCCGGAGCTGGCGTCGCGGATTCGGATTACTTGGTGGGTGTCAGACTCTTATCTTATCTTGGTTCTTCCCTCAATGTCTCGAATTTGCTCGTCACCTGTCTTGTCTTGCGCTCTTTGTGTGACAAATCGCTCGTCATTCACGTCCTTTTTCAATCGCTAACGCTCACTTTGCCCATAGGTCGAAGCCCTCCCCTCTGTCCTGCCAACATTCTCAAAGCAGCTCATTGACTATACAGAGTCGACATTCAAGGAGAACAGGATTGAGATTTTGACAGGTACGATGGTTAAGGTGAGATATCTTTTTTTGATTTCTTTGTTCGATTTCTTGGTGGCTTTGGAGGAGACGATATGTTTCTGCTGCTCGTATTTCGCTCCAACTTGTTTTAAGCTCATCACTCACTTCCTTGTCTCTTTTCTTATCACCTCTCGTTACATCTCCCTTTATTTCACTCCTTCGTCGTTCTACTTTCACTAACCCCTCCCCCAGGAAGTCAAACCCAACTCTGTCCTCCTCCAACGCCCCAGCGGCGCTCTCAACGAGGTCCCCTGCGGCATGGTTGTCTGGGCCGTGGGGAACAAGGGGCGCATGGTCACAGTTGATTCGATGGGGCAGGTTAAGGAGCAAGTGGCACCAGGGGCAAAAGTGGTTCTCCCTGTCAAGTTCCCCTTGTCTGGCCCTAATTTTCACATGTTATTAATAATTTCATGAACCCTAAAGAAGTCTCAGAAGCTGCCTGGCTTTGCTAAATTCTTGTCAGACTGACAAGCTGCAGATGATCCACAGCTCATACAGTAAATCCCAATGGTTACAGTAGGCCTGTGTTCTACTTGATGTACCTTTTCTTGACATGCAAAAGCAGCACTGCACAGTAAACTTGAAAGTCAAAACCAAGTCAAAACAGTTCAACAGACCAATAAATTGAGGAGCCCTGTCGCAGCTTTGTTCCAGAAAGGATTTTCTGCAAGTAACATAAGCCCAGTTGCAGTCATTCATCAACATTACTGTACCATTTCGACCTTATGTTCACAGGGTGTTACATGTTACATCCCATGTTCACTGGGCGGCCGGTTTGATTTCAGTGAAATGTAATGATGTTCACTCGGCTAGTGTTACATGTTACATGTGTCTGATATGTTCAATTCATGACCGACCGTTACGCGTTACTGAACATAAGGTCAAAATGGTACAGTAAATTTCCGTCAATTTTTTGTATCGAGTCTAGCTCTGAGAAACTACTCATTCATTGGACCACCTCTTTGCCTTTTCCTTTTCCAGTGCCCGACAGTGTTACAGATGTCAAGGTCGATGTTTCAGCTTGCTGTGTAGAGTTTCTGATGGCCATGGTTGAGGTAGAGGGCACGGGTCCTTCTACCAGGCCTTGGGCGTCAAACTCATGACCAGCAAGTTTGTCAAGTAATGCCAGGACTGGATGAGATTGTTCAACAAGCAACTTCTAATGAAAAGCGAGTATACCTTGCAATTTTCCATGGACGATCTGCTGCAATCTGGGTATGGCACTGAGCTCGGGTGAAACTTTACTATTGATTGGTTTTTCACTGCCAGGACTCTTCTGGAGCGTTGCACGATAGCTCAATGACTGAGTAAGATTTGAAGGCAGCTGCAGTGCCACCACTAAGCAAAGATTCTGAAAGCAAAGGTGAGGTGCTTCCGATTGGGATTTCAGTGGAAAAGGGAGCTGCCAGTAAGAGGCGACTTCGGTACGGGCAGTAGCTGGCAATGTCACTGGGTTATGGACATCGGGCAGCAATCGAAAATCAACACTGGGAAGATTCTCTTCTGTAATTTCTAGACCATATTGTTTTTCATGTTCATCGTCCACGGCAAATAACCATGAAATATGGCCCCCAAAGTCCCGTTGAGTTATGCGTGAGCCTTTTTTCAGCCTCTCTGAAGCCAAAGACGTTTTAAGGGTCATAGAAGTTGACCCTGTGAACTCCAGGCTTGGCACTCCCAATAAACTCTTTACTGCAGCAGTGAATTGACCGACTCGGCTGATTTCTTTGGAAGTGGTCTCTTTGACCTCAGCTGATGCAGCTGGAGTATATCTGGGCTTCCGATTCATTGTATAGGCATCATTTCCACATTGAGAGTCGATGGTTATATGAGACAAGTACTGCTGGTAAGCGCTTGATGCCTTTTGAGCGTTGGATTCCAGATTCTGTGACTTCAGCTCGAGGAATTGCACATGGGATGTTTCCAGATCATGATGCTACAAAATGATCAGAGTTCAGAATTCAGTGGCACGAAAATTAGAGGAACTCACTGTTGTGATCAATCTGCCTTGTATCGCCAGTGTTTGAAAAGGATGTGAATCGGACTGACGTCGAAATATCTTGGCATCAACTCGGAAGTGAGATACAGGAAGGGACTCTTTTTGCTTCGAAGGACCATCTGGTACAGGAGGACCACTGGGGTCTTGTCCATGGCCACCTCTTCCTGACCCATCAGAGTTGCTCTCTCTTTTGTCTTCACCGTCGCCATCACCATTCCATTTCCACCACTGACATTGTTCTGGTCGTTGCACCGTGATCGGGAATCTGAACTGCCATCCAAGCTGACATTGGAATCTTGCTGGGATGTCTGAGCAAGGCTGATGCCTGAGGGGATCAAGGCCAGGCAACTTTTGCTAGCATCAGAATTGTGAATTCGACCCTCATTGAATCGTTGCAACTTGGCAAGGACTAGGTCATCAAACTCCCATTTATTCCCGTTGTCTCTGAAGACTGGTGTGAAAAGAGAATGGGATGGCATTTGAATGAGACCAGGATATGGAGAGAAAATCTTTCCAAGATCTTCTTGCAGTGTCAGACTCACGGTTAAATCGACGGAGACCAGGACAAATATCTGCTGGAGATGACCAACCCCTTGCACCAGCAAAGCTTTGTTGAAACCGGCACGAAGAGTAAATTCATCTTTGTCTAATCCATGGGAGACCAGCAAGGATTGTATTTGCTGGATATTCACATCGATATGGGTCAAAGCATCAATAGCGGCCAAGATGAAGGTGTCTGTCTGCTGCAAATCATCCTGGTAAAGTACTGTTTGGATGTTATCGTGCCCATCAGAAAATAGATCACGGGCTATTCCTTTCGGGCTCTTTGATCCGTGCCCCTGAGCCCAAGTAGAAGATACAATTGAGGTGAGCCCCAGTGGTATATCCTCTTCATGTGATGTTACCCTGAGTGCATTATGCTCCTCCAAAGTTGGAAGCCTGGGAGGATCATCCAACTTGTTGAGGTAGTACTGGCATACAATCCTATCGCTCTCCGCCCCTTTCAAGTCTCCAAAATTTACCAATGCCTGGCTAAATGACCTTTTTGCATCATTATATTTGCTCATCTTCATGTATGCACGTCCAAACTCAAGCAAAACATTGGCAGTGTCTCGCTGATTCCCATATGTCTTTGCAATTTGTAAACCCTCCTCCAAAGGCTTGATAGCCTTGTTGTATTCAGCTTTGGAGATATAGATCCTTCCAAGAAGCCAAAGGGACCATCCAGAATAAGCCCCGATCTGCTTCTCTTCATTGATTGTTTGCAGAGTCATCTTTTCTGCTTCATCAAGTTGTTGAAGATGGTGATGTGCATCAGCAAGATAATAGGTACACTGTACTCTTTGAGAAGGTAAATCTGAACACAAATCTTTTGCTTTTGTGAGATGTTTAAGGGCTTCTGAATAATTGTGATGACGTGAATGTGCCCTCCCCAAAAGCATTAGACAATGTGTCATTGTCATCCTCCACTTTTTACCATCTTCATCAATGGATTCCAGCTCATGCTGTGCCTGTTCCAAGAGAGGGATCTCATTGAATGAAGAATCAATGATGGAAGAGACATCAGCAATGTTAATTGAAGCCCTTGCTGCAAGTGTTGGCTCTGAAGCTGCAAGATATGCCTCTCGGGCGAGATTATGTTGATGGAGAGAGTCTTCTAAGTGATTGAGAGAACCTAGAATGGCTGCATAGCAATTGAAAGTATTTGCAACTAGTTGATGCTGATTTGTGATGTTCTGCAGAAGCTTCACTGCATGCTGAATGACCTCTGTGCATGGTCTGACTCGACACTGATGCCATGCCAGAGTGTGAAGTGCATTGATGACATCAGTGCTAAACTCTGATGTCTGGAGGAGTATAGCTTGCAGATTGATTTCCTCAATGGACCGCACCTCCATGTCATTTTGGAAAGACTCTTCACCTGGATTGACAGAGTTATACTGCTGCAGAAAATTACAAGCTGCATTGACCATTGACTTATGGATATCATCTTGGAGTTGTAAGTGGTCAAGAAGGTATGACCTGATCACTGGCAAGACAAAATATGTTGTTGTCTGGCATTCCAAAAGTGATGTCTCTAGAAGTACTTGAATGGCACCATTGCAGTTTTTAAGATGTGGTGCCCACCATTGTTCAAGATTGTCAGGTGTTGTGCCAGAAGGCAGCCTAGCAATTATGTGGAGGAGTTGGCCAGAATTGAGCTCATTTTTAACCAATGAGCTTTCCAGTGACATGCAGATGGATACTGAGACACTGTTCTGTGCATCTGATCCCTGTGCAGATCCAAGCATTGAAGTACCAATAGACTTGTAACTTGAAAGCAACTGTTTGGCTGACCATCCCATATTCTTCCCATATCTTGCTATAAGCTTTACAGCCAATGCCATATGACCCACCATCTCAAGAAGGTCTAGAAGTTCTGGATCATGCTGCAACTGAGGGTAAATTGAGAGGAAAAGCTTATGAGATGCCTCAGGACCCAGTGGCTGAATTTTAATCTCCTCCCATTCAATCTTTTCACAAGGTGCAACTATTCCTCTCATTGTCACAAAAAGTGCAACATGGGAGAACTGTGCAATGTCCTGCAGTATACATGTGACAGCACCTCTAGCTTCAGGTGCATTCCATGGTATTTCAAAGTTTTCAAGAAGGAGAATGATGGGTTTGGAAGTGTTGCGTAATTCCTGGAGAATGGCCTCCAAAGTGTTATTGTTATCCTTGTTGAGAGCCAGAGAGTTCAAGAGGACATCAAGAAATAGTTCTGGTGAGGTAGCTTCATCACATGGCACCCAGATACTATTCTTTTTGTCATAATACTCTTTAATGGCAGGATGTGCCATTACTTGAAGTGCTGTTTCTGTCTTTCCCTGTCCACCAGCACCAAGAAGAGCAATATGAGCACATTTGAGAGAGGATGTTGGCTTGGTGGTGAATATCTGAACAATTTTCTCAATCTCCTGGTCACGGCCAAAGAACTTCTTCTTTGCAACTGGCATATAGCCACGTGCATGATGAGTGAGACGTTTAGTGACTTGGATAAAAACAAATGAGCTGCATTCCCATGTCAAACAATGATCTCACCAGCAGGATAATTGTGGTGAATTGTTGTAGTATTATTGGAAAGGACATCTCCACTGATATGTCCTGTTTCTCTTTAGCAAACATCTGTAATGCAGTGAAACCATATCTCACCAAATGTGATGTCCTTGACTGTGTTATGAATCTGGGAGCTGGAGGCAGCCATAGCTACCTTCAAAGAGATGGGGGAACCAACACGAAAGCTCTGGACAAGCTGTTAAGCGCTGGACAGCCCAAGTTGACAGCATTGACACCTGATGAATGTTTGAATGTTCTCATGGTCTTGGTTTCTAAAAATACCTCTAGAGGTACCGATGAGAGGCCTGTTTTGAAGACAAGCGCTGGAGTCTTACATATTCTATTCTACTTGGCAAGCCTTGGAAGGGAATGAAACAAGTCAGATAGAAAAGAAAACCTGGGTGCTCACCAACCGATTTCTCATCCCAGCTCTCCTCTAAATTCCTATGTTGGTTTTACCATAGATTCTGATCTTGACTCCGACCATGCCATGTCAACTCTCAAAAGCTATGCCCTTTCAACTGCTGCCTCAGCCTCTCCTTTCCCCCTTGAGTATCAATCAACATGATTCAGTCCAAATGACGAACCATGCTTACAATAGGGTTGTTCACGGTAGATGATTATTCACAGATTATTTGGTCAATTAATCGCCAATTATTTGGGTTTTGGCAGGAAAATGATGTTAATCAGCCTCAATCGAGTCAATAATCAGCCAATAATTGCTACTGTGACCCCTCCCTCCTCCTCCAGAATTTTTGACATTGATTGGAACAGCAGGAAGCTCGGTCACAATCTGCCCTGATTAAACTGTCAAAAAAGTACTACCATTAGCCCAGAAATAGTAGCTGAAATGCATCTGACTTGTGACATGTGAATATCAGGGCAAAGCATACATTCCACTGGTTATATTTAGCTTAATGTTTGAAAGATGCAATTAAAATACTCAAAGATGCCTGCTACCTTGTTAGCGGGTTTTCATAGAGCCCTAAGTTTTCACGTGCCAAAAATCATCATTCTTGGTGCATGGCTGTGTTTAACTTATCGGTCCTGTTTGGTCTGATGTGGTTTATTTGTCCATTCTCTGTAGCTATCTTTCAGTGTCTAAGTACTTGTCTGGTCATGATCCTGTTGTATTACAACAGTTGCCCTACGAAATATTTACCCATTGCCAATGTCTCTGATGTCAAATTCTTTGCTCCTTATCTAGTTCCTCTGTTTGTTCGTATTGCTTGTCCTAGCACCATGTCTTTACCCTTGCTCACCATTGAAGACAAGGCATACTTGTCTTCTCATTCATCCCTATCCCAGCCCTCACCTCTCAGCAGCTTGACACTGTCTTCCATTATCATAGACGATAGCATTTTCCACATTTGGCTTCCATATCGACACTCGACACACTTATGTTCCATGGCACATGTCACCATGCTCCATGCACTCAGTCACGATGTGGATTGCAGACCCTCTCACAGATCCAAATCGAGACGCCACACTTTCAAAAATTCTGCATCTCACGTCTTTGTAGAATGTTAAACATAGTCCCCCAGTTTCTTTACGGCAGGCTCCAAAAAGGTGTATGTGACATGAGCCTTGAGCTGTGAGTTGGTAATATAGTCAACAATGTAAAAAAGGACAGTATTGGAAACTAGGACATGCAGTGGTGAACTCCAAAGCTGTTAAGCTAAGAGAAACTGAGTTACATTAGATGCTCTCCTACAGAGGGCTTATATACTGGTACAGAAGTATCTAGAATCTTCTACAATATTCTCCGGAGTCATGCTGAGTAATCACCATGACTAAGAAGAAGATTTGAGAATTGAGGATTGTGCTGGCTTGCACAATATCCATATTATATCTTATGGCCTTCAAAATTGTCTTGTTGAAGTTACTGACCATTCCATCCAGGCATCTCAAACAGATGGAACAAGTGTTTGAGTTGGAGTGAGGGTGACATCTGTTGGCGATTGAGTATGTCATGCAGGAATCACACATGTGAGCATGAGGACATGGATGGGAGATTCACAAAAGACTTTCAGGCTAGTTATCAGTTATCAGTTTGCACTTTCACAGCATGAAGCACAATCTGACGGCTCACCTTGCAGTTTGCAGTTACCACTTTTGCAGCATCAATAAAATATAACATCTTTTTTCATCATTCATTGCTTCTTGCGGTTTCAAGGGAAAATGTACTTCTCAAGTTGTACTTCTTTGGGGACTCTGAGACTTGGACTCAGCACTTTTGGAGCTTCTACAAAGCACATCAGTCATGAACACTGCCGAGATTTGACAGGTGATGGACTGAATGGGGTTGTATTTCTTAGTCATCCTGCCCATCACCCGCCGTGCAAGACCATTTTTGAGGTAGTTCATCATGATAAAGCCTGACCTGTGACACTGGACACACAGACCCACTGCCTTTTGGATTCTGCTGGATGACTTGGCCTTTGTATAGAGCTAACAGAAGTCTCATCCCCTCACCAAGCTCTCAAGGCCCATGCAGCCATGATAAATTGACTGACAACAATGATTCAAGGGAAAATGTACTTCTCAATGTACTTTTTGGCGCCTGAGATATTTCATTGGATAATTCAACGAATATTTGACCCTTCCAGCACCAGGAATCCATTTTAATGAGTTAGAGTTCAAAAATGGAAGGCCACCATGGCCGTCCATCACCGCCTCCACCCGATCTGGTAAGATCCGCATTACGAGTCCCATTTATGGGGCTCGTTCGTTGGGTGTGAGCAATTTTCGTGATCTCATCATCAAAGAACCTAGTGGGGATAATCACGTGCCCCGTACAGCCTCCTGCATGACGTGGCCATCTTGTAATCAGGCTGAAGTAATCTGCTCGTAGTCATCAGTTGGCTCATGAGTCATCACTTACGTCTGTGGGTCGGTAAGTCGACTTATCGCTTACCAACATCATGTGATACATTGCCCTTTTCAGAACATGCTTCCGCATGCTTCTCTTTCACCCCAACCTTCGTTCAACCGCACCATTAACCATTTAAAGCAAATATTCCCAAAGAGCCCACAAGACAATAAGAGGAGAGTTTTATGCCTCTTTTATGGTATCTGCAACATTTAATTGCAGCTGCCCGAGGCTTTTCAGCTTTCACACTGGCTCTGTCATACATTTTTCAGTTCTGGCATCTTCAAATGCTTGATCCTGGACTGTAGGAGTACAAATAACAATCATTCTGAGCTCTGGTCTGGCTAGAATGTCTTCAAGCCCTGATTTCAGCATACAATGGAGCCATGAGGCTGGAAGATTGGCACTGGATGGTGCCATGCATGGTGAATACCATGGATAGTAATACAAATAGTATATTTCCTTCCTTCCAAACTTTTGACTATGTGTCAAGATTCAATAGCTACTTGTCTTGGGGTGTCAAGACAATACCCACCTGAAAATTTCCAGCAACTGTGTACAGAGACATTGATTGGACACTTGACATGTATTCATCTTATTGGAACTTTGGGTCAGTTTCATTTCAACCCTTCAAATACAGCAATATTCCATTATGTAGTGTGGCGCCCACTATCAAATTTCATCTAGGGATGTACATCTATGCCATAGTGCTTAGATTTGATTGTAATTTATACACTGGAATCTGCCATTATGGTTTCACTGCAGCAGGAGAAACTTGGTTCCTAGCAAAATGTACCGCAGGTGCTGTAAAATTTCAATAAAATAGGCACAGTATAACAATGGTTTATGCGCTAGATTGTTCTTTGCATACATATGGTCATTGCAGCCATGACTTGGCATGTCAGGTCCATTCCGAGTCAAGCTAGAGAACAAAATGCATCAAACAGTTGTCAGACTTTGCTGAGGTTATCTCATTGGCCTACAGCTCTGAGAATTCACACACACAGTGAATGCTTGTCTTTCATGGTATGTCCTTGCACTCTCCACTTAACCAATCTTGAAAAAATCTTGATAGTCCACAGGGGTAAGCGGTAAGCCGTTATGTTATGATGCTCAATTTAGATACAATACGGTAATTCAAGTTCTTCTCACAACCTTGCACTTCACCATCTTGATTCTTGTCAACTTCCTTGGAGTGTCTGTTGCATCAATTAAGTACTTCATTTGTATTCTCAACACTTCTGGCATTCCTGGATGGCTGAAATTCATAATACTTGTACACTTCAGAAGTCCAGTCCAGTCTGACTTGCATTTACTTAGGCCCATGGATGGAAAAATGACCACATTTTCCAGAGAATCAATTCTCAAGTTTGTCTGCATTCCAGGATGGATTTTCTATCTATGATGAAAAGACCAGCTCACCAAGAAGTCCATTGTACAGGCTCAACATGGGAAATTAGAATTCTTGCTACAAATATGTAGCGAGTTGCTCGTAGCTCGGTGCAGTGGCCCGAAAATTTGCTCTATTTGTCATCCTTGTGTATTTATTGCCCCAGTAACATTAGAAGCTTTTTCTTTGTCTCAACACATTGAGGATGTGCTGCCAGTAGGGTTCACCAGGGGTAGAGGTAAAGGTCTGGAAGGCCCTACCTCTACCCCTACCTCCCAAACCTCTACCTTTGAGGAGGTATACCTCTACCCTACCTCTAGATTTGAGAGGTCTAAGGAGGTACAAGTTCCCACACTACAAAACACCAATTACATCTGTATTTTGCAAGTATTGATTATATCAATACCTTCAAATTATATTGTAATACAGTTTTATGGCTATCTCAACCTATTTAGTCAATGTAGAAGGTTAATTATATGACTAAGCTATTCTTGTACCTATATCCCCTGTAAATATTATCTTCAGAGTGTCATATTATGGCCTGTTTCACTAGCTAAAACTAGGTATCAGATTAGCTGTAAGGTATCATGCCTATAAGTGAGGTGTTTCATGATAAATATCAATGAAAAGAACTCAGTATCTAGTCTCTGCCATACCTCTGTACCTCCAGGGGTAGGGTAGAGGTTTCACAAAGGTCTGGAAGGGCTGACCTCTACCTCTACCTTTTGTACCCCTACTATGATACCTCCAGAGGTATACCTCTACCCCTGGTTAACCTTAGCTGCCAGAGGGTATTTTTTGGCATGTTTCAGCCTGCTTCAGCCTCCAGGTATCCATTCAGGGTGGTCTGACAGAATTATGGAGATTATTGGGATTGGAATTCTGTCTGTGGAGTCAAATATCCACCAATGATTCAACATAGTCTGGCCAGAAAAAGTCGGCCGTGTCTGGAGTCGAACCTGTGACCGGTGGCAAAATAGAGGCAACCAGTCAGGCAAACTAAGAACCACACTAACAGTCTTTATCAACCCATGCATCCTTGCCCAACCTGAATAAATGCAACCCACCTCAAGCATAACACTTGAGCCTGTAATTATAGTGTCTTGGAGTAACCACAATAGAATGGTACCTGCTTGAGTGAGAACAGAGAGAGGGGGACTCGTATCTGCCACCGGAACGGTTGGCCTCTATCCCACTGGTCAATGCAAGTGCAAAGTGAAAACTGATAAGTGAAAATGACACATCTGAAGTGCAGATAAACACCTTCATTGTGACACTTGGGAAGTAATAATAAACGATGAAATATGTTGTTATAATAAAATCTTATGGCTCAGCATCACACCGCGCCTAGCCTAAATTATGAGTCCCACGTGTGGGCTCATTTGTTGGATATGAGCAAAATTCAGAGCTCTGCCATCAAAGAACTCAATGGGGAAGCTCCATATGACCGGATTTCACAGAGGATCAGGAATAGCTAGGAAGCATCTTGTACTCCTCTTTGACGTCTCCTAGAGCCTAGTGTCACTGTCTCTGGTCAATGTTTCTTGCTCTTCTGGCAGCCTTTTCATTGTTCCTTATAAAGTAGTGTCTTATACTAGGATACATAGACATTCTCAGAAGTCAGTTTCACTTTATGACCTATGTACCAAAATGACAATCTGATCACAAGCTACAACAGCAGCCAGTCTGATGTAGGTATGCAGGCTGTATATCCAATACCATTGATGTCAGAGTCAGTCCTTGATATAAGGGTCAAACCTAAACAAAACAAACAACATGGGGACTCATGCCTTGCCGCCAAAGGACGGCCTCTATCCCACTGGTGGATTATCGGCCATTTTGGAAAGCGGAATTTATCCTGCACCCTGACTTTCAGTGCTATGAGCAACATCAAAGGCAGCTCAAGGGAAGATGATATACCATCCTCATAGTCCTATGATACAGTTCCAATGAGATATAACTCTATTATTTCATTAGGCAGCAGGATTCGGCAGTGATGACCAATTTTGCCTTCTTGCACTGTTCAAAATGATCAGTGTCTCCCAGGAAGGAATTTGGATGAGACCTGGTGATTGACTCCCTTCAGGACAGTATGCCTGACCTCTGCTGAGATATGTGTCCAAGACAGGAAGCATCACCCTCATCAGGGCTCAGGATCAATCCGCATTTGGTGTGGCGGGACATGACAGCTGTCCAAAGTGGTTTTTGTACTTTTGCATCAAATTTATGTACTCTCCCAATACTGTACTGTGAGAATCAAAAGTGGTAATTTTTCCTGAAAAATAGTGTCATACTTCCTTCTTGACCTCTCATTCATGAATCATCATCTCATTTTGATTCCAAAAATGACAATTACAGTATTGGCAGAGAGTGCAATATTGTAACAGCTTGTCCGTAGAACGAGGGTTACGATATGTTGTCCTTCCCAGGTAACCCAACGGGGACGACAATTCCAGAGCCTAAAGAGCTCGTTAGCTCTTCTTACTAATCTTTGGCTAAAAGCCAATCCTCTATCCTTGAATATGACCGGCTGCGCGAGGAGCTCGTGAGGCGTTTGTCTAGAGCGCCCGTAGAATATTCGAGGTAGAGTTTGGTGTAAAAAAGAAGATTTTTCACGTGTATGTAAACAATATAATCTAATCTGAATGTAGACCTGACTGAATGAAGAAGCAAATAGTACTGTACCAGCAGGCGCGAATCGCATGTCACAAACCCCCCCTAGTCAGGACTCATATTCTGATTATCAGAGTCCCTCATACTTCTCCGGCAATCTCAACTCCGACAGTTTTATGCCGTCCCAGCTCTTCGGGTAGCACATCATCAAAACTCGCTGGGCGTAGTCAAAATCCTCCTTGGTCGGTCGATACACATCTTCGAATCGGTCTGTCCCTGAAGAAAATTTAAAAAAGGTTCGGAATTGGCCTCTTGTTCGAGTTCTTGCGCCACCGCTTCTCACTTCTTCTGCGATCTTTTTCAACTTGCTATCCAAGAAAGGAGACATCTGTCCTCCGTGATACCTATTTTGCCAGGATAAAAGTTCCTTTACCCATGGCTCCGGCGGGAAGACCCAACGTTCGTCCTCGGTATTTTCCCCTGGCAAGTGTCCCAAGAGCAAACCTCGGTGGGACTCCGTGATTTCGTCCACTTCCAGGTGTCCTTCGAACATTTTCTCTCCCTTGCGGTATTCAAATGATTGCCTTGAAGGCCCCTTGAAGATTTTGCTCTTCAGTTCATCTGAACCTTCACGCCAGGCTACCCAAGCTGATGTTCCTCCTTCCGAAAAGAATGATTGGGCGTTCGGTCTTGACAAGGCCAGATTCGCAAAGCTAGTCAATTGGTTGGATAGCTTTTTCCCTCCCGACTTGAATTCCAGGCGAGGTTCCTCGTAACCGGCCTCATAGTACACCTTATCCTTCTCGATTTGTTGTAAGTCTCTCGATTCCGGTCTGAATAAGCTGACATCGTCTTCATGATAAGCGATGCGAACTGGTACGCCTCGTCTGACCGCTTCTACCAAAAGCTCTTCCGCCGACTGTACTCTAGGTTGCACATTCGCGAGTAGCTTTAAAATGATGCAAGTCTGAACATCATCAACCACTAGATAACCATGATCAATGACTCGCTGGTCAAAGGACAGAATTCCGGGATTTCTGGCTCGGTAAATGCTTGGGAGTAAAATCTTCGCAGCTAAATTTGCAAGGTTATTGGCAACTGTAAGCGCAGAACCTAGACGAATACACCATATAAGATCTCTGACGCGCACAATGAGGTGAAAGCGACTGTATATACCTAGACGAATACACCGTATAAGACTGGTATATAATAAGCAATGAATCTCTATAAAACAACAGAAGGGACTTACTCTCTGACGCGCACAATGAGGTGAAAGCGACAGAGAGCGGAGTCCAAATGAGGCCGCGATATCCCAACACGTGAGCCTCGGCAAATGCCATAGCGCTGCTACAGACAAAATGTCAACAGCAACAACCTTCGGCATTCCTGGAAGCATAGGTCCAGGTTGGGTAACTATCTCGAAGGTAGGCCCTGCTCCAGGTACTACTAACTTGTTGATTCTTTCTGTTGCAGGCAAATGGGAAGGGCCAGCTACAGCCTGGGAAACAGGAGCAATGCGACTTTGCAAGCTTACTGTCGGGTTGTCTGTCATCCTGGCTAGCAAGGGGTTCTGACTTTCATCGTCATCCGATTCATCTCGTATCCAACCTCCCTGTGTTATGAAACGGCTTCCTCCTCGACTCTCTCTGATAAAACTTTCTTTGCTTCGCTCTGAATCTTGACTCCCTGAGCTGGAGCATCGGTAATAACTACCATGAGAAGAGATCGAACGGCCTCGGGATTCTGACTGAGAGCTACTACGACGAAAAGACTCTTCCCCTGCTGAAAGGTACCTCTCGTAACTTTGTTCTCTTCGACGTTGAAGATCGTCGTCATGGTCAGGAATTCGTTCTCTTTTCCACCCTCGAACTCCTTTCCCTTTGTCAACTGTCTGATCTTCTACTTCTCGGTCGACCTCAATAATAGGCCTCGTGGCTCCTTTTCCTCCAATAGCTCCAAGCAAAGAAACTTCTCAGCTCACCGGCTGTCTGCTCTCTGAAACGGCTAAGGGTATAATACCCCTGTCCAACCCTGTAAACCCTGGGCACTCCAGTACTCCTGTTCGAACAGAAAAGATTTCCCCCCAAGCCGGACCTCTCCTGTAACGCAGTAAGTCTCGAATTCCATATAATTCGTTCAGCGTGATATTCGAATCTCTTCTTGCGAAAGAAAGGTAGACGACGACCACTGGCTGATTGTCAAAGTGATCCAAGCGGTGAGCTTGACTCCTGACCAATTCTTTTCCAATGTTGAATTTCCTAGGACCTTCCAAGAAATAACCTTCCCATCCAACGCTGGGAATAATCAGTATTTTCCCGTTGCGGGGTATTTCATTCAAAGAGGAAGGTAAGTCGGCTCGTATATTAGAGTCCTGCAGCAGAAGATCATAATTGGCTGCTGACGGAAAACATCATCGCTCTTCTTCTCTGAGGTCCTCCCAAGTACCATGGCGTCCGTAACTCGAATAAAAGCGGTCGAACGCGGAGACGAGAACTGGGGATAATCTGGCGAGGGAAGCGTCTCGGGCGGCACCTAAGGTCCACAGGTAGTAAAAAGGAACATGATTCAGAGCCATCATGGCGAAGGGAGCTGTCAGCTTGTCCCACGTCAAATCCACGACGACCCCTACCCATTCGCAGTCCTGAAGGGTGGCCCAAACATCGTCCAGAATCTGACTGAGTGAGTTTCCCATTCTTACCCAGTCGGGGTATACAACCATCCACCAACAGATCAGGGCAGCCCAGAAATTTGCTGCAATCTTGGCTTTCAACATCGTCTTTACCAGAGCTTCCTTCATCGCGTGAGCTTCCTGTAAGCGGGCAGTAATGAACTCCACCCCATCTGATCGGTTGCCGTGGAATTGAGCATGTCCTTGAATCGCTGTCCTAGCTCTAGCTAGATGGTGTAACTGCAGGGTGATGAGCTTCTCAAAATTCTCTTCGAGAACCCAATTTCCTCGTGTGTTCCGGAACAGCTCTTTGGACGACTCCTCCGCCTTTTGAAACCATATCTCGGAACCTGTCTTAGGCACCGCAAGGAAAGGGACGTGAGGAAGAGAAGAGTGATGCCATTTGACGTGGTATAGTGAATGAAAACCTTTGCTAGCAGATCCTTCTTCCAAAATCTTCCTGACCCAATCTCCCATATTTCTAAAGGGAGGATCATCTCTGCTCTCCAAAATGTTCTCTGGGATCTTCCAGTCTCCTGGTCTTCCCAACCATCCCCATACTAGGCCGTCAAGGTCCCTGAAGGTTGAGGGTACTGGAACGCCTTCTCGATCTGGGAATAACCCGAATTTCTCTGTCGCCATTCTGTCGTCTCTGCGTCAATAATCCGCAGAAATTTCAGGAACCTAATATCCCTGCGTCAATAATCCGCAGCGATGAGTCGGTCCAGCGTCGAAATTATCGATGGCGCCCAAGGAGATGAGCGTTGTGAAGACAAAGGCTGTTGATGTGGCAGTGTAACTGAGCAGTGCTGGAAAGTTCCGGTTTACCTGGGTTTGACTGCTGCGCACCTAGCGCCGTAACCTGCTCGTCGGCTCTGTACAAAATGCTTGAACATGAAATAGGAATGAAAATGGATAGAAATAAAATAGAAAATGAGTATGAATATAAAAAAATAAAAAATAAAAACCGTGGGTATAACCTGCAGAGCAAGTTGGTGAGCCTCATAATTGATGCTCTTTTCGGTACGACTTCAAGATATCTGGGGCATTTCGCATACCCTGTACGGATACCCATTCATCGTGCGATGGGCCTCTCCCCTCCCAGCGAACGAGGAACTTCATGTTCCGACCTAGTCCTTTATGCGCGAGTATGGATTCCACTGGTTCCTCGTAAGCTTCTGGTATTTTCGTCTGAGTCTCTGGAAGGGTAGGGCGCGGACCAAATTCCTTCGGACTGTCCTGGTAAAGGCGTAGATGTTCGATGTTAATGACCGGTGACCCTGGATATCGATTAGACAAGCGTAGACGGAATGTTTTTGGGGTCAATGCTTCCATGACTTCGAATGGACCTATCCATCGCTGGTTGAGCTTCGCGTCTCCTTTGGACTCCAACCAGTCCAAAGAGTGGGGATTGACCAACACCCTAGACCCAATGGTAATGGAAGAGTCCGCCTTGCGAGACTTGTTGTAATTTGCTCGTTGAGTCTCTTGCGCGCAGGCTATGGATATTCTTGCACTTTCTCGGTGCATTTGCATTGTCTTGATAAAGTCCTGTGAATCTAAAGCCAAAGATGCCTTTATCTTTGCTCCTAGAAAATCAAGCATAGAGCGGGGTTCGTAACCCATGAGCAAGAAGAAAGGGGTGAGTCCTGTCGACGAATGAACATGAGAATTATAAGCAAATTCGAGCATAGGAATCCAGGTAGCCCAGTTTGCTTTATCCTCTGCGACGTATGCTCTGATCATGACGACTAGAAATTTGTTGACGATTTCTGTTTGTCCGTCATGTTGAGGATGGTGAGACGAAGAGAAAGCCATTCGTGTTTTCAGGTGCTTCGCAACTCCTCTCCAAAATTCGGCTGTCCATCTCGGATCCTGATCTGTGAAAATGCTCTCGGGCATTCCAAAGCGACAAGCGACTTGACGAATGAACAAAAGACCAAAATCTTCAGCAGATAATCCCGTGTCACACAAAATGAACTGTGCATGTTTGGATAATCGGTCCACGACCACGAAAATGGCATTGTGACCATCAGACCATGGCAAGTTCACTATGAAGTCCATAGAAATAGAGTCATAAGGCATTTGAGGAATCGGATTTGGTATCAGTAACCCATATTTGTTGAACGTAGCAAACTTCGTCTTCTGACAGATGTCACAGCTCCTGCAGTACCGCAGAATATCCACTTTCATCCTTTTCCAGAAGAATCTCGAGGACAATTTTGCCCATAATAACTCAGCTGACATATGCACAGTCTCCCAAGGATTATTGTGTGCTTCCGCAATGATTTCCATCTGCATCGTTGCTGGTACACAAAGACAGGGATTGTAATCGGCGTCTCAAAAATATAGAAGGCCTGATGCATCCTTGAAGAATCGTTGAGCGAGTTGGAGCCTTTCCGTCGGTGAATCCAATCTGGTGTATATGGTGTTGAAATGTTTGTCGACGAGATACCCTTTCTTCAAATCTGATATGACCGCATCCGAAACATGCACATGCAATGCCGGTGGGAATTTCTCGAATACCGGCCCGTATGGGTCTGCCTTACTCTCGATTCTCTCAATGCTAGCCGGCTTGTCTTCGTTCTCATTGCTCCTTCGTTTTTTTCCACTATCTGCCCACAGCTCTTTCACTTTGGACCTCGTTCTTGTCTGGTAAGCCGAGCTCGAGTAATTTTCCAAGCATCTTTCCCAATTCCCAGCTTCTACTCGAAAAGCCCTTCTTGCCGGGACTCCTGAAAGATTCCTTTCCAATTCTTCTGCTACGTCATTCTTGGGAGCCAAAGGCGTCGAGTCCTCAGCTGTGGGCGACACATGTTCTGGGGGAACTCTAGGGATTCATGACAACGGATCCACATTGGAATGAACTCTTCCAGCCCGATGAACTATTTCCAATTTCGGAGCAAAAGCGCTGAAAACGAGGCCCCATGATCCTAATCTATGGTTGGTCTTCTCATATGTCTTTGCCCATTGCAAAGCTGAATGATCCGTAATCAGCTGTACTCATTCCCCTTCTATGAAAGGGATGAATTTCACCAGACCTTCCTTGGCCGCCAGACCTTCCTTGGCCGCCAGCGCTTCCCGCTCCGTGGTCGAATATCTCATCTCAGCATCTTTAAACTTCCGAGAGTAATACCCAATCACTCGTTTGACCCATACTTCTGTCTCGTCCAATGATGAGCCCCAGACAGACGGGTATTCCTTCGCAACATCGATGGAGTTTCCCAAAAGAAGAAATAGTCTTGGTAGATCTTTCTTTTCTTTCCAAGCCTTTTCCAATCGCTCATAGCATTTTGTCCCCTTCAAATCCTTAGCCTTTATCTTCTGAATTTGCTGTAGAGCGCAGCCGCAAGCAGCACCGGAAGCGTCTGTATAAAGCCGGTATGGGAGATTTTCGATAGGATGACTGAGTAATGGGGCCTCTGTCAGAGCTTTTTTAGCACTCATCCAGGCATGCTCCTCTACATTTCCCCATCTCCATTTTACTCCTTTCCGCAGCATGTCGAATAACGGCCCACATACGTCTGAATGATATGGGATAAATTGGGCAAAATATACCACCATCCCTAAAAAAGCTTGCAAATCGGACAATTTCGAAGGTCTTTCCAATGCCAATATTGCTTCTACCTTTTCCCGGTGAGTGGCCAGCCCCAATCTCGACACCTTATGACCTAGTAGAAGAATTGAACTGTAGAACAAGTGGCACTTGGAAGGGGATAACGTCAATCCCGAGCTCTCTATCGCTCCCAGTACAGCATCCAAATGTTGAATATGCTCTTCATATGACCGGGAGTAAACCACGATATCATCAATGTAGACCAAACAGAAACTCCACAGATATGGAGCTAGTATCCCTTGCATCAATCGTTGGAAAATAGAAGGACCATTTTTCAAACCAAAAGGCATTCGTTTGAATTGATGGTGGCCCCGGTGAGTCCTGAACGAAGTTTTCTCCACGTCTTCCGGGTCTATGCTCATCTGCGTGAATCCTGATAAGGCGTCTAATGAGGACAACACTTGTGAGCCAGATAGAGAGGCCAGTATTTCCTTCTGTCGGGGAATAGGAAATTCATCCGTCACAGTTACTGCGTTAAGTTTGCGATAGTCGACGCAGAACCTTGCTTTCCCATTCTGGTAAACAATAACTACGGGAGCGCTCCAGGGACTTTTTGAAGCCTCAATGACATCTTGTTCAAACCACTTCTCCAATTGGTCATCTATGACTCTTTTCTTCTCTGGAGAGCTCGAATACATTGGCACACTTATCGGGTGCTGGTCAGGAGAGACTCGAATCCTTGCTTTCGTTTCTACGTGCCCCAATCGACCATCCATGCCAAATGCACCTATGTGACTTTCCAACATTGACCAAGCTTTCTCTTTCAGCTCGTCCAGCAGATTTCCGACATCAATGATTTCTCTGAATTTTGTCGATGGATAAACCGTTGGATCTGGAGGCTCCGCTCGTTTGAGATAGGATTCAGATTCTGTATCATCTACCCGTGTTTCTGAATTCTTGCCTTCTCTTGGAATGGTATTGTTAGATTCGTCAGTTTCCATTTGGACAGCAATGATCTCTTTTATCGCAGTTGCATGATTTACCATTGCTTCCAGCTTCTCCTCAAACCATGGAGTGTCTAGGTAAATTTCAGGGTCTTTCAAAGATGCAATAATCTCTCCTTTCCGTATCTTCCTTGGCCGGTCTGTGGGGTTGGATATTGGAATAAAAGGGTTCACTGCTGAAATCAAGACATTTGGAATGGTGAAGTATGAATGACCAGGACCAGATATCAGGTTTTTCTCTACCAGCCATTCCTTCTCCTCCCCAAGTTGGCCCTGCACTCGAATGTTGACGCAATGGTGGGCTCTGATGCGATAGTCTCGACTGGCTCTGACTACCAATTGTTCCCTATTCTTCTCCTTCAGTTTTCGTTTCCTGGCATTCTTGTTCCGGCGGTGACTTCTTTGCTTGATAAAGGCTTGAACGTTTGCAGCGCTTTTCCTTAAGCATTCGAAATCACCTGACTTGTCCACGGGTTCAGCTTTTACTACCAGTCCACATTTTTCCAAGTGAATCCTGGAGCCCAATTCCACCTCTCGCATCACTGCTAGCTCGTAGTCCTCTTGGAAATCCTCTCCGAGTAAAATTGGGACTGTCATACCTGGTACGACATATGCTTCTGCTTCCAGCTCCACTACTTCTCCTGACTCTGCCATCATGAAAACTGGAATAGTCACATAACCCAACAGGGCTTCATTTGTGTTCGTCAATTGGTACAAACCCATCTTCATCCCCTGTTTTATTTTTGGTGGTTGTCTCAAACTTGCCAAAAATACATCAGATATGAGGGTCACGTCAGCGCAAGAATCAAGACGGAGATCAGTCTCGACATCTTCCATTGATCCTACTCTTCCTTTGACTGAAAGGACTGATATTCCAACAGCCGCTTTGCCAGGAGCATGGAGCCTTCTTCTTGACAGACGAATAGGCTCAGGAGCTGGCAGTGGATGCCTATTTGAGTCTTCTGAATCCCTTTGGGCATCCTCTTTTGTTCGAAAATACTCCCTCTTGAACTCTACATCATCTTCTTCAACAAACGTCTCTTCAACATCCTTACCTTTTCGCTCCCCACGAGCGCCAAAACGCCTATTCGTCGAAACATCATGCTCCAGCTTTCCATCCGACTGCACTTCCTCCAAAATTCTGTCGCTTTGAATTTTAGGTAACCTCTTCCATTCCCAATCCTCATCTTCAACTTCCTCGACGGTAACTGATCGAGAAATGAAGGCCTCATGGTGACTGTGACCCGCTCGTAGGGGCTTACACTCAATCTGAGCCGCCCTATCAAAATCCGATTGTTTCAGTGTGCAAGCATCGTCCAGACTTATTTCAGCTCCTCTTTTGTTAATCAAGGCTGAAAAAGCTGCGTTGTATGCCCGTCCACTTTCATCATCTTCTGCTCCCTTCACTGACCCCAATAAATGGGCAGAGCGCTTCTTCTGTTGGTCCAAGTATGTCTGCCAATGGAGACATTCTTTGTCCCAATGTATCTTACTGGCACAGACTTTACACGGAGACGGGGAAAAACGTCCTGTAGTCATTACTACATTGTCCTTTGGAGGACTGAAAGGGTATCCCCCAACAGGTGGTGGCCTTGGCGATTTCTTGAGGACTTGGTAAACCTCCTTGAGAATCATTTCAGTCTCCAACGTATTCACTGAGCTGTCGCCTTGAACCGAGTATACTTCCTTCGAGTACGTAGCAAATTCCGGCTGGGTTTCGATTCCTCCGTTATGCTCTACTTCCCCCCCAGGCGATGACCAGTGACTTGACTCTGTATTATTTGCTGATCGGAGAAAACGACTTCTGT
Organism: Mycena floridula; assembly: GCA_029320655.1. Classification (NCBI taxonomy): domain Eukaryota; kingdom Fungi; phylum Basidiomycota; class Agaricomycetes; order Agaricales; family Mycenaceae; genus Mycena; species Mycena floridula. The sequence continues at coordinate 366,487 of JARIHS010000048.1, forward strand.
TTGTATTCGACCTTTGCTGTTCATGAGCCACTGCCATTCTCACCAATCTCTCTACCGCGTCCAAAGTGACCACCGTGCCCGCTCTCTCACTCTTCCAAGCCATCACCAATTCGACTTCATTCTGAGCGAGGTGGTTCAACAGGTCCAGCGTATCGACTACTGTTGAAAGCCCCAAGATTCTCGTCCAAGATTTCGGTGCTTTTCTCATCAAAAATTCAGCTTCTTCTCGGGTTCCTGCTACTGCGAACGCGAAATACCTGCTCATTAAGACCCATCGAGATATGAACATTAATGGAGCCTCTCCTTCATGTCCTTTCTCTCGGAATGATTGATTCTCAAACACTATAACCATATTATTTTCCCATTCGAGACCCAAATAGCCATTTTTGATCCCCAAAAGAAAAGTGTAACAATCTCTTTTCATTGCTGCTTTCACGTCAGGCGCTAAGATCCTGTACCAAAGGTCAATCTGACTCCTTTTCTCCCAGCATTCCGGAATCCACATTCCCAATGCCTGAGGTAAAAATCCGCCATTTGAGGCCAACTCAATAATTTGACTGAACCATTCTACTGCTGACTCTTTTTTGGCCCCGCTCCATTTCGGCAGATTTTCCGACTTCCATTCTGCTTTTATAGTCGGAATCTGGTTACCATATGCTGCGAATTGCTGAAAATTTTGACCATTATTTCCGTTTCCATTGCCTCCAGGTGGACCTGGAGGACCCGGAGGACCCGGAGGACCGACTCTCCCATCTCGACCATCACGACCTCTGTCACCGGTTTTACCTCTTCTGCCTCTATCTCCTCCTGGACCAGGAGGAGCAGGTGGACCTGGAGGCCCAGGGGGACCAGTTCCCCCCTGGCGTCCTGGAATCCCTGGACTATTCGGAGGTATAGGTGGTAACCGACGTCCGCTGTGATGTCCACTCGCTGCTGAAGATGAGCTAGAAGAAGACGGCAAAGAAGGAGGACATCGACCTGCCTGTCCCTGTCCTTCAGCATCTCCCCTCGCAGCGGCCGCTTCTGAATCCCGAGCAGCTTCCATAGTTCGTACCGCAGTTTCATTTCCATCTGCTCTCAAAATAGCTATCATTCGGTTCCAATGAGAATCTGCTACTCCTGTTTGTAACGATACTCCTAAGCTGCTTTCTGAGGAGCTCTGTGATCCAAACTCTGTCGGTTTGGGAGGCGAAATTGACTTGATGCTGCTAGAGCTCTCCGACAGTGGTATAGGTACCTGAGGAGGCGATATGTTCGTCATGATTCGGTTCCAACATTCTGTCAAAGGTGTTGCCGCAATTGGACCACTGGTTTCGTCCCTTCCTTTACCTTTTGCTTCTGCCGGCATCGAAGGAGTAGAAGTTGCTCCTACTGCAATACCTCTCGAGTGAAGGAGATTTTCGGATAAGTTGTACGTCGCTGGAGATGGGGTCGGTATTCCGTAAGTTGCCTGGAAAGCAGCCATTGTCTGGGATGGTGGCGTGAAAGCTCTAGACTCTCGTCGCTCCCATTCTGTCTCTCCTCCACTATTCGATATCGACCCTTGTTCGTCTCCTTGCTTATGACCGAAATAGTCTCCCATTGCATTCGAAACTCTCGGCGGTCTGCGTCTGCCAAACGATGATAAAACCGCCGCACTAGACACCTCATACGCACCGGTTTTGGACAATTCCGCTGACCCGAAAGAGTCTTGAGCTGACAGTTCACTACCTTCTTTCACTGTACCCAATGACGGCCTAGCCAGCATTGATCTCACCGCCTCACGTCCTTGCGGAACTATCCTTGTGGGAGGGGTATCCGAAATTTCCCTTCGAATTTCGTTCTCTTGAAGCTCCAAGTGGGCCCAGTTACCTGACTCTGAAAACCTGTTCAAACTGTGCTCGTCATATTGAGCTCTGTGATGAGGAATAGTTTGAACTATACGACTCATTCGGTTCTCCACCCATGGTTCTGCCATTATTCCTTGCCAAAGCTCCGGGGCCGTCGACGCTGGAGAAGATAAAGCAGTACCTGTCTGATACTGCGTTTGGTACTTTACCAATGACCTTTGCGCCAACTTCAAATGTTTACAAAAGGCCAACCAGGTAATCTGAAGCATTTCCAGGTCTTCCGTGCCCCTAAAAACTTCCATGAACGTATTTCCAGGATCAATCACAAATACCTGACTGCCTCGCTCAATGATAGTTCCCACTAAGGCTGTCAAAAGAGTTTGAAATTCTTCGCTAGCTTCCTGGACATTCGCTAAAGGTTTCGGCCCTAGCTGGAAACGAGGTACTCCTCTCGGACGCCTTTCCCCTTGATCCAGAATGCGGTCCCCCCCTAACCTTCCTCCAGATCCTATGAGTTTTCCAATCTGATACTCCAATGCCGTTTTCTGAAGCGAACCATTCTCATATTCTTCCATGAGATCCGTAAAGCTCCTTCCCTCTCTGCTCTCCCTCTCCATAACTCGACTTCTCACCTCTTCTTCGTCTCTTCTTCGTAACTCTGTCTCTTCTTCCATTGTCCAGGCAATTGTTGACATAGTACGTGTAGGTTTCAAAGAGGACGTCCTTGCTGGTGACAAACATGGAGAATACGGCTCGTTGGGGGCTGAGAAACCCGTTTCCGCTTGTAGAAGGTTGAATGAAAAAATTTTGTTCTGATGATGCGTCGGCACGAATCGCGTGGGCGCTCGAGTCTGAAATCGTTTGTCTCGGTTGAACTGACACTAGGAAAGGTTCCCAATGTGTCCACCAATGTAACAGCTCGTCCGTAGAACGAGGGTTACGATATGTTGTCCTTCCCAGGTAACCCAACGGGGACGACAATTCCAGAGCCTAAAGAGCTCGTTAGCTCTTCTTACTAATCTTTGGCTAAAAGCCAATCCTCTATCCTTGAATATGACCGGCTGCGCGAGGAGCTCGTGAGGCGTTTGTCTAGAGCGCCCGTAGAATATTCGAGGTAGAGTTTGGTGTAAAAAAGAAGATTTTTCACGTGTATGTAAACAATATAATCTAATCTGAATGTAGACCTGACTGAACGAAGAAGCAAATAGTACTGTACCAGCAGGCGCGAATCGCATGTCACAAATATGAATGCCATGATTATTGAGGGTGCTGTGTTTCAGCTGTGAGCTCTCCTGGGTTCACTGCTGCTCTGTCACAGCTTTCAAATTTATGTGATATATATATGTACAGTGGGCCTGGGACTCACTAGACAAGCTCTTTGTGTCTTTCGGCCAATTCCTGTAGGTTTCCCTGGATTGCACCTTGAAGAGCTCAATTATCTGTAAGTAGTCTGTAGCTCTTCAAGGTGCAATCCAGGGAAACCTACAGGAATTGACCTAAAGACACAAAGAGCTTGTCTAGTGAGTCCCAGGCCCACTGTACATATATATATCACATAAATTTGAAAGCTGTGACAGAGCAGCAGTGAACCCAGGAGAGCTCACAGCTGAAACACAGCACCCTCAATAATCATGGCATTCATATTGCTTTTGAGGCTAAGCTCAGAGTACTGCAGGGACAGAAAAAACTCATAGAATTAGCCTGACACTGGAATCTTGATTGAGTACTTTCTTTATATTTGAAGGGGATATATCAGGCAGATATTCGAGCAATAGACCCATTACAAGTTGAGTTAAAGATGTCATGGGACATGAATGTGGTCATTTGTCGGCCAGAGGCTGCTCTAGTCTTGTAAACCAGACTCAATGACAGGTGAAGAAAAATTGTTCCCCTGTGTAGAGTCTGGAGTTGATGAGAGCATCGACTCGGGGTTTGAAAATAAGCAGTGCCGATGGGTGGCTTAGCACGTGCTTCACCTGTTTTAATGCTACGGCCTCAACCTGCTCCCTGTACGCTAGAAAATGGCTATTCCTGCCTTATCTACGTGACTTTCGGCTCAAACTAGCATATCAAATGGACCAAAAAAAGATGGTTTCTTGGTTGTTGCTGCGGTGGGAAAACCTTTCTTTTCTCGCTATTGAATCTCGCGTAGGCACGTCATGAGACAGGCATTGGCTTCCTGGTTGGGTCAACAAGAGGATGTATTCGATGGTAAGACCTCAATTCCAGTCCGAAACATCATGATTTATTGATGCGTTGTAGGAAAACAAGAAGGATGGTGAAACCACTGGATCGTGACTTCCGTCTGTGACTTCCTACAATATCCCTTCGTCTCTACCGTACTCTTCGTCTCTACTGTCGACCCATCCCTTTACCCTCTACTAATCCTGATCACAGACTGCTCCACATGGTCGTTGTAGGCGGCGGGCCGACGGGGGTTGAGTTGAGGTATGTGTCGGTTTTTCGGGGTTGGGATTTTCGCTGATCGGAATTTTTACTTTCACAGCGGCGAGATCCACGACTTTCTCGAAAACGACCTCAAGTCGTGATACCCGGAGCTGGCGTCAAGGATAAGGATTACTTTGGTGGGTCTCTACTCTTTCATTCATTCTGTTTTGTCTCGAATTTGCTTCGGTCGACTCGCTTTTGTTGTCTTACGCTCTTTCTCCTTCATTCTCTTGCCTCCTTCATGACTCGCTAACCCTCATCCATTCATTCACAGGTCAAAGCCCTCCCCTCTGTCCTACCTATGTTCTCCAAACAGCTGATTGACTATACAGAGTCGATGTTCAAGGAGAGTAGGATTGAGATTTTGACGGGTACGATGGTGAAGGTGAGATACCTTTTTGAGAGTGCCAATTTTATTTCTGTTCTTGGGGGAGACAATATCTTTGTTGTTTTTGAGAGATCATATCTATCTCCAAGTCGGATGATTGACTGGATTCTTTGTCGTTGTACTTTCGCTAACCCCCTCACAGGAAGTCAAACCCAACTCTGTCCTCCTCCAACGCCTGGCGGCGCTCTCGACGAGATCCCCTACGGCATGGTCGTCTGGGTCGCAGGGAACAAGGGAATGGATGTTATGCTTGATTTAATGGGGCTAGTGTTGCCGCGGCCGGCTAGCCGCGAGCCGCCGAGCCGAGCCATGGCTTATGGCTCCAAAGCCGCGGCTCGGCTTGAAGCCACGGCTCAAGCCTTGAAGCTGCCATATTTTTGCCAATTTATGGAGTATATATTCAGGCATATAAATGACCTACTATACCAGAAACTTCATTCTCGGGACACAGCCATTTTACATTTGGCCGCTATCAGGGGCTGTGCATGTTGAAGTCGTGGGAATCGGGTGTCGGAACCTTACATGACCAAATGTGGAAATATTCCCACATTGACTTCTGGCTCGTTTGTCACACTAAAACCAATGATCTCATTTTGCAACAATACATAGAGACCTGTACTTGAGAATAGGACCCCACTATAGCCTTATATCAGCTATAATCAGAATTTATTGAAAAACCTGGCTCAAGCTGAGCCGAGCCACGGCTAGCCGGGGTCCACGGCTCGGCTCGGCTCGGCTTCAAGTGGCTCGGCTTCGGCTTGGACGTGGCTTGGAGCTAAGCCGCGGCAACACTAGATAGGGCAGGTGAAGGAGCAGGCGACTTTTTCTTTTATTACGAGTCTAGAGAGAGCTGATTGAGATTGGCAGACGAATAGGAGGGGGATTGTGGTGGATGATTATTTGAGGATGGTTGGGGTGGCGAATGAAGTGAGCTGGCTTTCTAAATCTTTTCTTCTCATTTAACATTGACTCCGCTCAGCAGAAGTCTTCTGACGCCACAGAAAAAGAAAACTCGAAAGAAAATAAGATTACCAAGGATTCCTACATCTTTGATCGTCACTGCAAACGAGTCTGTCTACGAGAGACTAAAGGATTCCTCGACGTCCTTCCCCCCCGGCACCATCTTCGCCATCGAATACTGCACCGCCACGTCGTATGCGCCGACCGCGCAGGTCGCGTCGCAGCAGGGGGCGTATCTCGGGAGGCTGTTGAAGGGGATTGCGAGGAGGGAGGCGTTGGAGGCTAGGGTGAGTGAAACAAAGGCGAATTGAAATGAGCCTGAGTTCGAGCCAGAGCCCGAGGGAAGCAACTGGGAATAGTGAGAGGAGTGAAGCCACGCTCATCTTCCTTAATCTCTAACACTCTCGTTTCTGTTCTTCTCTTACTGTTTTCTTGCTCTCTTCTTCTCTTGCTCATCGCTCGTCTCTTCCTCTTTCTTCTAATGCTCACTTGGTTCTCTCACTGACTCTGCTTCTTTTGCTCCTCGCATCTTAGGTCAAATTCCGGCCATTTCACTACTCTCACCAAGGCTTGCTCGCGTACATTAGGTCGGAAAAGGCGATTGTGGATTTGCCGTTTATGAATGGGAATGTGAGTCGCTTTTCTACTATGTTTCCTTCTTCTGGTTGTGTTTGTGTTCGTGTTTTTGTAGGAGTTGGGATTTTGTTGGTGATGGAGTCGGTTTACGAGTTGGGTTTTGGCAACAGGTTCATTGCACTTCTGGGGTTTAAGTTTCTTGTCAGTGGGTTTGGCTGCGGATACTTATTCTTTTCGGCAGATTTGTGGCGTTGGACCAATCGGCACTCTCGGACTTTGTGTCTTTGCTCTTTCTCTCTCTCCATCCCATTCTTCTCCCTCAACAAACTCGCTTCCTCCATCATTTATATGCTCACTTCATTTGGTCCTCACTAACACTCGTCCCTCCCAGATCGCCTCCGGCGGCGTCCTCACATACCTCTTCTGGCGCTCCGCATACCTCTCCACCCTCTTTTCGCTCCACAATAGGACCCTGGTGATGAATGATTGGCTTATTACGAAAGTCTTTGGGAGGTACGTCTTTCGCGAGCTGTTTATGGAGCGATTTTGTTCGTGCTGACACGATTTATAGGGATGTCAGTCGGGAGTAGGTCATTCCGGCAAATATCGACTCGGACGTCAGTTGTGAATGTGTGGCGTCAGTTGCGCTTGGTCGGTGAAAAAGAATGTGCAGTGAAAAAAGCGGAAACGGAAAGTATGTGCAGAGAGAGCTAATACTAATAGTCCCCGAATTTTTTGAACCTTAGTTATCGTTGTCCCGGACCTTATTTATTCTTCCTCTGTTAGTTAGTTAGTTAGTAAAGTAGTTTTCTATGTGTTTGTTCGTTATAGTAGTCATTTCATAGAAATAATTCATAGACTTGAGATGCGCCGTTTCCTTTCTCGTTAGCCTGATGTGATGGATGTCTTGGTGAGCAGTTTCGTTGGTGAGCTTGATGTCGTTGATGAGCTTGGTGAGATGGATGAGGCTTTGGGCTTGAGAGAGATGATACTTGAGTCGCCGTGAGTGCTTTAAAGACTTGAGAGCGGATCTTGCCTGTGCTTGTGGCAACTGGAGTTGAGGAGAGTGGATTTGATGCTGACTTGTCCATTTACATTTGCGTGGACTCTTCCTCTTTATCCCATTTTCAGACATCAAATCAAGCAAGTATATGCCCTCCAATCTTATGGCCACCATCACAAAGAAAGGAAAAAATCTCATTGTAGGCCGAAAGTGACTTGACTCCGCGGCGGGGTAAGGAGCGCTCATTCAGCAGGGCAAGTAGCGCTCATTCTGCATCGAAGACAGTATCATCAAGTAATTTGTTGAGTTGTCCATTCTCAGCTCCTGGCAACCAACCAATCACTGACTGTCTCTCTGAAGGATGATCATCTCTAGTTATGATCAAGTGAGTCTCTCTGTTACGATCAAGAACATAAGATCATTACTGATATTGTAGTATGCAACCATAGACCCTGCAGCGTCAAATGAGTCCTGAATTGATTGTGTTTCAAGTTGTCACCATGTCTCAAATCTTGATGAACAAGTGATCTTGGGGCGGGAAGAGCTACATATACAGTACTTTACTGAGAACAAGCTAAATTCAGCACTGAGTGCCTCCTTTATAATTTCTTGCCTAAGTTGCTTGAAGTTGATAGATATGAGCTTTGGGTCATACATCTAATCTGTCATGTTGATGATCAAAATTGTGCGGCCAGTCTTCAGCTTCCAAGTTTTCAAGAATTTTTTATAGATTCTGCCTCAAGTGAGTTGGCAACTCAGATTGGTTATGAAACACAAGCCATCCATGGCAAGCGACATCTACAGTGCTTGATGTCCGGGTACAACTGATGCATGAAATACCATGTTGTTGCTCAGTTATTCCAGTGAGTCATGAGTGGCCAATGTCAAACACAATAGTCTCTTGTGAAGGCACTATCCTAATATTAGCCTCGATATCAATTGTAACACAAAATGAACAGGTTCGGGGATCTCAACAGATCGCCTGCAGATGTTGCAGATCTTGAGAAGATCAGATATAGATAGCACTGGCCAATAGAATATAAAAAGGGCTCATAACATGTTGTAGCCCTCACCTCTCAACCAGCCAACACAATGACCCCAGATGAAACCCTGTTGCTCAAGCATGCTGGACAGGTCTTGGTTGAAAATTTTGCCTCAGCGGTTGGTCCCTGCTATCAGTAAACATCTCCAAGTCTGATCAATTTTGACATCTGGTTAGGTTGTCCAGACCTTCTGCTATGGTGCTGAACATCTCTCTATGAAAAGTCTCATCTTTGTTACTGACCAGGATGCACCAGGTGTCTATGTGTTGCTGGCATCTTTGGCAATGTATCACTTACTCCTGTCAGTCCACATTGAACTTTGAGATGTTGTACTGACTTTTGGCGCAGAAAATGCAACAAAACAACTGCCACCTGGGCTCTTTGTGCGCTATTGACTGTGATCTTCCTCATCACTACTGCATCTTTCTGCTTAGAGGTTGCAATTTGCTTCAAACTCATGATTGGGGCTCTTATTGATAACCCAGAGTTGGAGCTGTTAGAAAGACTAGAAATTGTCAATGCCAGTGCTTCACTAATTCGCCTGGCGGATGAATGGTTAAACGGAGGTTATAATTCACTATTGGTTAGTCACACATACAATTTTTCTTCAACTGACCAATGTCATGCCAAACCTGGTAGTTGATTTTTGGGGATGGTATTGTTGTTTGGCGAGCCTGGGCTATATGGCATGACCAACGTAGTGTTATAATCCTACCAGGATTGACTCTACTGGCAACATTTGGTATGTTCTTTGTATCAACACTCTGCTCACTTGTCTCACTTGAATTATCAAGCCGTTTTCTTGGCAGGAAACATATTGCAAACTATCGCACTGGATGATGCAAATTTCATTTATGGGAATACTGCAAATCTGCTCATTGCAGGTGCTACCATGAGCATTGTGACAAATCTGATAGCTATAATTCTTATTGGTCTCAAGACATAGTATGTTTTCTCTATCTCCTTTCTAGTGTGTATTTTAATGTAGGTTTAGCCAGCACTGGAAATTTATGAAAGATACAATTGGAGCAGGAGGTTCAGCAGCTGGAAAAGTCTTGATGTTTTTGACAGAGTCTGGCATAGTTTATATTGGATTCCAGGTCGGTTCTCTGTTGACCTGTTTCAAGACTCTATACTCACAATTTCAGATCATCAATATTTGTCTGTCTGTCATAAACACTACACAGGGCACTGCACTGGATATTGCAACTCGGATATGGGGTATTATAGTGAATATTGTTTCGGTGAGTTCTGTGTGTGTGTGTGTATGTGTGTGTGTGCACGCGCTTTTGATTTTTGTCACTGGTCACTCCTGAGACTTGTAAACAAACTTATATGGTAACTTGTAGGCCATTTACCCAAGTTTGGTTATCTTGATTGTGACCAATCAACACTCCATTTCTCATATCACACATGGATCTACTGGAGTTGCTGGTGGGGATAATCCAGGAACACACATCTCCTTCGCACATCCAGCTCCACAAGGAACAACAGACTCTACAGAGGATCAAGTGGAGGCTGCAGTTCAATTGATGATTGAGAGGCACCATGATATAGAGAAGGTCTCTGAAGCTGGAGGGATGAAGGATTTGGTTTGAGTAAATTGCTTAGAAGTAGATATTTATATCCATCAATTCAACCGCTGGTACATAAAATCTTTCGAACTATGCAATTACTTATATGTAGTGAACAGAGGGAACACCAAATCCAAAGGGATCCTTGAGATTCCATAGGCCCAGGAACTTGCGAAGCCAATGCCATCTGAATTTTCCCTGGATATTCACTACCTGGTACACAGTTTCAAATTGAATTCTGTCAATGCATGTAGTGATCCCAACCTGTCATGCCAATGAGAACACTGAGCACAACACAAGTATATAGGTACTAAGTATTCAGTACCTGAGGTGTCCCGTTCAGTACCACTTTGGCAACTATATTCACATAATATGAGCCCATTTGGTGAAAAATCAATGGATCTACATTTCAGGCCAGTTATCAGTTATCGGTTTGCACTTTCACAGCATAAAGCACAATCTGACAGCTCACTTTGCAATTTGCATTCGCCACTTTTTTTAGCAGATTCCTAAAATGGTAATTATTGGCAGAGAGTGCAATAACTGACACCGGGGGCAAAAGCGGTTCCCCCTGTTAAGTTCCCCTTGTCTGGCCCTTGTCTGGCCCTAATTTTCACATGTTATTTATAAATTCATCAATCAATGATTGACAGTTACCATTTTGAGCGAACAATGGGCGGCTGTTCAATCGGAGCTAGAAACGCGCACATGCGATGGACATGTGTCAAGCCAATGACATATCCGATCATGATGAGAGCCGCGTGAGATCCCCATTTCTTTGTCCTTTGTTCTCTTCTTTTGTCTTCTCTAAACCATTTCTGATTCTTCTGCCTATTCCAAGATTTCATATCTCTATTCATCACATGTCATCATCCAGGACTGGCCAGAAAAGGCCCCGTTCAGAGCAGAATGATGGCTCAGGGCCTTCTAGTTCAACTGGCCCCCATTCAAAGAAGCAGAAACAGAGAAGGGCTTCAAAGGAACCTCAGACCAGAGAACAGGCTAACTCCAAGCCTTTGCATCTTGAAAGAAACAGGGTTCCAGAGGCAGCCCGGGGTATGAAGGTGCATGATTTGGTCTTTGGTCTATTTTTCTTTGTTGTGCTAAAACAAACCTATTTGTCCAGTCTGCTTTGGAGTTGCATGTCAGGCTTCTCTGGAGGGCTTATGAGCCTTCAGTTGTTCCCCTTCCTCCTACTGCTGAGTTCAAGCAGAAATTTTCTGCCCGCTTCAAAGATTTGAAGTCAGTTGAAGAGCAGCGTGGTTCTGGACCAACAGTCATTGAGCGTGCATCATCTTACATGCTTGATTCACTGCGCCATCTTCCTGCTAAAGGTAAGATTGCCAGGGGTCTTCGTCGACTCAACCACAATCATATCGCAACTATCTTTTCCTATCTTGCCAACTATGGTTTTACTGCTTGGACTGTCGATCTTACAGAGACTCCGACCTCACTCTGGAATATTGCATGCAAAAATGTTGCTATCGATTCATTCAAGCAGGCTATGGCTAGTCATGCCTATGCTTTCCTTTCACCCAATCATGACTACCTCAATAATCAACTTCTCCTTTCCACAATCTACGATCAATTTGTCTGGACGTATATGAAGGGTCTTCATGAGTTGGAGCTTAGGGAACCTGGTGGTGCTGCTACCAAGGCCATTCATGGGGATATCTATAAGCGTCGCAAGGCAGTATGTGATATTGTTTGATTCTGGCTCAAACTGATATAGTTTATAGATTGCAGACCAGTGTGCACAGTGGGCACGTAATGAGAACTATCCTGACCGCATTTGCGATCAACTTGCTGATACCAACTGCACATCTGAGGATGAGAAAGTTGGTAATGATTTGATCATCAAATCCAAGCCTGGCTGCTCTCGTAGTTGGACCGACTTCAAGGCAAAGATTGATACAAAGGTCATTGCCCAGAAGGAGCTCTCTGGTCACTCTGCTCAGGCCAAGAAGCTTCGTTGCCGTGGTCAACCTGGCCCTGGCATTCCTCAGAAGCGTGGTGAGTTCAACCGGCTTCCCGATCCTGATACCACAACACTCGATTTCTTTGATGTGGAATACTTCAACCAGTTGCCTATGCAGCTTCGATATCGCTACACCAACTGTCCAGTTGCACTTCCAGAGAATGACTCCTGGTTTTTCAATGAGGATGGAGCGAAGGAGGGGCGTGATTGGAAAAGGATGTCAGACAAGAAGTTCATGAGGAAGTATGGGGCTGCTATTGTGGAGAAATTGGGCTACAATCTCCCCACTGATGATGATATGGCTGATGCTGCAGCAGAGAGTGACGAGATGGACGATGATACTAATTAATCATTCTAGGTAAGATTTAGTATGCATATCCCTCCTTTCTTCTGTCTGCCATTTTCTTCTGTTCAATCTATGATATGTATATGTGTATATGGAATATGTGGCTCTCAATATATGGATTATGTCTATGAAAATTTGATCTGACTGTTCTTGGTTCAAACTTGTCTTGTCATATAAATGGATCAGAGAATATTTTATTATAGAAAGGCATATGAAAAATACTACAACATGTATTCAATTTCGACCCCGGTTCAGTGCACAACATACTACAAGAGTTTTGGTCTTGATACCATAGGTTCCCTTTGGTCGTTCCCAAGCAACAACATGTGAGATAATTTGTTGGACATCAATAATATCCTGAGTCCCGCTTTCTTCAGCATTGAATATTTGAATATCAAAACGAGGAAATTGGGTATATGGTGCCTTCTTCTCTTCAGCTCCATCAAGTGATTTGTGTTTGCGAATCTGAAGAAAAGTGTGCAAAATTCCTTTGAATGCAGTCTGCCAGATGTTTTCAATAAATCCAGTGTGTTTTATATCTCAGTTGCAATTTGCATAAAATTGCACTGCACTATTTCCAGGATGAGATTGCTTGCAGCTATATGTTCGCCCTTGGAAATGAATATCTGATCGTGAGCGAACTAGTGGTGGAAGAATTATCGCATTCTCTGGATGATTTGCCTCGAGATGTGATCGACAAGATGGTTCAGTGTGACGAACATGTTGAAGGAGACTGTCATAGTTGTCATCAGAGAGAATAGAGGCTGCTGCAAGATGCTGTGCTGCTTGTTCTCCAGTAAGTAGCTCTCCATGTGGTGAAATATCAGGGGATTCAGGATCAATAATCTGTGCGAGTTGGCCTAGAAGTGGGTTTTTGGATGTCTGGTCCTTGAAAAAGGCATCCAAGCGGCCTCAGCGGCACATTTGCTGGAACAGAGTGAAATCCATATCATCTAAGATCAATATCAACTATTAGTTATGTGCATACATCACACAATGGAGAGAGGCTTACACATGTGCTTATTTGTATTAATATGCTGAAACATGCCCAGCAGTCGTTCACCAGGAAATTCGCTGAGAGCAGCCAATGGGCCCCAATATTTGAGAAGATCACTGTTATGCATGGCATAGTGGTGGTTTGGTTTGGAGTGATAGTTTGGGAAGATAATTTGCACACTTTGTCGATATTTAATGTAATGATCCATGTAAGCATCAGCCTCTATATCTGATGTAGTGAATGAGGCAATGATATTGGTAGATGCAACTGCATCATAGAGATTTTCCAATAGAAGCTTCTCTGATGGCCCAGTGGACTCACTATCAAAGAACCACATTTCTGGAAGAATGATAGGAAATATGATTGTGAACAGAATAAGAAGCTCATTTGCTTTAAGCGATCCATGTGCAGCTTCACCCAGATTTTTAGGAGGCCGGTTGACATATGTTGGAAAGGGGATATTGCTGATACATGCACGAATTGTTCCGAGCTGAGATGACGAGAAATTGAACATTGCCCCAAATGGCAAATAGTCTGAGCTGCCATCATCGACATCCATATTCATATCATCATCATTAATGTAGTCATGGATTGTTTCTTGATCATCTGAAACATTGGTGGATGGCGGCTCTGAGCCTTGACTTTGAGATTCCTGCCAAATGTTGAAGTTGACAACATCCATAGCATGAGTTTCTGACTCATTTATAAGGTCTTCCAGCTCTGTATCATAATCACTCTCCTCTCCATGAAGTAAATCCTTACCCTCTTCATTATCCCTGTCAGATTCCATTGCTTTCATTCGCTTGACTTCTGCAGCAGTCCGGCCAATGCCATATAAATCCCGGAGATGGTATTCAAGAATACCCTCAAGTGTATTATGCATGAAACCAAGAACTAACTGGTCGACAGGGCACCAGTAAGGCAGATCGTGAAGTGGTGTCCAGCAGACTCCATTTCTACTGGCAATTTCACTACGTCCTTTCTTTGTCTGGCAGTCTTTCCACTCTTGGACTGCAGCCTGGACCTGATCATTGGTACGCTTGTTCCAATTCTGCATGGATAGAGATTCTCTGTCCTTCAGTTTGCAGTCACAGAAAGTGCAGAACTCAGTTGCAGAATGACCAAGAAATCCAGTCACTTTGCGGATGGCCAGGAGATCTGCAATAATCGGACAGATACAAATTCGAATGTTGATTCCATCCTGATGTCGATATGTTGGCAGGACCTTCCCAATCCAAAACTCACCCAGAATGTCTTTGAATGGAGCCAGAATATGTGATATTGTAATAAAGCTTGGCTCATTTGGTCCTGGGATGAGACCAACAATGAAGACATTCTCTGGCAAATGACAGACATTGGAGGGCAGATTCAGGCAATATAGAACAATTGCCCCACATGAGATAATCTTCCCTAAAATTAATATAAGATAAAAAGAGAGCAAAACATCTAGCAAAACATACCAGCAATTTTATTGGTAAGGGGATTAAACCAGTCAACATATAAAGCAAAGGTGAGATTTCCCTGAATGAATCGAAAGTCTCCAAGCTTCCGTGCTGCTGGGCTATCCCAAAACCCTTTCATCTGTGGCTCTGCTGCATGTGTATAGGACTTGTTGATAAGATCCTCAATGCCAGGTCTTCCGAGAAAGTATCGGAGCCAGGCCTCCAACGATTGCATGGTATAGAGTTGGCAAGGAACATCTTTGGTACCAGAGCGCAGCCTCCGAGTCATGTAAAGGGGCATGTTGCACATATGCGCCCTTCGGGATTCTTTCCATGTACATTGTCGAGGGCCATTGTCAATGAGAGGATATAAAGTGAAGCACTTTGGGCATGACATTGTCCGTGTAAAGCTGGGGTTCAGAGTACTGGTGCTGAACACAGTGCGTATATCTTTGGGAACAATGAATTTTGGAGATTTGATATGATCAATGCCAGCTGCATGTAGAATGCGAGTGAACAAGCTGGTAACAGCATTGAGAATAAGCCCCAAAATGCACAGTACACGATTTGTGTTTGCTCGACTCATTCCAGCATGGAGATAGAGCCAAGCAGCAAGCATAACACAGAGTTGAACAATGTGTTCTACTTCAGCTTTAATATCTAAACCACTCATTGATTAACATGTAACATGACTGATAACACATCAACCCACCAAGAGTATTGGAGCTAGAAGGTAGCTCATCTGACTCATCAGAATCATTTTCCCCTGCATCGGGATGGGTATCTGGCTTGCGTTGTCCATCTGCTGTTTCATGTCTAAGACGAGTTGTTGGTGTTACTAAACGCCCAGGAGATCTTTGGCCCTGATTCCAGCATGTGAGCTTGGAGCAGTCAGAGCAAACACAGACCACCTTCATGGTGGAAGGAGGGAAAGATGATCATTCACTGCAAAATCATTTGATTTATCATTATGTAATGTACATGTGATTGTATCCCACAGCTAATCATATCCCCATATCAAATAAATTCTCTCTCTCACGCTGTCATTGTGCCGGTGATCCGCTGTCAGCTGTGAACTAGGGCTAACTTGGGGCCAGCCAAGGGGAAAGTAACTCGGGGGAAACTCGTTTGCCCCCGGTGTGATCCAATGATTATTTTCAGCTGTGGGCGCTCCTGGGTTCACTGCTGCTGTCACAGCTTTTGAATTTATGTGATATACAGTGAGCCTGGGACACAATATACCAGTCTTTATGTCTCTAGGTAGATTCCTGTATGTTTCCTTGGATTGCACTTTGAAAAGCTCAATTATCTGTAAGGAGTTAAAGCTTAAAGTGCTGCAGGCACAGAAAAAATCTGTAAGATTAGCCTGATATCACCGGAAGTTTGATTGTGTTTTCTCCTTCCATTTGAAGGGGATATATCAGGCCGATATTTCAGCAATAGGTCCATCACAAGTTGCATTAAAGATTGGTTAAAGATGTCATGGGACTTTACTGCGGTCATCTGTTGGCCAGAGGCTGCTCTAGTTCCATAAACCAGACTCAACAACAGGTAAAGAACAAGTTATTCCCCTGTGTAGAGTCTGGAGTTGATGACGTATTGACTCGGGGTTTCAAAATAAGCGGTGCCGAGCGGCTTAGCACGTGCCTCACCTATTTTAAGCGCTACGGCGTCAACCTCTTCAGACCTCTTCCCTGTGGGCCAAACAGTAAAAGTTCTCTCTCTACGCGATTTTCAGCTCAAACTGGCATGTCAAATAGACCAGAAAAAAGATGTTTTCTTGGTTGTTGCCACCATGGGCGGGAGACCTTGCTGCTTTTCTCACCATTGAATGTCGCGCAGACGCGTCGTGAGACAGGCATTGGGTTCCTATTTAATGGTAAGCCCAATGCTAGTCCGATTCTAATATGCAGACTGATAGGATTTTAGGAAAAGAAATCCGATGTGGATTGAGATTCCAAGACCGCCTCTGTATCCAACGGCCCGTCAACAGTCTCGAGCTCTTCGTCTCCCTCTAATCAATCTGCATCGTCACCCGCTGGGTCTACCAGCTCAGCCAGCGCCTTGTCCTCGTCGATCCTCGCTTCCTCAACCCGCCGCTTTCTCACCACCCTCGGCCGCACGACTCTTCTGACGGGGACGGGTGGTTCATCTGGACGACGCAGCAGGACAAGCATCCGGGGGAAACAGTTTCCGTTTGAGGAGGACAAGAAGACGTTGTATTGGGTGAGGCGCCTTTGTATTGCTTTCTATTCTCTTTTCTGTTTATCTTTCTTCTTCCTTCGTCGCTCCTTCGTTTTCTCGCTTCATCTCATCGCTCTCCTCGTCCCAACACCCTCTATCTGCTCTCTCTTCCTCTCGCTGTATACTCGTGCTAACGCACTGGTCTAGGCTCCGGCTGTGGCGCGACCTCCCTCCTCAAGACACTCGCCACCGAAGATTACAACATCATCGTCTCCAGTCCGAAGAATTTCTTCTTGTTCACGCCACTGCTCATGAGTGTTGCCGTTGGGACGTTGAGTCCGAGGTTGGTCATTTTCCTCAAGGTTTATCTTATTCCTTTTCTATGCCTTTCTATCCTCAAAGAGGGACACCTCCGGCGCGAGATCCTTAGATCTCGGGACTGACATCCCTCGTTCGCTCCTTTGATGCTCACTTCATTCGCCAGATCGATCCTGCAACCAACACGACACAAGAAGCGGTGTCGCTGTCATCGAGGCAAAGGCGACAAAGGTGGATGTCGAGAATAGGACGGTGACGTTTGCGGATAAGAGTGGGATTCAGGTGGGTTTCTTCTTCTGGTGTCTTTTGCTTTCTTCTTGGTCTTTTGTTTCTCTTGTTTGCTCTTTACTGTTGTCTCCGTGGTCTCGCTCCTTCCGCTCCTTCGTCTCACTCCTCTCGTCCTTTGCTCCTTTGTCGCTCGCGTTCGTTCGCAAGGCTCCACATCTATGCTGCTGGTTCTGGGTAAAAATTATTTTTGACAAACACATACAAAAATGAGTCCTACAACACATAAACAAGTTGAAAGTCAGTTGTGCACAAGAGAGTATGAGTCAGACTCAATGTCACCCCAGAGGTGCGCGCGAGCAAATATCATTTTCAACATAAACACACAAAAATGAGTTTTAGGATACATAAATAAATTGAAAGTCAGTCGCGCGCCAGAGAGTATGAGTGAGACTTAATGTCACGCCAGAGTCTTGAATTGAGACTTCGGCGCGAGAGAGAGAGAGAGAGACTCGGGCCGCCTTTTCCGTTGCCGGTAGTAGTACACAAAATCCGACACCAATCTTAGCTCCGGCAAGTCACATGTTCTTCGGATTGGCCACCCACCGATTGCACCGATTGCCAAATTTCCTCGGGACAAGGAGCATTGCAGCTCTGACCGACATGTCGAATGCATGAGAGCTTTCAAGCGGACCTGGCTTCGGGAGATGCCCATCTGGCTCCTTCACCCGACAAACCCAGCGCATCCTTGGTTCATCATCCAATATCTGGACTCTGGAGACGCTTGATTTCGGGGTCGGTATGAAAGCTGAATGCCTTCGAAAGGCATTGACTCATCTGGAGGATGTTACAGATACCAAAGATATGTTTGGCTTTGAAGAGCGGGTCGTCGAGGACACTGTTGAGTCAGTTAGATCGTACTAGACACGCATCTAGATCAGTGATTTTCCATTTTTCTTTAGGTTATGAGTATATTCAATCACTTTATATTACTGCAATCTGCTTTAATCATTGAAATTTCATCTCTTTCTTACTCAAACATTCCTGATGCAATGGCTAGTCAGTATATGAGTGAAATTCTTCTCAGCGTCCATTTAATATCAATGAGGGCTCAGTTCTACTAAGTTCAGCCATTGACAATGTGACTTTCCTGGCTCCAGGCCTACATTCTCAGGCATTGGTTGGTGAATATATCCATGATTCAAGTCCTAGACATCATGCTTTATTATTCCAAACCACAGAAGCCAGGGCTCGAGCGAACGACGAGCTGGAGGTGGCCAAGCCGAATAACATGTGACTTGCCGGAGCTAAGATTGGTGTCGGATTTCGTGTACCGGCAACGGAAAAGGCGGCCCGAGTCTCTCTCTCTCGCGCGCCGAAGTCTCAATTCAAGGCTCTGGCGTGACATTGAGTCTCACTCATACTCTCTGGCGCGCGACTGACTTTCAGTTTATTTATGTATCGTAAAACCCATTTTTGTGTGTTTATGTTGAAAATGATATCTGCTCGCGCGCGCCTCTGGGGTGACATTGAGTCTGACTCATACTCTCTTGTGCGCAACTGACTTTCAACTTGTTTATGTGCTGTAGGACTCATTTTTGTATGTGTTTGTCAAAAATAATTTTTACCCAGAACCAGCAGCATACACATCCACCACCACGATTCCCTATGACTACCTCGTCTACGCCGTCGGTGCTGAAGTGCAGACGTTTGGGATAAAGGGCGTATAAGAAAATGCATGTTTTATGAAGGAGATTGCTGATGCAGAGAAGGTGGGTCTTGTTGTCTTTCAATTACTTTTTCGGCGAAGAAGGAAGAGATTTCGGGTCTCTTGGTGTCCAATGTGGCTTCGATTCGCTTTCTTCTCACTGCTTTTTGTCCATCTCTCTCTTCTCTCTCCCTTGTTCTCTCGCTCACTCTTCCCTCTTACTCTCCGCTTTCGGGTTCGTTCGCTTCGCTCACCTTCCCTCCTCTCAGATGCAGCGACGCTTCATGGGCTATCTCGAGTCGGCCGGGTTCATGGGGAAGTCACTCGGAGGATGAGATTGATAGGTGGGTCTGACGCTCTTTCTCTTTCTTGTTGTGTTGTTGTGTTACTTGGCTTGTTGGCGCCTTTGTTTGTTGGGGTCAAGTTGGGTCGAGTTGGAGTCTTCGTCTTGGTTCCATGACCTTGTTGAGATCCTCGTTACCTCGACCATCAATCCTTGTATTCTTTATCTACTGTCAATCCTCGTAAACTCGGTTCACTAACCCTCCTCACAGACTACTTACTCCACATGGTCGTCGTAGGCGGCGGGCCCACGAGGTCAAGCTGAGGTATGAGTTGCTTTTCTTTTGGGGTTGAAATTTTGGCTGATTGGATTGCTTTGCTTGTCTCTCTTTATTTCTTTCGTTCGTCTTTGCTGTTTGGTTTTGGTTTGGTTTGTTCGCTTGATCCTCGTTTCGTGTTTTGGTTCTCTCTGTTTTGGTTCGCGTTTGCTCTCAATTTGTCTTTTCTTCTTCAATATCATGGTCTTGCACTATCCGTTCCGTATCATTTCACACCTTCTTTGTCTCTTCCCCCTTGTATTTGTGCTGTCGTGTCTCTTTTCACTCTCTCTTTGCCTGCTCGTTTCACTCTCTTCTCCTGCTCATTTGACCTTGTTTTCGTTCGCTCGCTCCTTCCTCGCTATCCCCATTACCAATACCCTTTCCCTTCGATACTTGTGCCTCCCCCGTTGATGTTCATTTCAATTCACCTCGTTTCCTCTTGATGTTCGCGCCTTCGCCTTTGATGTTCGTTTTGTTTCATCTCGGGTCTGCTCACTCCTTCCCTCGTTTCTCTTGATATTCATTTCCCTTCACCTCACGCTATCCCTCTTCGATGTTCGTTTCACTTTGGGTCCGCTGATTCTGTTCGCCTCATAGCGGCGAGATCCACGACTTTCTTGAAAACAATCTTGAATTGTGGTATCCGGAGCTTGCGTCACGGATAAGGATTACTTTGGTGGGTCCACTGCGGCATGGTCGTCTGGGCCGCAGGGAACAAGGGCCGAGCTGTTACGGTCGATTTGATGGGGCAGGTGGCGCAACAAGCACGTGAGCTTGATGACGTTACCTTTGTAGAGCTAATTGGGGAATAGACGAATAGGAGGGGGATTAGGGTTGATGATTATTTGAGGATGGTTGGAACTGCGAATGAAGTGAGCTCGAAGGACGAGGTGAGCTCTAATGAACACCAAAAAGACCTCTGCTGAACCAGACAAGAAAAATACCAAAGAAATCGGTATCTCTTTTCCCCCCAGCACCATCTTCGCCATCAGAGACTGCACTGCCACGTCGTACGCGCCCACCGCGCAGGTCGCGTCGCAGCAGGGGGCGTATCTTGGGAGATTGTTGAAGGGAATTGCGAGGAGAGAGGCATTGGAGGCTAGGAGCGAAGCGACTGATTCTACCTTGACGAGCAAAGGAGAGGAGAACAAGTGAGAGGCAGCTGAGATAGAGCAGGATGTTAAGAAGCAGTTGGCGAAGGTGGGTTTTTCTTTTTCTCTTTCCCCCTTCATGTCTCATCTTATTTGTCATCACTCGTCTCTTGCTCTTTTCTCTCTCTTTTGTCTCGCTTCCTCTTCTAATACCCACCTCTAACTGACTCGTTTCACCCATCAGGTCAAATTCCGGCCATTCCACTACTCGCACCAAGGCTCGCTGGCGTACATCGGGTCAGACAAGGCGATTGCAGATTTGCCGTTTATGAATGGGAATGTGAGTCGTCCTGTTTTACCTCTTGTGTTGGTTTTGGCACCGAGGTTTTCTGTTTGCTCTTGTTCAATGTTTTCTGTCTTTGTGGAGTTATATTTTCTCTGTCTTTGTCGGGTTGGGTTATGGTTCTATGAGTTGGGATTTACTCTTCTTGGGGGTTCGAGTCTCTTGCTGTGCCGGTTTGAAGCTCGGACCTGTCAAGTGTATTGGCAGATTTGTGGGGTTGGCGCGGATATTCTTTTCGGCAGATATGTGGCGTCGCTCTGTAACTTTTTATGTCTTTTCTCCTTCTTTCTCTCTCTCCCTCCCCCTCTCTCTCTCCATCCCTTCTCTTTCATTCCTTCTTCCCCATACCTATTCTCTTTCCTCCTTGCCTTTTGCTCTCTCAAACTCACTTCACTTTGCTCGTCTCTCCCAGATCGCCTCTGGCGGCGTCCTCACATACCTCTTCTGGCGCTCCGCATACCTCTCCACCCTCTTTTCGCTCCGCAATAGGACCCTGGTGATGAATGATTGGCTTATTACGAAGGTCTTTGGGAGGTATGTCTTTCGCGAGCTGTTTATGGAGCGATCTTGTTCGTGCTGACACGATTTATAGGGATGTCAGTCGGGAGTAGGTCATTCTGGCAAATATCGACTCGGACGTCAGTTGCGCTTGGTCGGTGAAAAAGAATGTGTAGTGAAAACGTGGAAAGTATGTGCGAAGAGAGTTGGTAGTCCCTGACCGTCCCGGACCTTTAGCAGCCGTAGTACGAGATCTTTTCGGACCTTATTTATTCTTTGTTAGTTAGCCAGTAACATAGTTTTCTATATGTTTCTTCGTTAAAGTAGTTGTTTCATAGAGATAATTCATAGACTTTGGATGTGTTCTTTCTTTTCTCGTTAGCCTGCTGGGATAGATGATCTTCCTTGGTGTTAGTTTCTTTCCCGCTTTTGTTGATGAATTTGATGCAATAGATGTCCGTTGATACTGATAGACTCCAAGGACTCGATAGATCATTGAAAGACTTGAATCATTGAAGGACTCGACGAATCGGGAGTGTCAACTTGATGGACTTGGGGTGGTTGGGACTTGATCTCTCACGTGCAAGAGTCCATATGACCTTTCGAGTGCTAGAGTCTATCACCTTTCGAGGCCAGAGACTATAACCTTTCAGGACCCAGGGCCTGTATGACCTTTCGGCTTTTCAAGGAGTCCCAGAGACCAGATGGCCTTCAGTCATTGGCCCAAATAGAGGAAATATGACTGTGTTATGTGCAATAGATACCAATGTTTACTCACGCAGCAGGACATTATATTGGGACAATCGCTTGTAACTTAAAGATTCTATTAATCCAATTGCTTGTACATAAAGTCTTTCATCAACTGTTCAATTACTGAGGCTTGAAAAGTACCCATAACCTGTAGAGCCAGTACCTAGATGAATACAATAATGAGTCTGGTAATACACTGAGCATATAATATCATGATATATAGCAAAACAACTGATCTCTCTCTGGTGCATACATGAAGGTTGAGCGACAGAGATCCGAGGCCGAAACCGGAAGGATAAGGGCCCATGAGAATTGATAAGCCCTGTGGCTCTGATAGCAACCTAGAGTAGATTAGTCTCATCTCACATTCCAGACATGGTAGTCAGCTGTTGTGATAGTTGCATTGCATTGCTTTAGTCATATTGTCTTCAACTTGGTGCCATCACAGATAGCACGTGCTGGCCAAAGCAACATGGTACTCCGAGTCGGCAGTGGCAACTATAGTACTATAAACTCCGTAAGTCAAGGTTCGACTTCTCAACTTGAAGGATCATAGAATGATCGCAGAAGGATCCACAATGGATATTTTCACATTGACCTGGGGGTTAAATATGAAAATTGCTGTAAGCGGCGGGATCTCAATTTGACTCATAGACAAATGACTCTTGGTCAAAGTACACATAGATATACATGCGTCACAGTCCCTCGTAGTCCACTGTCACTCTACTCGGCCACTTTGATGAAATGAAAGTAATCTTTCACAGTCTGGGCTTCAATATTGGAGTGCTGAGAGTGGTTGAGTGCTGAACAACTTGTGCAAACAGGTATTATCTGGGTCAGTCCAACATGTACAATAGAAGGCCGGGATTCGGGGGGTCATGTGAATCACGCAGCGTGGCGCGGTGTGACAGTGTTGGGACGGCATGGACAATGCACTGGCCGCCATCTTATTCAATAGGACTAAAGCAAGGCAATAAGACTATCAATAGCAAGGATTTCCTTACAAGGAATCTGAAAGTGCGCTAACCTCCTCTGATATAGACTACCAGTGGGATAAAGGCCATCCTCTGGTGGCAGATACGAGACCAAAAAGTCCACCACTCTCTGTCATGTATTGTTTACAAAGAAATGATGGCCAGCACTAGTGCAAGTTCTATCCATAAGCGACTGGATTGTGATGTGTATGAGTCATGACAGCTAACTGCAAAATTCGCGGCTACTTTAAAGAAACTCGGATTGTTGGGTCACATTTGCCTCGACAAGCTCTTGTCCAATGTCAACAGACCATCTTGCACCCTATGGTTAATATGTAACACTATTCATACCAACTTCATTGTGCCACCAGCAACCTGGATGAAAAGAAATGGACATGAGGACAAACACGGTGATAATGATGTGACTGATGTCGTGCCTTGCCGACCATCACAGATTTTTTTTTTGGCGTGGTGAGTAGCGCTTAAAATAGCCGGAGCACGTGTGAAGCCGCCCATCGGCAGGGGTTACTTTTAAACCCCGAGTCAATACATCATGGACCTGTCATCAAATTCAGATTTTACACAGGGAATGATTCTTCTTCACATGTCATTGAGTCTGGTTTACAAGACTATCAAATGACTCCTCAGACTCAGAGACTGGCAATGGTACAGTGACACGTAAGGAGAATCACAGCTTGTCGGCGGATGACTGTGAGAGGAGATAACGAGAATGATATCCCCTTTGGGCTCTTTGATGATCCCATCCTGAAACTGGTCCGTCCCAACAAATGAGCCCCATGAATGGGTCTCGTAACAAGTCAACAAAGATGAACCGTTATCGGATAGATAATATCCCGTGACTTTCATCTCAGGAAGTGTATCAGTTTCTCTGGAATCTGGTCTAAGACAAACAAATCAAGAAGGTAACTGATTTGAAACAAGACAAGAATACCACTTGAAAAGTTCAAGTGAGATGCGCCAAAATCTTGAATGAAGCACGAGAATCAAAAAGTTGAATTAGGCGCCACATGTGAAACTTGGATTAGGCGCGGGAGTAAAATTGAATGAAAGTGGCAAAAATGATATTTCTCCAGTCTCACCAGCATAAAGTTCTTCAAGACACAGGAAGGAAAATCAACATAAGACCATTACTGATATTGTAAAGCATTTCTTTTCTGAGGGAAATGCATGCAACCATAGACCCTGCAGCGTCAAATGAGTCATGAATTGATTGTGTTTCAAGTTGTCACTGTGTCTCAAATTTTGATGAACAGGTGATATTGGGGCGGGAAGAGCTACATGTACAGTGCTTTACTGAGAAAAAGCTAGGTTGAGCACTATGGGTGCCTCTTTTATAATTTCTTGCCAAGTTGCTTGAAGTTGATAAATATGTGGAAGATGAGCATTGAGTTATACATCTCTCATATTGATGATCAAAGATTGTGCGGTCAGTCATCAGCTTCCAAGTTTTCAACAATTTTTTATAGATTCTGCCTCAAGTGAGTTAGCAACTCAGATTGGTTATGAAACACAAGCCATCCATGGCAAGCTACATGTACAGCGCCTGATGCGGAACTAGCTCAATCGACCACTATTAGCGCTCACTTTCTTTCCATCCCAGACTTGAATCCTGGGACAACCAATGAATGAAATAGCAAGTTGTTGCTCACTTATTCTGATGGGTGGCCAATATCAGATACAATAGTCTCTTGTGAAGGAACACAAGTACCGGGTATCCCAATATTAGCCTCAATATCAATTGTAACATAAAATGAACAGGTTCGGCAATCTCGACAGATCAGATATAGATAGCACTGGTCAATAGAATATAAAAAGGGCTCATAGCATCCTGTAGCCCTCACCTCCCAACCAGCCACCACAATGACTCCAGATGAAACCCTGTTGCTCAAGCATGCTGGACAAGTCTTGGTTGAAAATTTTGCCTCAGTGGTTAGTCCCTGCTATCAGTAAACATTTCCAAGTCTGATTATTTTGACATCTGGTTAGGTTGTTCGGACCTTCTGCTATGGTGCTGAACATCTTTCAGTGTAAAGTCTCATCTTTGTTGCTGACCAGGATGCACCAGGTGTCTATGTGTTGCTGGCATCTTTGGCAATGTATCACTTACTCCTGTCAGTCCACATTGAACTTTGAAATGTTGTACTGACTGTTGGCACAGAAAACACAACAAAACAACTGCCACTTGGGCTCTCTGTGCACTGTTGACCTTGATATTCCTCATCATCACAACATCCTTCTGCCTCGGTGTTGCAATTTCCTTCAAACTCGTGATTGGGGCTCTTATCAAGAACCCAGAGCTGGAGCTGTTAGAAAGACTTGAAATTGCCAATGCCAGCATTGCACAGATTAATCTGGCTTATGTATGGTTGACTGGCAATACTAATTCACTATTGGTTAGTCACACACATGATTTTTCTTCAACTGACCAATGTCAAACCTGGTAGTTGATTTTTGGAGATAGTATTGTTGTTTGGCGAGCCTGGGCTATATGGCATGACCACCGTACTGTTATAATCCTACCAGGATTGACTCTGCTGGCAACATTTGGTATGTTCTTTGATCAACACTCTGCTCATTTCTCTCCCTTGAATTATCAAGCCTTTTTCTTGGCAGCAAATATATTGCAAACTATCACATCAATCGCTGCAGATTTCATTTATGGGAACATTGCAAATCTGGTCATTGCAGGTGCTACCATGAGCATTGTAACAAATCTGATAGCTATAATTCTTATTGGTCTCAAGACATAGTATGTTTTCTCTATTTCCTTTCTAGTGTGTACTCTAATCCAGGTTCAGCCAGCACTGGAAACTTATGAAAGATACAATTGGATCAGGACAATCAGTAGCTGGCAAAGTCTTGATGTTCTTGACAGAATCTGGCATAGTTTATATTGCAGTCCAGGTGGGTTCTCTAGCTACTTGACCTGTTTAGAACCCTATGCTCACAATTTTAGATCATCAATATCTGTCTGGTCACTCTAGACACTATGGAGGGCACTGCATTGGATATTGCAACTCGAATATGGGGTCCTATAATGCATACTGTTTCGGTGAGTTCTGTGTGTGTGCGTGAGTTTTATTGTTGTCATTGGTCACTCTTGAGACTTGTAAACAAACTTACTCAGTAACTTTTAGGCCATTTACCCAGGTTTGGTTATCTTGATTGTGACCAATCAACACTCCATTTCTCATATCACACATGGATCTACTGGAGTTGCTGGTGGGGATAATCCAGGAACACATATCTCCTTTGCACATTCAGCTCCACAAAGGACAACAGACTCTACGGGGGGTCGAGTGGAGGCTGCAGTTCAATCAATGATTGAGAGGCACCATGATATAGAAAAGGTCTCTGTAGCTCAAGAGATGAGAGTTTTGGTTTGAGTAAATTGCTTGGAAGTAGCTATTTATATCCATCAATTCAATTACTTGTACATAGGGTCTTTCCGACTATTCAGATACTCATATGTGACTATTCGATTACTTATACTGTATGTAGTGAATGGAAGGAATACCAAGTCCAAAATTATCCTTGAGATTCCATAGGCTCAGGAACTTGCAAAGTCAATGTCATCTGAAGTTTCCCTGGATATTTCCTACTCAGTACACAGTTTCAAATTGAATTCTGTCAATGCACGTAGTGATCCCAACCTGTCAAGTCCTCCCAACCTGTCATGCAAATGAGGATGCGAGCACAACACAACTACATAGATACTAAGTATTCAGTACCTGAGGTGTCCTGCTATCTACCGCTTTGGCAACCATATCAACATAATGAGCCCATATTTGGCGAAAAATTAATGGATCTACATTTCAAGCCAGTGATCAGTTATCAGTTTGCACTTTTGTAGCATAAAGCACAATCTGACGGCTCACCTTGCCGTTTGCAGTTGCCGCGTTTCTAGCCGATTCCTAGAATGGAAACTATTGGCAGAGAGTGCAATAACTCATGCCATGATTATTGAAGTGCTGTGTTTTAGCTGTGGGCTCTCCTGGGTTCACTGCTGCTCTGTCACGAGATTCCAATTTATGTGATATACAGTGGGCCTGGGACTCAATAGACAAGCTCTTTGTGTCATCAGGTCGATTCCTGTATGTTTCCCTGGATTGCACCTTGAAGAGCTCAATTATCTGTAAGTAGTCAAAGCTCAAAGCACCGCAGGTGTAGAAAGAAATCTGTAAAATTAGCCCAACATCACTGGAACCTTAATTGAGTTTTCTCTTTCCATTTGAAGTGGATATATCAGACTGATATTTGAGCAATTATGAGTCCTAAGCTTGCTTAGGTAACTCGCTTTTTGGTACAAGAAATAGTCGGTTAAAAAGGAAATTATTTAAACCACTGATCTATCCGAGGCTTTCCCGAACTGTTATCTTATCTGGCGGCTGCCATTCAAATCAGTCGAGTGTGATTCATTTCCTGTACATTCTCATGACTCTCTCAAACTGAGTACTTGACCGACCTTTTTTCACGGCTTAGTACTTATGTGCATCGGGAATGTGGAAAAAGTAATCAATATCATGGGGTGAAAGCGGTGAGATTGCGAGGGTGAAGAAACCTTCCTGAGTGTCAAGTTATGATTCACATCACATTCAGCTAGTATGTTCTAGTTATTAGGTAGGGTTGCCGACAACTGATTGGCAGCTACACACTTGAAAGACTGCCAAATCATGGGTGCTACTTTGAGCTTGAATTGTCCAGACATCGGTCTGTGTTGAGACTCTGATTTGTAATTTTGGCTGAGGGTATGATTTGGTTGTATTATTACTTGGGCTGAGTGCCTTGGCAGCCTTGAAAGATTGACAAGAATGCTTAAACCCCTTCACTAGCCCAGAAGGGCATTTACCTCTGCCACCCTTCCGAAAAGAGAGAAGATTGGTGAGTTTATCACATACAGTGGCCTCCAAACTGTCCTATGTAGTATCCAATTATACAACATGGATCAGGTGCTTGCAAGTTAATTTCATGCTGTGTTAAGAACTTATCTCATTCCCAGTGCCATCTGGAGGAGTGGCTATCTCTCAACTTGTAGGCCCATTACAAGTTGAGTTAAAGATTTCATGGGACTTTACTGCGGTCATCTGTCAGCAGAGACTGCTCTAGTCCCGTAAACCAGACTCAATGACAGGTGAAGAAAAGTCCTCTGTAGAGTCTGGAGTTGATGACGTATTGACTCGGGGTTTTAAAATAAGCGGTGCCGATGAGCACGTGCTCCACCTATTTTAAACGCTACAGCGTCAACCTATTCCCTCTATATGCTAGACAATGGCTATTCCTGCGTTATAATCCACCAAATGTCAAGCGGAAAAATTCTCATGACTAATTCCATCTCTCATTTACCCTGAAGCACCGCTACATTATTGGGTCCAAAAAATGGGTGCTGTGCCAAGCAGCAAAAGTTTCTTCTCTACGCGATGTTCAGCTCAAACTAGCGTGTCAAATAGACCAGAAAAAAAGATGTTTTCTTGGTTGCTGCCATGCCAGGCGACCATTGAATCTCGTGCAGACGCGTCATGAGGCGGGCATTGGCTTCCTGGTTGGGTCAACAAGGGGACCTATTCGAAGGTAAGACCCATTCCAATATCTAATGATGTATCTGACGTGTTGCAGGAAAACCAAACCAATGCGGATTCCAAGACCGCTTCTGTATCCAACGGCTCATCCACTGTCTCGAGCTCTTTGTCTCCCTCTAGTCAATCTGCATCGTCATCCGCTGGGTCTAGTACCAGCTCAGTCAGCGCCTTGTCTCGTTGACCCTCGCATCCCCACCCTCCGCTTCCTCACCACCCTCGGCTGCACGACGCTCCTCACCTTGCTCGTTGGTGGTGGGTGGTTCATCTGGACAACGCAGCAGGACAAGCATCCGGGGAAGCAGTTGCCGTTTGAGGAGAGGAAGAAGACGTTGGTTGTTTTGGGTGCGTGATTTTCCTTGTTTCATTCTCTTCTCTTCTCTTCTTTATTCTTCCTTCGCACCTTTTTCGTCGCTTTCTGGGCTCCTTCGATGCTCTGTTGCGAAACTCTTTAGACAAGATAAACTCGGTGCTGACGCACCTCTTAGATCGATCCTCCAACCAACGCGCTACCTCACACGACACAAGCAGAGGCGACAACAGTCGATGTTGAGAATAGGGTGGTGACGTTTGCGGATAAGAGTGAGATTCGGGTGGGCGTCTTCACGAATATCTGTCTCCTTCCTTTACTTTTTGTTCTTCATCTTCTGGTGTCTTGTCTTTTCTTCTTGGTCTTCCTCTCCTTCCTCTTTACCTCGTCTCCATTACTCTTCGGACTGACGTTCTCTTTCGCCAGGGCTCCACATCCACCACCACGATCCCGTACGACTAGCTCGTCTATGTCGTCGGTGCTGAAGTGCAGACATTTGGGATAAAGGACGTGCAAGAGAATGCATATTTTATGAAGGAGATTGCTGATGCGGAGAAGGTGAGCGTCATCTCTATTATTGTTTGGAAGAGTGGAGTTTCTCTATATTGGCATCGTTGGTTTGGGTTGTTTTTACGGGATTTGGACGAGTTTTGTGTCTAGCTGTTGCATATCAAGTCTTTGGATATCAGGTCGTGGCTTCGATTCGATTCGCTTACTCCTTCCCTCGCTCGGTCGCTGACGCTCCTCCCCAAGATGCAACGCCGCTTCATGGACTGTCTCAAGTCTGCCGGCTTCTTGGGCCAGTCAGAAGACGAGATTGATAGGTGGGTGTTGGGTTTTTGTTACTTTCTTTGTCGAGCTCTTCGTCTTCCTTCCTTGGTTCCAAGAAACCTCGTTCTGCCATGTTCCTTCCTCTCCGTCTCTTGGTCTTCCGTTTACTCACTCACGTCTTCCTTTCACGACTTTCACTAACCCCTCCCCCAGGAGGTCAAACCCAACTCTGTCCTCCTCCAACGGCCTGGCGGCTTGCTCGAGGAGGTCCCATGCGGGATGGTCGTGGACCGCGGGGAACAAGGGGCGGGCCGTCACGGTGGATTTGATGGGTCAGGTGTGATGGGTCGGGCAGGTGAAGGAGCAGGTACGTGTTTTTCTTTTACGTCGGCTTGATTACGAGCTGATTGAGATCTGCAGACGAATCGACGAGGATTCGTGGTTGATGATTATTTGAGGATGGTTGGGACTGCGGATGAAGTAGGCTAGATTTCTATTCTTTTGTTCTTCACTGACTCTGCTCCGAAGGAAACCGGCACCGACAAGACTGCAGAAACCGACTCCAAGGAGAGAGTAGACAAGAAAAATAGCAAGACTTCTTCCAACTCCGCCACTAACGCAACGTCCTTCCCCCCCGGCAACATCTTCGCCATCGCAGACTGCACCGACACGTCGTATGCGCCCACCGCACAGGTTGCGTCGCAGCAGGGGGCGTATCTTGGGAGGCTGTTGAAGGGGATTGCGAGGAGGGTGGTCTTCGCCAGAGGCTAACAAAGATAATCTCGATACTGTTTCTGCTGCGCCTGGGGAAGAGACAGGCGAAGATGTTAACAAGCAGTTGGCTAAGGTGGGTTTTTGCTTTTTCTTGTTTCTCTTACGATCTCGTCTCTCATCATGCTCTGTTCGTCTCTTACGCTCTCGTCTTGCTCGTCGGACTAACTTCCTCCTCGCAGGTCAAATTCCGGCCTTTCCACTATTCGCACAAGGCTCGCTTGCGTACATCGGGCC
This sequence comes from Mycena floridula, assembly GCA_029320655.1. Lineage (NCBI taxonomy): Eukaryota > Fungi > Basidiomycota > Agaricomycetes > Agaricales > Mycenaceae > Mycena > Mycena floridula. The sequence continues at coordinate 397,447 of JARIHS010000048.1, forward strand.
TGAAAAGGCGATTGCGGATTTGCCGTTTATGAATGGGAATGTGAGCTGCTTTTTCTTTTTTATGTTTTCTATTCGCTCTTGTCTGTACTTTCTCTTTCTCTCTTGGTCGAGTTGGGGTTTTTGTGGAGTTGCAGTTTTCGTTGAGTTGGTTTCGTGGAGTCGCTTTGTACGAGTTGTATTTCTCTGTTTGTTGAGTTATTCTTGGGTTTGAGTTTCTTGATGTGTTTCGTCTGCTACTTGATTGATATTCTTTTCGGCGGATTTGTGGCGTTGGGCCGATTGGGGATTTTGGTCGCTCGTGCACTTTTTGTGTCTTTTTTCTTTTTTCTTTCTCTCTCCATCCCATTCTTCTCCCTCGAACAAACTCACTTCCTTCATCATTCACATGCTCATTTCGTTTGGGGCCTCGCTGATGCTCGTCTCTCCCAGATCGCCTCCGGCGAGGTCCTCACATACCTCTTCTGGCGCTCTGCATACCTCTCCACCCTCTTTTCGCTCCGCAATAGGACCCTGGTGATGAACGATTGGCTTATTACAAAGGTGTTTGGGAGGTATGTCTTTCGCAAGGTTTCTTTCTGTGACGTGATTTGTTGACACAATCTAAAGGGATGTGAGTCGGGAGTAGATCATTCCGGCATCATCGACTCGGACGTCAGTTGTGCTTGGTCGGTGAAAAAGAATGTGTAGTGAAAAAGCGGAAAGTATGTGCAAAGAGAGTTAGTAGTCCCTGACCGTCCCGGACCTTTAGCAGCCGTTATTTATTCTTTGTTAGTTAGCTAGTAACATAGTCATCTATATGTTTCTTCGTTAAAGTAGTTGTTTCACGGAGATAATTCATAGACTTTAGATGTGTTCTTTTCTTTCTATCTAGGCTGATGCGATGGATGTCCTGCTGATACTAGTAGACTTAAATCAGTTGAAAGACTTAGCACAATGTGAGTCCCACCTGCTTTATAATTTCTTGTCCAAGTTGAAGCAGGTCCTTGAAGTGGATAAATATGTGGAAGATAAGTTTTGAGTTATTCTATCTATTCTATAAAAAGCAATGGATCTCTATAAGGGAAGAGATTCCTCTAGGCACGAGCGCTTGCGCAAGCGCTTATGGAAGTTTTCATCGGTTGTTTCCGGTGCCGATGTGCCACTCCACATCCCAAAGGCTTTGCAACCTTCAATTGAATCTCGGGATCTCCAAGACAGTCAGAAAGATTGAGTCTCACCCAGGTTTCTAATTCAACAATCATGTGCACTAGCGCTAACACAGGCCTTGGCCGCAATATGCAAATACTACAAGGACAAAGGGTATGTCCGAGTTGAGCTTTGATCCAAAATTTGATTCTATCGGTCTTTCCATAGCCTCAGCTTTTGATATGAGACTGTCATTGAACTCTTTCCTATGATGAATCTAGTCACAAGTTTCTTGAAGGAAAATCCAGTGTATGATTGATGTTGGAAGATAGTTGATGGTCGCTCTCTCTTATGCTCCTTGACTGTCAACATGGTTTATCACCGTTGTTGCTAGGGTCTCACGGCAACAGGCTGATGATCACCTACCAGCAGCTGCTGGTTCTGAAACATTGCGGGTGCATCTCACTATCACGGGTCTCGCAGTGAGCTTTCTCGATACTAATTATCCGTTTTGAGAATACAAGCCAGGGATCATCGATCAATGAGTCCTCATGATCACGGATAGTCTACGTTTCTAACTGGCGCAGATTCATAGGAAAGCAACTTAAAGTACCATTTTTCACGGCAAATTGCACAGTTAACAGGTTTATAGATTGACAGTACAGGGCTCAAGCAATAAGAAAGAACCATCCTCGGGTGCATCAGATAGGTTTATCACGCCGTCTGTATCTCATATCACACCTCACCTTTTCACACTTCTTGCAGATACCATTTTGCACAGGAAGTTGAATGGGTAGTAGTGGGCAACCAATAAGAAAGAAATTGTGGTCATCCCGTGCATCACACAGGTTTCTGCTAGTCATATTGATGATCAAAAATTGTGCTGTCCGTCTTCATGTGCTGTCACTCCTCAGCTTCCAAGTTTCAAGAATTAAAATCACCGTGATTCTCACCAATGAATGTGACACATTTTTGCGATAGATTCTGCCTCGAGTTCCAAACTTGGATTGGTTCCCCAACCCCCCGAGTTTACGAGGAGGGAGGGTTCTGCATGTCGGGATCAAGCATCAGATCTGGAAGAAATTTTTTGTAACTAGGCAACAATTCGGAAGCTCCCTGACCCGGACCGTCTTTGTACTCCCCCCTTCTACTTGTAAATATGTAGTATCTACCTTGTTTTTTTTTCTTCCAGTTTGACCATGATAGAACTGTCAGGTTGACATTCTCTCTTCCCAGCTCAAGACAGGACCATGATACAATACTCTGATACCATGCGAATTCCGAATCCACGCTGATAGATATATATATAATCAAGTTGACTCTCCCGGCTCGAGTTCACCCTTGACATCTGTGAGTTACTGTTCTTGAATTCAGCACATCAAAATCACCAGTGGGGTAGAGGCCACCAAGTGGCAAATACGAGACCCCAGTCTGCCAGATACAATTGTACCTGTACCCTGTCCTTTTCACTTGTCTGCTAGACTGATTTTAGCAGGGAAAGTTGGATAACATTAGCCCAAGGTCACTGACATAGGACCCCTGATTATCTGGAGTAAGGTCGAATCCGAAGTCTGGGCAAATTTTTGAGATTTGACGTTGATCTTGGTCCAGAATCCGGGCAAAATCGAGCCTGGGACGGAATAGGTTGGATCACAGGTCCGGGCAAAAATTTGAGAAGAAAATAGGTTGGATCCGAAGTCCGGGCACCGGGGTTGTTTCAGGTATACATATCCTGCGAAAAGTATGCCCCATTGGGGAACAATGGAAAGTCTTAGCCATTGTTGACCTACTAGGTTAAAAGAGATTGAAATAGGCTGCTCATTCTGTACTTCTACCCTCCAAACCACTCGGTGACCATGGATTCATCTGCAGATATGGAAATTGACGATGCCAACGGTCTTCCAGAGTCATGGTGCAGTGAAGACTGGATAGGAAAAGGACGTCAGTACAAGGGTGCTCCATCCTATGTCAGCTCTGCACTGCAACATCAGTGCTGCATCCCTGTCGCTTTTCAGAGCGCCTTGCCTGCACCGCATCTCCCAGTTGCAGATTTCCCTGAGATTCAACTCCCTGATATCACTTCAGACATCCATCTTGAATACTCCACTGATCCTCCTGATGATATGACTATCAACCTGCTTCGAAGTCTTAATCCAATCCCATCCAAATCCAATCTCCTTGATCTTGAGAACAGCATGGGTCAGTGCTTCCTTGAGAGGTCTTTCAGCATACACGCCGGCGGGTGTTCAAGACAAATCACTCAGACTACGCCACACTCGGTCTCCTCCGTTTTGCACATTTACCAGCTGCAGCCTTTCTTCTATCACTGCCAGAGTCATCCGTAAGGACCACAGGTCCTGCAATGAATCAGCTCGAGGTCCTAGGGAGTAGCGGAAAGCTGCTGGATGAGTTATTTGTCTGGGAAGATGAACTAAGATGGTGTGTCGCAGAGCTAACAAAGAAGGCAAGTCCCAAAGAAGCTGAAGAGAGTTAGAAAGGGAGGTAATTATCAATATTAGCCGCAGAACAAAAAAAAAAACCCCATATTTAAGGACTTAGCGAAAAAAAAAATTAGGTTGGATCATAAGTCCGGGCAAATTTTTGACCTATCTGAGGGTGGAGCCGGAATCCGGGCAAATTTTCCGCTGACTCGACTTTGGAAAGTCCGGGCAATTTTTTTGAAAAGGCACTTTTTTGGATTCAACCTAGACCGGGGTAATCAGGGGTCCTACTGACATGCTATAGTACATACAGAACCAATTCAAGGTGGGAAACAAGTGAGACTCAGGATGGCTCAAGTATTAGGCTCAATAGCAACTTGTGGGCTCAATTAATAATAAATAAAATATAAATATAAAAGACCTACAAGCACATACCCGGAAACCGGACAGACCATAGATACCGGACACCATGAAATAAGGCCCTATTTATGCTCAGTTACGAGTCCTAAAAATTTATTTTTAGTTTACTCGTTTTTTGGTAGCACGATTTGGCTGGAACCATAATATAAAAGGAAATTGGGAAACCTCACGTTTTATCCGACATTTCTCCGGTTCTGGGTTCAACTCCGGCTGGTTATACATTATTGTCAATCCACATCATCTATCCACGTCTCTCTCTGCCTATTGACATTGGTGGTCCATGCTCTGTTCCCTCTGTGTGCATCATTGCTTGCTCCTATAAGTGCTCTTAGTGTTTGCAATATATTCAAGCATAAAACAATGCCGAAATGTATTGCAACCCCCATTGGAATGTCATATACTGCTATGCCCAAGCTCACTAAGGAAAATGCCGTTTGTTCTCGAATCCAGGTTGTTGCTGTGCTTGACCTTCTGTCATCTCTGTCACTGTGATGTTGAGCTGCATTTGTTAGCTGCTATAGCATTCAACAACTAAAGCGAGCCTTACACTGTTGTTTTATGACATCAATAGACATATCATGAATAAAGTCCTGGTATCTGCTGTGCACTGGGGGGGATTATTGACTGTCGTTGTAAGAGAATGCCTGTACTGGCACTGCCACATGGTCACCGGAAGCCGTTAACCCCTTTGTATTGATTGATTGCTTCTCACCTCCTTCTTGATTTTACTACTTGCTGTGACTGTTTCTTCTCACTTGCTATGCCAAATCCAAGCCAGCATGCTCTGATTGCCTCTCCAAGTGACAGTCATTCCGGCCCTGTCGGGGGCATGCATGTCGACTTTCGCGACCAATCTGACAGGCCGACCATGATGGTAGTCATCGTGGAGAACTTTGATTCAATGATTGTGATCCCAGAAGATCACATTCTGTTGTCGAACCCCACCTCTACCGCAGTCTTCAACTTGAGGGATTGTACTGTTCCTGTCATTGTTGCATACAGTGAGTGTTATATTTTGCCATTTGCATTACTAATCTTTCTCTGTAGTCTGGCTTTCCGAACCTATTTTCTATATGTTCTTCATTGTGGTGACTCTGGGATAATATCATTGTTTAAGCGTGGTATCTTGGTGGTGATGGACCGCATTATTTTGATGCCGCTGATCGAGCCAGCCGGGTATTCGGTCCCGCATTCATATCCGGGCTGGGAGCGATCAAACCTTTGATCGGTTTCGCTCTCGTTTGTCTTTGAGGTCTTGGTTTGCATAATCTCTTCTCTTCTTTCCTTGCTTCATTTGCCTTAATCTACATGTCAAGTCTTATTGTTAATCTCCCTTTTATATGGACCGGTCTCAGTTCAAGCTCTGCTCTCCTGATCCACAAGCCCCTGTCTGTCTCTGAATCGGCGCCCGCTTCGGTAAGCTGTACCCATGATTCCGTCTGTTTTATTTGCTCTGCTGTTCTCTCTGTCAAAGCTCCAATTCGTCTCTGTGGGTTATGTCTTGCCTTTCTGTACATTCTCTTCTCTGATGAGAACCTGTTGCATCAGATCCATATGCTGGGCTTATATGTTTGTTACCAAATCTGGTCCATTGTATGACGTCAAGACATGGGAAGTACTGCTAGGGGTACCCACGTCTTTGCGTCATGCTTGGCGTGATCATTCAAACCTTTCCCCATGTCAACTCGTCATATTCGCCCTTCGATATCAGTTTGGGTTTCAATTTGTTATTATTTAGATCTGTTCTCTTGCATTCTGCATTCTGCATACGGTAGGTCTCTGTTGTTTTGCACCATTTTTCTCTTGTTTCACGGCTCTTTGTACTTCGCTTTCATGCCTACACATCGCATTTACTGTTCGTTCTTTGTCACGATCAATACACTCCTATTCCACTGTATTGGTTTGGTTCCTGTTTCACTTGTTGTCTCGCCCATAATTTCATCCATCATTTGGTTTCTTCCTCTCTTACTTCGACCCCCATGTCTATCAATCTCATTCCCAAATCCTGTGTTGAACCCTGCAGGCACTTATCTGGATCATTTGGCTTCAGAACTACTTTGTATGCCACATCAATTGACCACTCAGGTTATCCACTGTACCACATGTGGGGATCAGACATGCCAAGGGTCTTTAAATTATCATCATGTTGTCAGTCTTCAATGTGGCGGTGGTACCGCCCAGGCATTGAATTACTATCAGACTCAACTTCAGAAATCCTGTCCGAGGTGCCGTGTAAACTGCTCAGTCCCAGAGACCTATGATATGCCACCGAAAGTAATGACTATGGAATTAGCCTCTGGTGGGGTCAATCATTATTGTGCAGCAAAGTCAATCAAGGTTTTACATGGCAATAATGACACAGCTGTGATGGCCTTGCACGGTATCACTTATTTTGTCAATGGAAATCATTTTTCAGCCTGCATGATCACAAAAGACAATGAGGTCTGGTATAATGATGGTATGGTGAACGGTGGTCAGTCCAGATTGGAAGGTAAACTTTCTGAGTTCAATTTAGAGGACTTGTCCTCCTGCGAAGGTGGACGGGCATTGCTGGCTGTGTATTCATGGCTCTAGCGTTGATCTTCCAATGTAGGTGCAACCTTGGGTTGAGGTTGTGAGCATAGTCTGGCTTTGTTCAATGTATATGTTTTCATGAATATATACAGCTTCAAGGTCCTATTCTCAACTTTGACCACTAAGACTCCCCTTGAGGACTCGTATCTGCCATTGCTGAGTGGCTATCCATTCAACTTGTGAGATATCATATAGAATGGATGGGTTGATAAATACCTGATAGACGCTCTGGTGACATTTGGCTGTATAGGATTGAGTCCGAAAGCTCCCACAGGCCTTTCCTCAGTCTCGGGCCAAGTTGGCAGACAAGGTCAGTGACAATGGTTTCGGAGTTTTTGCATTTGGTATGTGACCTCGAGTGTCTAACCGTTCACTAAGCATAGGCAAGAGGCTAATGACTGAATTCGGATGGAAAGAAACCAGATTGAATCAGCAAAAATTGACCTTCGAGGGTGTCCGGTATCTGTGTCAAATTGGGATTTTCGCCTGAGTTCTTCGCTCACAGCAGGCTCATTTCTTCATTATTTCACACCATTATTTTTGTAGAAACGAAGTTCAGCATCTATTAAAATCATTCTATGGGGTACCGAGGCAATGAGATAGCGCTAATGCCTTGTGAATGTGTGAATCATTATCCTGTCTGGTTTCCCGGTACATTTCTGTATGGGAAAAGAAATCCCATTTACAGCTCTTTTCGGAAACCTTGTCCGGCAGCCTTTTGTCTGATGAAAAATCACTTTGAGGTCCTTGCTGATCTTGCGAAAGACCATCGTCAGCGCGTAACGCAAGCGTAACGTGAATTACGGAGATAACTTCGTGCGGGGATACTATTTTCATTTTATTCTGATTTCATCAGAAAATCAGCGCCGGACAAGCTCGGACAAGGTTTCCGAATGTAAATGAGACTGGTCTACCTTACTACAATGTATCCATGCATCACAGGGCAATGATTAGTTGGAAGAATGGTGATCCTATTGAGGCCGCGTCAGCAAATCATAATGAGAGATGGGAAATCAATCATGTGATGTATCCCCGTTGGGTACTTTGATGATGGACTCCCAAATTTTGCTCCCTCCCAACAAACGAGCCACTCACGTGGTCTCGTAATCAGTTAAAGATCCCTTTGTGGGATCACATCTTGCGGGTCACCATTTTGAATGGAAGGTGTCAGGGATCAGCGCTTGCACCGCTAAGGATATGATTTATTATTAATAGTGTTTCCACGAGTCAAGTGGGAATTAGCTCCGAGTCACCGGATCAGGTACCTCGTCGAGGCGGGTTGGAGCAGGCTCGCGAGCTCAGTTGCTAATTTGGGTGTGTATTTCAACTCGCTGCTTTTGCTAACAAAGACATTCTTCACATTCACATCCAGAATCGCTGCACTTGGCACAGAGAGGTTTCAATTCAGTCCACAACATTGTGATCAGCTCAGTTTTCATTTGGGCAATATATAAAGCCTCTCAGGCCAAGTATCTAAGATAATTCAACAATACCAGCTGACTGCGTGATCTTGCTGTCAGTAAATACTGTATTTGAGTTGTACTGCATGTTAACATGTCATTTTCCATAATTGCATAACCTATTCTGCCAGAGATGCAGCAGGAATGCTGTAGAGAGTTGCCAAGGAATGGACAACATATACATTCTGGAAAGGGAAGTGCCATCATGAGCTAGCTCGAGGGTGAGCCGAGGCAAGCTGTCCTTGTTATGAAATGGGACCAAGTTGAGTTGAACTCGACTCGGAGTTTCCTCCACCTCGCGGCAGCACACAGTGATTGATGCGGAACTACCTAAATTGACCACTATTAGTGGCGGCTTACTTTCAATTCCACACATGGATCCTGGTACAACTGATAAATGAAATAGCAAGTTGTTGCTCAGTGATTCCAGTGGGTGGCCAATATCAAATACAATAGTCTCTCATGAAGGGACACAAGTACCGGGTATTCCAATATTAGCCTCGATATCAATTGTAACACAAAATGAATAGGTTCGGGGATCTCGACAAATCGCCTGCAGATTATGCAGATCTTGAGAAGATCAGATATAGATAGCACTGGCCAATAGAATATAAAAAGGGCTCATAACATGTTGTAGCCCTCACCTCTCAACCAGCCAACACAATGACTCCAGATGAAACCCTGTTGCTCAAGCATGCTGGACAGGTCTTGTTCGAGGATTTTGCTGAAGTGGTTAGTCCTCGCTATCAGTAAATATCTTCAAGTCTGATGAATCTTGATATCTGGTTAGGTTGTCGGGACCTTCTGCTATGGTGCTGAACATCTTCCAGTGGAAAGTCTCATCTTTGTTGCTGACCAGGATGCACCAGGCTTCTATGTTTTGCTGGCATCTTTGGCAATGTATCACTTACTCCTGTTAGTCCACATTGAACTTTGAAATGTTGTACTGACTGTTGGCACAGAAAACACAACAAAACAACTGCCACCTGGGCTCTCTGTGCACTATTGACCCTGATCTTCCTCATCAGCACAGCATCTTTCTGCATATTTGTTGCAAGTTGCTTCAAACTCATGATTGGGGCTCTTATCGAGAACCCAGAGCTGGAGCTGTTAGAAAGACTGGAAATTGCCAATGCTAGCACTAACCAGCTGGCCCTGGCTCAATTATGGTTAAACGGCAGTACTAATTCACTATTGGTTAGTCACACATACAATTTTTCTTCAACTGACCAATGTCATGCCAAACCTGGTAGTTGATTTTTGGAGATGGTATTGTTGTTTGGCGAGCCTGGGCTATATGGCATGGCCAACGTAGTGTTATAATCCTACCAGGATTGACTCTACTGGCAACATTTGGTATGTTCTTTGTATCAACACTCTGCTCACTTGTCTCACTTGAATTATCAAGCCCTTGTCTTGGCAGTAAATATATTGCAAACAATCACATCAGTTGATCCAAATTTTGTTTATGGGAAAGTTGCAAGTCTGCTCATTGCGGGTGCTACCATGAGCATTGTGACAAATCTTATGGCTACAATTCTTATTGGTCTCAAGACATAGTATGTTCTCTCTATTTCCTTTCTAGTATCTATTCTAATCCCGATTTAGCCAGCACTGGAGATTTATGAAAGATACAATTGGACCAGGACATTCAGTAGCTGGAAAAGTCTTGATGTTCTTGACAGAATCTGGCATAGTTTATATTGGATTCCAGGTGGGTTCTCGAGCTACTTGACTTGTTTCAGAACCTTATACTCACAATTTTAGATCATCAATATTTGTCTGGCCACTCTAGACACCACACAGGGCACTGCATTGGATATTGCAACTGAGATATGGGGTGCTATAATGAATACTGTTTCGGTGAGTTCTGTGTGTGTGTGACTTTTATTGTTGTCATTGGTCACTATTGAGACTTGTAAACAGACTTACTTGGTAACTTTTAGGCCATTTACCCAAGTTTGGTTATCTTGATTGTGACCAATCAACACTCCATTTCTCATATCACACATGGATCTACTGGAGTTGCTGGTGGGGATAATCCTGGAACACAAATCTCCTTTGCACATGCAGCTCCACAAGGAACAACAGACTCTACAGAGGAGCAAGCAGAGGCTGCAGTTCAATCGATGATTGAGAGGCACCATGATATAGAGAAGAGAGATTTGGTTTGAGCAAATTGCTTGAAAGTAGATATTTATATGCATCAATTCAACTGGTTATACATCAAGTCCAACCAGTTATACATAGAGTCCTTCCAACTATTCAATCAGTCATATGTAACCATTCAATTACTTATATGTAGTGAACGGAAGGAACGCCGAGTTCAGCAGATTCCCAAAATGGTAATTATTGGGAGAGAGTGCAATAACTGATGCCATGACTATTGACATTACGAGTCCCCATTTATGGGCTCGTTTGTTGGGTTGGAGTGATTTTAAGACCGCCATCAAAGAACCTAATGGGGTATGTCATGTGGCCACTTTCCCACCAACACGGCAATAACCGTAATGGTTCTCTGCCGTAGTGTCCAGCACCCAGCACTGTTTTGGTGAGCTCCGAGACTTGTATTTGCCGCATGTCGGCCTCTATTTCACTGGTGCTATGTTTCAGCTGTGGGCTCTCCTCGGTTCACTGCTGCTCTGTCACAGCTTCCAAATTTATGTGATATACAGTGAGTCTGGGACTCAATAGACAAGCTCTTCGTGTCTCTGGGTAGAATCCTGTATGTCTCCCTGGATTGCATCTTGAAGAGCTCAATTATCTGTAAGTAGTCAAAGCTCAAAGTACCGCAGGCGCAGAAAAAAACTCATAAGATTAGCCCAATATCACTGGAACCTTGATTGAGGTTTCTCTTTCCATTTCATCAGTATTCCGCAGTTTTACTTTTTGTACTTGCTCAAGTAAAAAAAGTACTAAAAAGTACTAAAAAGTACAAAAAGTCAAAAGTCAAAAAGCCAGGTTCCCCTTTTTGAAAAGTCACCTTGGAGGAACCCTAATCTAGGGGCCATTCTTCGTACTTTTTGCCACTTTTTTACTTTTTTACTTGTGGCAAGTCAAAAAGACCAAAAAGTAGAAAAGTAAAACTGCTTTTTACTGATGTTGAAGCGGATATACCAGGCAGATATTTGAGCAATACGCCATTACAAATTAAGTAGAAGATGTCGTGGGACTTTACTGCCGTCATCTTCAGCCAGAGGCTGCTCTAGTCTCATAAACCAGACTCATTGACAGGTGCATTCCCCTGTGTGGACTCGGGATGACGGGGTATTGACTCGGGGTTTGAAAATAAGCGGTGCCGATCTTAGCACGTGCTCCACCTATGCCCGCTACCTAACTTGTTAGGTACGGGTCTTATACCGCCCTCCTCATAATCGATCATGGGAGTCAAAACGTGATCACAGTGGCTGTGGGATCGTGCGTGCATGTTTGCGCAGTCACATGCGCCCCTAAAAAAAATTTCGCTCACACCTAAATTTCGCTCACCCACTTCAGTACAGCTATCGCTCTCGCAGTTCCAGCACCATCCAAACAATGATGAATGACAAATTCTATCTCAACGGCGCTTCGGTGCCTGCTCAAATCAGCTCCGATTCCTCTTGTTCCAACTTGGGGTCCAGGTGCGTTTTGCTTGGCCTGGTGTCGCATCGAAGTTAAAGTTCAAACTCAGCTCTGTTTGCCGCAGTTGCATTCTTCACCCCGAACAACCTCGTTGGGCGGAATGCTGATGCTCAAATCATCGTCGTGAGTATCTTGGGACTATCGGGCGGATGTTCGAGCTGACGGTCCTTAGAGAACTGCTGGGAAATCGTCATGGGCGATTTTTCTGGCTGCATGTTTCGAGAAGGAAAGGGGAAGGTCGCCGAGTCGAGCTGGAGCTTGCCTGGCATGTCTTGCTGATCCCAAGCTGACACTTTCACAGCGCCTCTTAAAGCATGGCGTCACGATGCTCTTCAGTTCACCGACTTGGGCCAGTGGCTGCGACAGAGGCTGTCCAAGAAAGGATCGGGACATCCGGGATCTGGAGGGAGTCAGTCGGGTCCGGTTTGGATCTCTGGAAGCAGAGCCGACTTGGAGCTTCAGCAGTTTCTTCTGGGAATTGCCAGTGGAATGTGAGTCGAGCTGGGGCTTGCCTGGCATGTCTTGCTGATCTTTGTGCATTACAGGAAACCGGGGTGACGCTTTGTATCAACGAGGAGGGGAAGCTGACCGTGATTACCGCTGGGAGAGTTTTCGAGGTTTTTCACAAAGAAACGCTCAGAGCCCAGCAGCGAAAATGTGCTGGTGTTCATAAAGTCGGTTCGAACAAACAAATTCAAGGACAGCAGGAAGATCGACATTTGCGCCAACGCCAGTAGGGTCGGTTTTACTGCACGCGAAATGGAGCCGATGGAGGTCGACCACGAGGACGTGGAAATGGAGGATGGGGAGTTGGTGAAGTTGGCGTAAACGGTGAGCCCTTCGTTTTTCGCGGCCTCGAAAGACCTTTGACGTTCAGGGAAGTCCCTTGCTGTCAAAACTGGTCCTGCTTTGTTCACTTGCTATGCTGTTCACCTGTGTCACTCTGATATCTATTTTGCACGAAGTTCTGAATTTATTTGAATTTACATTGGGGATTCTCAAGTGTCAGTTTGTATGAGCTTTTGTGATTATGGTCTAAAGAATGGATGAGTCAAGGATCGGCGCTGGGGAGCTCCGAGGGTAGCGGGCCCTGCCGCTTGACGGCCTTACAGCTTATTTTAACCTTTGCCCACACTCTTACCACTGCCAACCACATAATCGTGTAATCCGAGGCTTGCTGACTGGTCCTGACCTGTGGGGTCAAAACTTCAGCACCATGATTCATTTCCACCCCAAACCCCATGCCCTCGAAACCACAGCTGTCATTTTACTAGGTGCCGATTGGTTGCAGGCCGTTGCTATTCACAGCCTCCGTCAGTGTTCTTGGAATTCACAGCCGTCCTACAATTCACATTCCCATAATTTTTTCAGACAATCGGCCCGCCCCTCCGTCCAGTCCACATCAGATGTCCGACGCACCTGCATCTCAATCTGGAGCACCCGGCGCCTCGGAAAGTATGTGCCTTCTAGTCATTACATTGCAATATCTAATGCTTGCTCTAGCTGCGCATGACGCACTGCCCGAAAAAGATAAAGATAATAATGATAATGATAATGATAATGATATTTTTGACTATCGTCAACTTCATGTTGTGACGGTGCTTTACCACCCCAGACCATGTCCCTTCAACACCAGAGCCACTGCCCATCGATTCAGCAAAGCTCTCCAGGTGATTAAAAGCTACATGGACCAGCCCACTCGCGCCGGTCATGTCCAATCAGTTCTGATTACTAAAGCGTCCTGGGAATGGGTCAGCGGGAATCTAAGTGGTAATATTGTCTTTCAGAAACGCGATCAGACACTGTTGAAATTCAACATCGCCGTCTACGACGATCCTCTTCTTGATTTCATCAGGGTCAAGACCGCCGTCGAGCCAAATCAGCATGTGGCAATGGAGGGTGCCTCTTCCTTGCTATTTTAAGCGCTACGGCGTCAACCCGTTCCCTCTAGATCTGTGCCAAACAGCAAAAGCTCTCTCTCTCTAGATTTTCAGCACAAACTAGCGTGTCAAATAGACCTAAAAAAAGATGGTTTTTTGGTTGTTGTCGCAGTGGGAAAACTGTCAAGATATAACGGACTTGGGCGAGTTTCGGCCTTCGGTACTTCGGCACCTCACGTGCCTGTTGATATTTCGCGGTCATTACTTTTCTTTTCCTCAGTCGTTCCATCATCAGGCGGCTGAGGTATGTCGCTCCTTTTGTATCTCTATTCTTCTTTTATCTTATTACTATCCTACCAGTTCTGTTCTAATAGGTATTGGTCAATAAGAGTCGTTCCATCATCAGGCGGCTGAGTTCTGTTCTAATAAAAACCCTCCTGCTTTTCTCGCTATTGAATGTCGCGCAGGCACGTCATGAGACAGGCGTTGGCTTCCTGGTTGAGTCAACAAGAGAACCTATTTGACGGTAAGACCTTAAATCCAGTCTGAAAAATCATGATTTATTGATGTGTTGTAGGAAAACAAGAAGGATGGTAAAACCACGACTGGGAAATTGGCATCTGTACCCAACGGTTCTTCTTCTAGTCAACCTTCTCCCTCCACCCAATCGTCCACTGTCTCATCCAAATCGACCCTCGCATCCTCCACCCGCCGCTTCCTCACCACCCTCGGTCACACGACCCTCCTCACGCTGTTGGTCGGAGGCGGGTGGTTCATCTGGACGACGCAGCAGGACAAGCATCCGGGGAAGACGCATCGCAGCGGAGGCGTATCTTGGGAGGTTGTTGAAGGGGATTGCAAGGAGGGACTCGGGGTAAGGTCGGAATCACTGGTGGTACGAAACGTGACCACTGGTGGTGCAGACACGGACCACCAGTGGAAATAACCTTGGCCACCAGTGGATTCTGGTGGTCAAGGTATTGATATTCGACTATTGACAGTTGAAGGTCAATGGTCAATTTTGGGTGCCAATTGTGGTACAAATGAGGAGCGGGTTAAGTCTAACCTACCATGAAACGATGGTTAATACTAACTGTCATTTTGTCGCAAGTTGAAACTAACTTGAGTGGGATATGGAATGGCAAGTTAAAACTAACCGTGACTTCGTTGTGAGTTAATTTAGTCCTTCAGATGCAGGTTGATGTTGAAACTACTGTCTTTTTCCGACCACAAGTTCATCAATCTCGTGGGAACCTCCGTGAGAACGCAAATTTGCCTGATCTTTGGGTCAAAATAAGGCCCTTAATGTCCATCTTTGGCTCCAATTAAGAGGCAAAACACCTTAAAATATCATTTACTTGAATTTGGCCACCAAGAAACCTTCAAAAAGCGTGGGAATCCCGAAAATGTCACACTAGTTCAGAGGTCCGTGTGACGTGTGACGAACTTGTGGTCGGAAAAAGACAGTAACCACGAGCGCAGTCGGCTTAATTTGGATATCGATTGGGAGCGCATGATGGAAACTTTGGTGCCTTGTGAATCTGATGCGCTTGTCAGCGCATCAGCGCGTGCCGCTTCCTGGGCCTCCGGCCGCCTCTGGCACTCATCATTGATCGATCAAAATGACGTCGAAAACCCCGGTGTGAGTGTCGCGTACACAAAAAGGTGCCAATAGATTCCAGGAACACTACTCTCATGTAAGTCATGTCCAGTTGTGAGATGGGCTGATCAAATCTGAGAACCAATAAGACTATCAAGAGCCTTCATAGGGATTATCCTTTTCTCTTTGTATTGGGGATCAATCATCACGGGGATATCCCGCAGCCTCCAGCGCAATTACTCTTCCAAAATGTCCTCTAATAAGTCAGCTAGTATGTTCGTGTTCCTGATTGTACCCTTGTAGACATAGATTCTTTTGCAGAAATTGTGGCGCATTCTCTGCATGACATGAATTTGGCAGCAGGCTTGTCATGAAATGTTAGTAGATATCTGGTAAATCACTTGAACGTGATACTAGACCCCAAAGCATGTCATATCCAGAACTATTCAACCTTTGGAATGGCCGAAGGTGTCAATTGTGGCGCATACCCATTATTCCGACTCGCGATGCCTTCCATTTGAGCTACCATTGGTCAATTATAGCATACTAAAGATCTATGATATATATCATGGTTCTATATGTCTTGCTGCACACCAAGTGCAGCTGTTACCGAGCTTTCACTGTATTGAAATGTGGCGCAGATTCAGTATGCACATCTTTTGGGCCTCTTTATGTTTTATTTTTCAGGAAACCTATGTACTGAGAAGCATTCCATGCTATAGTAAACTCCCCAGATTGTGTTCCAAGCTGCTAAATGTGCTATACTGCACACACTTTTGCCCGCTATGCATCACACAGCTTTGGGGTTCAGTGGTCTATTTTTTTGGATGAGTAAGCTTTATATAACATTCCAAAAAAATTCGTCATTCATTGGGAGGTCCCCGGACAGCAAAAATGCTTTAAATGAGCAGCATCATCTTTTGCCATCCTGTCATCCCTTGGGCATTGTGGCTGGAATACGGCAACAATATGGTCCTTGAACCACTTAGCAATGCAACGATATACGTAGAAAGTATTCGGAACAATCCCTGACAATCTAAGGTTTTTTGGGGGAATTTTCGTGCCAAATTCAAACATTGAGTTGACTCCAGTATAGACTTTGAGCCATTTCATGAAAACTGTCTCCATGAAACTCCACAAAGTCTCTCATACCAAGTGACGAGTCCAAAACCTTTTAGGGCATTTAATATGCCTCCTGAAAACATTTCAGAGTACACAGACTTAAGATGACTCACCCACCGAGTTTCGTTCGCCCATCTTGCGCACGGACCATGTACTGTCCTAATCGGGACATCGGAGCTTCGGGCGTCGACGGACTTAGAACAAGCGATCACGTTATTTCCGCCGCTACGTGGCATCTATTTCCTCACTTCCATGGGTCGCCCCCGAAAATATAAGGCGACGAGGAGCGCCGTCAGGCAAATGCCGCAAGCAAGCAAGAATATTATTACTTACAAGTTAGTCACACTGATTTTTCTTTTCTCTTTTTGATGAACTGGCCGTTTCTTTTGCCAGGAACCGCCGTAAAATCCAACAGAGAAGGAAATGCCAAAGACTGACACGTCTGGATTCAACACGTCAAACGTCTGATCCTTTACTGCATCAGAATCCAATGACACGGTCATTTCACAGATGGAATGAACAAGTAGCGGAACGAAAAGCACTGCAAATGGACAGGTTCCGCTTAGAACGGAAGTTCACGAAGATTACTGGGAATTTAGGCCAACGGGTGCTGCCGGAGTTGATTAGGATGGCACTCAAAAAGTCTCAGGTTAAGAAGAGTGTTGAATTATTTGCCTCTGTCCTCCATGACGTTCAGGAGTTGAGCAAGGAAGTTGATGCTTTGGAGGGACAGATGGACCGAGCATTCGCTGGTGGTCCTGATGCTAAGGCCTGCATGAATCTTCTTCATCGGACATTTGACCTAGACAAAGATCTCATGAACGCAATGGCCCATTGCTCTCATGGTCTGGATAACCTCTGTACTGTCCAGAGTGAGGGGAAAATGCGATATCAGAATCATTAGTACTCTGTAATAGCAAGCAATTTGTCAGTTCCGGCGTTGTATTGGGTCTCAGATACTCACTATCAACCATTTCAAGGTTGATCCAGAGTTGAATTTAAGCTCACCTCCGGCAAACTGAGACACAGTTAATTTCAACCCTACCTGTCGGTGATAAGGTATGAAATTAACCGCAGCCATGGTTAGGGTTAGTCTCAACCTAAGCCTTTCCAAGGTTGCTAGCTCCATTTAACCTTGGCTCCGATGCAGCTTAAGGTTACATTCAACCTGCACTCTCCTGACACATTGTCTGAAATTAACCCTGTGGCTCAAGCCATAGCTCAGGGTTTGTTTCAACTCTGGCTTCAGGGATGCTTGAGGTTAGATTCAACCTGTACTCTACCAACAATGTTGGCTGAAATTAACCTTGGCAGACAGAGTTAGGTTAGTTTCAACTCTTGCTTCAATGGTACCGCCCATGGTACGTCTAATGCACTGTAATCCTTATATTGGTTTGTACATTACTAGTGGTTCTAGCTAGGCTATTCCACTGGTGGTCAAGGTCTGTACCACTGTGTGATCATACTTGGTACCACCAGTGGTCACCGAGTTATCCGAGGGACTCGGAGGCAACATTGGAGGTGAGGGCGAGTGAAACGAGCCAGGCCAGAGACGAGTGTGGAAGAAAATAGCGAGAAGGGTGAAACGGGCGATACTGCTGGCAGTGACGCCACAGAGGATACGGAGAGACAGTTGGCAAAGGTGGGTTTTTGCTTCTCTTTCCTTCATCTCTTAGGCTTTTGTCTCTCGTCTCTGTTCATCACTGACTCTTCCTCCTTCTGATGCTCACTTGGTCTTCCAACTGACTCTGCCTCTTTTGCTCTGCTCATCGGACTAACGTCCTCCTCACAGGTCAAATTCCAGCCATTCCACCACTCGCACCAGGGCTCACTCACATACATCGGGTCAAAAAGGCGATTGCAGATTTGCTATTTATGAATGGGAATGTGAGTTGGTTTTTTTTGGTTGATGGTTTCTTCTTTTGGTTGTGTTTGTATGAGTTGGGTTTTGCGACAAGCTCATTGCTCTTCTTGGGGTTCTAGTATTTTGCTGTGCCATTTTGGTGCGACTGTCGAGCTTTTTCATCCTTGGTTACGTTTCCACTGCTACTTGGTGGATTGATTGCTCTCTCTCTCTTTCCTTCCCTCCTTCCATTCTGCTCCCTTCTTTGTTCGCCTTGCTCACGTCGTCCATAGGTCGCCTCCGGGGGTGTCCCCACATACCTCTTCTGGCACTCCGCATACCTCTCCACCCTCTTTTCACTCCGTAATAGGACCTTGGTGATGAATGATTGGCTTATTACGAAGGTTTTTGGGAGGTGTGTTGGGTTTCTTGTTTTATTTCTCTTTGCGTTTCATTTGTTTTGCGATGGGCGGTTGCTTTTTGGACGAGTGGGGTTTCTTTCTGCGAGGCGGTGTCACTTCGTTTGACTTCTTCTGCGCCGTTGAGTTACACTGGATGCGATTTGCTGACACTTTTGGAAGGATGTGAGTTGGGAGTGAGCTGTCACGATGTCAGTCAGCTTTGGGCATCGACGTGGTGAAAGAGGCGTCGAGCCAGACAAAAAGAGTGTGTGGTACTCTGTTATTCTCTGTTATTAATACAGAACAAACTAGTAGTCCAGACCTTCCTGGGCCTTATTTATTCTTTGTTAGTTAGCTAGTAAAATAGTTTTCTATTTGTATCTTTGTTAAAGTAGTCGTTTTATAGAGATAATTCATAGACTTTAGATGTGCTTTTCCCTTTCTTGCTGGCTTGGTGAGATGGATGTCTTGCTGATACTAGTAGACTTCAATCAATTGAAAGACTTGGCATGATGTGAGTCCCGCCTTCTCTATAATTTCTTGTCCAAGTTGAAGCAGGCCCTTGAAGTTGATAAATATGTGGAAGATGAGTTTCGAGTTATTCTATCTATTATATAAAAAGCAATGGATCCCCATGAGGGAATAGATTCCTCTAGGCACGAGCGCTCACGGAAGTTCTCATCGGTTGTTTTTGTTGCCGATGTGCCGCTCCCCATTCTATCTCAAGGGCTTTGCAACTTCAATTGAATCTCAGGACCTTCAAGACAATCAGAGCAGATGAGTATCACCCAGGTTGCTAATTCAACAATCATGTGCACTAGCGCTAACACAGGCCTTGGCCGCAATATGCAAATACTACAAGGACAAAGGGTATTTCCGAGTTGAGCTTTGATCCAACCTTGAATCTATCAATCATTTCATAGCCTCAGCTTTTGATATGAGACTGTCATTGAACTCTTTCCCATGATGAATCTAGCCACAAGTTTCTTGCAGGAAAATCAAGTCTATGATTGATGTCGGAAGGGGTTCACTGTACATGGGTCTTGGAGATTCCCGGATTCCACGGATAGTTGATGGTAGCTCTCTTTTATGCTCCTTAACTGTCAATGTGGTTTATCACAGTTGTTGCTGGGGTCTCACGTCAACAGGCTGATGATCGCCTGCCAGCAGCTGCCGGTTCTCAAACATCGCGGGTGCATCTCACTATCACTGGTCTCGCAGTGAGCTTTCTCGATACTAATTATCCGTTTTGAGAATACAAGCCAGGGATCATCGATCGATGAGTCCTCATGATCACGGATAGTCTACGTTTCTCACCGTCGCGGATTCATAGGAAAGCAACTTGACTTAACATTCTTCACAGCAAGTTGCACAGGTAACAGTTTTACAGATTGACAGTGCGGAGCTCAAGCAATAAGAAAGAACCATCTTGTGCATCGCACGAGTTTATCATGCCATCTCCGCATCCCATATCACACCTCACCTTTTCACACTTCTTGCAGATACCATTTTGAACAGGAAGGAAGGAAGTAAAGTTGTACGAGTAGTGGGCAACCAATAACAAAGAAGGAAATTGTGTTCATCCCGTGCATCGCACAGGTTTCTGCTAGTCGTATTGATGATCAAATTGTGCTGTCAGTCTTCAGCTTCTGAGTTTCAAGAATTAAAATCACCGTGATTATCACCAATGAATGCGAGACATTTTTGCTATACATTCAGCCTTGAGTTTACAAGGAGGGAAGGTTTTGCATGTCGCAATCGAGCATCAGATTTGGAAGAAGTTCTCTGTAACTAGGCAACGATTCGGCAGCTCCCTGACCCAGCCTGACCCGGACCGTCTTTGACACCGGGGGCAAAAGCAGTTCCCCCTGTTAAGTTCCCCTTGTCTGGCCCTTGTCTGGCCCCAATTTTCACATGTTATAAATAAATTCATCAATCAATGATTGACAGTTACCATTTTGAGCGAACAATGGGCGGCTGTTCAATCGGAGCTAGAAACACGTGCAGGATTAACATGTGTCAAGCCTCAAATAATTATAGACTTCCCCTGCTATCACCGTACAATCTAAACCCGTGTCGCCTCTGGCTAGCAATGGGTCTGCTGCGCTGCAGAAGTCAGCCGCTTTAGACACAGTTCAAATTGCTAGTAGGTTTGAACCTCTTGACACTTTACCAAGTCTTATGATGATTCAGAGTTGATCGTTCAGCAAATTCCGCAATTTCAGGCTGCTCTTCAGTCAAATAATATGGTTTCCAATGTTCCGTCAGTGCCAGCACCGCCGTCCAACAACCCTTTTGCAGTTAACTTGCCCAAATCTGGCAATACATTTAACATTTCAACATCAGTCTCATCTGTACCTGCAGCTCCCAATTTGCCAGTATCAGTTGATCCTGTCAATTGTGCAATTCCAGGCTGTGGACAACCTGTTCATGTTGATGGGGCTGGCTTGAAGATCAGCAAATACTGTTTGATGAGGCACTGAGAGAGAGTGAGTTTTATTTCCTTTACCGCATGATCACAAGTTCATGGGCTCTGCAGAGAAGCAGTCATGTCTGGTTTGGTGTCTCCCTGTATTATGTGTCTTGTGCTTCCTCAGTGTGAGACAGACTACTTTTATGGATGTGAATGCAGGCAAGACGTGTTGAATAAGCAGAATTCGCTGCCCACTTGATAGCACTATTGCTGTTTGATGGTCTCAAGCTCGAATCAGATATAGATTTTTTGGATACAAGAAACAGATCATACTAAGATATATGTGGTGACTGATGGACTTGCAAGCTACAAGGATAATGAAATACAGTAAATCGAGCGTGGATACAGTAAGGGTGCATTAAGTGCAAGTGGGGAACCTAGAAAGGACTTGAGAAAATGATTCTGGATAGCCAAAGTTAGAACAAGAATGAAAGGAATAGCAGAAATCAACTACCTTTGATAGGACTCAAAGGAGTGGATTGTACAGCATGGCATGGGCATACGTGATGTTGAAGTTCTCTATAGGAATCATACCCGCTGTCACATTGTTCACAGAAGAATGGACTATCAAAGCATCATCAAAAACAAGAAAGTCGGAAATAAAAACTATTGCCCACCAGTCGGTCAAAATATCATGAAGATGGAGATGATTCACTGTGAAATCATTTTATTTATCATTATGTAATGTACATGTGAATCTATTCCCACAGCTAATCATATCCCCATATCAAAAATTCTTTCTCTCACGTTGTCATTGTGCCGGTGATCCGCTGTCAGCTGTGAATTAGGGCTAACTTGGGGCCAGCCAAGGGGAAAATAACTCGGGGGAAACTCGTTTGCCCCGGGTGTGACATCTTACAGCTACGAGAACTCTCCCCTTCTACTTGGAAATATGTAGTATCTGCCTTGTTTTTTTTTTAGTTTGACTGTGATAGAACTGTTTAGTTGACATTCTCTCTTCCTGGATCAAGACAGGACCATGATACAATACTACGATACCATCCGAAATCCTGAATCCACGCTGATAGATATATATATCCAAGTTGACCCTCACAGCTAGTCCACCCTTGACATCTGTGAGTTACTGTTGTTCTTCATGAATTCAGCACATCAAAATCATCAGTGAAAGATCTCTTTGTGGGATCACATTTTGCGGGTCACCATCTTGAATGGAAGGTGTCAGGGATCGGTGCTTGCACCGCTGAAGATATGATTTATAATCAATAGTGTTGCCGCGAGTCAAGTTGTAGTTAGCTCCGAGTCACCGGATCAGGTACAATCAACTCGGAGTTTCCTCCACCTGGTGGCAACACACAGTGCTTGATGCGGAACTACCTAAATTGACCACTTTCAATCCCACACTTGGATCATGGTACAACTGATGAATGAAATAGTAAGTTGTTGCTCAGTTATTCCGGTGGGCAGCCAATATCAAATACAATAGTCTCTTGTGAAGGTAAACAAGTACCGGGTATCCCAATATTAGCCTCGATATCAATTGTAACACAAAATGAACAGGTTCGGGAATCTCGACAGATGGCCTGCAGATGTTGCAGATGTTGAGAAGATCAGATATAGATAGCACTGGCCAATGAATATAAAAGGGCTCATAGCATGCTGTAGCCCTCACATCTCTACCACCCATCACAATGACTCCAGATGAAACCCTGTTGCTCAAGCATGCTGGACAGGTCTTGGTTGAAGATTTTGCCTCAGTGGTCAGTCCTTGTTATCAGTAAACATCTCCAAGTCTGATTGATTTTGACACACTCAAAAATGAGTGCCTTAGGGAAAGTATTGATGCATTCACTGTGACAGCTTGACAGCCACATCTTTGTCTTTAGGACAAAGGTTAGGAAACATTCTGATGTCAAGTGCTAGAGTCAGTACCAGTCGGTTTTACATGATCGACAAAGGATGTCCCTGACAGGCTGCCACAGCAAGTGCATCAATACTTCCCCTAAGGCACTCATTTTTGAGTGCACTGGCTTTTGCCCACAGTGTATATATTGAGCACCATTAGCACCTGCTTTCTTTCAATCCCACACTTGCATCCTGGGCTCAGTTAATCCTGTAGGGTAGCCAATAGTCCTTTTTAAAGGGCCGTAGATGCCGGGCACTCCAATATTAGCCTCAATGTCAATTGTAATAAAAAATAGACAGGTTCGGAAATCTGGACAGATCACTTGGAGATGTCGCAAATCACCTGCGGATGTCACACATCTTGAGAAGATCAGATATGGATAGCACTGGTCAATTTCGAAGTATCAGATGTTCTAAATGATATGAGGATATAAAGAGGGCTCGTAGCATGCTGTAGCCCTCACCTCTCGACCAGCCAACACAATGACTCCAGATGAAGCCCTGTTGCTCAAGATTGCTGGACAGGTCTTAGTTGCAGATTTTGCCTTCATGGTTAGTCCTTGCTATCAGTAAATATCTCCAAGTCTGATTAATTTTGACATCTGGTTAGGTTGTCCAGACCTTCTGCTATGGTGCTGAACATCTTTCAGTGGAAAGTCTCATCTTTGTTGCTGACCAGGATGCACTAGGTGTCTATGTGTTGCTGGCATCTTTGGCAATGTATCAACTACTCCTGTCAGTCCTCCGTTGAGCTTTGAAATCTTGTACTTACTGTCTTTTGTGCAGAAAACACAACAAAACAACTGCCACCTGGGCTCTCTGTGCACTATTGACCCTGATCTTCCTCATCACCACAGCATCTTTCTGTCTAATTCTTGCAAGTTGCTTCAAACTCATGATTGGGGCTCTTATCCAGAACCCAGAGTTGGAGCTGTTAGAAAGACTAGAAATTGCCAATGCCAGTACTAACCAGATGACCCTGGCTCAATCATGGTTGGACGGCAGTTCTAATTCATTGTTGGTTAGTCATGCATATGATTTGTCTTCAATCTAGGCTGACTGATGTCATGCCAAACCTGGTAGTTGATTTTTGGAGATGGTATTGTTGTTTGGCGAGCCTGGGCTATATGGCATGGCCAACGTAGTGTTATAATCCTACCAGGATTGACTCTACTGGCAACATTTGGTATGTTCTTTGTATCAACACTCTGCTCACTTGTCTCACTTGAATTATCAAGCCCTTGTCTTGGCAGGGAATATATTGCAAAATATCACATCAGTTGATCCAGATTTTGCTTATGGGAAAGTTGCAAGTCTGCTCATTGCAGGTGCTATCATGAGCATTATGACAAATTTGATGGCTATAATTCTTATTGGTCTCAAGACATAGTATGTTTTCTCTATTCCTTTTCTAATGTGTATTCTAATCCAGGTTAAGCCAGCACTGGAAATTCATGAAAGATACAATTGGATCAGGGCGTTCAGCAGCTGGAAAAGTCTTGATGTTCTTGACAGAATCTGGCATAGTTTATATTGGATTCCAGGTGGGTTCTCTGTTGACCTATTCAAGACTCTATACTCACAATTTTAGATCATCAATATTTGTCTGGCCACTCCAGATACTACACAGGGCACTGCATTGGATATTGCATCTGGGATATGGAGTATTATAGTGAATATTATTTCGGTGAGTTCTGTGTGTGTGTGACTTTTATTGTTGTCATTGGTCACTCTTGAGACTTGTAAACAAACTTACTTGGTAACTTGTAGGCCATTTACCCAAGTTTGGTTATCTTGATTGTGACCAATCAACACTCCATTTCTCATATCACACATGGATCTACTGGAGTTGCTGGTGGGGATAATCCAGGAACACACATCTCCTTCGCACATCCAGCTCCACAAGGAACAACAGACTCTACAGAGGATCAAGTCGAGGCTGCAGTTCAATCAATGATTGAGAGGCACCATGATATAGAGAAGGTCTCTGAAGCTCGAGAGATGAGAGTTTTGGTTTGAGCAAATTGCTTGAAAGTAGATATTTATATGCATCAATTCAACTGGTCATACATCAAGTCCAACCAGTTATACATAGTCTTTCCAACTATTCAATTAGTCATATGTAACCATTCAATAACTTATATGTAGTGAACGGAAGGAACGCCGAGTTCAGCAGATTCCCAAAATGGCAATTATTGCCAGAGAGTGCAATAACTGATGCCATGATTATTGAGGTGCTGTGGGCTCCCCTGGGTTCATTGCTGCTCTGTCACAGCTTTCAAATTTATGCGATATACAGTGGGCCTGGGACTCAATAGACCAGCTCTTTATGTCTCTCTGTATGTTTCCTGGATTAAACCTTCAAGAGCTCAATTATCTGTAAGTAGCCAATGCTCAAAGTACCGCAGGTGCAGAAAAAACCTGTAAGATTAGCCTGATATCACTGGAACTTTGGTTGAGTTTTCTCTTTCCATTTGAAGGGGATATATCACGCAGATATATGAGCAATAGGCCCAGTGCAAGTTGAGTTAAAGATGTCATGGGACTTTACTGCGGTCATTTGTTGGCCAGAGGCTGCTCTAGTCTTGTAAACCAGACTCAATGACAGGTGAAGAAAAGTCGTTCCCAGAGTCTGGAGTTGATGACGTATTGACTCGGGGTTTGGAAATAAGCGGTGCCGATGGGCGGCTTAGCACGTGCTCCACCTATTTTAAGCGCTACCTTGGCGCTACCACTGTCCAGCCTGCTCTCTTTATCTGTGCCAAACAGCAAAAGTTCCTTCTCTACGCGACTTTCAGCTCAGACTAGTGTCTCAAATAGACATAAAAATGGATGTTTGGTGGTTGTTGCCATGGCAGGCGGGAAAACCTTCTCATTGAATATCGCGCAGGCGCATCATGAGACAGGCGTTGGCTTCCTGGTTGGGTCAACGAGAGGACCTAAGTATTCGATGGTAAGACCCCATTACCAGTCCCATTCCAAATTGATGAATTATTGACGTATTGTAGGAAAACCAATCCAATGTGGATTCCAAGACAGGGCAATCGGCATCTGCATCCAATGGATCGTCAACCGTCTCATCTCCTTCCGGTCAATCTTTCGCCATCTTGTCCGGGTCTACCAGTTCAGCCAGCTCTTTGTCTCCTTCCACCGTCTCGTCCTTGTCGACCCCCAAATTCTCATCCAAGTCGACCCTCGCGTCCTCCACTCGTCGCTTCCTCACCACCCTTGGTCACACGACGCTCCTGATGCTGCTCGTTGGTGGCGGGTGGTTCATCTGGACGACACAGCAGGACAAGCATCCGGAGAAGCAGTTGCCGTTTGAGGAGGGGAAGAAGACGTTGGTTGTATTGGGTGCGCGATTTCTTTTGCTTTATTTCATTATTCTTCATTATTCTCTCTTGCTTCCTTCTTTGTTGCCTCGTCGCCTCGTTTCCCCTCGTCGTTCATCGCTCCTTCATTTCCTCTCTTCCTGTCGTCGCTCGTCTCGCGCTAACGCCCTTGTCTAGGCTCCGGCTGGGGCGCGACCTCCCTCCTCAAGACACTCGCCACCGAAGATTACAACGTCATCGTCTCCAGTCTGAAGAATTTCTTCTTGTTCACGCCGCTGCTGCCGAGTGTCGCCGTTGGGACGTTGAGTCCGAGGTTTGTGCTTTTCCTTATCCCCTTTATCTTTCCACAAAGCTCCTTCTCTTTCGTCGCTTTCTGGGCTCCTTCGTCGCTCGTAAACTCGATAGTCACTTTCCTCTTAGATCAATCCTGCAACCAACACGATACCCAACACGACACAAGAAGCGGGTGTCGCTGTCATCGAGGCAAAGGCGACAAAGGTGGATGTCGAGAATAGGACGGGTGACGTTTGCGGATAAGAGTGAGATTCAGGTGAGCGACCTTCCTATTTCTTTTTTCTCTCCTTCCTATATTCCTTGTTCTTCTCTGCTTTGCTCTTTTTGGCTCTTTGGTCTTCCATGACTTGCTTTATTCGCAATTGCTCATCTCACCTCGTCGTCTTGTTCTTGGACTCACTCTCTTCGTTCGCAGGGCTCCACATCCACCACCACGATTCCCTACGACTACCTTGTGTACACCGTCGGTGCCGAAGTGCAGACATTTGGGATAAAGGGCGTACAGGGGAATGCATGTTTTATGAAGGAGATTGCTGATGCAGAGAAGGTGAGCATCATCTCTTGCGCTCTTGTTCATTTGGAGTTTCCTTGCTTTTCGGTGACTGTTGTGGACTTTGGACAGCTGTTGAATATCGGGTCTCTTGGTGTCTGATGTGGCCTCGATTCGCTTTTCGTCGCTGTTTCTTCTTCCCTCCCTCTTCCTCTGTTTCATTCGCTTCGCTCACTGTTCTTTGCTCGCTTGTCGCTAATGCTCCCCCCAGATGCAACGCCGCTTCATGGACTGTCTCGAGACTGTCTCGAGTCTGCCGGGTTCATGGGGCAGTCGGAGGATGAGATTGATAGGTGGGTCCGACTCTTTTCTCTTTCTCTTATTCATTGTCTTGGCGCTTGTTTTTCCACCTTCCTTCCTTTCTTGGTTCCATGACCTTGTCACAATCCTCGATACCCTTCGTCTCTACCGTCGATTCCTTACTGCGTCTTTGTCGCGATGCTTGTAAACTCAGATCACTAACCCACCCTCGCAGACTACTCCACATGGTCGTCGTAGGCGGCGGGCCAACAGGGGTCGAGCTGAGGTATGTGTCGGTTTTTTAGGTTGGGATTTTGGCTGATTGGATTTTTGTTCTTGCTCTTTTTTTCTCTTGGTTTTTTGGTTGATTTGATCACTGCGCTCATTGGTGTTGGTGGTCTGTTTGATTCGATGTGTTCGCTTGGTTCGTTTCACATTTGCTATGGGTCATCATTTCGCATTCGCTATGGCTATCTTGGCTCGCGTTTGCTCTCACTTTTTGTCTCTTTTCTTCCTCCATCTCGTTGCACTCTTTCTCGCTCTTTCTCCTGCTCTATCTCTGTTCCGTATCGTTTTACTCCTTCTATGTCTCTTCTCCCTCGTCCGTGCTGTCTCGCCTCTATCGCTCCCTCCTGCTCGTTGCACTTCATCTTTTTATGCTCGTTTGACCTTTCTTGATCTCTTTACGCTCGTTTGACTTTCTCTTTCCCCAATACGCTTTTCCTTCGATACTCGTGTCTTCGTCCTGAATGTTCGTTGTACTTCCATCCGGGTCGGCTCACTCCTTCCCTCGTTTCTCTTGATGTTCGTTTCCTCTTGGATGCTTGTTTTACTCACACCACAGCCGCAAGATCCATGACTTTCTCGAAAACAACCTCAAGTCATGGTACCCGGAGCTGGCGTCAAGGATAAGGATTACTTCGGTGGGTCTCTACTCTTTCATTCCTTCTGTTTCTTCCCTTGACTCGCTTCGCTCGACTTGCTTTTCTTGTCTTACACTCGCTTTGCTCGTCGCTCACTTCATCTCTTATTCGCTAACGCTCATCCCGCAGGTCGAAGCCCTCCCCTCTGTCTTGCCGACATTCTCAAAACAGCTCATCGACTATACAGAGTTGACGTTCAAGGAGAGCAGGATTGAGGTTTTGACGGGCACGATGGTGAAGGTGAGTTACTGCTTTGGATTTTGATTTGTTTGAAATACCTTTTCTGTTCTGTTCTACCTTTTCAATATCGTTGTTTGCTTTGAAAGTCGGAGCGCTTCGCTATGATTTTGGTGGAGACAATATAATTGACTTTGTCGCTCTTTCCTTATCGTGCTCGCTTCTCTCTTTCCTTGTTGTCCTCGCTAACCCCACCCCAGGAAGTCAAACCCGACTCTGTCCTCCTCCAACGCCCCAGCGGCGCTCTCGACGAGGTCCCCTGTGGCATGGTCGTCTAGGCTGTGGGGAACAACTTAGGCCGGGCGGTTACGGTTGATTTGATGGGGCAGGTGGCGCAACAAGTACGTGAGCTTGATGACGTTACCTTTGTAGAGCTAATTGGGGAATAGACGAATAGGAGGGGGATTAGGGTTGATGATTATTTGAGGATGGTTGGGACTGCCAACAAAGTGAGCTCTTTAACTGATTCTTCTCCTTGTTTAACATCCTCGCTCAACAGAAGATCTCCGATGCCACCGATTCATCTACAGAAAAGAAGACAGCAGAGACATCTTTCCCCTCCCGCCATCGGAGACTGCACCGCCACGTCCTATGTGCTCACCGCGGAGGTCGCGTCGCAGCAGGGGGCATATCTTGGGAGATTGTTGAAGGGAATTGCAAGGAAGGAGGCGTTGGAGGCGAGGGCGAGTGAAACAAAGGCGAATGAAATGACAAGGCGAACAAAGACTCTGACGAGACAGACAGGATGTTAACAAGCAGTTGGCGAAGGTGGGTTTTTGCTTTCGTTTCTCTCGCTTTTTCTTCTTCCTTCATTTCGTCTTGGTCGTCTCTGGTCGTCTCTGCTCTTCTCTGGTCCTCGTTGACTCCTCCTTCCTCTTCTAATGTTTACTTAGAGAAGGCGATTGCGGATTTGCCGTTTATGAATGGGAATGTGAGTTGCTTTTTCTGTTTTCTATTTGCTCTTGTTCTGTATTTTCTCTCTTTGTCGAGTTGGGGTTTGCTCTTCTTGGGGTTCGAGTTTCTTGCTTGAACAAGTTGTGCCATTTTGGTACTGCGCGTTGAGTGTCTTCGTTTCTTGATGGGTTTGGATGCGGATATTCTTTTTGGCGGATTTGTGGCGTAACTCTTGTGTCTTTGCTCGTTTTCTCCTTCTCCTTCCTCTCTCTCTTTCCCATTCTGCTCTTTGCCCTCTTCCTGCCTCTCTCTGCCTTGTTCATTCGGGCCTCGCTGATGCTCCTCCCTCGCAGATCGCCTCTGGTGGCGTCCTCATATACCTCTTCTGGCGCTCCGCATACCTCTCCACCCTCTTTTTGCTCCGCAATAGGACCCTGGTGATGAATGATTGGCTTATTACGAAGGTTTTGGGGGGGGGGGGGGGGGGTGCGTTTGGGTTTTCTCTTTTGTCTGTTGTTATCTTTTTTTTTTTTTGGCTTTGTGCGATGTTTATCTTTTGCATCCTGCGATGTGATTCTGAAACATTGGTTTCTGTACGACATTGGACTCGTGCTGATGAGATTTATAGGGATGTGAGTCGGGAGTAGTTCACTCCGGCGACTTTGTGGCCAGCAGACGAAAAGAATGTGGTGAAAACGAATCCGAGCCGTATTAGGATTCCTGAATGGACGAGTATTCCAGAACTTGCCGTTAATTTGATTCCTTCCTTTCTTCCCGAACACTATTTATTCTTCATTAGTTTGTTAAAGTAGTAGTATTTTCGGACAAGCGTATTCTGCTATTTCGTCGTATGGGTAATTGTTTCATAGAGATAATTCATAGATTTTAGGTGTGTTTTCTCCTTTCTCGTTAGCCTGATGAGATGGATGTCTTCCTTGGTGTTAGTTTCTTGGTGTCGAGTTTCCTTGGTGAGCTTGATGAGATGGATGTCTTGCTGATAGACTTTAATGTATACATATCACTCTGCTGAAGCAATTTAAAGCGAGGGAATCCTTCAGCATGGTATCATGCTTCAAGCCTGGTTGATAATGGAAGTTGATAGATACTCTTACTGCTACCATCATGAATACTCTTACAGCTACCATTATATGTCTTACTACTATTATACGGAAGACAAATGGAAATGAGCCTCGAGTTTTGGTCTCGCAAGTTGAGTTCTGGTCCTTCAAGTTTTTGTTGCCCTTTGGCTTCAGAATCCTTTCCAGATAAATGCAATGAAATCATGGTGAACATATCTCATATTGTCTCAGTGTAACGGGACATTTCTTATACTCACCAGTGGGATAGAGGCCTTCCTTCGGTGGCAAGGCACGAGTCCCCATGTTGTTTGCTTGGTTTTGCTTGGACTCCTTGTATCGAGGACTGACTCAGACATCAATAGTGTAGAATATACAGCCTGCATAGCTTCATCCGACTGACTGTCATTGTACCTTGTGAGATTGTCATTTTGGTACACATGTCGTAAAGTGAAGTGACTCCTGAGAATGTCCATGGATCCTAGCCTATAGAGAACAAGGAAATGGCTGCCAGAAGAGCAAGAAGCATTGATCAGAGACAGTGACACTAGGCTCTGGCAGATGTCAAAGAAGGGTACAAATGCTTCCCAGCTATTCCCGAGCCTGTGTGAAATCCGGTCATGTGGAGCTTCCCCATTAGGTTCTTTGATGGCGGAGCTCAGAATTTTGCTCATCATTATCCAACAAATAAACCCATATGTGGGACTTGTAAACTACATTGTCGCACTGTAAACCTCTTGAATATATTTGGTCTTGTTTGTGTGGTGCGTGGAGTAAGAAGCTCCGAGGCTAGCCTTCAACAAAGGTGACCAGCCTCTACACTCAATCACTAAGTATGATATTGATAATCAGCTCTCAGTTTTTCAGCTTCAGCTTCAAGGGTTTTTTTTCAAGACTATTGTTAGAACCGACTCTGTATTCATGGACTTTTATCTATCTTTTATCTTATCTTATTTTCACTCTCCAACCGACCGTTTCTGTGGCTGTATATACTCATTTCAATGTTGATATGCCTCAGTCTTTTGCCTTTTGACTGAGGCAAGTACAGTCGGAAATCAGGAAGTGAGACGGTGGGTTTTTTGATCTTTGCTCTGGGAAGTGTGGTGCTATGGATGGAGTGGGAGGTCAAAACATCCATGCCATCAGAGGAATAAAGTTTCTGAGTGGTGTACCCAACATTACATGCTGTCCAAAAAATTGATGAGGATCCAAATTTGATCATTTGTATACACTGCCACACAAAAGATTGCTTCCAGCATCTTTCTGACCATCCCAACGTTAATTGATAGTTGCAAGGGAACATTCTCATCCTCTCTGACAAGTATTTCCAGTGTTTCACAGATCCCTACACACCATCGTTTGCCTTATCAACTATGATCATCACCAGTGGTTGTGAGGCAAGGTTGCAATGTACACAGCTATAGATCCTGTAAAATTGGTTATGAAACACAAGCTGCTGCTATAAGTAGGTGATATCACAACCATCATGGCCGGCTACATTCACAGCACTTAATTTGGAACTACCTAAATTAAGCACCATTAGCGCCTCTTTCATTCTCACACTTGGATCCTGGTATGACTGATGAATGTAGTGGCAAGTTGTCACTCAGTCAAGCTTTCAAAGTAAACATTATTTCTGGAAGGACATAGCCCAATATTATGTAGCCTCAATATCAACCATAACACAAAATGAAGGGGTTCGGGATTCTTGAGAGATCATCTGGTGTCGCAGATGCTGAGAAGATCAATATGGATAGGGTACCGGTCAATTTCCGAGTATCGGGTGTTTCAAATGACAAGAATATAAAAAGAGCTCATAGCGTGTTGTAGCCCTCACATCTCTACCAGCCATCACAATGACTCCAGATGAAACCCTGTTGCTCAAGCATGCTGGACAGGTCTCGGTTGAAGATTTTGCCTCAATGGTTAGTCCTTGCTATCAGTGAACATCTCCAAGTCTGATTAATTTTGAAATCTGGTTAGGTTGTCCTGACCTTCTGCTATGGTGCTGAACATCTTTCAGTAGAAAGTCTAATCTTTGTTGCTGACCAGGACGCACCAGGGATCTATGTGTTGCTGGCATCTTTAGCAATATACCATCTACTCCTGTTAGTCCACGTTGAGCCTTGGAATCTTCTACTGACTTTGTTTTTCGCAGAAAACACAACAAAACAGCTGCCACTTGGGTTCTCTGTGCACTATTGACTGTGATCTTCCTCATGGCTACCGCATCTTTCTGCTTATTTGTTGCAAGTTGCTTCAAACTCATGATTGAGGCTCTTATCAAGAACCCAGAGTTGGAGTTGTCAGAAAGACTAGAAATTGCCAATGCCAGTACTACCCAGATCATCCTAGCTGAGGTATGGTTAAGCGCCAATTCTAATTCACTATTGGTTAGTCATGCATATGATTTTTCTCTAATCTAGGCTGACCAATGTTGTGCCAAACCTGGCAGTTGATTTTTGGAGATGGTATTGTTGTTTGGCGAGCTTGGGCTGTATGGCATGACCGACGTAGTGTTATAATCCTACCAGGATTAACTCTACTGGCAACATTTGGTATGTTCTTTGATTCAACACTCTGCTCACTTGTCTCACTTGAATTATCAAGCCCTTTTCTTGGCATACAGTATACTGACAACTATCGCATCAATTGTTCCAAATTTCATTTATGGGAAAGTTGCAAATCTGCTCATTGCAGGTGCTGCCATGAGCATTGTGACGAATCTGATAGCTATAATTCTTATTGGTCTCAAGACATAGTATGTTTTCTCTATTCCCTTTCTAGTGTGTATTCTAATCCAGGTATAGCCAGCACTGAAGATTTATGAAAGATACAATTGGACCAGGACGTTCAGCAGCTGGAAAAGTCCTGATGTTCTTGACAGAGTCTGGCATAGTTTATATTGGATTCCAGGCGGGTTCGCTGTTGACCTATTTCAAGACTCTATACTCACAATTTTAGATCATCAATATTTGTCTTACCAATGTAGACACCACACAGGGCACTGCATTGGATATTGCAGCAGAGATATGGAATGATATAATGAATATTGTTTCGGTGAGTTCCGTGTGTGTGTGACTTTTATTGTTGTCATTGGTCACTCTTGAGACTTGTAAACAAACTTACTTGGTAACTTTTAGGCCATTTACCCAAGTTTGGTTATCTTGATTGTGACCAATCAACACTCCATTTCTCATTTCACACATGGATCTACTGGAGTTGCTGGTGGGGATAATCCAGGAACACACATCTCCTTCGCACATCCAGCTTCACAAGGAACAACAGACTCTACAGAGGATCAAGTGGAGGCTGCAGTTCAATCAATGATTGAGAGGCACCATGATATAGAGAAGGTCTCTGAAGCTCGAGAGATGAAAGATTTGGTTTGAGTAAGTTGCTTGGAAGTAGCTATTTATATCCATCAATTCAATCACTTGTACATGGGGTCTTTCTGACTATTCAGATACTCATATGTGACTATTCGATTACTTATACTGTATGTGGTGAACAGAAGGAACACTGAGTCCAAAATGATCCTTGAGATTCCATAGGCCCAGGAACTTGTGAAGCTAATGCCATCTGAATTTTCCCTGGATATTTACTACTCGGTACACAGTTTCGAATTGAATTCTGTCAATTCATGTAGTGATCCCAACCTGTCATGCAAATGAGGATGCTGAGCACACCACAAGTATATAGATACTAAGTATTCAGTACATGAGGTGTCCTGTCCAGTACCATTTTGGGTGTCCCGCTACCTACTGCTACCTGCCCATATTTGGCGAAAAATTAATGGATCTACATTTCAGGCCGGTTATCAGTTATCAGTTTGCACTTTCACAGCATAAAGCACAATCTAATGGCTCACTTTGCAGTTTGCAGTTGCCACTTTTCCAGCATATTCCCAAAATGGCAACTATTGGCAGAGAGTGCAATAACTGATGCCATGATTATTGAGGTGCTGTGTTTCAGCTGTTGGTTCTCCTGGGTTCACTGCTGCTCTGTCACAGCTTTCAAATTGATGTGATATACAGTCAGCCTGAGACTCAATAGACAAGCGATAGATTCCTGTATGTTTCCCTGGATTGCACCTTGAAGAGCTCAATTATCTGTAAGTAGTCAAAGCTCAAAGTGCTGCAGGTGTAGATTCTAGAAAAAACCCGTAAGATTAGCCTGATATCACTGGAACTTTGATTGAGTACTTTCTTTCCATTTGAGGGGATACAGTATATCAGGTAGATATTTGAACAATAGGCCCATCCAAGGCCCATCACAAGTTGCGTTAAAGATGTCATGAGACTTTACTGCGGTCATCTGTTGGCAGAGACTGCTCTAGTCTCATAGACCAGAATCAACGACAGGTAAAGAACAAGTTATTCCCCTGTGTAGAGTCTGGAGTTGATGACGTATCGACTCGGGGTTTGAAAATAAGCGGTGCCGATGGGCAGCTTAGCACGTGCTTCACCTATTTTAAGCGCTACAGCATCAACCTGTTCCCTCGATCTGTGCCAAACAGCAAAAGTTCTCTCTCTACGCGACTTCCAGCATAAACTAGCGTGTCAAATAGGCACAAAAAAGATGTTTTGTTTGTCGTTGCCACAGGACAACCCTGCCGCTTTTCTCACCATTGAATCTCATGCCGGCGCATCATGAGACGGCGGGCATTGGCTTCCTGCTTGGGTCAAGAAGAGGACCCATTCGACGGTAAGACCCTATTACCAGTCCCATTCCAAATTGATGAATTACTGACGTATTGTAGGAAAACGAATCCAATGTTGATTCCAAGACTGGGCAATCGGCA
Organism: Mycena floridula; assembly: GCA_029320655.1. NCBI lineage: Eukaryota > Fungi > Basidiomycota > Agaricomycetes > Agaricales > Mycenaceae > Mycena > Mycena floridula. The sequence continues at coordinate 432,620 of JARIHS010000048.1, forward strand.
TCTGTATCCAATGAATTGTCAACCGTCTCGTCTCCTTCTGGTCAATCCTCCACCGTCTCGTCCTCGTCGACCCCCGAATCTTCATCTAAGTGACCCTCGCATCCTCCAGCTGCCGCTTCCTCACCACCCTCGGCCGCACGACCCTCCTCACGCTGCTCGTTGGGGGCGGATGGTTCATTTGGATGACGCAGCAGGGCAAGCATCCGGGGAAACAGTTGCCGTTTGAGGAGGGGAAGAAGACGTAGGTGAGGGGTCTTTTCTGTTACTTTTTATCTCTTCTTTTGCTTTTCTTTTCCAATCCCTTCTTCTTCCTTCTTCGTTCGGTCTCTTATTTCGTCGGTCCTTCGTTTCCTCTCGTCGCTCGTCGCTCTACTCGTACTAACGCCCTTTGCGCAGGCTCCGGCTGGGGCACGACCTCTCTCCTCAAGACGCTGGATACCGAAGACTACAATGTCATCGTCATGTCTCCAAAGAATTTCTTGTTCGCGCCGCTGCTCCCGAGTATCGCGGTTGGGACGTTGAGTCCGAGGTCAGTCTCCTTCTTATTACATTATATACTAGCTATAAGGGTGCTCCTTCGTCGTGAGACCCTTTAGATAAGATAAACTCGGTGCTCACCTCATTTGCAGATCGATTCTTCAACCAACACGATACCTCACACGATACAAGAACCGCGGTGTCGCCGTCATCGACGCAGAGGCGACCAAAGTAGATGCTGAGAACAGGACGGTGACGTTTGCGGATAAGAGTGAGATTCAGGTGAGCGGGCTTCTTCTTTATGTTTTATCTGTTTTCTTCCTTTACTGTTTGGTCTTCTACGCCTCTTGTTGCTCTTCTCCCTCTTTTTGCTCGTCTCCTTGGTCTCTCTCTCCCTTCCCTCTCGCTTTGTTCGTTTGTCGGACTGACGTCCTCCTTCTTAGGGCTCCGCATCCACCACCACGATCCCGTACGACTAGCTCGTGTACGCCGCAGTGCTGAAGTGCAGACGTTTGGGATAAAGGGTGTACACGAGAATGCGTGCTTTATGAAGGAGATTGCTGATGCGGAGAAGGTGAGCCTCGAGTTTCCTTTGGACGATATAGGGTCTCTTGTTCCGTCTTCTCTCTTCCCTGGTGTTTGATTCGCTTCGCTCTCATCTTCACTGCATCGTCGCTCACCTTTGCTCGCTCTCTCCTCTTCTCTCGCTCACTCTTTCACTCGGTCATCGCTGACGCTACTCCCAGATGCAACGCCGCTTCATGGACTGTCTCGAGTCGGCTGGATTCATGGGGCAGTTGAAGGACGAGATTGTTGGCCTATTGTGTTACTTTGTGTCATATTGATCTGAGGGGGATTGAATATGAAAATTGTTGTAAGCAGCGAGATCAATAACTCTTGGTGTCAAAGTACACCTAGATATACATGCGCCACAGTTCCCCATAGTCCACCGTCACTCTACTTGGCCACTTTGATGAAATGAAAGTAAGTTTTCATAATCTGGGCTTGATTATTGGAGTTCTAAGAGTGGGTGAGTGCTGGACAAGTCGTGCAAATGGGCATTATCTGGGTCAGTCCAACATGTACAATAGAAGGCCGGGATTCGGGGGGTCATGTGAATCACGCAGCGTGGCGCGGTGTGACAGTGTTGGGACGGCATGGACAATGCACTGGCCGCCATCTTATTCAATAGGACTAAAGCAAGGCAATACGACTATCAAAAGCAAGGATTTCCTTACAAGGAATCCGAAAATGCGCTAACCTCCTCTGATATAGACTACAAGTCAACAAAGATGAACCGTTATCGGATAGATAATATCCCGTGGCTTTCATCTCAGGAAGTGTATAATCTGGTCTAAGACAAACAAATCAAGAAGGTAATTGATTTGAAACAAGACAAGAATACCACTTGAAAAGTTCAAGTGAGATGCGCCAAAATCTTGAATGAAGCACGAGAATCGAAAAGTTGAATTAGGCGCCACATGTGAAACTTGGATTAGGCGCGGGAGTGAAATTGAATGAAAGTGGCAAAAATGATATTTCTCCAGTCTCACCAGCATAAAGTTCTTCAAGATACAGGAAGGAAAATCAACATAAGACCATTACTGATATTGTAAAGCATCTCCTTTCTGAGGGAAATGCATGCAACCATAGACCCTGCAGCGTCAAATGAGTCATGAATTGATTGTGTTTCAAGTTGTCACTGTGTCTCAAATTTTGATGAACAGGTGATATTGGGGCGGGAAGAGCTACATGTACAGTGCTTTACTAAGAAAAAGCTAGGTTGAGCACTATGAGTGCCTCTTTTATAATTTCTTGCCAAGTTGCTTGAAGTTGATAAATATGTGGAAGATGAGCATTGAGTTATACATCTCTCATATTGATGATCAAAGATTGTGCGGTCAGTCATCAGCTTCCAAGTTTTCAAGAATTTTTTATAGATTCTGCCTCAAGTGAGTTGGCAACTCAGATTGGTTATGAAACACAAGCCATCCATGGCAAGCCACATCTACAGTGCCTGATGCGGAACTAGTCAATCGACCACTATTAGCACTTGCTTTCTTTCCATCCCAGACTCGAATCCTGGTACAACTGATGAATGAAATACCATGTTGTTGCTAAGTTATTCCTGCGGGTGGCCAACTTATCAATACAATAGTCTCTCATGAAGGGACACAAGTACTGGGTATCCCAATATCAGCCTCAATATCAATTGTAACATAAAATGAACAGGTTCAGGAATCTCGACAGGTGGCCTGCAGATGTTGCAGATGTTGAGAAGATCAGATATAGATAGCACTGGCCAATAGAATATAAAAAGGGCTCATAGCATCCTGTAGCCCTCACCTCTCGATCAGCCAACACAATGACTCCAGATGAGACCCTGTTGCTCAAGCATGCTGGACAGATCTTGGTCGAGAATTTTTCCTTATTGGTCAGTCCTTACTGTCAGTAAACATCTCCAAGTCTGATTAATTTTGACCTCTGGTTAGGTTGTCCAGACCTTCTGCTATGGTGCTGAACATCTTTCAGGAAAATCTCATGTTTGTTGCTGACCAGGATGCATCAGGCATCTATGTGTTGCTGGCATCTTTGGCAATGTATCACCTACTCCTGTCAGCCCACCTTGAACCTTGGAATCTTCTACTGACTTTTCTTTTGCAGAAAGAAAAACAAAACAACTGCCACCTGGGCTCTCTGCGCGCTATTGACCGTGATATTTCTCATCACCACAGCAGAGTTCTGCCTATTTGTTGCAGTGGGCTTCAAACTCATGATTGGTGCTCTTATCAAGAACCCAGAGCTGGAGCTGTTAGAAAGACTGGAAATTGCCAATGCCAGTGTTAACCAGATGAGGGTGGCTCAATTATGGTTAAACGGCAATACTAATTCACTATTGGTTAGTCACACACATGATTTTTCTTCAACTGACCAATGTCAAACCTGGTAGTTGATTTTTGGAGATAGTATTGTTGTTTGGCGAGCCTGGGCTATATGGCATGGCCAACGTAGTGTTATAATCCTACCAGGATTGACTCTACTGGCAACATTTGGTATGTTCTTTGTATCAACACTCTGCTCACTTGTCTCACTTGAATTATAAAGCCCTTGTCTTGGCAGCGAATATATTGCAAACTATCACATCAGTTGATCCAAATTTTGTTTATGGGAAAGTTGCATATCTGGGCATTGCAGGTGCTACCATGAGCATTGTAACAAATCTGATAGCTATAGTTCTTATTGGTCTCAAGACATAGTATGCTTTCTTTATTTCCTTTCTAGTTTGATTCTAATCCAGGTTTAGCCAGCACTGGAAATTTATGAAAGATACAATTGGACCAGGACTTTCAGCAGCTGGAAAAGTCTTGATGTTCTTGACAGAGTCTGGCATAGTTTATATTGGATTCCAGGTCGGTTCTCTGTTGACCTATTTCAAGACTCTATACTCACAATTTCAGATCATCAATATTTGTCTGTCTGTTATAAACACTACACAGGGCACTGCATTGTTTATTGCAACTCGGATATGGAATAATATAATGATCATTGTTTCGGTGAGTTCTGTGCATTTGATTTTTGTCATTGGTCACTCTTGAGACTTGTAAACAAACTTACTTGGTAACTTGTAGGCCATTTACCCAAGTTTGGTTATCTTGATTGTGACCAATCAACACTCCATTTCTCATATCACAAATGGATCTACTGGGGTTGCTGGTGGGGATAATCCAGGAACACATATCTCCTTTGCACATTCAGCTCCACAAGGGACAACAGACTCTACAGAGGATCAAGTGGCAGTTGCAGTTCAATCAATGATTGAGAGGCACCATGATATAGAGAAGGTCTCTGTAGCTCAAGAGATGAGAGATTTGGTTTGAGTAAATTGCTTGGAAGTAGATATTTATATCCATCAATTCAATTACTTGTACATAGAGTCTTTCCGACTATTCAGATACTCATATGTGACTATTCGATTACTTATACTGTATGTAGTGAATGGAAGGAATACCAAGTCCAAAATGATCCTCGAGATTCCATAGGCTCAGGAACTTGCAAAGTCAATGTCATCTGAAGTTTCCCTGGATATTTCCTACTCAGTACACAGTTTCAAATTGAATTCTGTCAATGCGCGTAGTGATCCCAACCCGTCAAGTCCTCCCAACCTGTCATGCAAATGAGGATGCGAGCACAACACAACTACATAGATACTAAGTATTCAGTACCTGAGGTATCCTGCTACCTACTGCTTTGGCAATCATATTAACATAATATGAGCCCATATTTGGCGAAAAATTAATGGATCTACATTTCAAGCCAGTTATCAGTTATCAGTTTGCACTTTTGTAGCATAAAGCACAATCTGACAGCTCACCTTGCCGTTTGCAGTTGCCGCGTTTCCAGCAGATTCCCAGAATGGAAACTATTGGCAGAGAGTGCAATAACTCATGCCATGATTATTGAAGTGCTGTGTTTCAGCTGTGGGCTCTCCTGGGTTCACTGCTGCTCTGTCACGGCATTCTAATTTATGTGATATACAGTGGGCCTGGGACTAAATAGACAAGCTCTTTGTGTCATCAGGTCGATCCCTGTATGTTTCCCTGGATTGCACCTTGAAGAGCTCAATTATCTGTGAGTAGTTGAAGCTCAAAGTGCCACAGGCGCACGAAAAACCCATAAGATTAGCCTGACATCACTGGAACTTTGATTGAGTTTTCTCTTTCCATTTGAAGGGGATATATCAGGCTGATATTTGAGCAATTACAAGTCCTAAGCTTGCTTAGGTAACTCGCTTTTTGGTACAAGAAATAGTCGGTTAAAAAGGAAATTATTTAAACCACTGATCTATCCGAGGCTTTCCTGAACTGTTATCTTATCTGGCGGCTGCCATTCAAATCAGTCGAGTGTGATTCATTTCCGGTACATTCTCATGACTCTCTCAAACTGAGTACTTGACCGACCTTTTTTCACGGCTTAGTACTTATGTGCATCGTGAATGTGGAAAAAGTAATCAATATCATGGGGTGAAAGCGGTGAGATTTGCGAGGGTGAAGAAACCTTCCTGAGTGTCAAGTTATGATTCACATCACATTCAGCTAGTATGCCTCCAGATTGAAAGAGTGTCAGATAACACTGAAGGTGCTATGGTGCCATGAACTTGATGGTGGGTAGGACTTTTTCAGTTTGGCCCCAATTGACCCAAATTTGGGCATTCAAGGAGTACCAACATATTCAAGGTGTTTTGCCAATAAGCTAAGCAAACTATCTACTGGTTCAAGCGGAAAATGCTCCGCATTGTTCATCCGATGACTTTCTGATGCTATCCGGCAACTTCCAGTCAATCACATCTTTCCTTCTGCCTTCGTCTTGGCCTTGTTAGACATCGTCACAATGATTACCATGTATTCTAAGCCCTCAGAAATGACTCTACTGTCGAAACAGACCCTGACTCCCACCACGTTCCCCAGCTCTGCTGACCATGACATTCATTGGTCTTTGTGATGACGGTACCACTAGGCTGCCAGGGAAGGGACTGTTGTTGAGATCAGATAGTCACACCCTGAAAGTTAACCCTTATCTCCCTTTTTGGTGCAGTCCGGATTTGGTCAGTTTCTACTGCATGTCTGCTGGAGCACAGCTGGTTGTCAGTATGATTTACTATCCTCTCCAAGCCAGTGAAGTGATGGGTTTCCATTTTATATCATGCTACATCTCCTGTTACAAGCTTCAGTGACACTATCTGTGGTGCAATCTCAAGACTGCACTATTTATTGATAGGTTTCCTGCTCTTGAATGTCTCTCTGTTCCTCTGACTTCTACTCAGTGCTGGTTTTCTGAGGCATAGATTCTTACTTTATTGTTGTTTTCAATCCTTGATTTCTGTGCTGACCCTCTATGATGGCTTGGAGAACACCTCCAACCAGGATCTACTTGCAGGGGTCACTGATGCCAAAAATCAGGAGAGCTCAAGTTTGTTCTATAGAGAGTCATACACAAGGACCCATATGTTACATGAATATGTTGAAACAAATATAGATGTGACATATTTGAGAGCATCTGGACTAGAATTACTAGTAGCAGTCGAGAATTGAACCACATAGCAAGATAACATGATTACACCACAGTTTCCATGGCCTTGGCTCTGCACCTATTGACACTTCCTATTCTGTCCATGTTGATCAGCAGTAGTAAATGAGTGTCTCTGGAACCAACTGCGACTCTCAGAACAATCAGAGGAGACATAGATATTCTGGCAGAGAACAAACATTTGGTCTGATCATTGTTGTGAAGGCACAAGACTTATGGAATCACGAGATCAATGCTGATGCCAATCTTTCTCTGAGCTTGAATGTCCAGCAGCTACATACCAGCTCTTGAGCTATAATGAGGTACTTGGTGATGTAAGATTCATGATCATGTTGTTTCATTGCTAGTGGAAAAAGGTGGGACTCGTATCTGCCACTGGAATGGTTGGCCTCTAACCCACTGGTCATAATCAGTGATGCTGACAGTGCATGATATCTTTCTCTTTGTTCTTTGTTCTCAACATTTTTCTCCCCCATTCTCAATACACCATTTCCAGAGCTCATTTATTTCACAATCTCAATCTTGGTCACATGTCAGCAGCCTCAGGTAGTGAGAAATGGAAAGCAGCAGATGATGGTGCAGGACCATCAACATCTAGCAGAGGGCAAAAGAAGCAGAAGCAGAAGGCAGTTGTGACTGGAAATAAAACTCACAGGACAGTCAGATATTGTGGCATATCATTGATGTTGTAGCATGGGAAAGATCAAGGAAATATTCACCTCAATAAATAATCATCTTTTTTGACAGTTTATACAATGGTATGCTATTGACATGTACAAGTATTATCCATGTCTATAAGGCAGCAGATATATCAGAAGTGAAAGTAGTGCCTGCAGAAAGTCAGTCACAATTTCCATCAAGCCTTCACATGGTCAGATTGGAACTTATCTAGATCCCATCTGAAAATATCTGGAATCACAAGGTGCAATCACAGGTGCATTTCAACTGTCAATCGACTGCCAACTAACTGCCAACTGACTGCAGTACACTCGACTGCATCCAGTTTGTCTGTGGTGTATGTTATCTGTATTTTGTCAATCCTCACCAAGGGTTAGTGTTACTGCTAAAAAAAGCTGGAGATGAATGATGAAGACCTTTTAAGTCAAGAAATAATGAATGGTGGGATAGAGCAAACTGGACTTGGTATTGAATCTTTTCCACACAGCCCCAATCATATCACATGTGTGAAAATATGTCCACAAAGGGCATGTGTTTTGACAGGTGCCAGTTGGGTGCAAGTCAGGTGCATCATGATTTGCTCCTGGTGGGAAATACCTTACATTGAGCACTATTAACATCTGCTTCCTTTTAATCCCACATTTGGATCCTGGTACAGCTGATGAATGCAATGGCAAGTTGCTACTCAGTTAATCTTTCAAAGTAAGCCTTATTTCTGGAAGGACATGGTGCAGGTAAACCCAATATTATGCTGCCTTGATATGGAAATGAGTGGGTTTGGGAATCTCGACAGATCACCTGCAGATGTTGCAGATGTTGACAGATCAGATATAGATAGCACTGGCCAATAGAACATAAAAAGGGCTTATAGCATGTGGTAGCCTCCCCACATCTCTACCAGCTATCACAATGACTCCAGATGAAACCCTGTTGCTCAAGCATGCTGGACAGGTCTTGGTTGTAGATTTTGCCTCAGTGGTTAGTCCTTGCTATCAGTAAACATCTCCAAGTCTGATTAATCTTGATATCTGGTTAGGTTGTCGTGACCTTTTGCTATGGTGCTGAACATCTTTGGAAACACTCATCTTTGTTGCTGACCAAGATGCATCAGGTGTCTATGTGTTGCTGGCATCTTTGACAATGTATCACCTACTCCTGTCAGTCCTCCATTGAACTTTCAAATCTTGTACTTACTGACTGTTGTGCAGAAAAAACAACAAAACAACTGCCACCTGGGCTCTCTGTGCACTATTGACTGTGATATTCTCCATCACTACTACATCTGTCTGTTTAGATGTTGCAATTTCCTTCAAACTCATGATTGGGGCTCTTATCAAGAACCCCGAGTTAGAGTTGTCTGAAAGACTAGAAATTGCCAATGCCAGTATTAAGCGGATGCTCCTGGCTGAATCATGGTTAAATGGCAGGTCCAATTCACTGTTGGTGAGTCATGCATATGATTTTTCTCTAATCTAGGCTGACTAATCTCATGCCAAATCTGTTAGTTGATTTTGGGAGATGGTATTGTTGTTTGGCGAGCTTGGGCTATATGGGATGGCCAACACAGGGTTATAATCCTACCAGGATTGACTCTACTGGCAGCCTTTGGTATGTTCTTTGGATCAACACTCTGCTCACTTATCTCAGTTGAATTATCAAGCACTTTTCTTGGCAGAGAATATACTACAAACTATCCCATCAAACCCTACCAATTTCCTCGATGGGAAACTTGCAAGTCTGATCACTGGAGGTGCTACCATGAGCATTGTGACAAATCTGATAGCTATAATTCTTATTGGTCTCAAGACATAGTATGCTTTCTTTATTTCCTTTCTAGTTTGATTCTAATCCAGGTTTAGCCAGCACTGGAAATTTATGAAAGATACAATTGGACCAGGAAGATCAGCAGCTGGAAAAGTCTTGATGTTCTTGACAGAGTCTGGCATAGTTTATATTGCATTCCAGGTGAGCTCTCTAGCTACTTGTTGACTTGTTTCAGAACCTTATACTCACAATTTTAGATCATCAATATTTCTCTGTCCACTCTAGACACCACACAGGGTACTGCATTGGATATTGCAACTCGGATATGGACTATTATAATGAATAGTGTTTCGGTGAGTTCTGTGTGTTTGTGCCTTTGATTTTTGTCATTGGTCACTCTTAAGACTTGTAAAGAAACTTACCTGGTAACTTTTAGGCCATTTACCCAAGTTTGGTTATCTTGATTGTGACTAATCAACACTCCATTTCTCATATCACACATGGATCCACTGGAGTTGGTGGGGGGGATGGAAATCCTGGAACACATATCTCCTTTGCACATTCAGCTCCACAACAAACAACAGACTCTACAGAGGATCAAGCAGAGGCTGCAGTCCAATCAATGATTGAGAGGCACCATGATATAGAGAAGGTCTCTGACCTCGAGAGATGAAAGATTTGGTTTGAGCAAGTCGCTCGGAAGTAGATATTTATGAACAATCAGGGATAGTTAGGAATGGACACGGACTTGAAAGCTCAGCGGAATTTCCATATTTTAATGTACGCTGACTTGTCCTCCGAGTTGGAATGATCACGTCATTCTCGATCACTTGCGAGACACATTATGTCATTGCGATTGCGAGATGCGTTATCAGGGACTTACGATATGTAGGTGTTTTGTCCCGGTCGAGGCTTGGTCTAGGGAGGTCTGGAGCTACGGCTCTATCCATGCAGAATAACAGGACTGCTTCTCAGACGGCGTATTCGACAGTAAGACCACCACCATAACGCAGGCCATTTGCAGGCTGAGAGCAAATAGGAAAACAAATCCGATGTGGATTCCAAGACTGGGCAATTGGCCCGTATCCAGTGGCTCGTCCAATCTGTCAAGCTCTTCGTCTCCCTCCACTCAATCCTCCACCACCGTCACCTCGTCATCCACCGTCACATCCTTGTTGCATCCTTGTCCAAGTCCACCCTCGCAAGCTCCACTCGTCGCTTCCTCATCACCCTCGGCCGCACAACACAGCAGGATAAACATCCGGGGAAGTAGCTGCCGCTTGAGGAGGGGAAGACGCGTTGTAGCGGGGGTGTATCGTGGGAGGTTGTTGAAGGGATTGCAAGGAGGGAGGCATTGACGAGCACTAGTGAGGCAACATTAGGAAATAGCGAGAAGAGCCTCAAAGAGTGTGATGCGATTGGAAATAGCGAGAAGGGTGATACGGGCGATACTGCTGGCAGTGACGCCACAGAGGATACGGAGAGATTGTTGGCAAAGGTGGGTTTTTGCTTTTTTATTTTTTTTCTCTCCCTCCCTTTCCTTCATCTCTTAGGCTTTTGTCTCTCGTCTCTGTTTGTCACTGAATCCTCCTCCTTCTGATGCTCAGTTGGTCTTCCAACTGACTCTACCTCTTTTGCTCTGCTCGTCGGACTAACGTCCTCCTCGCAGGTCAAATTCCAGCCATTCCACTACTTGCACCAGGGCTCGCTCGCATACATCGGGTCGAAAAGGCGATTGCAGATTTGCCGTTTATGAATGGGAATGTGAGTTGGTTTTTTTGGTCGATGGTTTCTTCTTTTGGTTGTGTTTGCATGAGTTGGGTTTTGCGACAAGTTCATTGCTCTTCTTGGGGTTCTAGTATCTTGCTGTGCCATTTTGGTGTGACAGTCGAGCTTTTTCATCCCTGGTTGCGTTTCCACTGCTTCTTGGTGGATATTCTTTTCACCGGATCTGTGGCGTTGGATTGATTGATTGGTCTCTCTCTCTCTCTCTCTCTCTTTCCTTCCCTCCCCCTTGCTTCTTTCTTCCCTTCTTCCATTCTACTCTCTTCTTTGTTCGCCTTGCTCACGTCGTCCATAGATCGCCTCCAGCGGTGTCCTCACAAACCTCTTTTGGCGCTCCGCATACCTCTCCACCCTCTTTTCGCTCCGCAATAGGACCCTGGTGATGGATGATTGGCTTATTACAAAGATTTTTTGGAGGTGTGTTGGGTTTCTTGTTTTATTTCTCTTTGTGTTTCATTCGCTTTGTGATGGGCGGTTGCTTTTTGGACGAGTGGGGTTTCTTTCTGCGAGGCGGTGTCACTTCGTTCGACTTCTTCTGCGCCGTTGAGTTACACTGGATGCGATTTGCTGACACTATTTGTAGGGATGTGAGTTGGGAGTGAGCTGTCACGATGTCAGTCAGCTTTAGGCATCGACGTGGTGAAAGAGGCGTCGAGCCAGACAAAAAGAGTGTGTGGTACTCTGTTATCCTCTGTTATTAATGCAGAACAAACTAGTAGTCCAGACTTTCCTGGGCCTTATTTATTCTTTGTTAGTTAGCTAGTAAAATAGTTTTCTATTTGTATCTTTGTTAAAGTAGTCGTTTTATAGAGATAATTCATAGACTTTGGATGTGCTTTTTCTTTCTTGCTGGCTTGGTGAGATGGATATCTTGCTGATACTAGTAGACTTCAATCAATTGAAAGACTTGGCATGATGTGAGTCCCGCCTTCTCTATAATTTCTTGGCTAAGTTGAAGCAGGCCCTTGAAGTTGATAAATATGTGGAAGATGAGTTTCGAGTTATTCTATCTATTATATAAAAAGCAATGGATCCCCACGAGGGAATAGATTCCTCTAGGCACGAGCGCTCACGGAAGTTCTCATTGGTTGTTTTTGTTGCCGATGTGCCGCTCCCCATTCTATCTCAAGGGCTTTGCAACTTCAATTGAATCTCAGGACCTTCAAGACAGTCAGAACTGAGTATCACCCAAGTTTCTAATTCAACAATCATGTCCACTAGCGCTAACACAGGCCTTGGCCGCAATATGCAAATACTACAAGGACAAAGGGTATTTCTGAGTTGAGCTTTGATCCAACCTTGAATCTATCAATCATTCCATAGCCTCAGCTTTTGATATGAGACTGTCATTGAACTCTTTCCCATGATGAATCTAGCCACAAGTTTCTTGAAGGAAAATCAAGTCTATGATTGATGTCGGAAGGAGTTCACTGCGTGTCTTGCAGATTCTTGGATTCCACGGATAGTTGATGGTAGCTCTCTCTTATGCTCCTTGACTGCCAACATGGTTTATCACAATCGTTGCTAGGGTCTCACGGCAACAGGCTGATGATCACCTACCAGCAGCTGCCGGTTATGTGCATCTCACTATCACGGTTCTCCTAGTAAGTTTCTCAATACCAAGTATCCGTTTTGAGGATACGAGCCAGGGATCAGCGATTGATGAGTCCTCATGATCACGGATAGGTCAAGTTTCTCACCGTCGCGATTTATAAGAAAGCGACTTGAAGTACTATTTTTATGATCACAACAAACTAGATTGACAGTGCAGGGTTCGGCAATAAGAAAAAACCATCCTGTGCATCGCACGATATATCAAGTTGTACGGGTAGTGGGCAACCATTAAGAAAGAACTTGTGTTCATCCAGTGGATCACATGGGTTGCTGCTAGTCATATTGATGATCAAAAATTGTGCTGTCAGTCTTCAGCTTCCAAGTTTCAAGGATTAAAATCGCCGTGATTATCACCAATGAATGTGACACATTTTTGCGATAGATTCTGCCTCGAGTTCCAAACTTGGATTGGTTCTCCAACCCTCCGAGTTTACGAGGAGGGAGGGTTTCGCATGTCAGGATCAAGCACCAGATCTGGAAGAAGTTTTTGTAACTAGGCAACGATTCGGCAGCTCCCTGACCCCGACTGCCTTTGTACTCTCTCTTTGTACTTGTGGATATGTAGTATCTGCCTTGGTTGTTTTTTTTAGTTGGACCGTGATAGAACAGTTTGGTTGACATTCTCTCTTCCTGGCCCAAGACGGGATCATGATACAAGATTCCGATACCATCCGAAATTCCGAATCCACGCTGATATATATTCAGGTTGACTCTCACGGCTCGAGTTCACTGTTGTTCTTCATGAATTCAGCATATCAAAGACATCAGTGAAAGATCCCTTTGTGGGATCACATTTTGCAGGTCACCATCTTGAATGGAAGGTGTCGGGGATCGGTGCTTGCACCGCTAAAGATATGATTTATAATCAATAGTGTTGCCGCGAGTCAAGTTGTAGTTAGCTCCGAGTCACCGGATCAGGTACAATCGACTCGGAGTTTCCTCCACCTGGTGGCAACACACAGTGCTTGATGCGGAACTACCTAAATTGACCACTTTCAATCCCACACTTGGATCCTGATACAACTGATAAATGAAATAGCAAGTTGTTGCTAAGTTATTCCCGTAGGTGGCCAATATTAAATACAATAGTCTCTTGTGAAGGTAAACAAGTACCGGGTGTCCCAATATTAGCCTCGATATCAATTGTAACACAAAATGAACAGGTTCGGGAATCTCAACAGATGGCCTGCAGATGTTGCAGATGTTGAGAAGATCAGATATAGATAGCACTGGTCAATAGAATATAAAAAGGGCTCATAGCATCCTGTAGCCCTCTCCTCTCGATTGAGAATTTTGCTGAAGTGGTTAGTCCTCACTATCAGTAAACATCTTCAAGTCTGATAAATCTTGACATCTGGTTAGGTTGTCCAGACCTTCTGCTATGGTGCTGAACATCTCTCTACGGAAAGTCTGAACTTTGTGACTGACCAGGATGTGGCAGGTGTCTATGTGTTGCTGGCATACTTGGCAATGCATTACCTACTCCTGTCAGTCCTCCATTGAACTTTGAAATCTTGTACTCACTGAATTTTGTGCAGAAAACAGAACAAAACAACTGGCACCTGGGCTCTCTGTGCACTATTGACTGTGATCTTGCTCATCACTACTGCATATTTCTGCTTAGATGTTGCAATTTGCTTCAAACTCATGATTGGGGCTCTTATCAAGAACCCAGAGCTGGAGCTGTTAGAAAGACTGGAAATTGCCAATACCAGTGTTAACCAGATGATGGTGGCTCAATCATGGTTAAACGGCAATGCTAATTCACTATTGGTTAGTCACACACATGATTTTTCTTCAACTGACCAATGTCAAACCTGGTAGTTGATTTTTGGAGATAGTATTGTTGTTTGGCGTGCCTGGGCTATATGGCATGACCACCGTACTGTTATAATCCTACCAGGATTTACTCTGCTGGCAGCATTTGGTATGTTCTTTGTATCAACATTCTGCTCACTTGTCTCACTTGAATTATCAAGCCCTTTTCTTGGCAGAGAATATATTGCAAAATATCACATCAGTTGATTCAAATTTTGTCTATGGGGAAAGTTGCAAGTTTGCAGATTGCGGGTGCTACCATGAGCATTGTGACAAATCTTATGGCTACAATTCTTATTGGTCTCAAGACATAGTATGTTTCTCTGTTTCCTTTCTAGTATGTATTCTAATCCAGGGTTAGCCAGCACTGGAAATTTATGAAAGATACAATTGGACCAGGACTTTCAGCAGCTGGAAAAGTCTTGATGTTCTTGACAGAATCTGGCACAGTTTATATTGCATTCCAGGTGGGTTCTCTGTTGACCTATTTCAAGACTCTATACTTACAATTTTAGATCATCAATATTTGTCTTACCACCACTGTAGACAACACACTGGGCACTGCGTTAGATATTGCATCTCGGATATGGAGTATTATAGTGAATATTATTTCGGTGAGTTCTGTGTGTGTGTGACTTTTATTGTTGTCATTGGTCACTCTTGAACAAACTTACTTGGTAACTTTTAGGCCATTTACCCAGGTTTGGTTATCTTGATTGTGACCAATCAACACTCCATTTCTCATATCACACATGGATCTACTGGAGTTGCTGGCAGGGGTAATCCAGGAATGCACATCTCTTTTGCACATCCAGCTCCACAAGGAACAACAGACTCTACAGAGGATCAAGTGGAGGCTGTAGTTCAATCGATGACTGAGAGGCACCATGATATAGAGAAGAGAGATTTGGTTTGAGCAAATTGCTTGAAAGTAGATATTTATATGCATCAATTCAACTGGTTATACATCAAGTCCAACCGGATATACATAGATCTTTCCAACTATTCAATCAGTCATATGTAACCACTCAATTACTTATATGTAGTGAACAGAAGGAACACCGAGTCCAGCAGATTGCCAAAATGGGAATTATTGGCAGAGAGTGCAATAACTGATGCCATGAGTATTGAGGTTACGAGTCCCCATTTATGGGCTTGTTTGTTGGGTTGGAGTGATTTTAAGACTGCCATCAAAGAACCCAATTGGGTATGTCATGCGGCCACTTTCCTGCCAATACGGCAATAACCGTAATGGTTCTCTGCCATAGTGTCCAGCACCCAGCACTGTTTTGGCGAGCTCCAAAGGAGCGAGTCAAAACCTGGGTGCCCTCTACTGAAACTTGGACTTGTATTTGCCACATGTCAGCCTCTATTTCACTGGTGCTGTGTTTCAGCTGTGTGCTCCCCTGGGTTCACTGCTGCTCTGTCACAGCTTTCAAATTTATGTGATATACAGTGGGCCTGGGACTCAATAGAGAAGCTCTTTGTGTCTCTGGGCAGAATCCTGTATGTCTCCCTGGATTGCACCTTGAAGAGCTCAATTATTTGTAAGTAGTTGATGTTAAACAAAGTGGCGCAGTGGCTCAGATGAACGTGAGCACAAGCAAAGGTAAAAGTCAGATTTATTGGAATGAGCTAAATGCTGGGGGGTACGAGATGAAGGAAGAGGACAAAAAGCTAATTTGTAACTAAAGATCGGACTGGTATAAATAGTGACATACAAGAGATTGGAAACAGTCGAGGACCGGAGCGTACCATTCAACAGTTGAAGCTCAAAGACCTATTCGACGGTAAGACCTCAAATCCAGTCCGAAAAATATTGACACCTTGTGTACGCCGTCAGTGCCGAAGTGCAGACATTTGGGATAAAGGGCGTACGATTGCTGATGCAGAAAAGGTGAGTGTCATCTCTTGCTCTCTTGTTCATTTGGAGTTTCCTTGCTTTTGGGTGGCCGGCATGGACTTTGGACAGCTGTTGGATATTGGGTCTGTTGAGCTGAGGTATGTGTCGGTTTTCTTTTGAGGGTGGATTTGCTGATTGGATTTCTTCTCTTCTCTTTTGTTCATCTTTGTTCCCTCTTGTTTTGGTGCTCTGTTCATTCCTGTTGTTTTGGCATTTGGTTTGGTTTGATTTGTGGCAACCGTTGGCACACGTTTTGTTTGATTCAGTCCTTTTAAGTTGTGTTGGCTTGGTTCGTTTTGTTTCGCGTTTGCTGTCTGTTTTGGCTCGCATCTGCTCTCTTTTCTTCCTCAATCTTGTTTCACTCCTTCTTGCACTATCTCTTTTCCGTATCATATTACTCCATCTCTGTCTCTTCGTCCTTGTTTGTGCTATTGCATCTCTTTTCGCTCTCTATCACTCTGTGGTGCTCGTTTCACTCCTTACTCTCTTTCATTGCATGTTCCCTTTGATACTCGGGCCATTGCCTCTCGATACTCTCACTACCCCTTGGATACTCATGCCTCCAGCTTTGATGTTTGTTTTACTCACATCACAGTGGTGAGATTAATTTGGTGGGTGTCTTTGCTCTTTTCTTTTCTATTCTTTTCTTGTTTCTTCCTGTCTTGTTTATGCTCGATGGTCCTGAATTCGCTTTGCTCTCCTTCATTTGCTTTGCTCTCCTTCGTTTGCTTCCCTCACTGAATTTGTTTCCCTCATCGTTCATTCACAGGTTGAAGCCCTCCCCTCCGTCCTGCCGACATTACGAGTCCCCATTTATGGGGCTCGTTTGTTGGGCAAGAGCAAAATTCGGCCAACGATCATCAAAGAGCCCAAAGGGGATAGCCTCGTGGTCGCACAGCCACCGTTTTGCTGGTAACGACAGCTTGTGTTCGTCTGCCTGAAGACCGGAACGAGGCAAGGGTACCGGCGTCCAACCGAGCGGTAAGCGGTTCAGAAAATAATATCATTGCATGAGAACTTGTACAGTAACAATGTTTGACTCATTTCGGGCTTCGGGGCCTCGGCCGAGCTGCATGTGATCGGAATTCACATGTGTTGGATTCGCTTTTTTTTTTTGGGATCAAAATTTTTATACCGCAACAAGTAATAACTAAACTAAGAAGTGGTGACCCATAGGCAGGTCATTCAGATTTATGTGTCCGTCGCTAGGTCTGCTTCCCATGTAGAGTACAGTTGAATTGTTTCTTTTGGAGTTGGAAATTGACGTGCTTGTCGGAATTTGGCCCGCATTGCAGCTGACGGACAAGGGCCTCCTGCAACGGAGCCGGTTACGAGTCCCACCCGTGGGAATCATTTGTTGGATGTGAGCGAGATTTAGGAAACCATCATCAAAACCTCTAACGGGGAAACATCGGGTGACGTTTGCCCGCAGGTTTTATACCTGCATCGAGTGGCGATGCCACAAACGCGTCCCTTCTTTGTCCGCGGTCACAAGTTCAATTCCCGGTGAATGTCACCTTTTCCAATCCTTGTCACGGTGCTGCGAGGCGTGAACCGCCGCTGAGCAGCACCTTTTTAATAATTCAACTCATCTCCATTGTCATTCACTTTCAAATTTCCAGTGCAGCATCTGTAGCTTGCCAGCCCTATCCCTTATTTCACAAGGGCATTTGCTCGACTGCAACGATCCGATCGGCACCTACCATCTTGTATGGCCTTCAAAGGTATTTATTTTGATGTAACTCCATTATAGTCTAAGCTCAGTCTAGAGGCGCATACTCCAAGAATGTTCATGGTAAGTACCCGCATTGTCTTGTCAGCAACTTCAGTGCAGTACTTATCAAACATCTTCCTGCTATCATCTATCCAACTGCTATCCTGATTGACAAAACTGTCTCATCTCCTGAGTCCTGACTGTTAAAGTGGGGCAGTTCTTTCTGCTATTGCCAAGCTTTAGTTCAGCCAAGAAGGGTCGGATCGAGATTTTGATGGGTACGATGGTGAAGGTGAGATATTTATTTGATTTCGAATTTTTGGTGTCTTTTCGAGTTTTCGTTTGTTTTGGGTCTCGGATATTGGGATGCCTGTTGACAGTCAGCTCTGACTTGATTTGGAGGAGAGGATTAAATTTGTTTGCTTTGAAAGTCGGAGTGCTTCGCTATGATTTTGGTGGAGACGATATAATTGACTTTGTCGCTCTTTCCTTATCGTCTCTCACTCCATTTGATTTCTCTAACACCATTGTTCACTCACTCACTTTGCTCTTACAGGAAGTCAAACCCAACTCTGTCTTCCTCCAACGCCCCGGCGGCACTCTCAACGAGGTCCCCTGCGGCATGATCGTAATAGTATGGGCCGCAGGGAACAAGGGCCGGGCGGTTACGGTCAATTTGATGGGGCAGGTGAAAAATACGTGAGCTTGATGACTTTACCTCGTAGAGAGCTACTTGGGGACAGATGAATCGACAAGGAATTATGGTGGATGAGTATTTGAAGATGGTTGGGACTGCCAACAAAGTGGGCTCTTTAACTGATTCTTCTCCTTGTTTAACATCCTCGCTCGACAGAAGATCTCTGATGCCACCAAATCATCTACGGAGAAGAAGCCAGCAGAAACATCTTTCCCCCTCTGGCACCAGCTTCGCCATCGGAGACTGCACTGCCACGTCGTATGTGCCGACCGCACAGGTCGTGTCACAGCAGGGGGCGTATCTGGGGAGGTTGTTGAAGGGGATTGCAAAGAGAGAGGCCTTGGAGGCCAGAAGTGAAGCGACTTGAGATAAGGAGAACCTGAGCCTGGGCAAATCTGATTCTACCTTGATGACAAGCTTGTAGAATACTTCAAGCTAGTGTGAATGAAGGACAGAGAGGTAATTTTGAATGAGATGCGTCAGGTGAAGTCCTTCCTTTTTCATCCATTATATGGTCTTGGCCTATTAACTTAGTCTAAAACGATCATATTCCCAGAAGGGCTCCCTTGAAGCCTTTGGAATTGTTTTTGGAAGGCCTTAACAGAGCCCTTTTTTCTGATTAGGCTGTCTGTGCTAATTTAATTATGAATCCCCTTTAGGGTTCGTTCGTTGGCTGTGAGCAGATTTGTGGAAAGCCGATATGGGGAACCCAATAGGGCAAGTTCAGCGCCGAACTTCGGCCACTCATTGCTCGTGCAGATCTGTTCCACTAAGGGCTGCTCACAGGTTCGAGCCCCACTCTCCCTGACTAATGTTTTTCTCCAACTCCATATCCCTCCCGTAATATGCCTCACAACTGATCTCCTGGCACAATTTACCTTAAAATTCACTCATAATGTTGAGTCCGAGCTCTGCTAGCCTCACTAGTCAGGCAAAAATTATATCAGCTGACGTTGCAAGCAAGTATCTAATATAACGCCTGATCCCTGTTACGCTTAGCAACCCGTAAGCCCCCAATTCTCACGATATTCAGACTCAATCAATGAAGCCGAGAATCGGCGAAACATGTGATTAAGTGCTCAGGCGCATCCCGCATAATCCTGCTTCCCAAAGCTTTCTCTGTGGCGTTGACAAGAACAGGATGGACCAGGATGAGTCTGATGGGCCCTCTGATGAAGAAATGCCCCTTTATAGTCCTCCTGCAACCCCTCAGCAGCCGCAGAATCCATATCCATATGGCCCATATGGATTACCTTACATGTTCATTGCTCCTCCAGCAAGGAGCCATTTTTCTTCGGTCTCAGTGCCCCAGACACTACAGAATCAGTCTGGATATACACATTTCACTCGTTGTGCCAAGAGAATAAACCAACACGTAGACCACATGACTGACGGCAGCCAGCCGGCATAACGTGGAGTTTGAAATATCGTGAGAATTGGGGGCTCACGGTATGGCAACCGTAACAGGGACCAGGCTAGAGCTCTGCTGGCCGTTCGAGGTTCAACATGTCACATGATGGGAATCAATCACATGCAGGTTGAAGCCAGTCAGGTTTAGAGTTGGCGGTTTTCCGCCGTCTCACGTGCGTCCCGATTTGGAAGAGCGTCATGTGAGGCTCAAACCAGTTCATTTTCGGCTCGGCTTCAGTAATCAACTAATTTTACAAGTATTTTCTCTCGATTTTCTGCAGCATTTTCTGCTACTTTTTAGTCTTTTTTGAGTGAATAATTCTTCTTTTCTTAATCTCTGGTCTTTCCGAGGTTGCGGGAAGAGTACCCATCACTCGCTCCCGCTCCCCTCCCTCGCAAGCTCGGGGGGGGCCCAAGCCGCGGGAGTCTCGGATGGGCACGCTAAAGACTCGTTCCCGCTTTTAACATATACGGAGACTATCTTCGCACAAGCCTTTTCAAAGATACGACATCAAAAATATATACACCACCAAGACTTGAACCCTTACCAGGAGAGTGAAATAGATGCATAAGCCATCATTAAAGCAGTATTACAACTGAGCCATTGGGTCATGTAAGTCTGATGACCTCGGCCGGTTACATGGGCCTCCCGACTCTGACGTGACAGCTCCTTGTCAGCAAACTGGTTTGCAGTTTGAGACATCACGTGCTCCGTTTCCCAATTTGGACGCACGTGAGACGGCGGAAAGTCAAAGACTGTCAGGTTTTAATGTTTCCCTGTTGCGACCTTTTGTACTGTAGCTAGAATTCAGTAGATAGTCTACTTATTATTTGGTTTGCTCTAATGAACTTAATGAATGGCATTTGTATGTGCCGCCGGAGGACGGCCTCTAAAAACACTGGTAGGTTGATAGTGCTCTGTCACACTCAGCACATGAATGTCAGGTGATGCTCCCACGTGCGGCCGCTCCCTATCTTACCTTGTAGCTGATTCTGCTCTGACAGATCCCTGTGCAGCATCGTTTGCTTTATCAACCATGTTCATCACCAATGGTTGTGAGGCATACACAGCTATAGACCCTCTAAAATTGGTTATGAAACACAAGCTGCTGCCATAGGTGATATCACAGCCATCAATGGATAGCCACATTCGCAGCACTTAATTTGGAGCTACCTAAATTGAGCACTATTAGCGCCGGCTTTCTTTCATTCTCACACTTGGATCCTGGTACAACTGATGAATGCAATCGCAAGTTATTACTTAGTTAATCTTTCAAAGTAAACATTATTTCTGGAAGGGCATAGCCCAATATTATGTAGCCTCAATATCAACCATAACACAAAATGAACAGGTTCAGGAATCTTGACAGATCATCTGGTGTCGCGGATGCTGAGAAGATCAATATGGATAGCACTGATCAATTTCCGAGTATCAAGTGGTTCAAATGATATAAGAATATAAAAAGGGTGCATAGCATGTTGTAGCCCTCACCTCTTGACCAGCCATCACAATGATTCCAGATGAAACCCTGGTGCTCAAGCATGCTGGGCAGGTCTTGGTTGAAAATTTTACCTCAGTGGTTAGTTCTTGCTATCAGGACATCTCAAAGTTTGAATTTTGACATCTGGTCAGGTTGTCCTGACTTTCTGCTATGGTGCTGGATATCTTTCAGTGGAAAGTCTCATCTTTGTTGCTGACCAGGATGCACCAGGTGTCTATGTGTTGCTGGCATCTTTGGCAATGTATCAACTACTCCTGTCAGTCCCTTGTTGAACTTTGAAGTCATGTACTTACTGAATTTTGTGCAGAAAACACAACAAAACAACTGCCACCTGGGCTCTCTGTGCACTATTAACTGTGATATTCCTCATCACCACTGCATCTTTCTGCTTATTTGTTGCAATTTGCTTTAAACTCATGATTGGGGCTCTTATCAAGAACCCAGAGTTGGAGCTGTCAGAAAGACTAGCAATTGCTAATGCCAGTATTAACCAGATCACCCTGGCTAATTCATGGTTAGGTGGTGAGATTAATTCACTATTGGTTAGTCATGCATACAATTTTCTCCAATTGAGTTTGATTGATGGTACCAAACATGGTAGTTGATTTTTGGGGATGGTATTGTTGTTTGGCGAGCCTGGGCTATATGGCATGGCCAACACAGTGTTATAATCCTACCAGGATTGACTCTACTGACAACCTTTGGTATGTTGTTTGTATCAACACTCTGCTCACTTGTCTCAGTTGGACTATCAAGCCCTTTTCCTAGCACAGAATATACTGCAAACTACGACATCAAACGCTCCCAATTTCGTTGATGGGAAACTTTGGAGTCTGCTCATTGCGGGTGCTATCATGAGCACTGTGACAAATCTTATGGCCATAATTCTTATTGGTCTCAAGACATAGTATGTTCTCTCTATTTCCCTTCTAGTATGTATTCTAATTTAGGTTTAGCCAGCACTGGAAATTTATGAAAGATACAATTGGAGCAGGAGGTTCAGCAGCTGGAAAAGTCTTGATGTTCTTGACAGAATCTGGCATAGTTTATATTGGATTCCAGGTGGGTTCTCTAGCTATTTGTCCTGTTTCTGAACCCTATACTCACAATTTTAGATCATCAATTTCTCTCTGGCCACTGCAGACACGACAGGGGGCACTGCATTGGATCTTGCATCTCAGATATGGAATCTTATAGTGAATACCGTTTCGGTGAGTTCCGTGTGTTTGTGCCTTTGATTTTTGTCATTGGCCACTCTTGAGAGTTGTAAAGAAACTTACTTGGTAACTTTTAGGCCATTTACCCAACTCTGGTTATCTTGATTGTGACCAATCAATACTCCATTTCTCACATCACACATGGATCTACTGGAGTTGTTGGTGGGGATAGAAATCCAGGAACACATATCTCCTTTGCACATTCAGCTCCACAAGGAACAACAGACTCTACAGAGAATCGTGATCAAGCAGAGACTGCAGTCCGATCAATGATCGAAAGGCACCATGATATAGAGAAGGTCTCTGAAGCTCGAGAGATGAAAGCTTTAGTTTGACTAAGTTGCTTGGAAGTAGATATTTATATCCATCAATTCAACCGCTTGTACATAGAGTTTTTCCAGCTATCCAATTACTTATATGTAGTGAACAGAAGGAACACCGAGTCCAAAATAATGCTCGAGATTCCATGGGCCCAGGAACTTGCGAAGCCAATGGCATCTGAATTTTCCCTGGATATTCACTACTCAGTACACAGTTTTGAATTGAAATCTGTCGAACATGTAGTGATTCCAACCTGTCATGCAAATGAGGATGCCAAGCACAACACAAGTATATAGATACTAAGTATTCAGTATCTGAGGTGTCCCGCCAAGTACCGCTTTGGGTGTCTCACTACCTACTGTTTTGGCAGCCATATCAGCAAGACAAGCTCTGACAGCGACATTACCTGGACAAGACACTTTCTTTTTGCCCTTGAATTCTCACTCCAGAGAGCTGCTAAGGTTTTTGTGATAGTCGCATTATATTGTCCTCAGCGCTGTCACACTTGGCGTGACGCGCCTGGCCCAAGCAACATGTTAGTATATAAGAAGTACCCATTGACTTGTGCAGCAAAGAAGGTGTAAGATCTCTAAGGTTTAGTGTCTAGCTACCAAACCGACAAGGAAATTTCATAGAAAGATCAGTTAGAACAGGTTCAAGGCTCTGGAGTCTGAATGACCCATCTCAGAATGACAAGCAGGAAAAGAGGGATGCCACAAAGTATCATAGTCGGGACACAAACCCAGATGTGGATGCGCCACAGATGCATCACTCTATTTATTTGGTCACTTCTATGAAACAAACCTATTGTTTTACAATGTCAGGCTGAATAGTTGCTGCTAGTATTGCTCTCGATTGACCCTTGTCTGAGTCAATGAGACAATGATGGGAGGTAGGATTTGTGCACTCGGATCACGCGCAGCATGACAAGTGTCGGGATCTGTCAAGACAACAAACTTGTTCACAAGTACAATAACGACTAAAGCAAGATAATAAGACTATTGATATTGAGAATTTCCATAAAAGGAATCTGACGATGCAATCAAAGTGCGCTAACCCCCAACTTGGGCTTCAGCCATTAAAAAGGTCACAAAAAAATTTGATATACATGTTGTATGCCCTCTCCGGCTTCTGTCATATTAATGACAAGCATCAATCAAAAATGTTCGCATGCAAAGTCACATTGGACATACATAGCCATGGGCCGATTGAGAAATTCCTCAACAACAGTCATACTGCCATAGTCTATTCTCTAAAGATTGATTAAATGAAAGAACGAAATGGCCGATCCACATCTCTATTCTAACTGTAAACTCATACCATGCATTCATTCTTGATTGTACTTGAATATATACTTCTGGACAACCCACTCAAACCAAAACTCTCATCTCTTGAGCTTCAGAGACCTTCTCTATATCATGGTGTCTCTTGGGCATTGATTCTCCTTTTGACCTTGCTAATCGCTGCGCTCGTCTTTGCTAATTGGTTGATTTGTTTGTGATGTTGGTGGTTTTGTTCTTTGTTGGCTTGGTTCATTTGGTTTCGTGTTTGCTTGGTCCACGTTTCGCATTTTCTCTGTCTCTTCTTCCTCGATCTCTTCCACTCCTTCGCCTTGCTCTATCTTAAATCCCTTGTTCCATCTCTGTTCTGTATTGTTTCACACTTTCTCTCTTGTGTATTGTTTCACGGCTTCTCTGTCTCTTATCTTGTCTGTGCTGTCGCGTCTCTTCTCGCATTTGTGCTATGGGTCTCTATCACTCTGTGCTGCGCATTTCATTTGTTCTTTTCCTGCTCGTTTGACCTCTTTTTATGCTGGTTTGACCAACCTTGTTTTCCCTTTCATACGATCCATTACTCTTTTGCTTTGATACTCACGCCTCCGCTTTTGATGTTTGTGCCTTTGCCCTTTGATGCTCTTATCTCTAAGAGACAACCTCGACATAGTCCGACATATCCGACATACCTCAAGGTGATTATCCAGCTGCTCGATATTGTTCTACGTCATCTGTAAAAAGGTCACTACAAGTATACCCTGCTCAACGAACAAACCACAGGCTAGTCCATTGTGAGACCAGCTGTGGGAAGTGTTGTATCTTTCGGCTAACAACCAAAGTACATTACAAGGTGACCAACGGGTCCTGGATAATATAGCAATAATATCAATGAATTATCCACAACGAAGGTTTCTAGCAACTCTAGCAGGGTTTTATGGGTCAACAGTGATGGTCAATGAAGAGCAACAGCCAAAAATGGCCGTTCAACAGCTCAGGGCACAGTTTAAACTTTACTTTAGCTGTCCTTTCCTCATTTGGTCGCAATGGCCTGATCTGTGATTGATAAATCTGTGGTTTTCAGGTTCCAGAAAGATATTATCAGTGACATCAAGAAGAAGGGAGCAAGGTGGAGAGTAGAGGGTTGATTCTATGTATTCTATATAACTTTGACTCATACAATCTTTTTATTTTGGCGGACCCCGCGGATGGAGATACCCACCAATACCTGCGTGTTTTTCAAAGTCCCAGATGCGATCCACAGACCCCCGCTTCCCACGGTCTGGCCGATGGCTATCTGTGAAAACCTCGCCCCGCGCCATGCCTTAACAGTTTCAAATTGACTTCTGACAATGCATGTAGTGATCCCAGCCTGTCATGCCAATGAGAACACTTGCACAACACAAGTATGTAGATAGATACTATTCAGTACCTGAGATGACCCGCTAAATTACCACTTTGAGTGTCCCGTTACCTACCGCTTTGGGTGTCCCGCTACTGCTTTGGCAGCCACATCAACAAGACAAGACACTTGTTTATGTACCTGAATTCTCGCTTTTTGCGTCTGAATTCTCATTTTTTTGCAGCTGAATTCTCACTACAGAGAGCCTGTGCTCTGAGGGCCTCCTTTATAATTTCTTGCCTAAGTTGCTTGAAGTTGATAAATATGAGCTTTGGGTGATACATCTAATCTGTCATGTTGATGATCAAAAATTGTGCGGTCAGTCTTCAGCTTCCAAGTTTTCCAGAATTTCTTATAGATTCTGCCTCAAGTGAGTTGGCAACTCAGATCGGTTATGAAACATAAGCCATCCATGGCAAGCCACATCTACAATGCCTGATGCGGAGCTAGCTCAATTGACCACTATTAGCACTTGCTTTCTTTCAATCCCGCACTTGGATCCCGGTACAACTGATGAATGAAATACCATGTTGTTGCTCAGTTATCCCAGTGAGTGGCCAATGTCAAATACAATAGTCTCTTGTGAAGGCACACAAGTACCGGGTATCCTAATATTAGCCTCAATATCAATTGTAACACAAAATGAACAGGTTCGGGAATCTCAACAGATCACCTGCAGATGTTGCAGATCTTGAGAAGATCAGATATAGATAGCACTGGTCAATAGAATATAAAAAGGACGCATAGCATGCTGTAGCCCTCACCTCTCAACCAGCCAACACAATGACTCCAGATGAAACCCTGTTGCTCAAGCATGCTGGACAGATCTTGGTCGAGGATTTTTCCTTATTGGTTAGTCCCTGCTATTAGTAGATGTCTCTGAGTCTAATTGATTTTGATATCTGGCTAGATTATTCATACCTTCTGCTATGGTGCTGAACATCTCTCTATGAAATGTCTCATCTTTGTTGCTGACCTAGATCCACCAGGTGTCTATGTGTTGCTGGCATCTTTAGCAATGTATCAACTACTTCTGTCAGTCCCTTTTGAACTTTGAAATCTTGTACTTCTGACTTTTGTGCAGAAGACACAACAAAACAACTGCCACTTGGGCTCTCTGTGCATTATTGACTGTGATATTCCTCATCGCTACTGCATCTGTCTGGTTAGATGTTGCAATTTGCTTCAAACTCATCATTGGTGCTCTTATCAAGAACCCAGAGTTGGAGCTGTTAGAAAGACTACAAATTGCCAATGCCAGTGTTAGACGGATCATCCTGGCTGATGAATGGTTAAATAGCAATTCTAATTCACTGTTGGTTGGTCATGCATATGATTTTTCTCCAATCTTGGCTGACCAATGTCACGCTAAACCCGGTAGTTGACTTTTGGAGATGGTATTGTTGTTTGGTGAGCCTGGGCAATATGGCATGACCAACAGAGTGTCATAATTCTGCCAGGATTGACTCTCCTGACAACATTTGGTATGTTCTTTGATTCAACATTCTGCTCACTTGTCTCACTTGATTTATCAAGCCCTTTTTTTGGCAGAGACTATATTGCACACTATCACATCAGTTGATCCAACTTTTGCTTATGGAAACATTGCAAGTCTGCTCACTGCAGGTGCTACCATGAGCATTGTGACAAATCTTATGGCTATAATTCTCATTGGTCTCAAGACATAGTATTTTCTCTCTATATATCCTTTGTGATGTGGATTCTAATCCAACATTAGCCAGCACTGGAAATTTATGAAAGATACAATTGGATCAGGACATTCAGCAGCTGGAAAAGTCTTGATGTTCTTGACAGAATCTGGTATAGTTTATATTGGATTCCAGGTGGGTTCTATGTTGACCTATTTCAAGACTCTATACTCACAATTTTAGATCATCAATATTTGTCTGATCACTCAAGACACTACGCAGGACACTGCATTGGACAATGCATCTCAGATATGGAATATTATAGTGAATACTGTTTCGGTGAGTTCTGTGTTTTTGTGCCTTTGATTTTTGTCTGGTCACTCTTGAGACTTGTAAACAAACTTACTTCGCAACTTTTAGGCCATTTACCCGAGTCTGGTTATCTTGATTGTGACCAATCAACACTCCATTTCTCATAACACACATGGATCTACTGGAGTTGCTGCTAGGGATAGGAATCCAGGAACACATATCTCCTTTGCACATTCAGCTCCACAAGGAACAGCAGATTCTACACAGGATCAAGCAGAGGCTGCAGTCCAATCAATGATTGAGAGGCACCCTGATATAGAGAAAGTCTCTGAAGCCCAAGAGCTGAAAGATTTAGTTTGAGTAAATCACTTGGAAGTAGATATTTAGATTTATCAATTCAACCGCTTGTACATAGGGTCTTTCCAACTATTTAATTACTCATATGTAGTGAGCACAGTTTATTGGTTTTCAAACGCACTGGCACTGGTTGGGCCTTTTGCTTGAGTTATGGTGGTCAATATGAAATATTTTGCTGAAACACACATGCTGAAATGTCCTTGTGATGATCTCCAGGTTACATTTGAGGCTGTGGAGGCCTTGAAACAGCCAACGACAGAAGCCTGAGCTAGCTGACAGTTGATCAAGCATGGGAGTTTCATCAAAAACTTTGTCAAGTCTGCTCGTTGAAGTCACTGAAGCACTTTGTGCATTGCAGACCATTTTAAGTGTCCAAGATGTCATGATAGATAGAAGAGACAAGGGCAGCTGAGAATATCAGCCAGATTCTGCATTCAAGTCAGCAGTGATTTAAAACTGCAAACCGCTTTATAAACCCAGTTTTTAATCCTCAAACATTGAAAACAGGGCCCTACACTTTACTGCGGTCATCTGTCAGCCAGAGGCTGCTCTAGCATAAACCAGACTCAACAATGACAGGTGAAGCAAAGTCACTCTCCTGTGTAGAGTCTGGAGTTGATGATGGTGGTTGGCAGTGTAAGCATTGACTCAGGGTTTGAAAATAAACGGTGCCGATGGGTGGCTTAGCACGTGCTCCACCTATTTTAAGCGTTACCGCATCAACCTGTTCCCTCTAGATCTGTGCCAAACAGCAAAAGTTCCCTCTCTACGTGACTTTCAGCTCAAACTAGCATGTCAAGTAGACCAGAAAAAAAAAGATGTTTTCTTGGTTGTTGCCATGGCAGGCAGGAACACCTTCCTGCTTTTCTCACCATTGAATCTGGCGCAGGCGCATCATGAGACAGGCATTGGCTTCCTGGTTGAGTCAACAAGAGGATCTATTCAACGGTAAGACCTCAAATCCAGTCCGAAAAATCATGATTTATTGACGTGTTTTAGGGAAACAAATCTGACGGGGATTCTCCAATGACACGTCAGCCATCTTGAGCTCTTCGTCAATCCTCCACCGTCTCGTCAAAGTCGACCCTCGCATCCTCCACATGCCGCACCCTCGGCCGCACGACGCTCCTCAGCTTGCTCGTTGGTGGCGGGTGGTTCATGACATCCAGGGAAGCAGTTGCCATTTAAGGAGGCCTTGGATGTCAGAGTGGAGGAGACGATTTCTTTCTTCATTTCTTCCTTGTTGTGTTTTTGGATCCTCTCTTTCTCTCGCTTTGGCTTCATCTCACCGCGGGCAAACTGGCTGCAGTCGAGTGCACTGCAGTCAATCAGCAGTTGAAATGCACCTGTGATTGCACCTTGTGATCCCAGATATTTTTGGATGGGATCTAGATAAGTTCCGATCTGACCATGTGAAGGTTTGATGGAAATTGCGACCGACTTTCTGCAGGCACTGCTTTCACTTCTGATATATCTGCTGCCTTATAGACAGGGATAATACTTGTACATGTCAGTAGCATACCATTGTATAAATTGTCAAAAAAGATGATTATTTATTGAGGTGAATATTTCCTTGATCTTTCCCATGCTACAGCATCAATGATATGCCACAATATCTGACTCTACTGCTTTCTGTTTCTCACTACTTGAGGCTGCTGACATGTGACCAAGATTGAGATTGCAAAAGAAATGAGCTCTGGAAATGGTGTATTGAGAATGGGGGAGAAAAATGTTGAGAACAAAGAACAAAGAGAAAGATATCACACACTGTCAGCATTAGTGTTGGGTAAGTATCTCCATGTATTTTACAACAAATATTTTACATGTAATTTACACATCATGTGGTCATGTTTTAGTCACATCACCTGGCTTGAAAGGTCAGCAAATTCCTCAGGACATGGGTGAGTTGAGGAGCAACTGCTTTTTAATGGTAGTCCTTGAAATATCATGTTGGTAGTTCAATTTGTGCTCACTCCGGATTGTTTCTCATTTTTGGGCCGGAGTAATGTCCTGAATGCGACTGATCCGGAGCCGTCAGGTGATGTGGAAGTCACGCTTTTGGGGTTTTTACATTGGGTGATGTGTAATTTACACCCCCATGAGTATTTTACACAACGCTAGGACTCAGCATCACTGATTATGACCTACCCTGTGCATTACACGTGTATGTGTTTCAAATCCTGTTACAACTCCGCCCATTGTTCCTCAAAATAGTAACAACTTCTGATCAAATGTCAAGATCTCAGGGTCCCACGGATATCTTGTCATTTGACTGCCACTTGACTGCCAACTGACTGCCAGCTGACTGCAGTGCACATACTGCAGCCAGTTTGCCCGCAGTGTCTCTGTTGTTTCTCACTACGTTGTCTTTCGTTCCACCTTTTTACGCTCCTCTCTTTCCTTATCGTCTCCCTAACCCTCCCTCACAGGAAGTCAAACCCAACTCCGTCCTCCTCCAACGGCCCGGCGGCCCGCTCGGGGAGGTGCCGTGCGGGATGGTCGTATGGGCCGCGGACATGTTTCTCTTTCACGTCCGCTTGATTACGATGAGGGAATATACTTATACTGATGACGTTTCGCAGATGAATCGACGACTATTTGAGGATGGTTGGGACTGCGAACAAAGTGAGCTCTTTAGCTGAATCAACATTCCTTGTTCAACAGAAAACCGCCGACTCGGACAAGACCTGAAAAAGTCATCGATAAAAAGATGTCCGCTCACTCCTCTTCTTCCAAGTCCGCCGCTAACACGACATCCTGCCCCTCGGGCCTCCGGCACCATATTCGCCATCGGAGACTGCACCGCCACGTCAGTAGTACGCTGTGAGGCCAAGTAAGTCTCTGCGACGTGACAGAGTCCCTATAAAACACAGAGAGCTAATCACTGTTCTGAATGGGTTCGCTAATAGAGCAGGTAATGTGGTAGGTTCTTTCAAGGTTGACTCTGGGAAATGTGATTCAGAGTCCAAGTTTCTATATTGGGGTTCTCTAGTGGGGTCCGGTTTCTTTAGTGCATGCTTGTTTCTACTGCTATTTGTACTGTCCAGGGATATGATGTCATCTATTCACATCATACCATTTCTCATTATTCCTTCTCCAACTTGCCCCATTATCGTACCATATCGCATTCTCTACCATTCCTGCATCATCTATGTGTCATTGAGCACTGCTTCCTGCTGCTATTCGCTTTCATTGTCTGCTCTAGTCAGTTCTGGTAGACTGCGCCACAATCCGGCTAACTCGGGATCTGAGTTCTAGCTTTCTGTACGCGACCAGGACGATTTGGGTCATCACCACGCGCTGACCGCGCAGGTTGCGTCGCAGCAGGGGCATCTCTTGGGAGGCTGTTCAAGGGGATTGCGAGGAGGGAGGCGGGCGAATGAAACGAGCCTAGGCCAAGGAAGCGAGGCAACGAAGGAGGTGAACAGTGAAGCGACTGGAAATAGTGAGAAGAGTGAAACGAGCGATACTGCTAGCAGTGACTCCACGGAAGATATGGAGAAGCAGTTGGCAGGGTTTGTCTTTTTTTCTTGTTTCTTACGCTCTTGTTCAATCGTTTCGCTCGTCGTGGTCGTCTCTTCCTCTTTTGCATCGATCATTCGTTCGTTGATTCACTCACGTGGCCCACGCTCCTTGTCGCAGGTCAAATTCCGGCCCTTCCACTACTCCAACGCTCGTGTACATCGGCTCAGACGAGGCGATTGCGGATTTGCCGTTTATGAATGGGAATGTGAGCGTTCGGTTTTATCTTTCTCATTTTCTATATTTTCTCTCTCTTTTTGAAGTTGGGGTTTTCGGGTTTCCGAGCTGGGTTTCGGCGACAGGTTCCATCGCTCTTCTTGGGTTCGAGTTTCTTAGTACTGTGCCGTTTTGGTACCCCGCTTCGAGTGTATTTTTCTTTCTTCAGTTGTTTGGTGGGTTTGGCTACGGATATTCTTTTCACCGGATTTGTGGCGTCCTCTTGAATTTTTTGTGTCTTTGCTCTTTCTCTCCCTCCTTCCCCATTCTTCCCCATTCTGCTCTTTACCTCCTCTTTCGCTCGCTTTGTCTCTCTGCCTTGTTCACCCACTCACGTCGTCCGCAGATCGCCTCTAGCGGCGTCCTCACATACCTCTTCTGGCGCTCCGCATACCTCTCCACCTTCTTCTCGCTCTGCAATAGGACGTTGGTGACAGTGAATGATTGGGTTATTACAAAGGCGTTTGGGAGGTGCGTCTTTCGCGAGCTGTTTATCGAGTGATTTTATTTTTAACCTTTTTTTATTTGGTTTTTGGCGACATTGGTGTTTTACAAGGTTTCATTCGTGCTGACACGATTTATAGGGATGTGAGTCGGGAGTAGATCATTGCGGCATTCTCGACTGGATCGTCAGTTGTGATGTGTGGCGTCAGTTGTGCTTGGTCGAGTTTGGTGTGAAAAAATGAAAAAGAATGTGCAGTGACAAAAGCAGACGGTATGTACAGAGGGAGCGAATAGTCCCTGACCTTCCTGGACTTTATTTACTCTTCGTTAGTTAGTTAGCTAGGAAGGTGTTTTCTTATGTGTTTCTTCGTCAAAATAGTTCAGCAGTATGAGTAGTCAGTCATTCATAGAGGTAATTCATAGACTTTAGATGTGTTTTTTCTTTTTTCATTAGCTCAATGCAATGGATGTCCTGTTTGGTATTAGTTTCTTTGATGTTGAGTTTCATTGGTGAGCTTGATGAGATGGATGTCTCGCTGATACTAATAGACTTCAATTAATTGAAAGACTTGGCATGATGTTTTGCACTGACCTAGCTTCCACAGCCATGTGGAAATATCATCAGATCGGTTTCCACTCATCTCACCATTCCACGCTGTCAAAATTATCTATAGGGCGCTATCTACAACATTTCTTCTAGGCATTTTCATAGGCCCGGGCCTTGGAATTGTAATTCTTGTTGGAACATTTGTGCTCATTCAAAAGCGGGAATTCCATCAAAGTGTTGAAGGCTCTGAGGACATCAGACAGTAGAAAGGCTTCAATGAAGGCTTTGGCACAGGATATGGTTCCCTTTGACGCCCCTCTGTCTCAGACTTTTCCTACCCATTGTCCTAGGCATTCTCCAGAGCTTCCAAAGATCTTTCGTATTTGAAAGATTTGGATCTTTGTGAAGCTACCGCTTGCAATTCAAGGGTACTGTACAACACACATCATTTTTCCAACTCGAGTTACATGAAAGGTACGATCTTTTTACTCGGATTTCCCTTGATATTGACTGTACCTCCAACCTCAGTAGCGCCAGCGTATTTTTAGGATAAACAGTGTCCGTCTCACCTGGCCATTAATACGGCTTCTTGAACAACCATCGTAGTGGTTTCATGAGGTCAGTGGAGCAAGGCGAGCGAGCTTTGGTGAGCATTCTACTTTTCATTGTACAGCTATTCTGATTCCACAGTACAGTGTAGCGGTCTAGCGCTAATCTAATTTTGCTATCACACTGCAGGCCGTCGTTAGAAATCTTTGACCGACCCCTGGCACAGGTGCGGCATAGCCATAACAGCACTGAAAATAGATCACTTCAGCCCCTGGCGCTTAAATGCAAACCGGTTGTTCAATCTTGCTTCTTGGCTCCAGCTGATGCCGATGGCTGGATGCATTAGGATACGTCATATCAACATGTCATCGGGCAGCTAAATCTAAACTGACTCACTGACCGCATGTCATCATTTTTTGCTCTCACCACCATAGCGTCTATACTCGACCGAGCGTTGCCAAATTAGTTGCTTGAGATAATATTGATATAAGCTCACCACCTGCAGCCTCATATCTGCAATAAATGTGTTTAAAAGATGCTGAGCCTTGACGTCAGAGAATGCTAAATTGATGTGACACATCATCGCTAATGCAGCCGTCTCTACCGAGAGGTTCCTCCTGCCACCAAAAACTTCTCCCGTAGAGAGGCTGGTTACGAGCCTATCTAACAATGACATTAAAGAGCCACTGCTGCGGTATCCAATAGAATAAAACACAATTTTCATTTCAATATAAAAGTCGCGATCTGGGTACCACGTCTATACAGCGAGATGAGTCATAAATATCTCACCTCGGCACTCTCAACCTGAAACCTCTAATGAGTCATGACTCCCAGTGCCAGTCAGCTATACGCAGAGACTTGGCCAGATTTGGACTGTTATGTCACACTGTGTGACAAACCGGCTGCACCTCTCAGAATGGCAGTAGGAGGCTCTAAGCATCCCAATTTACCTTGGGACATGTTTGTAAACATGGTAGTACACTATAATATGTCTTACCAAGTACTCTGAGCACTGTAGCCTGAATGTACCTTCTACTGGATTTACTAACTAGAGTAAAATATGTAGATCTGCTGGGATAATTTCTATAGGTATATGATTCATATACCTGAAGTTTTAGGCCTTTCCAGAGAGTCCCCAAAGCATCCTGCATGTTCTAGGATTCAGACTTCATCAAATCACCCCTACCCCTTGTACCTTGCTGAAATTTGCACCATATATTAGAGAAAAGTGGCTTCAGGAAATTGAGCTGCAGAGATAAAGAAATCTAGTGCATTGAGTCTGTAGCATTCAAGCCTCCAACAGTAGAGGTAGGTATCCAAGGGTAGAATTGAAATGTAATGACACTGGATCTGTTGAGTTCTATAGTGAATACTATGTATGAAATAATCTTTGAGCAACATATCAGGACCAGAAATATCAGTTTGCTAGGACTGGTGAATCCTCGAGATCTTTGTTGCATCTGGAGACATAGACATTTGCGAAACTGGGACTTTAGGATGGATTTCCATGGAGATAGTGACACAGAAATGGAGATGCAATCAGGAATGCAATATTTTCTTCAACTCTGGGTCCATTCTCAAGGCCATTCAGATGTTTGACGCATCCATTTGAGGCCAGTGCGGAAAATTAGTCAAGTATGATCGGTTATGTTGTTTCCTTCCTTTCTTGTTAGCTTGATGTGATGGACATCTTCCTTGTGGAAATAAGCTTCAAGCTCTGGTCCTTGTTGCCATTCAGCTTCAGAATCCTTTCCATCCAGATAAGTACAATGAATCATGGTGAACATATCTCATATTGCCAGAGTCACCAAGTCTCAGTCACCAAGTATTATTGATATATTTTCTCAGTCATATTGATAATCAGCTGTTTGGTTATGAAACACAAGCTACTGCTATAAGTAGGTGATATCACAGCCATCGATGGCCAGCCACATTCACAGCATTTAATCCAGAAGTAGCTAAATTGAGCACCATTAGCGCTGGCATCCTTTCAATCTCACGCTTGGATCCTGGTACAACTGATGAATGCAATGGCAAGTTGTTACTCAGTTAATCTTTCAAAGTAAGTATCATTATTTCTGGACGGACATAGTGCGCGGGTAAACCAAGGGGCGACTGGGCCGGAAATCCCGGACACTGAGCTGTCAGTTTTTCAGCTTCAAAGTTTTCAAGAAATAAATCACTGTGATCATCATTGATTGTTGCGAGACATTTTTGCTTAATGAAATATACACAGCCATAGACCATGCCCAAAACAAGCTCCAGAAATAGGTTGCGGAATACAAGCTGTTACTATAAGTAGATGGTTATTACGGCGATCCATGGCCAGCCACATCTACAGCACTTAATCTGGAACTAGCTAACACTGGGGGAAAAGCCAACCACTCAAAAATGAGTGCCTTAGGGAAAGTACTATTGATGCACTTGCTATGACAGCCTGGCAGCAACATCCTTTGTCAAGTACTAGACTTGATACCGTTCTGTTACACATGATTGACAAAGGATGTCCCTGACACGCTGTCACAGTGAGCGCATCAATACTTCCCCCAGTGTAAATTGAGCACCATTAGCGCTGGCTTCACCCTTGAATCCTGGTGAGATTGGTAGATGAAATAGCATGTTGTTGCTTGATTGATCCTTTAGGGTAGTCAATATCCCTTTTGAAAAGGGACATAGGTGCCAGGTACTCCAATACTGGCCTTGATGTCAATTGTGATACAAAATGAACAGGTTCAGGAATCTTGACAGATCACTTGCGGGTGTTGCAGATCATCTGCAGACGTCGCAGGTCTTGAGAAGATTAGATGGTACTGATCAATTTCTGAGTATCAGGTGCTCCAAATGACAAGAATATAAAAAGGGCTCCTAACATGTTGTGGCCCTCATCTCTCTACCAGTCATCACAATGACCCCAGATGAAAGCCTGTTGCTCAAGCATGCTGGACAGGTCCTGGTTCAAGATTTTGCCTCAGTGGTGAGTCCCTGCTATCAGTAAGCATCTCCATGTCTGATTAATTTTGATATCTGGTTAGGTTGTCCTGGCCTTCTGCTATGGTCTTGAACATCTCTCTATGGAAACTCTGAACTTTGTTACTGACTGGGGTGTACTAGGTGTCTATGTGTTACTAGCCTCCTTGGCAATGTATCACCTACTCCTGTCAGTCTGTGTTGACCTTGGGAAGTTCTACTGAATTTTGTGCAGAAAACACAACAAAACAACCGCAACTTGGGCTCTCTGTGCACTGTTGACCCTGATCTTCCTCATCACTACAGCATCTTTCTGCCTTGGTGTTGCAATTTGCTTCAAACTCATCATTGGTGCCCTTATTGAGAACTCAGAGTTGGAGCTGTTGGAAAGATTAGAGATTGCCACTGCCAATAATAGACAGATCACCCTGGCTGATACATGGTTGGATGGCAATTCTAATTCACTATTGGTTAGTCATGCATATGATTTTTCCTCAATCTAGGCTGACTGATGCCATGCAAAACCTGATAGGTGATGCTTGGAGATGGTATTGTTGTTTGGCGGGCCTGGGCTATATGGCATGGCCAACAGAGTGTTATAATTCTACCAGGATTGACTCTACTGGCAACATTTGGTATGTTCTTTGACTCAACACTCTGCTCACTGGTCTCATCCAATTCATCAAGCCCTTTTCTTGGCATCGAACATACTGCAAACTATCACGTTGTTTAGTCCCCATTTTGTTGATGGGAAAGTTGCAAATCTGGTCATTGCAGGTGCTACCATGAGCATTGTGACAAATCTAATAGCTACAATTCTTATTGGTCTCAAGACATAGTATGTTTCCTCTATTTTCTCTCTTGAGTACATTTAATCCAAGTTTAGCCAGCACTGGAAATTTATGAAAGATACAATTGGATCTGGATATTCAGCAGCTGGAAAGGTCTTGATGTTCTTGACAGAATCTGGCATAGTTTATATTGCATTCCAGGTGGGTGCTTGTTGACCTATTTCATGGACTCTCTGCTGACAATTTTAGATCATTGATCTGTGCCTGTCTGTTGTAGACACCACGCAGGGCACTGCATTGGATATTGCAGCTGAGATATGGGGTCCTATAATGAATACCGTTTCGGTGAGTTTTATGTGCATGTGTGTGATCTTGTTTTGTCATGGTCACTCTCGATACTTGTAAACAAACTTATTTGGTAACTTTTAGGCCATTTACCCAAGTCTGATTATCTTGATTGTGACCAACCAACACTCCATTTCTCATATCACACATCGATCTACTGGAGTTGCTGGTGGAGATAGAAATCCAGGAACACATATCTCCTTTGCACATTCAGCTCCACAAGGAACAACAGACTCTACAGAGGATCAAGCAGAGGCTGCAGTACAATCAATGATTGAGAGGCATCATGATATAGAGAAGGTCTCTGAAGCCCAAGAGATAAAAGATTTGGTTTGAGTATGTTGCTCGGAAGTAGATGTTTATATCCATCACTTCAACCGCTTGTACATAGAGCTTTTCCAGCTATTCAATTACTCATATGTAACCATTCAACTACTTGTATGTAGTGAATAGAAGGAACACCAAGTCCAAAATGATGCTCGAGATTCCATGGGCCCAGGAACTTGCAAAGCCAATGCCATCTGAACTTTCCCTGGATATTCACTACTCAGGCATTGGCTTCCTGGTTGAGTCAACAAGAGGATCTATTCAACGGTAAGACCTCAAATGCAGTCCGAAAAATCATGATTTACTGACGTGTTTTAGGGAAACAAATCCGATGGGGATTCCAAGAGTCCAAGACTGGGCAATCGGCATCGGTATCCAATGACGGGTGTATAGCGGAGTCGGATCTTGTTGGACAGATTTTTCAGTGTTATGGTGCAGCCCTCTTTTCACTAAACCGATACGAGGATGCTCGCAAACAGCGTACAATTTCACAAAATGCATTCCGCGCTGCTTCTGAGCCAACAGTTGTATAACATAGCTTCATCACTAAATCGTGGAGGAAGCCATATGGACCGATAATGTCCGATATCGCGCATATTGTATCGTATTTCCCGTGACATTCCATGGACCCTTTTAGTCTCGGATCCAAACGAATGTCGCAGTGAAGCTCGCTAGCGCTCGTGCTCACTGAGGCTCGCTATCCGGCGGAGTTCGAAAGAAATAAGAGGTTTCACACCGTCACTTTCACTGCTAAAACTAGGCTCGTGACCAGCCGTTTCAAACTCCGCAGGGCTACGTTTGTTTGGTACAAATAATGATGACAGAAGTGAGATGACGGTACCGAATCAGGACTTCAGCCTCTCAGAGCTCTCCAGATTATTCTCGCTCTCAGGTACCTTGAATACCTGCTATCATTACCCGACTCCAATTTTGCTCGTATTGCACTCTTTGCCAGCAGCAATCTCCGCCAAAATGGATATAGTTCGTGGCTCATGGATCTCGACTGGGCGCTGCGTCACTTCCAACTCGATGCTGACCGCATCATGTCTTTACTTACCCTCTCTCTCTCGGCTCATTGAGGATCCCAACATTGTCAAGCGCTTGATTCTACAGGTGCAGAAAGCTGTCAGAATTGAGCTAATGGCTTCCATTAATAGCTACAGTTGTTTGACCTTGCTCCGAGATCATTTAGAGCCAGATGAGAAGGAGCCTCCACTACAGAAGGTCCTCGCTCTGCGTCACTATCTCACCAGGGTCACACTATCCCATCACCGTTGCGCTCTCACTCAACTTGTCTGTAGTGATTGGATTCACTCTGTGTTTCGCTGCTCTCCCAGAAAAATCTTCGACGGAGGTACCATCCCGGCCGACCACATCTGTCGTGTCTGTCGTTTACATCCAGAGACGCCAGAGCACATGCTATTGCAGTGCTCAGTTGACGCTGGTCTTGTCCAGTCACGGATTGATTTCTTGAATGACATCTCAGCTCTTCATTTTATCACTCTCCCAGTGACTAGGGTGTTCAGTGATAATTCAGCTCTCTTCTAAGTTCTATCTCAAGAAGCTGATCTTCTCCATGGAAGGAGTTGTTCCAACAGCGGCTTTTGTCAATAATGCTGTGGAATTCTGGAAGGGACTCTTGTGGGGCACTGTGGAAGGTGCTCTGCCAGAGGGATCTGATTCAGACGGGGAATAAAGGTTTTGTGGTTTGGATTTTCATTTTCTCTTACGGTACTTCTCTAGTTACGAGTCCCCATTTATGGGGCTCGTTTGTTGGGAGTGACACCGGGGGCAAAAGCTCTCGCACCTGAGTTCACTGCACCTTGACCTGCACCTTGACCTGCACCTTGAGAGATTATCTCACGTTCTGTCAAAGAGGCTGTGTCGGCAACTTTCGGCAACACACTTTTGGACAAATTCTCTCATGCTTCATCTGATCAGGCCTGTGTCGGAACTTCATCGGAATATTTCATTGCAGCTGGGTGACAGACACGGCAGACAATCAGCTGTCATTGCTGATTGTTGTGTTACAGTCATTGGTACTGTCATTGGACTAGTCATTGTTCTGCCATTTTACAATCTCTTTGTGTTATTATAGAATATTCCCTTTTTTTATTAAACAAACGAACTTCCCAAATTGGTACAAAGCACCCTTGCCGGAATCCGGATTTGTCTGGTTGCTGTCTCTCTCTGACTGCACACTCACCATCTCTTGGATTGCACACTCTTACTCAATATCAGCTATGAAGGAAAGTTCAGTGGGCAAGAGGGATTATGATGTCTGTCTTTGCTGGTCTCATGACTCCAAAGGAAAAACATGGCAATCAAAGGACAGACAAATGAAGAAGGAAAACAGGGTGCATACAGCATAGCAGAGACAGTATAAGGAAGGCCAAAAACTAGAGGAAGAAAAAGTGTTGCCACTAGTAAGATCTTACTGAAATGCTTGCCATTTTTATCCTTTCACTGTAGGCCCAGGATCCAGTTTCTGAGCCCAGGACAGAAACAGCATCCCAGAAACCCCATTGCTTCAGCCTATTTTGTAACTTGTATTACAAGACTCAGACAATGAGCAGAGTGCAGCAGGAAATGACAGTGTGGGCTTATTTCTCACAGATGATGAGTATGTTAATGGCAAGGGTGAGGCGGATTTTGAAAGTGACACAGTTGAGAATGACAGAGATGGCAAGTATGAAGCTGGAGTCCAGAGATAGTGATTATGAATCTATGATGTTGGGGATGATAATCACATGGCTGTGTACAAGGTCTCAATGGAAGGCTTTGAAGGAGGAGATCTCTGGTTTGAAGGATGACTCTATGGAATGAGTTTCTGGTTCTTCTCTATTTTCTCTCTCTCTGTCTATATTCCTCACATTCTAACATAGTATCACCTTCAATATCAACTTATATTGCACTCCTTATGAATACATCGAAAGGAGCTTTGACATGATTCTCTGGGACATTCTAAACACCCAAAGACGAGTCAAGTCTACTGGACTGGTCTATGGTCTCACCGTTCACTCAAGCCCGCCCAAAACCCAGAGCCAAAAGACGAAGGAACAAAAGGATAACCACAAAAGGAAACTGCGGCCTCAGACAAAGAGAGAGAACAAAGAGATCCCAAATGACAGTACAATGGCAGCACCAATGACTGTAGCATGACAATCACCTCTGACAGCTGATTGTCCGCCGTGAGACCTTGCGCTAACATTGCCCTCAAGTCTGTTGTTGCATTTACTTATACTGTGAATTTGCTGGCCCAGTTTACATGTATATATCATTATCAAGTGACATCTGGTCCAGAATGCTTCCGTTTTTGGCTACCTGAGGCAGATGGCATATGAATGTGAATGAATTGGGAGTAAACAAGACTGGAGAGCCGCAGAATGCAGAGGAATTGGTTGGAATATGGGCAGAAGAAGGAACAAAGAGAATGATCATGTGTCCTGTCATCAAACACGTCAAAGACTGTGACTAACGCGACACGTGCAGAGTGCATGTACGTGTTTCCAACTCAGATTTAACATCCGCCCATTGTTCCTCAAAAGGGAGGACGAGTGGGAATCAGAATAACCGAACCGTCGAACTGCCGAACTGCCGAACACAAAAAATATTTATTTATTTTATGGTTCTCAAGGCCTTATATATGACTATACTGGCCTCTAGATATTTTTTCAAGAATATTCAAGTCCTGTTTAACAGGGATTTTGAGCATTCTCCATCTTGTTTCCGATTTCGGAACATGGAACCAAACAAATGCCAAACAGCAAATAATTTTCACAACTCCCGCAGATAGCCTCTTGTATGGCTGTAGCATTTGTATGCAGCAGTCAATATGCTGGATCATGGCCTACTCAGGATTCATATTTACTTCAAGTCGGCCTAGATTGCTCAGTCACCATGGAACGTGACTGTGATAATTACAGCTTGCAAAAATGCGGCTTGAATTCCAAGGGAATCATCTGAATGCCTATAGGGATTTCATTATACTGGAAGGGTTTTGGGTCTGCATTTGGTCTGCATTCCCAGGCCACCAGATATTGGCCAACCACTAATCAAGGATAAAGGGGCTTGGTGTTGAAAGCAATAGATTTTTGAGTACTGAATGTTACTTGTTTGCGCTCATCGACTCATGGCATGTAAAAGGACCAATCAGGTCCTGAAGAATGCAAAGAGATGAGCGCACAAATATATACTCCTCAGCAGCAACTCATAAGCCAATTTTGGCTCTCACCGCATTCTGGCCTCCTTTCAATGCATTAAAATACTTTGAAAGAAGAATAGCATCACAAGTATCAACAAGTACAGGTGTAGACCAAAAAAAAGGTTTCCTACCCGAGTTCGGCAGTTCGGCAGTTCGGCAGTTCGTCGGTTCGGCTATTCCGAACCCGACACTTTCTGTCAAAAGGGGTAACTGTCAGATCTCATCATATAATCAATCAATCTGGTAACTAAAATTACATAGGTGCGACCACAGGTGCGACCACAGGTACAGGTGAGGTGCACTGAACATGAGATGCGTCTTTTTCGCCGAATCCCACGGACCATATATATTCTGCGAGGCACCTGACTTGCAAAGGGTGACATTTTCGAAACAAGAATATACAAATCTATTTAATATACCTAGGCCGTAGGCCGGAAAGGAGCTCTAAAGTAAAAAAGATGCCAAGTCCATAATGTAGCGAAATAAATTATTCAAGGCCAGCTGGGAGATGACGATGGTTGTGACTCGGTTTTCGTGTCGGTGTCTTGGTCATCGACAGACGATGCAGAGGAGGTTGAACCAGCCTCGGAGAAGAGAGAAGTAGTAGAAGAAGAGCTTGGCAAGCTAGAGGCCGGGGAAGAGGCTGAGCTCGATGACATGGTATTAGGAATAGTGAGAAGCGGAAGAATGCGGTGATGGGGGCGACGACGGCTTCGGGCAATGAGCTCGCCATTCCCATTGAAGTGACAGACTGATGATATGTCTCCATCATCATCAAGCTCAATGACCTCTCGTTGGCCAGGTCGAGCGCTCGGAAATCCCATCAAACTGTCGAAAGAGGCTCTGGGTCTTGGCGGTGACGCTGGAGCGAGAGAAGATGTCGGGGGAAATGTGGGTGACGTATAAGGTCTAGAATGCGAAGGAAAC
The DNA here is from genome assembly GCA_029320655.1 of Mycena floridula. Taxonomy (NCBI): domain Eukaryota; kingdom Fungi; phylum Basidiomycota; class Agaricomycetes; order Agaricales; family Mycenaceae; genus Mycena; species Mycena floridula. The sequence continues at coordinate 475,434 of JARIHS010000048.1, forward strand.
AGAGTAAATGGTCTTGCTGGAGGTACAGATAATGATAGAGAATGCGATGAGCCATGCTGAAATGGTCTCGAGGATCCAGGCATAGCAGAGGTAGGCTGGCGAAATACTGATGGTCTCGAAGGTCCAGGAATAGCAGATGAGGAAGAAGAAGAAACAGGGCGAAGAGATGTTGGTGGAGTCATGGAGGTAGTCGGATATCCACGTATGGCGATCTGCTGTCGAATTTGTCTTTCACGTCGGTAAGACATCAGCGACATCTCGATGGCCTTCGTCATTTCTCTGCTCTCTTCATTCTCCCTGGCTTCTCTGTCATTCTCTCTTCGTCTCATTGCTGCATTTTCAAAATCCATCTGCCGGTCCCTTTGGTCCATTTCATCAAGCATATGATCAATCTCGACAAGCCACTTGGATCTGGGTGAGAGCGCCTTCTTCTGCGAGATTACTGGATGTCGGCGTGATGGAGGAAGAGGCAAAGAGGCAAGAGAATCATGATTGGATGCCTGAGGAGACGAAGATGGTGGTGGTGGTGTCATTGGAGAGCAAGCAATGGATGGTTGGGAACAATTGGTCAATGAACGAGCAATGCTGGTTGGTCGGGAAATGGTTGATGAGTCAGCCTGGTGAAGGGCGACCTTGCAATAACCGGAAAGCTTGTCGCGACAGCAGCCGGCACAGCTACCAAAGGTGCATTTCTCGTTAGCCCAATTATTGCTGCAAAATCTGCAGAGCTTTCGCTCCTTGGCTATGGGGACCTCGAGGTCTGCAGCTTTGTCGCGGGCTTTGCGTTTTGTGACCTTGCTCCTTTGGCGAGCCTTTCGCTTCTTCAGTGTCAGCAATGTCCACCCTGACGCTATAGCCTCTTCTGTTTCGGCCATTGAGAAGGCATGAAAATGGTGACAGTTCATGTAACTGTTGAAGCACTAGATTTATGTTCAGTATATATACATGTATGAAGAAAGAGCAGACAAACAGAGATAAAAGGATGATTGGCATGGATACCCTCTTCGCTAATTTGAGGAACAAGATGTCGCCCACAATTGGGACATACATTGTCACCAGTCAGCTTGGGATGAGGCGGCACCATGGCGAGCAATGAAGAAGAGATCTAGAGACAGAATGGCTTGGGCGAGTGAAGAGAAAGAGAGAGGAAGGTCGCCAAGGACGTTGTTGAAGGACAAGACGCGAATGCTCACGTGCAAATTGCTGACATGTAATAATGAAAATAAATTATATAATATTTCTATAATTCAGGACCAATGCAACGGAACTACAAAGCTAACTTGTCGACAGGCTACTTAGCAAAATTATAGTATCTATGTACCGGTAAATAGCTAGGATATTGTTCTTGGGAAGCACTGGAATTTGTTGGCTGAGAAGGAAATGGAGTCATGGCCATCGGTGGTAGAAAAGGTGCTGGCTGTGAGGCTGGAAACGTACTCGCTGTCTTCTTCATTCTCTTGACCGCCTTTGGAAGGTCGGTAGCTTTATTTCCGCTCGATTCACCACCTCCGTAAGCTAGATCCATATTGTCTGACGGCTTCTTCCGCTTTCTCTTTATCTGAGGCATAGTTTGAGCGGTCTCGGTTGAGGTCTTGATATGTGGTGGAAGCTTCTGACGTGGTGGCATTAATGTTGACGTTGAATCTAGGATGTAATCGACTTCTTTGCTGAGAGCTGAGATATCTGGATACTGTGATGGTTGAAGGCCTTGGAACCTTGAGAGCAATAAAGAGAGGCGCTCGCAGATATTACTGATATCATGATTTGAGGATGAAAGTGAATCGTCTGTGAGACGTGATGACGGGAGCAAGAGAGGTGCGACAATTGGTGATGGTGACGGTGACGGTGATTGACAGGTGTCGGGCGCTTGATAGACATCTGGCTCGGCAATTGGGCGTGTGACGATGGTCTCTGGATAGAACTTTTGGACAGCGCAGATGTGCTTGCAGAAATTGATTGCAGGGAAGCTGAAGCAACCGCAGGTATAAAGTGATATGTCGATCTCATAACAGCGGTCTGAACGGCTCTTAGACTGAACCACATAAATCGTGTTTCCGTCTTCATTCTCTTCGACCTACAGGAAGGCTGGTCAATTCCTCGATGCAGTCGAGGTCAGAAATGACGTACCTCAATGTCTTCCATTTTGAATTGTCTCTCACATGTGGCAATTATCTCTTTTCTTCGCTCCTCTTCCATATCTTTGCCCTCGAAACCCGCTTCCTGTCGATGCTCACGAAGGCGGAAATGAGGGATTGCGTCCTCCATAAGGATATAGATCAGAAAGTCCATACGGCGGTTCCGCTTGCCCTGTAGAAACTTGCCCTTGAGAACATTATGCCAAGCTTCGACAAGCATGTTTGTGTTGGAAGCCTCGAATATGCTGAACTCGGAGCGATAGACCGATGACCACATTGGAAGGAAATCAGGACCCATCCAGTATACCTGCAAATAAGCGAGAAAGTCTTTCGGTGCGAGAATTTGTATTTCTGACCACATGGCAGAAAACTCGGTTGAATCTTGGAGATGAACCAGCTTCTTGAGCAGCTCCCAGAGCTTCTCATGATCGACGATGCGAAAACGTCCTTGCCAAGCATGGAGAACATGCCAGTGACAAAGAAGGATGGTCGCTTCTGGGAATACTTGACGACATGCGTTGATTTGGGCCATGTCTCGGTCGGTCATGATGAGCTTAGGAATGACTGATGGATTTCGAAGGTGAAGGACATTGAGAAAATGCGCCAAGGTGTCTTGGGTGCCGCTTGATGAGAGCATCCAAGCAACAGGAATACCTGTTGAGCATCAGATAATGTCATATGAGAATCAGGAATCACAGACCTTTCTTGTGGTTATCACGAACCAGAACTGTCGTTAACGTCATATTCGAGTACATGGTCGTATTGTGGGTCCCATCAATGAAAATCATACGGCCGCCATATTTCTCGTACACCTGACGCTGCCACGGTGTCTGGACCATAAGCGTGAACGTTTCGGATTCGAGATTAGAGCCCGGTGGCACTGGATCCTTGACATTCTTGTATCCAAGCAAGCTATCCTGGCTCTCCAGTTGCTTTGCCCACGTCTTGACAGATTTCCCATCATCGGAATCAAACCTGACTCCCTCAGCCTCTATCTCCTTTCCAATGCGACGAATGTCACAGAGCTGAATGAACTGGTTTCGGTGATGTGAAGTATGGGAATTGGAAGGGTCCTTGTTGTTATAAAAGCCCTTGTGGACCTCCTTTAGCTGCAGAATAGTTAGCATGAAGTTTGTGGATAGATTATACAAGGCTCACCACATGCTCTGGACGAATATTCATTCTCAACAGGCCAGCGATATATTCTCTTGTCTCCTTTGATATTCTCGTGAAGCGAAGGTTAGCCTTTCCCGTCGCGTGATTGTGCGTTTGATGGTAATATCCGCGAACCATGTCGGTGTCGGGGTAAAGCTTGATGGTAACTCGGGCGAGACAACCGGTTCGTTTCGATTCGACCTTGCGTTTAGACTGCGGCTTGGACTGATATGATGAAGCACCTCCAGTGCCATGGCGAGCGCAAAGATAGGTGTCACGACGGAGGAAAGTTGAAGAAGTACCAGGTTCCTTCTTCACTCGGCGGAATTCCACGGTATCTCGAGCTTCTTCTGCTTTCAGCCAAACCTTGAAAGCATCAATATCCTTCCATTCCAGTGTATACTTGATCCCATTGGTATCTGCTCCAAATGAGCCAGGCTCGAAGACACGGAAAGAACCGAAGCTGCTGTGGGTCTCAGGGATAAAAGACTGTTCCACGAAGGTCAAGGGAGATGGATTGCTGATTATTCCATTAGGCAGGTCCGGATCTCGTGCAGCGTAATAAGCGGTTGCCAGAGGGAACAGATTGTCGAGAGACAGTGCATCAAAGGCGACAGGCTGGGACATTTTAGGACAAGAGAAGGGAAAAGCAGGCATCCTATAAGTCAAGCAAAAGCAGGTAGTAGCAGACGAAGAGGCGATGAGTCGAAGGTCGTCAACGAGAAAGGAAGCGGTCACGAGTGATGTGGCCGGCGCCGAACAATTCAGAGTCACCCCGTGTGACCCCCGGAATTTAATGGTCACATAGGAGCACAGAAATTGATCACGTGCATGCCCTTCCAGATAAGGTGCATGGGATTCGGCGAAAAGTCAAGACTGCTGAACATGGTGCACGTCACATTGCCCCTGGTGTGAGCAATTTTCTGGATCCCATCATCAGGGAGCCCAAAGGGGATACAGATCGTCATTTTCCCAGAGCCGCTGACACATGTTAGCACTGCTCTTGCACAGACCCCATCTAGCAGAGCCCTTGCATCTTTGTCAAGCATCTCTTGATATATGGCTCTCGACATATTTTATGAGTCCCCATTCATGGACCTCGTTTGTTGGGAATGAGCGAAATTTCTGGACACCATCATCAAAGAGCCCAAAGGGGATATGTTCGGCCCAGAGGTTCCAAGCTACAGCCGGCATTATTGCTAGTCTCGTTAACCAGACTCAACGACAGGTGAAGAAAAGTTGTTCCCCTGTGTAGAGTCTGGAGTTGATGATGGGGGTCCACAGTGTATTGACTCGGGGTTTGAAAATAAGCAAAGGTTTCGAATCCAGCTCGCCTCATGCAGTTGAAGACCCAAAGGAGCTTGGATTCCGTCAATATCGCGGTATCCGGCCATGAAAATCTCGCACAGGACCGTGACTCTGGCTCAGGAGTCGGTGGCCCAGACACTGTGGAATATTCCCTCAAGAAACTTCAATTCCAAGCGACTATTTGCGTGGTGAAGTCCTGTGTCAGGCGTGGTGTGAGCTGAGATGACTGGATTCTGAAATCCATTTATATGTGGAGATACCGGTGATGGTGAAGGAGAAGGCTGGGAGCTTGGAAAATAATGCAGTCCAGGGTGATAGACTTGATATGGAATCTTATTGTATGGAAGCTGATAGAACCCTAGGGTCACCTCAGCATATTTTCAGCCATACCATGCGAAGGATCTACCAGCGACATTTTGACTATTGTAGGAAATCGGTGTGACGGGACCTGACGGCATCTGCCCATAATGATCCCGGTTGTTCCCAGCTGCATTTCTATGCTGCTGAACAGGAGTTGCTAGAGGAAATTGAGCTGATGGTCTGTCTGGAGTATCCGACGAAGACATTGGAATCGGGCTCTCAATGAGATCTGGAAATATAGTACTGTGTTAATATATTCCCTAGACCAAAATATATAGTTGACATTTACCCCAGTTGACTACCACTAATGAGAGACAGCTGGAGCAGGTATTATGGAACACGATGATGCGCATCCAGATGAGAGCCGGCGCTAAGTCTACTTTGGGCAGAGGCATGTGACACCGGCAAAGCATGGCAATCATTTATTTCAAAGTCCGAGGACTGGTCATTCAATAAATCTGAAATCCGGCTGAAGGGCATGTGATGAGGTGCCTGACGGGGATATGCTCTCAGTCTTAAAATCATTGGCCTTCTTCCAAGCGGTTTCAGACTCATGGATGCTTCATTTCATGTGAGACAAGTTTCTGTTCTCATTTGGCCCATACATGATTAAACTAGTGTACCATTGGTTTCATACATAGAGACTTGTAGCTTCATCATTTAATCTGACGAAATTCCCCCAAAAAAACTCAAGGTGCTAACAGAAGACAACACAGTCAGACTTAAATAAGGAACTCCACCCCTCCTTGGTGGACCTGTTGCACTGTTTTTCAGCAAGGAAAAAGAGCCTGTGGCCATAAATATGCTGGACAACAAACATCTCTATCCTTATACTGATGCTGGCCTATAAATACACTGTCATGAGTGTAAAGATCTCTCATGAGACATTTCTATCCTTGTTTGCTTCATTCTGACTGCAGGTCCTGTCATGTCTGATATTCCATGTTTTTCTGTGTTTTCAGCTTATTTCATTGTTTTCCAAGTGAAATGCAATATTTGAAAGTTTTATGCTACTTTATTGAAACTGGTATAAAATAGGGGACTTGTATCTGCCACTGGAACAGTTGGCCTCTGTCCCACTGGTCAGTTTGTGGTATCAGTTTAAAGAATCTGGCTGACGTAGTAACCTGTGCGATCTACCTTCCCCTTTGTGGGTCGAGTCGTCGCTGGGCAAAGCATTTGGCACCGGTTGTTCTTTTTAGGACCCTTCGTGACAGTCACGGAGACTCCCGTGTAATTCATTCATTCATTCATTCGTCAGCCATCTCGAGCTCTTCGTCAATCCTCCACCATCTCATCAAAGTCAACCCTGGCATCCTCACTACCCTCGGCCGCACGACGCTCCTCAGCTTGCTCGCTGGTGGCAGGTGGTTCATCGCATCCGAGGAAGCAGTTGCCATTTGAGGAGGGAGTGCGTGATTTCTCTAATTGTTTGCCTTGGATGTCGGAGCGGAGGAGACAATTTCTTTCTTCATCTCTTCCTTGTTGTGTTTTTGGATCGGTTGTTTGTAGAGAATCCTATACAGCGTATCAGTCTCAGTCGAGAAGATAAAGTCAAGACTCTTTTATTAACCTATACAGCGTATCAGTCTACAAGAGAAACGTCAGATAGGCCTATAATAAATAATGAATCGCATACCTCAGTCGAGAAGATAAAGTCAAGACTGAGGTTGCTCGGCAGTGTGATCCGTCACATAAGGTTCCGGACACGTGCCGTGACAGTGACAGATGGTATGAGTCGCACAAGTCCATGTCCAACAGCCCCCCTCGACTGATACAATCTGGAAGCTGGAACGTCAATAATCCTGCATCCCCCCCTTCGACGGAACCATTGTTCAGCATAAGCCCAGCATCAGACGAAAGCCTAAGAATTTTGTTGGTCCCAAGGGTTTTGTGAAAACGTCAGCCAGGTTGTCGTTCGTGTTAATTGGTGTCGGAGCGATCTGGTTGTCCTCGATGAGCTCCCGAATGTAATGATATCTGATATCAATGTGTTTGGATTTTGAATGGAATGAAGGGTCTTGTGCAAGAGCAAGAGCGCCATTGTTGTCGCAGTGAAGTCTCGTCGGCTTGTCGACCTTTTGATGTAGCAGTTGCAATAAGGTGCGGAGAAAAACACATTCTCTGGATGCGTCGGATCCAGCCATGTATTCGGCATGGGTCAAGGATGTAGCGACAACCTTCTGAATGCCCGCTTTCCAGCTAACGAGTCCCGACCCCATTGTAAACCCATAGCCCATTGACGAACGGCGACTCGGGATATTATCACCCCAAGATGAGTCGGAATAACCAGTTAGTTCATTGGTAGAACTACCCAGTCGTAATCGTAGCAACCTCGTGCCTTTGAGGTATCGTAAGACACAGATCCCTGCGTCCCAATGATGTCATTGATGACAGTCGAGGAATTGAGCCAGTTTCAATACCGAGTAAGCAATGTCGGGTCGTGTCCCAACGGCAGCGTACATGAGACTACCCACGAGAGCTCGATAAGGCAGTTTCTCCAGTTCTTTACGTTCGGATGGAGAGAGAACCTTGTCTTTGGGTGGTCGTGTCAAGGTCTTTGCCGATTCCTCGAGCATTGGTGTCGATACTGGATGAGCATCTGTCTGTCCGAAGGTGTCCAAGACCCTGTCGATGAGAGCTGTTTGCAATAGATAGATAAAAACGGTTCTCCCTCTCTCACTCGATAGCGATTCCAAGACAGAAAGTTGCTGGTCCTTCGGATATATTCCATATAGACGTGAGTTGATTTCGGAAATTGTCGTTCAATGCAGCTGTATTCGCCACAGACAAGAAGTTGTCCACATGGATTGCAACTAGGATGATCTCGGTTTCTGTGACCTTGACGTATACGCAGGCTTCGCAAGCCAGTCGAGTGAATCCCCAGGCCTTCATCATCTTGTCTAACATCTTATTCCACACTCTCCCCGCCTGTTTCATTCCATACAATCCCTTCTCAACCAACCAAACCCAAACCTCCTTCCCCGGAACCTTGAAACCCTCAGGTTGCTCCATATACTGCTTCTCCTCATCTCCCAGAATTCCATGTAGAAAAGCAGTCTTCACATCGAACTGTCTTGCATCCCAATCGTTTGCTGCTGCAATGTGTAGAAGCACTCGTGAAGATTCCATTCGCGCCGTCGGGGAAGTAGTGTGAAGGTAATCACGCCCTTCTACCTGGTCGTATCCGCATAGGACGTATTGAGCTTTGTAGCGGTCGGGTCTCCCTTCAGCATCTCGCTTGATCGTCAAAACCCATTTCCCCTTCATAACCTTCCTTCCCTTCGGAATCAGCTTCTTCACTTTATGATCATCGATACTCTTGAGTTCATCTAGGCAGGCATCAATCCAAAGTTGACAATTGGGAGATTTCATGGCGTCCCTGAAGCTCGTCGGATCAACACCATCGGGTATTTCATGGTCCTTGAATGATTTTGGAATGTTATCGAGAATTGCAGCAAACGCCTCCTTGGAGCTCCAGTCGTCATCCAAGGTGCTGATATAGTCAGCAAAAATATCGTGTAAACCCTTTGGTTCCACAGGAGATAATGGAGTCGGATCATCAGCGCTAGCCCGAAGGCCGCCGAACGCCGTTTCTACACTACCAGCAGAGGCCCTCAAGCCGATGGCTGCTGTTTTTTTCTTCAGTGCTGACCTTAGGGTCAACTGACACTGTTTTCGAGACGACTGGACTCACAGTCACAGTGATGTTGGAAGACGGTATTGAGAATGACTCAGTGGGAGCCTTTCAGCCGACGTCCGCTGTTTTCGAAGGAAGGGAGACGACTGGACTCTCAGTACCAGTGATGTCAAATGATGTTATTGGAAGTGATTCAGCGGTGGCCATAGGACCGACTTCCGCTGTTTTGAGCTCAGCACTGGCTCGAGAGCCGACAGACACCGTTTCTGAATTCCCAGCAGTAGCCATGAGGCCGATGTCCACCATTTCTATTCTAGCCACTCTCTCTGCCACCCTTTTGCTCCTTCTCTCCTTCCTAACCTCTTTAGAGACCACTTTCTCCTTCGCGGTATTGGACCGCAGCTTCCTTGGCTCTTTCTCCAGTGGCGCTGGTGCATCGACTTTGATGATGACCGGAGGCTCCATTTCCTCTGGTTTCCCCAGCTCGACCTCCCTGACCATCGCCTTCTCTACATCCTGATCTCCCTCTTCCATCCCAACGGTAACTCTGGGCTTGAAATCATGAACTGTGGCATTTCTTGATTCGATGAACCGGACGTGGAAGGATTCAATGACTCGGTGGGTAGGACGGTGATATAGGCGATAGGCTTTCGAATTCCTGGTGTATCCTATGAGAACACATTCTTCACTGCACGCATAGATTTTCGGATTCTTTGAAAATATGTAAGTGAAAGCACGGCAGCCGATTTCTCGTAAGTGGGACATGTTCAGTTTCTTGTTTCTGAGCAGTTCATAAGGTGTTTTCCCTCCAAGGGTTCATGAAGACGTCCTAGCTCGTAGGTAGGCTGCAGTGTTGTCGAACTCGTCCCACAGGTTTGCTGGAGCATCGGCGGCTATTTGCATTGTCCTCGAAGAATTCTTGAGAGTCCTGTGGATTCGTTCGCCTTTGCCATTCTGGGCTGAAGTGTGGGGTGCTGTAAAGTCAGGGATAATGCCTTTCTCTTTCACGAATTTATCAAATTTCCCGCTCCTCAATTCACCTTGATCCATCTTAATGAACTTCACTTTGTGTCCATACTTCGTTTCCGATTGCGAGATCCATGCCATTAGAGTGTCAAATGCATCGCTCTTGTGCTTCAAAGGGATAGCCCATGGGTAACCAGAATAGTCGTCAATGATATCCATTGAATACGAATTCTTCGATGCTGATATTACATCCTCCAGTCCTTGCAAATCAACATAAATCTTCTCCAATGGTACCTTCGACTTTGGGCCTTCCCTAACCTTCGGAACAGATGATAGAGTCTGTTTCCCAAGGATGCAATAGTCACATAAGGGTGGCGAGATGGAGAGGTCGACAGGCATACCTTCAGCATGGCCTTTGGTTGCAGTGTTGAGTATGGACTGGTAGTTGGAGTGACCGACACGCTTGTGCCATGTTTTGAGGGTCAGAATGCGAGGAGAAATGGTAAAGAATGCAGAATGATGAGCCAAGTGTCGATCAGAATGATGAGCGAAGAGGTTCGAGGTGTTGAGCTGGTAAACATTTTGATTCGGGATTTTGGATCCAGTGGCGACAAGGGCTCCACTTGCCTTGTGTCGAATATAAGAGTTGGGATGGCTAAAATTAACGCTAAAACCTGCCTCGGTAAGGCACGAGATGGAAATGAGCTTCACTGTCGAGTCTGGAATGAATAAGACAGGCTCAAGTAGGAGTTTCCTGCCAGAGCCGATCGAGATCTCGATTGCTCCAATACCTATCGCAGCGATTGAGGAGCCACCGACCCCAGTCACAGTATGCGGTTTGACTAATGGATGCAATTTCTTGAAGTTGGAGCAGTCGTTCGAAATGTGGATCGAGGCCCCAGAGTCTTTGAGCCAAGGGTCTGTTGACAGCGTAGTGGGTGAATTCGTCTGAATCAGCTCCGGAATCACAGCCTCAAAGGCCAGTTCTGTCAGGTTTCGCTGAGACTGTCGCCAGTCTACCTTTGGAGTAATGTCGAAATCTCGTTCGAGGGAGACATATGTATCGTATTCGGACTTGTCGATGTCAATCATCACGTCTGTCAAACGAGCATCGAATATAGTCTCGATTGAACTGGTGTCGAGGTTGAACCAAGCGATATTCGCTTCATCCTGCGCCACATTCACTGTGCTCTTCTTCTCCCTCTCGTCCTTGTCCTTCAACCTCTGCTTCTTCACTTCCTCTACTGTCTTGCCGGCCATGCTGCCCCCTTCGAGGATACAGTATTTGTCAATGTGACGAGAGAATTTTATACCACGAGCTGTGCAATTCTTGCAGCTCCCAGCGGCAGAGGGGTCGAGTGTTTTCGATGGGTTGGAAGGAATAACCATGGTGACGTTTGCCAAGTCCGATGATTTGTGATGGGGTGTCTGAATGAAATTCTGAATTTTCAGGACAACCTCTTCTGACATGATGAGGCGGGACGATGACAAGGAGTCATTAATGGATTCGAACAGAGTCGGGAAATGATGTTGGGTAGCTCGGAGAAGAAGGATAACGAAGAATTGGTCTTCGTCAGGGACTCCACCGGACCATATCGATTTGTTCAACTCCTGAAGTTTCTGGATAATCTCCGAGAAGTGCTTCCCGTCTCTCTGGGAGAACTGGATGCCAAATGCTTCATCCAGCATCTTGACCTGTCCCATCACACCTCTCCTCGTATGTCTTTTCTCTAACGTGTCCAAAAGCTTGAATGCTTTGTTGAGGCTCAGGTCATCTGTTGTACGATACTCTTCTGGCTGGACTTTACTCTTGATCAATCCTATTACCGCCTGGTCGTTCGTGTGCCAATTAAGAGCCGAAGTCGGGTATAGTTCTGGGTTCGGGCAAGTCCAGGCTACAGCCTTCGAGACATGCATCTGTAGCTGCCCATTGACGCGCAGCACATTGTCTAGAGCTCGCTTCCAAGGTGCCCAGCAAGATATGATAGGTTCTTCGTTGTGCTAGGCCAGGTTGATGCATTGAGCTGAATTGCATGGAAATCAGGGTAACGTCTGTCGTTTTTGATGCAGCGCTCGGTTTCCGTCATGCTGGGTTTGTTTCGTTGACCATACTGAGGTTGTTGAAGGACCTGTGGTGATGGTTGAGACTTCGACTGGAACAAGCAGTTGAATTGGGAAGATGTTGTCGGGGGGAGCAGGACTGGTGGTCTCGAAGCTGGAGGTGGAATAGAATAGAGGTTCCTCAGCAAACTGACTCCACTGAGAGCCGAACCAGGCGTATGACGCGAAGATGGATGAGCTGAGGGAACCGAATAACAAGACAGTGCGTATCGAGGTCCTGCAGGGGTAACAAAGGCGTTCTGAAGTCCGTCTCCAGCAGCCTCGATTTCCTCGTCTGGACTAATGTCGATAAGCGAGGCAATCGGCTCCAAAACCCTCGTAAAACGGCCATTGTCTCCCCTCAGGCGACCGTTGGAAGGCTGCATTACTGTGGCTCTCACCTCGACTGTCGGTGGTGCAGTGAGAAGTGTCCCTGCTGGCCTCCTCGCCCTGCCTGATTTCGGTGGTGTACGTTCCATGGCAGTGAGATGTTTGAATGTCGAGGAAACTGTCGGGTAAAAATGATAGCGGCTGAAAATTGCTCTGAGCTGTAAGCTGGACTCGGGGTGACAGTAAATCGGTCTCGCTGTTCATAGAAAAGGGTATAGAGCCTGTCGTAGTTGACTGAGGTAAGAATGATGCCGAAATAGGGCTCAAAATATGCCCATAACCTGTAGAGAATCCTATACAGTGTATCAGTCTCAGTCGAGAAGATAAAGTCAAGACTCTTTTATTAACCTATACAGTGTATCAGTCTACGAGAGAAACGTCAGATAGGCCTATAATAAATAATGAATCGCATACCTCAGTCAAGAAGATAAAGTCAAGACTGAGGTTGCTCGGCAGCGTGATCCGTCACATAAGGTTCCGGACACGTGCCGTGACAGTGACAGATGGTATGAGTCGCACAAGTCCATGTCCAACATTGTTGTCTCTCTTTCTCTCACTTTGGCTTCATCTCTGTTGTTTCTCACTACATTCTCTTTCGTTCTACCTTTTTACGCTCGTCTCTTTCCTTATCGTCTCGCTAACCCTCCCTCACAGGAAGTCAAACCCAACTCCGTCCTCCTCCAATGGCCCAGCAGCGCGCTCGGGGAGGTGCCGTGTGGGATGGTCGTCTAGGGCGCGGGGAACAAGGGGCGGGCGCTTACAGTTGATTTGATGGCGCAGGGCACCTGGTATAGGTCATCCGTCGAATACACAGACCTAGACAAACTTAGACAGACATAGACAAACTTAGACATGAAAATACCACCTTCGGCGTTTCAGACCTTGCTTAACCCACAGTCAAGGTCAGCATCACATCTTCCAAAAACCAATCTTGGATGAAAGTACTCCAACGACATCACACAAGGCATGCAAGTGACAAGAAACAAAGTAAAATTCAACCAATGAAATAACAATAGAGATGAACCACTGAACAATGATCAAAGTGACGAAAAGAATATGATTACACCATGGCATGTGGCAGGGATCCAACGAAGGTGGTACAGAAATTGAGGCAGTGGATGGAGGACAATTATCAATTCCAGTCAGTTCTTTTTGGCCCAAGTTGCCACGTTGGCCCTGAACTCCCTTAGTAGATATGACAAGGAGTACATGGAGGTGGTTAGAGAGGCCACAGGCACGATGTCTGAATCTGATAGCTCAGATTCCGAGAATTCTGACAGACATCTTGGAAATTATGTAGCCGATAATCATAATATCTGAGAGGGGCAAAATGTATATTTGAAGTTCGATAATCCATCCAAATAAACTAAGTCTAGTGGGTTTTTGCACTGTGAGTACCGGAACACCCTGGAAAACATTCAGCACTGGCGGTGAAATGACTTACAACAGATGTCAAGAGAGCCAACAATGAAGCTGATGTCTCGGTGTCAGCAGTGAACCCCAAAGGCTGCTGGCAAACTTGGTTTGTGCATGTTAGGTGTATCGGCGATCTTGGTCTCAGAAGTGAACCCAAAAAGCTGCTGGCAAACTTGGTTTGTGCATGTTAGGCACGGGACTGGCCGCAAAACTTGGATCTCCGCACTGCCGAAGCAGCTGAAGCTTAGTAATTGTGACACCGAGGAGACCTGCTACACTTCGTTAAGCAAGGTGAAGAGTTGGTGTAGGTCACGGGTTGGTCTAGGCGCCTGCGAAACGCAGTGGTTGGGACTGCGAACAAAGTGAGCTCTTTAGCTGAATCAACATTCCTTGTTCAACAGGAAACCGCCGACTCGGACAAGACCTCAGAAAAAGCCATCGATAAGAAGATGTCCGCTCACTCCTCTTCTCACACGACATCCTGCCCCTCGGGCCTCCGGCACCATCTTCGCCATCAGAAACTGCACCGCCACGTCGTACGCTGTGAGACCAAGTTTCTGCGACGTGACGGAGTCCCTATAAAACACAAAGCTAATCACTGTTCTGAATGGGTTCACTAATAGAGCAAGTAGTGTGGTAGGTTTTTTCAAGGTTAACTCTAGTCAAGATCTGGTAATTGTGCTTTCAAATGACTGGGAAATGTGATTCCGAGTCCAAGTTTCTGTATTGGGGTTCTCTAGTGGGGTCCGGCTTCTTTAGTACATGCGGTCTAGGGATATGATGTCATCTATCCACATCATACCATTTCTCATTATTCCTTCTCCAACTTGCCTCATTGCCGTACCATTCCCTTCCTACTGCATCATCTCTGCATCATTGAGCACTGCTTCCTGCTGCTATTCGCTTTCATTGTCTGCTCTGGTCGGTTCTGGTAGACTGCGCCACAATCCTGCTAACTCGGGATCTGAGTTCTAGCCTTCTGTACGCGACCAGGACGATTTGGTTCGCCACAACGCACCAATCGCGCAGGTTGCGTCGCAGCAGGGGCATACAGCAGGGGCATATCTTGGGAGGCCGTTCAAGGGGATTGTGAGGAGGGAGGCGTTCGAGGCAAGGGCGAATAAAACGAGCCTGGGCCAAGGAAGCGAGGCAGCGAAGGAGGTGAACAGTGAAGCGACTGGAAACAGTGAGAAGAGCGAAACAAGCGGCGATATTGCTAACAGTGACTCTACAGAAGACATGGAGAAGCAGTTGGCAAAGGTGGGTTTGTCTTTTTTTTCTTGTTTCTTACGCTCTCGTTCAATCATTTCGCTCGTCGTTCGGTTTTATCTTTCTCATCTTCTGTATTTTCTCCCTTTTTAGAGTTGGGGTTTTTGGTTTTCCAAGCTGGGGTTCAGCGACAGGTTCCATCGCTCTTCTTGGGTTCGAGTTTCTTAGTACTGTGCCGTTTTGCCCCCCCCCCCCCCCCCCCCCCCCCCCCCCCCCCCCCCCCCCCCCCCCCCCCCCCCCCCCCCCCCCCCCCCCCCCCCCCCCCCCCCCCCCCCCCCCCCCCCCCCCCTCCTTCCCCATTCTTCCCCATTCTGCTCTTTACCTCCTCTTTCGCTCGCTTTGTCTCTCTGCCTTGTTCACCCACTCACGTCGTCCGCAGATCGCCTCTAGCGGCATCCTCACATACCTATTTTGGCGCTCCGCGTACCCCCCCACCTTCCTTTCGCTCTCATCAGCAAATTGCAATTCACTTGTCCGCTTTTTGTGTATTTCTGCTTGTTACAAGCGGAAAAGTGACAAGCGCAAAAAGCGGACTCTGGTACTATGCACCTAGTGGACCAGTAAGTACCGATAGTATTGATGTCAGACGAGGAAATGAAAAGGACCTGCTTATTCTCAAAATACAGGTTTTCGGCGTTGGTATTTCCCACCGCTTTTCTGGCTCTTCACGCTTTTCCCTACTTTTTTTCCCGCTTTTTCCACTTTTCATGAAAGAGTCAAATCCGCGCTTTGTGGGAAAATGGACATGTGCATTTGCACTTGTCCGCTTGTTGCGTGTTTTGCATATTTTTGCGTATTCTTGCGTGTTGTGCTACTTGTACAAGTCAAAAAAGAGATCTGTTATCTTACTGATGGCCTGCAATAGGATGTTGGTGATGAATGATTGGATTATTACAACGGCATTTGGGAGGTGCATCTTTCGTGAGCTGTTTATCGAGTGATTTTATTTTTATCCTTTTTTTTATTTGGTTTTTGGCGACATTGGTGTTTTACGAGGTTTCATTCATGCTGACATGATTTATAGGGATGTGAGTCGGGAGTAGTAGATCATTCCAGCATTCTCGACTGCATCGTCAGTTGTGATGTGTGGCGTCAGTTGTGCTTGGTCGAGTTTGGTGTGAAAAAATGAAAAAGAATGTGCAGTGACAAAAGCAGACAGTATGTACAGAGAGAGGTAATAGTCCCTGACCTTCCTGGACCTTATTTATTCTTCGTCAGTTAGTTAGCTAGTAAGGTGGTTTTCTATGCGTTTCTTCGTTAAAATACTTCAGCAGTATGAGTAGTCAGTTATTCATAGAGGTAATTCATAGACTTTAGATGTGTTTTTTCCTTTCTCGTTAGCTTGATGCAATGGATGTCCTCTTTGGTATTACTTAGTTTCATTGGTGTTGAGTTTCATTAGTGAGCTTGATGAAATGGATGTCTCGGTGATACTAATAGACTACAATTAATTGAAAGACTTGACATGATGTTTTGCGTTGACCTAGCTTCCACAGCCATGTGGAAATATCATCAGATCGGCTTCCAGTCATCTCACCATTCCACGCTGTCAAAATTATCTATCGGGCGCTATCTACGACATTTCTTCTAGGCATTTTCATAGGCCCGGGCCTTGGAATTGTAATTCTTGTTGTGTATTCGTTTCCAATGTGGAAGAGCCTGTCCATCTTTCAGGTTGGCAAGGAGCTAAGCTATAGCCATGTCAATTATCTACAGCGGGAGTACTAGAACATTTGTGCTCATTCAAGAGCGGGAATTCCATCAAAGTGTTGAAGGCTCTGAGGACATCAGACGGTAGAAAGGCTTCATTGAAGGCTTTGGCGCAGGATATGGTTCCCTTTGACGCCCCTCTGCCTCAGACTTTTCCTACCCATTGTCCTAGGCATTCTCCAGAGCTTCCAAAGGTCTTTCGTATTTGAAAGATTTGGATCTTTGCGAAGCTACCGCTTGCAATTCAAGGGTACTGTACAACACACATCATTTTTCCAACTCGAGTTACATGAAAGGTACGATCTTTTTACTCGGATTTCCCTTGATATTGACTGTACCTCCAACCTCAGTAGCGCCAGCGTATTTTTAGGATAAACAGTGTCTGTCTCACCTGGCCATTAATACGGCTTCTTGAACAACCATCGTAGTGGTTTCATGAGGTCAGTGGAGCAAGGCGAGCGAGCTTTGGTGAGCATTCTACTTTTCATTGTACAGCTATTCCGATTCCACAGTACAGTGTAGCGGTCCAGCGCTAATCTAATTTTGCTATCACACTGCAGGCCGTCGTTAGAAATCTTTGACCGACCATTGGCACAGGTGATGCCGATGGCTGGATGCATTAGTGATACGTCATATCAACATGTCATCGGGCAGCTAAATCTAAACTGACTCACTGGCCGCATGTCATCATTTTTTGCTGTCACCACCATAGCGTCTATACTCGACCGAGCGTTGCTAAATTAGTTGCTTGAGATAATATTGATATAAGCTCATCACCTGCAGCCTCATATCTGCAATAAATGTGTTTGAAAAATGCTGACATTGAGCCTTGACGTCAGAGAATGCTAAATTGATGTGACACATCATCGCTAATGCAGCCGTCTCTACCGAGAGGTTCCTCCTGCCACCGAAAACTTCTCCCGTAGAGAGGCTGGTTACGAGCCTATCTAACAATGACATTAAAGAGCCACTGCTGCGGTATCCAATAGAATAAAATACAATTTTCATTTCAATATAAGTAAAAGTCGCGATCGGGGTACCACGTCTATACAGCGAGACAAGTCATAACTGACTCACCTCAGCACTTTCAACCTGAAACCTCTACGAGTCATGACTCCCAGTGCCAGTCAGCTATACGCCGAGCTCCTGCTCCCAAGTGGAAATGGGTATCCTCTCTGGAGACCAGAACCTCTCTCCATCCCAGGACTTGATCCCCAGCTCCGCGAAGAGCGTTTGGCTGGACCGAGAATTGGAGATGTTGGAACCATCACATTCGACGGCGGCTTCGATTTTCTGTTCAACATTTGCTGTGCCAGCAACGATCCCAGAAACGCTGAGGGAGTTCCTGCTGGTTTTGATCATATTAAGACCCCAACCGAAATCGCAGGACCCCAGCCGTATCACGAGGCGGGGGTCCCCATCGCCAGCAGTGATGTTAGAAAGATGGAAGTCGACAATCAGGCGGGTCTCAGTGACGTGAGGTATGTATCCCATTTGCGAGTGAATTCACCTGACCAGTTTTGTTACAGCCCGGTATCAGTTGCTGGAGGTTTTCAGTATCAATCTTCTTCTTCAAAAGGGGCCATTCTCGTGCTGCCTAAAGGAGCTGATCGTACCGACCTCAGAAACCTGGGTCCATTCGAGAAATTTGCTTTCGAACATGGGACGAGCTGGTTCGAGTATGCGGTCGTCGAGCGAGGAAGACCAATATCCAACGACTCCCTCTACCTCATCACTGGCTTCGACAATTCAACATCCTGGGGTGTTGCTGCCTTCTCCGATCAATCTAGATCTGGTGGCTTCAATTTCAAATTACTTGCAGGGAAAACTGGTCTGGGCACTGCGGTGAAGTATCAATGGGATCAGCTTGCCTCGGCCGAAGGTAGAGTAGGACCGGACTTGAGTGACTCGGAGGTCCCACGCTCTAACCAATGCGTATTCCTCCGCGGTTTCAGGCTCACAGTTTCTCAGAAATGGCTTCGAAAGAAACTCAAGGCCGACTTTGAAGTCAGGGATATTATTTCCAGCAGCGAAAGGTTGAAGCAGAAAGACTTCAACATGACTGGCAGCTCACGGGAAAACTGGCTTCGAAAGAGACCCAAAGCCAACTTCGAAGTCAAGAATATTTCCAGCAACGAAACGTTGAAGCAGAAAGACTTCAACATGACTGGCAGCCCACAAACAAGCCCCCAGGAAAACTCGCAGATGCCTTCTGGCACAGAACAGACAATACGCCTTGAATCCTTGTCGGTCCTGGTCTTTCTGATCGCACACCTTAGGCATACCACCCTCTGAATGCCGTGAATTCCCATCTCCTGGACCAAGTAAGGACTTCTATGAATGTCTCGACTCGGCTGATGATTTCGACTAGACAGACTGCGCCCTTGCCATCACTCACGATGACTTATGGATGTCTGTTATCAACGATGCATGTATTCCCAAGATGGCGTTGAAAGCAAGTACTAACACTGATTCCAGGACGACGATGGGGTCCAAAATGATCTCTTGGATCGGATCCACGACAACTTCCAAATCACCACAAATCAAGGTGTGCATCTCCCTGAAGGATTTCAAGTCGCTTTTAATATTGCAGGTGTCTCATCGTTTAAACCCAAAGTTACGACTGGACAAGATGGTTTCTAGACCGGTCCAGGCTTTTTTGGTACTCCGACATCAGCCCGGCTTAGATATTATCTTATCTCTGAATATATGATCTTGACTTGCCAGCACTACCTTTGTCGACCAGTGCCCCTGTGATGGAGAAATAAGCTGTGCACGTCCTGGCTCAAGTTCTGACTGATTCCGAACCTCGTTGAAACGGGGGAGTCTCCTCAGGACCAGATACAAAGACAGTTACGAGGCCCACTTGTGGGCTCGTTTGTTGGGAGCCAGCGATTTTGTGGGTACAGCCATCAAAGTACCCAACGGGGATATCCACGTGACACTTGCTTCATGGCCACGTCGCCCGAATTTTCTCGACGTGTGCTGTGAATTTCTCCTCGACAGTCTCCGAAGCAGAAGCGGCATCATTTGCACCCAATGATATCCAGCTCACAGGTGCAAGTGGCCCTTTTCCCCAAGCTCAATTCCTCGCTATTCCGGCTGTACCGTTGCGATTCCCCAGGGTCTCTTGTATTGCCTCTAGCCTTATGGACAAAGAAAAGGACATCCAAGGTAGGCTCTGCAACGATTTGTGCTTGACATTGTCCTGACCTTAACCACAGAGTTGGTCTGATGAGCCAAAAACAGCGTCGACAAGACTGGAACCCTGGTAAAGCCCACGAATCCCATTTGCTCTGCTTTCTGACGGTTCCCAGCGGCGAGATGCTCTGACTCGTCTGATAGCGCTGACGAATTCCGACTCGTCTTCCTTGAAGATTGTAGCGGCAGACAATATGCAGCGCTTTTTCAACCACTTTCCAGATCTCGAATCAGCCATCAACGCAACGACATTTGTGAGGACCAATCTTCTCAGGTAACCTCGTTCTGCCCTCCATGAAGCCTGTTGAGCCAGTCTATCTAGGTCCAAATCCAAGACTATGGTGCAATTACACAATTGTCGAAAATGGAGAAGAGATGGGTCAAGAGGAATCTTGATGTGCTCCTTCAGCTTCTTCAGAGTGGTACGTGGTTAATTCTCCGCGCTTTCATGCTTTTAAATGTGCTCCAGATGAGGAAGCAGAGGTCAAAGTTGTGAAAAAGGCTCTTGTCGTGCATATCAACCTTTGATTTCCCGGTTACCCTTGACGTTCTCTGCGACCAGATCACACCAGCCAATGCTGAATCCATCGACGACGAGGATGCGGCTCTCCCAGACCGACTGAGGTCGCTGGTAATAGGATTTATGACGAATGAAGCAAGAAGGGCTATTATTCGGCGTGCGACACCTGAATCTGCATCAGAGACTATGCTAATTACAGGGATTCAATGGGTGAGATCCTTCGTATGCTGCTATATCCATCCAATTTACCACTTCTCTAGGCAATTCCGTCCTTGGACGACTCAGACCTCCGAATCATCTTCCAGGATTTGGTCATATCCCTTCCATCGCTTCAGTCACCTCCTTCGACTTTAGTGACCGCTCTTCTTCTTGCTTTGCTCGAGGCTTCCAGACGGTCCAGACATGCCTGGATTTAGCTGACGTTTCGGCGATAAAGAAGCGGGTCCCACCACTGCTCGAGCTTTTATGATTCTGTTACACTAAACTTTTCAGCAGCTTCCTCGCCTGACCACCAGCACTGAATTGTTCCTTCAGCGCTATCTAGCTAGTATGATAACGAGCATCAGAAAAGTTTGAATATTGGCCATCTGGTGGAGAGCGCAATATTTCCTGTATGCTTCGGTTTTGTGCTCTGGTAGTTTCGCTCATCCCTTTGCTCACAATGTTCACGGTACGTTGATGTGAATACATTTCAATAAGACCGTCTTGTCTAATCATTTCTTTTCAGATCTTGTTCAGATCAGACGGAAACAACGATAGTTTCTTTTGACTGTACGGAAGTACCACAGAATATTATGATATATTTTCCGATTTCACTATGAATCGATCTAGTGGCATCCCGAGAATTTGAACATTACGAGCCCCATGGCCACGTGGGCTCATTTGTTGGGATGCAGCCTGAGCCTGAGCCTGAGCGAAATTCAGTGCTAAGCCATCAAAGAACCCAATGGGGGTATGTCACGGGTGCACAGCCCTTTGGTCTTGTGGACCTCAGTCCTGGTTTGGTTCGGCCGAACGCCAGGCGATGATGTGTACCATTGCACGTGTGGTTGAACTTGCTTCCGCTCTCACTTGGCCATGAGTGGCCAAATATATATTTAATATCTGAAATACAAAATATTCATGACATTTTAAGATTGGCAAAAAATGGGGGACTCGTATCTGCCACCGGAACGGTTGGCCTTTAACCCACTGGTACCAATATTGACTTCAGAGTCTCAGTATCCAAACCAGGAGCGGCTTTCCAGCCACAATCTTTCAGTGATCTCCATATTTCTGCTGCATTGGATGTTTGATGGTCCACTTCCAACACCACTCACTCGGTATATGCTAACTGTCTTTGGCAATATACCATCTACTTCTGTTAGTACACGTTGAGCCTAGGAATCTTCTACTGAAAACTCTTGATGTTCTTTCTGGCATAGTTTATATTGGATTCCAGGTGGATTCTCTAGCTATTTGTCCTGTTTCAGGACCCTATATTCACAATTTTAGATCATCAATATTTGTCTGTCCATTCTAGACACCACATCGGGCACTGCAGTGGATATTGCAGGTGAGATATGGAGTTCTGTGTGTTTGTGCCTTTGCATTTTGTCATTGGTTACTCTGGAGACTTGTAAAAAAAAACTTACTTGGTAACCTTTAGGCCATTTACCCCAGTTTGATTATTCTGATTGTCACCAATCAACACTCCATTTCTCATATCACACATGGATCTACTGGAGTTGCTGGTGGGGATGGAAATCTAGGAACACACATCTCCTTTGCACATTCAGCTCCACAACAAACAACAGACTCTACAGAGGATCAAGCAGAGGCTGCAGTCCAATCAATGATTGAGAGGCGCCATGATATAGAGAAGGGCTCTGAAGCTTAAGAGATGAAAGATTTGGTTTGAGTAAGTTGTTTGGAAGTAGATATTTATGATCAATCAGGAATAGTTAGGAATGGACATAGACCTGAAAGCTCAGTGGGATTTCCATAATTTTAATGCATGCAGACTTGACCTCTGAGTTGGAATGATCACGTCATCCTCGATCACTTACGAGACGCATCGAGTTATATGCCCGGAACGTTAAAGTTCGGCGACGTACATCGACATATAATGGC
Source organism: Mycena floridula (assembly GCA_029320655.1). NCBI lineage: Eukaryota > Fungi > Basidiomycota > Agaricomycetes > Agaricales > Mycenaceae > Mycena > Mycena floridula. The sequence goes on from JARIHS010000048.1 coordinate 497,716, forward strand.
CTATGTCAGATTTTAACAGCCGACGCCAAAAGATAAGGCCTCACACTGATTGTCGGCAAACATTACCGATATTTGATGCGTGCCAATCAGCCAGGAAATACAGTGTATCTCATGGCACTTCAGAGCATAAGGGCTAGAGAAAAAGATGCCAAGTGCAGCCTTTGGACATTGAATAATCCACTAGTTAAGGATATCATTCGTAGTCTATCCGAAATGTTACATTGCACCGTTCCAAGAGCTTGGTCAGTATATCTTCAACCTCATAGATCATCTTGTTATTTGCATATTATTGTTGAGTTGATCTCATAGAACCTCTTGTTCTCAGTGAATTTGTACCCCGATATCATAAGACTCCAGTCCAGAGGAGAATCAGAAAGGTACCGCATATATGATAGATCAACACTCAACTTGCCTTGTAGTGTCACAAAACACTCTCAGTCACTTGAACTTTTGATCTGAAGCCCTCAGGTGTCTTGAACTAGTCTGAAAATATCTGCTCCACATCTGTGGCTTGGACAAGCCCTGAATCCCAGTGAGAATCGGCTCTGGGCTGGTCCGAGAAGGACCGGTCTGATCTGGTATTATCCGGAAAATATGTCAATTCCGACCAGGTCAGATATCGCCAGATTTTGGCTCATCTCCAGATTGTATCTGAGGCAATCTGAACAATAAAAGTCATATATTTCTGTCATTCAGACAAAAACTGAGCTAATCTGGTAATATCGGCCACTTTTGCTCCTGCTCAAATCTGGGCTACTCCGGAGCGATCTGACGACATCGGAAGACCATCCTGCTGATAATTCCACCAAGTCCCTTCGGGTTTCGAAATGATCATAACCACATTCTTCTTGCGGAAATCCTTGAGGGCCTTGCTATCCTGCGTGTATTTCTAGAAAGTAAATCAGTATAGACATTGGCGTGCTGCTGCAATACGAACCGCCAGAATGGTCTCATCAATATTGTCCCAGATGGCTTTGAATTCTTCTGCAGTGGTATCGGGACATTCCTTAAGGTAATCAATGAGATAGAGGTTTCTATAGAGGATTGTCAATATTTCATTAGACTGGCCAAAAGCCTGACCTGGGGCTGGCGGACGTATTCGGCGTCACCGCCTTGCGCTTTTTGACTTTCGGTGGCTTGGCAGGAACATCCACGGGCTGCGCAGCTGGAAGATTTGGGGTCTCTGGTATGTCAAAGTCGGCACTGTAGGCCAGTCAGATTGAATAGAGCCAATAAAGAGGTGACTCACAGGGGATTGATCATTGCAATCTAGAGGACCGGTCAATAAAGTCATCATTCCGGATGTATACGGGCGCACCATGGGATCTTTGGGAGCTGGTGAAGTAGGAGAGGTCGACGGAGATGAATGAGCCGAGACCGTTGGATTGGTGGAAAGCGGAACAGGGTCGGTATCTATAGCGGTAGTCAAGGTACTTGTCGCAAAGAGAGCTGAATGTGTCGGTAGAGAGATCTTGCTGGTGGATGCTACAGGAGAATTGGGTGTTGAAAAAGCGGTTAATGTAATGGGAGACGACATTGCGGAAATTGGGGAAGGAGGAAGCGTCGGAGAAGCAGAGACAACTGATTGTGCTTCGCTGGCGCTGTCAGGGAGAGAAGATATGACGATTTCGGCGCTATTGGTGGCGGTAATCGAAGGAGCTATGGCTGGTTCCGGGGATAAGACGGTCTCAGCCAACTCTGGTGACATCTTCATTCGCTTTCGCCGGTTAGGCAGCTCTGGAGATGTACGCTTTTGGGAACCTAGAAACATGTCAGTAGAAGAGCTTCCCGATATGCTTGGGACGTACTAGACGATTTTGGACGATTCGTGTTACACCAGTCGGGATAAATATTGGTAGCATATTGCTCTGCTTTCCAATCGTCCTCGCAAAGCTGAAATTCAGGAAATTTAACCGCCATTTGGTTGTGAAAATATTTGCCTGCAGTGATTGAATGTTTCTTCCACGTGGTTGGTGCAGCATTGGATTGCTCGAGTTCGGAGAATATTGAGTTGGCGTGGGCTCGGAAAGAGCCTCTGCGCTCTTTGGTGCATTGTTCACCATCCTCGTCGGTCAGAAGATCATTAGCTTTCGAGAAGGAGCGATTGGAGTTGATGCAGCGCTCCAGATAATCGGCATAGTGAGCTTGTTTCCAGTATTTTGCTTCGGGATAATCCTTTGGATCCAAGGGTTCTAAAACAGTTGTAATGGAGAGAGAGGGCTTTGCTTCGGTGGCTGACTTGATTTTCGGTTCCGTGAGAGAATGGGATAAAAGAGTATCGATTGTTTTCTGCAGAATCAAGACCAGCGCTCTATAGAGATGCATCAGTACAAGAATAAATCGACTAGAGAATATAGCAGACGTACTTTTGGGCATCGCGCTCTGCTTCTGCCTTGTATACGCGTCGTTCCATCTCAAGATAATCAGCTAGGGTAAAGCCATGTTGCTGCAGGATTTCTGGATTCTGTGCCATTCTTGGACTATTTGCGTTGAAATACATGGATTCTGAAAGGTTCTACCGAGTCTGGTTAAAAGCAGGTCGCATATTACTGTGGGCATACCTGTCTTTGGCGCGCCATTTGAGACAAATGGGGTGGATTTTGAAAGCTATTGTCATATGGATCCGAAGATGTGCTGGGAATGGAGCCAAAACCAGTGTCTGGAAGCCACAAATCGGTGGGCATGGTGGTAGCGGACGGGCAGCGAAATGCGTTGATCGATGCTATGTCAGAAAATTCTCATCACGTGTCACAATGTCGCGCGTTTCTTCAAGTCAGTCGCAAGACCCGACTTTGCGAGATTCATTCATAAAAGAGGTTCAGAGTATTTTGAATATGTTCATACACAATACCTAAATATTATCTGGGTTATCATTATCCTCATCAACGGGATCAGCAGGCTCAGCAGCTCCAGTTAGTTCAGCATCGCCCAAGCCCGATTTCTCCACGACATACCAATAGTCGCGCAGATGGACTTCATGTGGAAATATAGGGAGTGGTTGCATCGATACACATGTCAGGATATCAGAAGTTTTGATAATTTGGAGATCAGCGTCACCAGAGAGAGTAGATGTCCAAAGTGCATCTGATGAGTCTTTCAGAAGTTCTGCATTGGGCTCTCCGAAGAGCGACACAAGAGCGTATGATACCAGTGGCTCTTCGTCGTTATTTGGATCAGATTTGCGGAGGAAGAAGAATCGGACTTCGGCGTATCTGATTCTCATGTCCCATTTGATCTATGGAGACTTTATAAGAATATTGACACCCAAAATCATGAAACAATACTTACCTTGACCATCCGTGAGATTCGTGACTTGCTCTTGGCTCGAGGTTTCTCAACCCAGAGAGAGCGGATAGTCTGTTGATTTGGCAATCTGAGCCGACCCCATTTTGTAAGCTTTCGGAGACCAAAGACTTCCTCGACCTTATTCAGTTCTCTGCCGGTTAACAGTTCAGGGTGCTTTGATCTCTTCCTGAGATGAAGATAACCACCGCCAACGTCAAATGATCCTTTCGGATTTCGGGGAGTAGCGGTCTTGTCAAGCTCTGGGTGCATTGCTTTGAGCGCATTGACTTGTGCTCGTCGCACGGTGCGCTTGGCAAGATTTGCATATGGATTTGAGGGTTGTTTGACCTCTGAGCCCAGGTCTCCAATAGTACGCTCCATTGTGAATTGAGTCGTATAAGCACCGGGACCAACTCTGGTGGCTTCAGGAGCAAGATGTGTGAGTGTGTGAACAACAGGACGACAAAAATGGATGCGATCCATTCGGCGCTGATAGTAAAGCGCCTCGTACTCCTCAACAAACTGGATGATGAGGGTATGCGCAGTTTTGATCTGAAGACCTGTGATAAGTCGCTGAACCAGAATGCGGAAGCCCTTTGAGAGTTTGCAGAAATTCATCCAGTACTTCTTTGGAAGCACAGTACGAAAGACGGTGGGACCTAACCCAAATAGATACAGATCATACTCAGTGGTCTTGAATCCACTGTTGATCTTTTCGGCTGGATTACGAGGTGGCCTGTGAAATGATGATGGAAAGTATGGTGTTGCATCGGCGACGAGTTTTCCGTGTTGCTTCCACGTATCTCCGACCAGAGTCACCCAATCCCAGCTTTTCTTGTCATCCGTCTCTTCACATTTCAATTGACCTCTCCAAAGCTTAATGAAAAGATCTCCGAGGTTCAAGATCATATGCATAAGATCGACGGTGAAACACATTGGAAGCGGAATGCAGAGATCGGGATGAAGACCGTCAAGAATGCTAGGCTGGCTGATTCCAGTAGCCTTCCGACGTGCCTCGTAATTCTCGTCAGTAGCAGTGTTGATTAATGCGAGATTTTCGCGATATTTGGCAGAGGTGACTGGATTGAGTCGCCGAATGTTGATGTCAGAATGGGTGGAATCTGGATTACTGGCATCGTTGGGTCGACTGTGAGCCTGGTAATAATGACCGGATCCATCCTTGTGACGCCCATGAATGTCGCATCCAATCCGGCAGCCATGTGCTCCATGATGCCCGACGCGACCATCGTAACCTGGCAGACCAACTGCGTCAGCAAGCTTCAATCCAGCAATAATCCGTGAATTGACGACTTGTTGTTCTGATGCATCCCAGCAGCGTAAGCCCTGTCCATTATTCTCCCGCTGCAATGCAGAAATATGATGAAGACTCCGATACATGAATGAAGCCAGATTCTTCGGCTTGTTGGGACCAGGGATTGTCGTGTCGACAAGAACACGCGTTTTCTTGTACCGCATGGTTGGTTTGATCTCGTGAAGTAGATGAATAGAAAACCAGGTATCTGATTTCTTGTTCTGATAGAGCTGGGCACCGTCGGCGGAGCCTGAAGCGACAATGTCATGCTTGGTCAGTTTGAGTCGATGCAACAGTGCACGATACTCTGATCCACAGAAGATATCATCGTAGACCATATCATCGCCTTTCTTTGCGGGATCTAGGCCTTGTATCATCCCTTCAACTTCTGCAGTTTTTCTATCACGGTATCCCATTTCTTTGGCCCCTTCCTCTGAGCGACGCAGTGTTTGAATCTGAGGACCAAGCGGAAGTGTACACTGCTGTTGTCGCGGCACTTTCTTACCTGTTGTATTGAGAACAACAGGATCATACCGTGCTTCACCGCAATAGTTGCACGCCTCGAGCGCCGAAAAAGGGCCCGTATAGGCATGGCAGGAGTTGATGCACATGTCGTCATATATAGGGAAGATACCAGTCAGATTAGCGACTTCCTGTTTGACTTCATGGTATGAGAGAAGGGAGGTTTTGGGGTGTCGAAGAAGAATGGCAGCACGGATGTCTGTATAGATCTGCTCTGAGGCATTTCCAACAGCCAGAAAGAGATCTAGAGCAAGCCTGAGGTCAGGATTTGATATATCTGGACGCTCCGTTGCCGGGTTACGAAGAGCTTCGATGACCGAGGGTGGAAGTCCGCCATTGTCAAGTGTGGCGTTGCGGATATCTGCAATAAACTGCTGCGTGATCTGAATTTCTTTGACAGAAGAAGGTGGTGGATCAGGAATGCCATCATCATCGATGGGTAGATCCACAGGAGGAGCAGCAGCGGCATCTCGAAGGGCTTGTGCTTGTTCCTGGGCTTCGTCGGCTGCATTGAGAGCATCAAGGTTGTCGGGGTCAAAAGCATCGTTCTGAGCATCGCCATAATCAGCATTTTGCTCGAACAGACCTGGAATTGGCGATGCGGGATGGAAATTGTGGTTTGGCTGCTCAACAAAATTGTCTCTGATATCCTACATGATTTAAATCAACATTGAATTCTGGTGACTTTGAATAATATATGAAGCTGACCATATTGTTCTCCTGTTCATCTCGGTTGATTTCAGGCTCTCCAGGAACAGGTGATTGTACTCTCGCGCGCTTGGCGGGTGGACCCAAATCAGCCGCCGCCGTTGGAATATTACTGGCACTGGCATGCTGATGGAGCATATTGGAAGGACCAGCATGATTTTGAGATCCAGGAGCTATCCAGTCAGCGAAAGGAACAAGTGGAATAGAATTCGGAGGTGCATAAGATGTTCCAGGAGGATTGCGTCTTGACCAGGCTCGTGTACTGCCTTTGTGACCTTTGCATGCTGGGCACCAACAAATTCTCTTATTTTTGTCATCTGGATCATCCATTTGACCGGAAGGATGTCAATGAATGCGACGCGACGCGGTTGCAATTTTTGAAATCAGGTGAAATCGTACGACTATGGCGCCTGGGAATATGATTACCGCATATCCCCAGATATTCTCAGTTTTCTTCGGATTTCGCCAGTGTAAAATTGTCTATGATTGGATCTGGCTGACACGACTCAGATACTCCCAGATCATACCAGAATATCCTCCGAGTCCCAGATATTCCCAGATCCAGTTCTCACTGGGCATGATTTATTGACGTGTTGCAGGAAAACAAGAAGGATTTGAGAAGGATGGTGAAACCAAGCCTGACCAGTCCGTCGTAAACTCGTCTGGGCAATCCGCCTGCTCTTCTTCTCCCTTTAGTTAATTCTCCACCGTCTCGTCGACGTCGACCCTCGCAGGGCCCAGGCTCTTCCAGCTTCTCGTCAAAGTCGACCCTCACATCTTCCACGCGCCCTCGGACGCACGACGCTCCTCACCCTTTTCGTCGGGAGCGGGCGCTTTTTTGCTTTATTTGGACGACGCAGCGGGACCAACATCCTGGGAAGCAGTTGCCGTTTGAGGAGGGCAAGAAGACCTTGGTTGTTTTGGGTGCGCGATTTCTCTTATTTTATCATTCTTCGCTTGGTCTCGTCTTTCTTCATGCTATCGGTCTCGTCCCTCGTTGCTCTATCTGCCCACTCTCTTTGTTCATCGTGCTAATGCTCTCGTCTAGGCTCTGGCTGGGCCGCGAACTCTCTCCTCAAGACGCTGGACACCGAGGATTACAACGTCCGAATTGTCATCGAGGCCAGGACGGTGACGTTTGCGGATAAGAGTGAGATTCAGGTGAGCGAGCTTCTTCTGTTTCTTTATTTTTGTTCTTTCTTCTCTGGTTGCTCTTCTGCCTCTTGTTGTTCTTCTGCTCTCTCTTGTCTTGCTCTTGTTGCTCGTCGGACTAACGTCCTCGTTCGCAGGGTCGTCAACGGTCGGAGCATAAGTGCAGACGTTTGGGATAGAGGGCATGAAACTTTTGTCTGTTTTATGAAGGAGATTGCTGATGCTGAAAAGGTGCGATTCACATTTCGTCGCTGTCCCGTCGATCTCTTCTTCTTTGTGTCCATCTGTCTGGTTCCATCTCCTCTCTTTCGCTTCATCGTCGCTCACTCCTTCCCTTGCTCATCGCTGACGCTCCTCTCGCAGATGCAACGCCGCTTCATGGACTGTCTCGAGTCGGCCGGGTTCATGGGCCAGTCGGAGAGTCTTTCTCTTATTCATCTTCGTTCTTGTTACTTTCTGGGTTGAGCTTTTTGTCTTCCTTTCCTTGGTTCCATCAAACCTTGTTCTGCGATGTTCCTTCCTCTTCGTCTCTTGTCATCCGCTTACTGACCCTCATTCTTTACCATTCGCTAACCCACCCTCACAGGCTCCTCCACATGGTCGTCATAGGCGGCGGGCTGACGGGGGTCGAGTTGAGGTATGTGTCCGTTTTGGGGGTTGGGTTTGGCTGATTGGATTTTTCCTTCTCTCTCTCTCTCTCTCTTTTCCCCTTTCCCTTTTCTTGTTATTTTTCTTTTTTTTCTCTTTGCGGATGTGGTTTCGTTTGATTTGTGATCACTTTTGGCGCACGCTTTGTTGAGTTCGATGCGTTTGCTGAATTCGGCGCCTATCTTGGAATCGGTACGTTTGTTGAAATCTGTACTTCACTTGATTTCGGGCGCCTTTCTTGGAATCGGTGTGTTTGTTGAATTGGGTCCGTGTTCGCTTGGTTTCATTGGTCCTTTTGTTGGCTTGGTTCGTTTCGTTTCGCGTTTGCTCTCACCTTTGTCTCTTTTCTTACTTGATCTCGTCACCTTGCACTATCTCGATTCATTCCTTGTCGCCGTGCTGCTCGTTTCACACTTTATGTTTTCTTGCTGTCACGCAGGTCAAAGCACTCCCCTCTGTCCCCCCAATGTTCCCAAAGCAGCTCATCGGCTATACAGAGTCGACGTCTAATGAGAGTAGGTTTGAGATTTTGACGGGTACAATGGTCAAGGTGAGATTGCTGTGATCTTCTCCTTATCGTCGTCGCTGACGCCCACTCACAGCAAGTCAAATCCACCACCGTCCTCCTCCAACGGCCTGGTGGCTCGCTCGGGGGGGATGGTCGTGTGGGCCGTGGGGAGGGCCGTTACAGTGGATTTGATGGCGCAGGTCAAGGAGCACCTACAGTATGTGTCTGGCTTTTTTTCTTCTTTGATTACGTAGACTTCACCTTGCTTTAGCTAGGTCTCCAGTATACGTTTAATTTATCTGCTTTTCCCATGATCATGTGCCCACCAAATATAGACAAACATTCCGTCTGCTCTCCGTTTTACTCATGAATCTAACTTCAGGTCACAAACATCACCAAACATTCTGACAAACCTTCCGTCCGCGCTCCTCTTTGCTCATAAATCTAACTTCAAGTCACAAACATCACCAAACAATCTGATCGTGCTCCAGTTTGCTCTTGAAGTCACCGACTTCATTTTTTATTAGCTTAATGTGTTTAAAATTTTTACCATTCTTGTAATCATGTACACCATTTTTCAAATCTAATGCTGTCCTTGACACCATCCGTTCAAGTCTATCGTCTTCCACCCTCAAGTCCTTGCTCGGATGCTTCGTGAACAGATCCTGCTCGAAACCCCTCAGTATCCTGGTGTTCTCTCTTCCTTTTGACCTTGGGAGAAAGGTCTGAAGGAATTCAAGATGAAGTTCAGGGGGGAAACTGAGGACGACTGTGAATGATTTGTTTCCTCTTGGTTGTTTTATGGCTGACTAGCTGTAGACGTTCGTATGAGGGTTGTGGTCCAGGAGGTGGGGTCAGAGACGAGCACCATGGAATCAGAGAGTACGTTGGAGTCTGCAGAAGGTATTAAGTATTGGCCTTTCGAGGGCTCACATATTCCAAGATCGTGGCCAGGGCTCGAGCGTCGGCTCGGGTGACGGTTTGGGTGTTGTTAATGTTCAGGGCGTTGACAGTGTGGCCGTCGAAGCAGATGCGGTGGTTCTGAGCGCAACAATCCCGGCAGCAGAGATTCACTCGTCCACCCGTACGTGCGTTTGTAAAGGTCCAATTGATATGCTGATGTTGTTGCAGGAAGCAGCGGGAGGAATGCGAAACATAGGACTTCCGCTGCGGGTGGTCAAGGAGGGTCCGAGGCTTTGAAGAAGATCAAAATTGCGCCCTTGATGAAGGCGAGGTAGACTACTGGATCCATAGTTCGTGCAATTGATGTATTTCACACCCTTAAGCAAGGTCCAAATCGACGTAGGCGATACTTTCATGATTACAGGGCTTGATTATTTACTTGTGCTTCATCATTTTCTTTTTACGTGGACTTGATTATGAGGGCTCTGCACGAGTGGGAGGGAATATATACTGATGCTACATTTTGCAGACGAATTGGAGGGGGATTGTGGTGGACAATTATTTGAGGATGGTTGGGACTGCAAATGAAGTGAGCTTTAATCTAATGCCATCCCAAGAGTCACAAGACCTCCGAAAATACCTTCTGAAAAGACTATGGACAAGAAGGCGAAGGATACCCCAACGTCCTTCCCATCCGGCACCATCTCCGCCATCGGAGACTGCACCGCCACGTCGCACGCGCTGACCGCGCAGGTCGCGCCACAGCAGGGGGCATGTCTCGGGGGGCGGAGTCGAGGTTAGGGCGAGCGCTAGTGGATCTTTGCCGGCGAACCAGAGCCTAAGGCTTAGCGAGAAGAGTGAAACGAGCAATGCTGCTAGCAGTGACGCCACGGAAGATACGGAGAGGCAGTTGGCGAAGGTCGGTTTTACTTTTACTTTTTGTTTTCTCTCTCTTTCTCTTACGCTCTCGTCTTGCTCCTCGGACTAACGTTCTCTTAAGTCAAATTCCGGCCATTCCACTACTCCCACCAAGGCTCGCTCGCATACATCGGGTCGGACAAGGCAATTGCGGATTTGCCATCTATGAATGGGAATGTGAGCCATTCGGTTTTGTCTCGTCATCCAGATTTTTTCCTGTCTCGAGTCGTTCGGTTTTTTCTCTTCTGTTGGTTTTTACGATCAAGTTTTGGTTTTGGCGACGAGGTTTGGTGATTGTTTCGCTTTCGCTCTCCATACTTGGGGCTCGAGGTTTTCTTGTTGCGTTTCGAGCTTGGAAGCTTTTCGGCTCTCATTCTTCCTTGTTGCTTGCTTGCTCCTTCTTTCCTTCTCCCATCCTTGTCTCTCTCCTTTCTCCCATCTTTGTCTCCGCTTTGTTCGCCTTGTTCGCCGACGCTCATCCCTCCTCTTTCTCTTTTGCTCACCCCATCCGCTGCTCACACCTTCATTCATTTGCTGCTGCTCACTCACTGACTTCATTTCTTCACTCGGGCCTCGCTGAGGCTCCTCTCCGCTGCTCACTCCGTTCGTTCGCAGATCGCCTCCGGTGGCGTTCCTCACATACCTCTTTTCGCTCCGCAATAGGACCTTGGTGATGAATGATTGGCTTATTACAAAGGTGTTTGGGAGGTATGTCTTTCGCGAGCTGTTTATCGAGTGATTTCATCGCCTTTCTTATTTTCATCGTCTTTCTTATTTTCGTCGTCCTTATTTTCTATCCCGAGTCATTTCGTTCGTGATTTCGTTCATGCTGACACGATTTATAGAGATGTGAGTCGGGAGTAGTTCATTCCGGCGTTATCGACTCGGACGTCAGTTGCGGTTGGTCGCTGAAAAGAATGTGTAGTGAAAAAAGCGGACAGTATTTGCAGAGCGAGCGAGTATTGGTATTCTGAACTTTAGTAGCCCGGACCTTATTTATTCTTTTGTTAGTTAGCTAGTAAAGTAGTTTTCTATGCGTTTCTTCGTCAAGTAGTTCAGCCGTACATAGTTAGAGTAGTCAGTCGTTTCATAGAGATAATCCATAGACTTTAGATGTGTTCTTTTGCTGATAGACTTGTGATCATGTTTCCTTTCGCGACGTGACTTTTTTCTTTGGCGACCCAGATTAATGTTGACTTGATTTTTTACTTCCTTCCTGACTGATTGAGTGTATCCGATGGTTCTGCCTGATATGTAAGAATCGAGAGTGTCTAAATCGGGATTGCTGACTCGAAGTACTCGAACTTGACGATTCAAGTTCTTCAACACCAATTCTTCGAGTCCTTCAACAAGGACTCGATAGATCATCGAGGGACTTGGATCATCAGTGGTGGACTCGACGAATCAGGAGTATCAACTCGATGGACTTGTGGTTGAGACTTGAAAGGTAATGGACTCTGGCAAGGTACGCAAGAGTCCACAACGTTTCGGGTCCCAGAGTCTGTATTACCTCCAGGATCCAGAGTCCGCACGATTTTTCAAGGAGTCTCAGAGACCAGATGGCCTTCAGTCATTGTCATTGGCTCAAGTGGAGGAAATACGGCTTTGTTGTGTGCAATGGATACCAGTGTTTACTCACACAGTGGGACATTCTATTGATATGATCACTTGTACATATTCTATCAGTTCAATTGCTTATACATAGTTTATGAATTCAGTTGCTTGTACATAGAGTCCTCCATCAGCTATTCAATTACTCTTCCGACTATCCACTACTCGCTCGTACATAGGGTCGGAGAAGGTGATTGCGGATTTGCCGTTTATGAATGGGAATGTGTGTCGGTTTTTCTTTCTCATGTTCTATATTTCTCTCTCTTGTTCTACATTTCCTCTCTTTGTAAAGTCGTTCTTGGGGTTCGAGTGTCCTACTTGGACAGGTACTTCATGTTGAGTGTATTCATTTCGTGATGGGTTTGGCTGCGGATATTCCTTTAAGTGGATTTGTATTCTTTTCACTTGATTGTGGCGTTACAGTGTGCGAAGTGCTGGTATCCTGAACGAACTTCCTGGACCTTATTAATTCTTTGTTAGTTGGCTAGTAACGTAGTTTTCTATATGTTTTTTCATTGAAATAGTTCAGCACTACAAGTAGTCAGTCATTCATAGAGATAATTCATAGATTTTAGATGTGCTGTTTCCTTCTTTTCTCCTTGTCTTGTTAGTCTTGTTGGTGAGCTTGATGAGCCTGATGTGATGGATGTCTTGCTGATAGACTTTGATGTGTGTATTGCTCTGTTGAAGCAATTTAAAGTGAGAGAATCCTTCAGCATGGCATCATGTTTCAAGCCTGGTTGACAATGCAAGTTGATAAATACTCTTACTACTACCATTATATGGAAGACAAACGGAAATGAGCTTTGAGCTCTGGTCCTTCAAGTTTTTGTTGCCATTTGGCTTCAGAATCCTTTCCAGATAAATGCAATGAAATCATGGTGAGCATATCTCATATTGGCTCAGTCACCAATTATGATATTGATAATCAGCTGTCAGTCTTTCGGCTTCAGCTTTTCACTGCCTTGGGAACAAAAAAAAATCAGAGGAAGAAAAAATGGACGAAAAATGGTGCAAAAAATGTTTAGAAAAACAGTACATTTCTCACGACTACCATACGGGTCGGATACCAGGGAAAAATTTAGCTGAGGCAAAAGAAAGAAAGAAAGATTATGTGAAACTGAATATTGTTCATATCATTTTTCCCACCATTTCTTTTTACTCTTCTTCTCTTACCAAGGCATAGCGCAGCTGCAGACATTTGACAGGTACCCGCAGGTATCAATCACTGTGTGAATACCTGGCGGAGGCGGTGGCAATTCCATCCGCAGACTGTGGGAAGCGGATGCTGCGGTTGGTGGTTGGCATCACTGGCTGAATCTGAATCTGACTCTGAAACCACATGATTCTCATCAAATTTAGATCAGATTCAAGACTGTGAGTATAGGTGAGTATTCAGAATGGTTCTAAATTGATTGCTTTGTGGGGAAAAGGCCTCTGATGGCTCAGAATCCACGAATTGATTGATTACATCAGCATCCGCCGCAGAACAGGTTTCCGCAGGCAGTTATCTCGTGGATTGCATTTCAGATCTTGAAATTTGATTACTTGTGGCCGTGGTCTGTGGATGATTTGTGGGTAATCCGCGCCATGCCTTATCTCTTACTAATGCAGCATATACCGCCTGCTGCAGTTTTCCAGTTCCACATTTGCCTCCGAACCTGGTGTCATGCTCCAGCTTCACTTGAGTTCGCATGATGGATCAACTGGGGTTCTGCAATTGAGCAGACTGAGGACTTTCAAGTACCAAACTGAATACAGGACAGAATTCCATGCAGAAAGCACTGCCACATCCAGCAAAAGCCAAGGAAATAGAGAAACAGGGACCGAGAAAGAGATGACATGGCCAGCAAGCAAATGACATACAGAAAAAGCTGACACATGACACATACTAGAAATTGGGTCAAGGGTTCGGTAGAAAGCATCGGAAAGATGACGCATACAGTATGATGACTTGGAAAGCAGTGAAATAGCTGTAAAATTACTAGATAAAGATATATGAGGTCCAGAGGTATAAAAGGCGGTAGAAATCCTGTAGTAGATAGAGAACTCAGAGAGAGGACTCCCCTGAGACCAATTCACTCTTTACATTCACTGCAACACACTTGGACTGACAATTTCATTGACAATCAATCACGACGCTATTACCGAGAGACCTTCTTTGACAGCACCTTGACACGCGGCAGCAACGGACCCCGATCCCATCAACTGGAGAACCTTTCATTACCCCATACAAACAAACAAACAAACAACAACCAACGAAGCAGCACTTGTTCTACAAGTTAGTGACCCAATACAGAACAATCAACTAGCTCTCTGTGGATCTACAGGGACTCCGTTGACGCATTAGAAAGCTTAGTCAGCTATACACTAGTCGGGTTGGATCAGGTGGCTGTGAAACATGAGCACTATTAGCGCCTGCTTCCTTTTGATCCCACACTCGGATCCTGGTACAACTGATGAATGCAATGGCAAGTTGTTATTCAGTTAATCTTTCAAAGCATTATTTCTGTAAGAGGGGCCATAGGTGTTGGGTATCCCAATATTGGCCTTGATATCAATCATAACACAAATGAACGGATTCGGGAATCTTGACAGATCATCTGATGTCGCGGATATTAAAAAGATCAATATGGATAGCACTGGTCAATTTCCGAGTATCAGGTAATGACAAGAACATAAAAGGGGTCATGGCATGTTGTAGCCCTGGCATCTCTACCACCCATCACAATGACTCCAGAAGAAACCCTGTTGCTCAAGCACGCTGGACAGATCTTGGTTAGAGATTTTGCCTCAGCGGTTAGTCCCTCAGTAAACATCTCCAAGTCTGATCAATTTTGACATCTGATTAGGCTGTCCGGACCTTCTGCTATGGTGCTGAACATCTCTCAGTGAAAAATCTCATCTTTGTTGCTGACCAGGATGCACCAGGTGTCTATGTGTTGCTGGCATTGTTGGCGATGTATTGCCTACTCCTGTCAGTCCTCCGTTGAACTTTGAAATCTTGGACTTGCTGACTTTTGTGCAGAAAACACAACAAAACAACTGCCACCTGGGCTCTCTGTGCACTATTGACTGTGATATTCCTCATCGCTACTGCATCTTTCTGCTTAGATGTTGCAATTGGCTTCAAACTCATGATTGGAGTTCTTATTGAAAGCACAGAGTTGGAGCTGTTCGAAAGACTAGACATTGCCAATGCCAGTACTACCCAGATCAACATGGCTCAATTGTGGTTAAATGACGGTTTCAATTCACTGTTGGTTAGTCATGCATATGATTTTTGTCCAATCTAGGCTGACCAATGTCATGCAAACTTGGTAGTTGATTTTTGGAGATGGTATTGTTGTTTGGCGAGCCTGGGCTATATGGCACGGCCAACGCAGTGTTATAATCCTACCAGGATTGACTCTACTGGCATCCTTTGGTATGTTCTTTGTATCAACACTCTGCTCACTTGTCTCACTTGATTTATTAAGCCCTTTTCTTGGCACACAATATACTGCAACCTATGACATTTATTAATCCCCTTTCCTTCTATCTCAATGTTGGAACTCTGGACATTGCAGGTGTTACCATGAGCATTATGACAAATCTGATAGCCATAACTCTTATTGGTCTCAAGACATAGTATGTTTTCTTTATTTCATTTCTAGTACTTATTCTAATCCAGGTTTAGCCAGCACTGGAAATTTATGAAAGATATAATTGGACCAGGAGGTTCAGCAGCTGGAAAAGTCTTGATGTTTTTAACAGAATCTGGCATAGTTTATATTGGATTCCAGGTGGCTTCTCTAGCTGCTTGTTGACCTGTTTCAGAACCTTATACTTACAATTTTAGATCATCAATGTCTGTCTGGCCGCTCGAAACATCAAGCAGGCCAGCACTGCATTGGATATTGCATCTCGGATATGGGATATTATAGTGAATACCGTTTCGGTGAGTTCTGTGTATTTGTGCCTTTGATTTTTGTCGTTGGTTACTCTTGAGACTTGCAAACAAACTTACTTGGTAACTTTTAGGCCATCTACCCAAGTTTGGTTATCTTGATTGTGACCAATCAACACTCCATTTCTCATATCACACATGGATCTACTGGAGTCGCTGGTGGGTATAGAAATCCAGGAACACATATCTCCTTTGCACATCCAGCTTCACAAGGAACAACAAACTCTACAGAGGATCAAACAGAAGCTGCA
The DNA here is from genome assembly GCA_029320655.1 of Mycena floridula. Taxonomy (NCBI): domain Eukaryota; kingdom Fungi; phylum Basidiomycota; class Agaricomycetes; order Agaricales; family Mycenaceae; genus Mycena; species Mycena floridula. The sequence goes on from JARIHS010000048.1 coordinate 513,483, forward strand.
GTCCAATCAATGATTGAGGTGCACCATGATATAGAGAAGGTCTCTGAAGCTCAAGAGATGAAAGATTTGGTTTGAGTAAGTTGCTTGGAAGTCGATATTTATATTCATCAAAAGACTCTAAATTCTTCATGTTGGTCGCTGCCAGACCAATAAGAATTATAGCTATAAGATTTGTCATAATGCTCATGGCAACACCCACAATGAACAGACTTGCAACTTTCCCATGGACAAAATTGGGACTAATCAATGTCATAGTTTGCAGTATATTGTGTGCCAAGAAACGGGCTTGATAAATCAAGCAAGACAAGTGTGTATCATACTGACTTGCACTGGTAATAGAATACCATTACGACTTGTAGCTGACATGAGATACCCACTGTTACAGCGCTTTACTGTGTCCATCACATGTAGATATGTGGCTATTGTTTGTTTGGTATTTAAAGCATTGCATATTGGCTTGATACACTTCACAATATCGTTCCTCGGTCTTGAGCACTCAAGACTGTTTCCTATGTTGACCAAGTAGTGCAGCTCACTTACAGACAGTTTACTAGTAACACTGCTGTGCAATTGTGTCCTTGTCTGTTGAGTATTCTAGCAAGACTGTGATATTGATCGTTGCTAGAGCCTTCTTGGAGCTTGAACTATGTTCAATACTGTTGCTGGTGCTCATCTAGACAAGACAGAACTCTCTTTCTAGGCATATCGTGTCCCATTTATAATCAGGAAAGATGGTCATATTTACTAAGTATGCCAAAAATACAGGGTGGAACATTTCCAACCCTATTACCACAATCTGATTCAGACCTGCGAGGCTGGAACTTGTGCTTGCGATGCATATAGCAAAGGTCAAATTGAGCTTTTTGTCTGAATTTAGCTGAATTTCAAGACCTTTTCTTCTGAAACTTTCTGTCACTGACACAGCATATGCTTCATGTTTGCTTCCAGACACAAATGGCTGTAACAATAAATTGAACCACCAGTTCCATGCAGTCTGAGCTAAATTCCCCCAAATATTTCTGCTGCTGCATGGGCCATCATGAATCAGGACATCCCAACAGACTGATGTTGCACTAGGGAAGAGCACACGGAGGATGCCATATGTTTTTCAGGGGTCAAAGTCAACTCAGTGACAAGGTGAAATGGTGGTCGCCATTGAGGCTGTATCAGCAGGTGAGAGATAGGAAAACTTGTCATGTGTCTATCATTTCCCCATTAGGGGAAATGATGATGGGATCCCAAAATTTGCTCTCATCCAACAAACAAGTCCCATAAATGGGACTCGTAACACCAGTGTCAGGCTCTGCCCTCATGACAGCAATAGTGAGGAGTCCATGTAGACACATTACAATGCACAGGGCTTTTCCCTGCACTGCCACAGCTAAGAAAAAACCCAGTGAATCAGTTGAAAATCATGGGTAGGCTCTGACAATTATTTTGTGCCTGACTGAGATATACCTGGGACTAGCCAGCCAATAAAAAAACTGAATTATTGGGCTCCTTGAAAACCTGCCACTTACCAAGAGGTGGCAGGAAACACTGATTTGAGGGACAAGTACAGAAATGGACCAAAATATGGGATTTGCGCGCAAACGATGATGGTGTACAAGGAAGAAAGACGATGACCTGATCTTTTCTGACGCCCACTAACTGACTCCGCCTGGCGATCACCGAACCACATGTCTGCTGACTGCTTCCGCAGACGAGTAAGCGCCATGCTTACACCCTCCCCAACTCTATACCAAAACCCCCATTCCCCTCTTGCAACCATAAGTATGTAAGTATAGTAAAACGCCTGACCTCGGGTGCATCAAAACCTCCATTAGAGGGAAAAGCTACCGAAAGGCGGAAAGAATAGAAGAAAGAAATCCCCCTGCCCTTGAACCCTCTCTCCCTACTCGTAGATCTTGAGGTTCTTGAGGTTCTTGAAATTCTTGAAGGTTGGTGTCTGCTGGATTTGCTGCCAACCAAACGTCCAGAGCCTCCGCTCCTTCTACTTCTCTCCCTGGCAACCAACGATCTTCCTCTGCTCCATACCCTGTCCAACGTACCAGGTATTGCCATCCCCGACCCCTCCTTCGTGCGTCTATAATTCGCTCTATGAAATATTCCTCAATCCCTTCTTCCATGACAACTGGACTGGGCCTCTCATGTTCTCTACCTGGGAACAACTCTCCATCATTCTCGATGAAGGGTTTCAACTCTGAGACATGGAATGTAGGGAAGATATTCAGATGGTTTGGTAAGTCCAAGGTATACGTCGAGAACTCTGGATGAACTTCCAGAATCCGGTATGGCCCATCAAAGCAGGGAAAGAACTTGGCCGCCCTTCATTCACCTTTCTTCTTGAATTCCCGTCGACGATTAAACGTTGAGAGCATTACCCGCTGACATACTTGATAATCAAAGTCCTCCCCTCGCCATCTATTCGCCATTTCTGCCTGTTGAACCTTAGCCTGTAGGAGACAATCTTGTGCTTCCATAACATCCAGTGCAATGCTCTCGATGATGTCTCTCGCTGTCTTTTCGTCTACCGACTCTGCCTTCTGTGCCAGTACCAGCACAGGTAAAACCCCAGGGGATCTCCCAGTTTTTAACTGAAAAGGCGAAAATCCGGTGGATGCATTGACAGTGTTCATCATGTTGAACCTCACTTTCGGTAGTGCCTTGTTCCAGCCCTTCTGGTTCCGTTCGATGTGGCACCTAATGGCCTGGTTCACCGTCTTATTGGATCTCTCACTCACTCCATCTGTCTGCGGATGATATGCAGACGAAATCTTCAACTTCACCCCCGTTAATCGGTGTAACACCTTCCAAAAGCCTGCCGTAAACAGCTTGTTGCGGTCGCTAATTATCTCCTCCGGAAGTCCATTCTCACAATACCACTTTGTAAAGAATACCTCCGCAAACTCGGGTCCTGTCATGTCAGATTTTACTGCCGCTATCTGGATGTCTGATCCTAATCTGTCCGTAAACGTCATGATACAGTCTTTCCCATCATCCACTGGCAACGGGCCAATGAAGTCGATTGTCAACGATTCCATCCGTCCATCTGGAACTGGCAATGGATGTAACAGGCCCCTCTTCTTGGTTGTTGAACTCTTGTTTCTCTGACAATCTCCACAGCCTGGCACGTAAGCTTCCTCCAAATCCCTTTGCATGTTTGGCCAGTAATATGCATTTCGTAGGGAGCCATATGATTTATCAAACCCGAAGTGTCCCAGTGCATCATGTGCCAATCGGAACAAGGTCTCTCTTACTGTTCCAAATCGTGGTACCACCAGTTTATCTCCTACATACCAAAGCCCAGCTTCCTTCCGGATCCCGTTCATCCCTGTCCCCGCTCCCTCTAGTTTTTTGCACCAACTATCATGTTCATATCCCTCTTTAATTTCCTTCAGTAGATTCTCGTCCGCCTCAATGTTTAACACAGCCCCAATTGCTACTCCCTCCTCCTTTTCTCGTGTTCCGTACCTCAGGCCCTTGGCACACGTCCTCGGTGAATCCCTTGGCGCTCTCAGTAAACACCCCTCCAAAAGGTCTTCTTCGCAGTATGCATAAGGGTGTTTCGCACTCTCTTCCACTTCCTGGGAGTCCTCTGTTTCTGGCAGCCTGGACAATGCATCTGCGACAGTATTGTCTTCACCCTTTACATACACCATTTTTCCATTGTACTGTGAAAGGAATTCCATCCACCGAGCCTGCCGTCTCGATAATTCTTTCTGATTCTCAAAGTTCAGCAAGGTGCGATGATTCGTGTAAATCATAAAAGGGATTCCCATCAGGTCAACACGCCATCGCTTCAAGGCTCGAATAATAGCCAGCATCTCTTTCTCATGGACCGGATAATTAAGTTTGGCCCCTTTGAACGTCATCGAGTCAAAGGCCACCGGTCTCGCTGATTCCCATGTCTTTCCAAAACTCAGTACCGCCCCCGATCTTCTGTCACTTGCATCACAGGTCACAAACACCTTGTTTTCCTCCAGACCATCATAGTCGATGACTGTCAAACACTCACGGCCAACTACGATCTTCTTGATCGCATCAAACACCACCTGATGTTTAGAAGTCCACTCTGGGAAAGAAGCCCTAGCTGCCTTCATTATCAGTGGATTTAACACGTCGGTATGCGTCGCCAAGTCCGGTAAGAATGTTGCAATGTACCGCACCAGTCCTAAAAATGCCTTTACATCCGTAGCGCTCTTAGGGACAGGCCAGTCCAAAATCCTCTCCACCTTCTTGTTATCTGCTTCAATCCCCGCTCTTGATATGTGATGTCCCAAGAAGTCGATCTCCTCACAGAAGAGCTTAGTCTTCCTTGGATTGCAATACAACGAGTCTTTCTCCAGAGCTGTAAGCACTAACGCCATGTTCACTTCATGTTCCTCTAGAGTCTGTGACCATATCACAATGTCATCTAGATACACATGGCAAATCTTTCCTATGAAATCTCTCAATGCTGACACCATTCTCCGTTGATGAATCGCCGGTGAGTTTCTCAATCCCATGGGCATAACTACCCACTTGTACAATCCAAAAGGAGTCGTGACTGCCATCAAGGGAATCGACTCCTCTGCCATAACCATTTGAAAGAAGCTGTCTGTCATGTCCATCTTGGTCCAATATTTCCCCTTAGCACAGTCTGTTAAGACATCATCGATCCTGCACAGTGGATGGGAGTCTGGTACCGTATTGGAGTTCAGTTGTCTATAATCATTGACCCATCTAGGTAACGCGGTCGGGTCCGCCTTTGGAATCACAAATGAGGGCGACGCATGTGCTGAGGACGATGGCCGGATCCTTCCCACCTTCAGATGGTTCTGTATCAACATCCCCCAGGCCTCCTTGAACTTCCTTGGGCAACTATACGTCCTCGATGCAATTACCTGCTGAGCGTCTTTCAGCTTTATCGAAGCCTGTACCTGTGTCGGTAGCTGAGCGACATGTGGAATTGCCTCAAATAGCTTTGGGAAATGATCTTTCATCTCCTTCTCCCGTCTCTCGAAATCCTCTGCCTTAGCCAGACTGACCACTCTCTCTCTCAAGGCCCCGACAACATCAAATTCTGCCAGAACTTCCTCTCCCAAGTTAGCTCTCTTTATCACACAAGCCGCATTCAGTTCCTTCAACCAAGGTTTCCTTTTGATGTTTGTTTCATGCCCCAACCTCCGGAAGTCCTTCTTCAATTCAGACTTCTTTTTCCCTAGATAGTTCCGAGTCTTAACCCTCTTAACCTTCTTTAACAGGTCAAATTCACTGTCTTTGGGGATACAAGTACGATTTTCATGGTCTATTACAATGCGATTGCGGGTAAGGAAAGGCAGCCCAAAGATGATCTCGCAACAACATCCAGGTGCTATCAGCGCCTTCACCTTTCTCGAGATCCACCTTCCATCGATGGCCGCAGCTTCTAATTCAACATATTCAGTCAAGCAAGTAACGGATCTAACACCCTCTTTAATAGCAACATCGACGAGTTCAGGTTTCGGGAGTTTCAAGATCGGGAGGCCCAAAGTGGCAACGAGTTCAGGTCGGATTAAAACTAAATGGGCACTGTCATCAATCAGTCCACGAACATGCACAGGAACTTTAGAATTCGGGCCAGCCAACTGGCATTTCCAGAAGAGATGTGGAACACGGATAGGGCCACTCACCGATTCATCCAGTTCATCCTCTTCAGCATTCAATTTTGGAAAGAAGGCAGCAATTGGCGGTCCACCATCGCTTGAATCGTCCTCATCGTCCTCTGAATCACTCAGCCCAGCAGAGCTTACTTCGACCTTGACGACAGAAGCGGTCGCAATGGTTGATCCTCTATGACCACCGCTGTTCCTTCCTCCCTTCAACGCTCTCTCTCTGTCCTTCTTGACGGCCACTGCGCTCGCTTCTGTCCATGGCACGTAAGTCGCGGGGTCAGGAAAACCATTGGTGCACTGAGCTGAGCGATGACCAGCATAAAGACAACGACATTTATAACATCCCTCGTTGACTCAGATAATTTCTCTCTGCTCATCGTCCAAATAACCCACACGTCTAGTGCCTGTGACAGCGGCGACCGAAGTGGAAGTGTTCGAAAAGCTGCCCTGGGCACGGGATGATGAAGACTGGTTCTGATTCGAGGAAAAGGAATCACGACGAGGAGCGGAGCTGAAGTTCCAACGGTGACCCGATTGTTGACTACCAGCGTTGAAACTGGAATTCCCAGTGGCGATGCGTTTAGAAACCGAGGCTTCGAAGAGAAGAAGCTTGCGATGAAGACTGGCATCAGCCTTTCGTACGGCCGCTGTCCACTTGTCGATATCCATCTCGACAATCTTCTTGTCCACGACTTCGTCAAGCAAGGCTGGGTGCATCCCCATCGACATCAATTTGATGAGTCAGTCGTCGTCCATGTGTGCTCCCGTTCCTTCCAAAAGACCATTCAACTCTTCAATCCGCGCCACAAAAGCCTCGAAGGTGTCGTCTCCCTGCCTGAGGTTGTTACGGTCTCGAACTACATCCAGCTCCCAGTTGACGGCCAAGAAACAAGTGCCGAGACGTTCAAAAAATTCTTCCAAGTTCAAGGAGACCAAGACAACACGCTGTTTCTTGATCCATCCTTTCTGATGTTCCCCTTTGAAGCAAGCTAATGCCTGTTTAACAGCATCATCGTCGTCAATGCCTTTCAATTCGCAGAAGGTACGGATGGCTTCGATAGCTGAGGTGAGCACACTGGGAGTAAGGATTCCTTCGGAGATAATAGGCAATTTGTTTGGGGCGGGAATGTCACAGACCGCATAGAGATGATCATGATTCATGGTAGCGATTACTCGGTAATCCGAGTCGGAGTTGGTTTCAGAGTCGGAAGGAATATCGGCGATTGGCGAGGAAGACGGTGGAGGCGTGAATAAACCAGGTACGGAGTCGGTACTGGCGACGGACGAGGGACTGGTATCAGTGTCGGTCAACGTCGGCAATGGGGAAGACAGGGCGACTCCTGGTCCCTGCTGGCGCTGTAGGCGATCCGAAGGGGGACTGTAGGCCTGACAGTTTGCCAGTAAGACCTTCTACAAGAGATTGTATCAGCACAGATTCGGTGACCATAGACGGTAGCATTCTCGAAAATAAATCAAAAGAAATGAACAGTTCGGTTATTCAATAGGACGGTACGGTGCGGTTTTGGTTCTCGGTCAACGGTTCAGACGGTGACGGTACAGTGTAAAAATCTCTCGGAATCTTTCGATATCCTAGACAGCGATGCAGTTCTCCAAACAGTGACGATTCACAAAAGAACCAAGGGATGAAACAAGAAATTGAAGGCTCGGCGTTGTTCTCTGCTGCGACCGCTGAACCGAATAGGCTCTTGACAAGCTCTCTTGAATTCCTTTCGACAATCATTCCTCGCCTTTAGTGGAATGCGATCTCTCTGGTTTAACAAACAGCGAGGAGAAGTATAGGCAGAAAAAGTCTCGTCGTTGACCACAACCACGACAGCGAGCAGCGAATTATTTTGGTGGAATTTCAAAAAAAGTGAAAACCTGCCACTTACCAAGAGGTGGCGGGAAACACTGATTTGAGGGACAAGTACAGAAATGGACCAAAATATGGGATTTGTGCGCAAACGATGATGGTGTACAAGGAAGAAAGACGATGACCTGATCTTTTCCGACGCCCGCTAACTGACTCCGCCTGGCGATCACGGAACCACGTGTCTGCCGACTGCTTCCGCGGACGAGTAAGCGCCATGCTTACACTCCTATACTGCTCACCTTACAATGTAAATTGTGTAGAGTCTGGAGTTGATGACATATTGACTCAGGATTTGAAAAATAAACGGTGTTGATGAGGGGGCTTAGCATGTGCTGCGCCTATTTCAAGTGCTACGGCATCAACCTGTTCCCTCTAGATCTGTGCTAAACAGCAAAAATTCTCTCTCTACACGATTTTCAGCTCAAACTGGCATGTCAAATAGACCAGAAAAAAAATGTCTTCTTGGTTGTTGCCACCACAGGCAGGAAATCTTGCTGCTTTTCTCACCATTGAATGTCATGCAGACATGTCAGGAGACAGGCATTGGGTTCCTATTCGACAGTAAGCCCAATGCTAGTCTGATTATATGCAGACTGATAGGATCTTAGGAAAAGAAATCTGATGTGGATTCCAAGACCGCCTCTGTATCCAACGGCTCATTAACAGTCTCAAGCTCTTTGTCTCCCTCTAATCAATCTGTATCATCACCTGCTGGGTCTACCAGCTCAGCTAGCGCCTTGATCTCGTTGACCCTCGCATCCTCCACCTGCCGCTTCCTCACCACCCTCGGTCATACAATTCTTCTGACACTGTTGGTCGGGGGTGGTTTATCTGGATGACACAGCAAGACAAACATCCAGGGAAGCATTTGCTGTTCGAGGAGGGGAAGAAGATATTGGTGTGCGATTTTCCTTGTTTCATTATTCTCTTCTCTCGTCTTCTTTATTCTTCCTTTGGTCTCTTCTTTAGTCACTGCTCTCTTTGTTCGTTGCTTCTTTGTTTCCTCGAATCGCCTTGTCCCTCATCCCTTGCTCATTCAGTACTAACATACCTCCCTCACACAGGCTCTCCTGAAGACGCTTGACACCAAAGACTACAACATCATCATTATCTCGCCGAAAAATATCTTTTTATTCACACCGCTGCTCCTGAGTGTTACGAGTCCCACAGTCACATGGGCTTGTTTGTTGGAACAGAGCAGTTTTGTGGACAGCCACATTGGAGATCCCAATGGGGTAATACGGCCGGCCACCTGATGTCTAAACAGCATCTGTGATAAATCATATGACAATTATCCCACGTTACTGCCATGTTGCTTCTGTCTCACTGGCAATGGATTACAGTAATTGTGATGTGGTTGATGTAGTGTTGCCACAGCTCAAGCCAACTATTTTCAAAAATTGGCCATCATGCTCTAGATAAATTCCCTCAATTTACTAGAATATTTGAGTAGGTAGTGGCCACTAGAAGCCAAGGGGTCCTCCACCACCGCAAAGTGCTTGGCCTGGTCATTCCACTAGAATTTGATCCACTTCAAAATCAGCTCAAAACCGGCTGAAAACAAAGCTGATCGCATACAGGTCATACCACAGAGAAATGTCGACTTGGTCTATAGAGCAGAGCCGGGTCCCGACGTACCGATGATCACATGTGGGAGATTACATATCTGAGACGTCCCGAGATGCAGGCCTCTTTGTCGTTCACGTCCTTGTGCGCGTCAGAGAGGTCAGTATTTCCCTTAGATTACTTGTCCTCATTGACTTACATCCTTACCTAGACTCATATTGTATTTGTCCAGATTCTGGCTCTACAGGTTATGGGCTTACCCTGAGCCCATTTTCTTTGACAGATAGCAATAGCGTACGAAACAAGAGCAGCTCACGACCACTGCCAATCATAAGGACCCTGGATTGCATCATCTGCCACCACGGCACTTTTTCCTCGATATCCCCTATCAGTAATTCCCCGCAACCGCATTAATATGAACCCTGGAATGTGGTCAGACCCATCCAGGTGCTCAGGACCCACAAATTCATTCCCAATGACACCAGATTCGAATTTTTTTCATTCAACCATGGATCAGACCATGGCTCACGGCGGCATTGTCAACCAATATCAGCCTCATCATTCATTTCCTGCATATCAGAGTCATCCTCAGCAGCAAATTCCGGTTTCACATTCGGCAGACGTGTTTTTTAATCCTGAACCAACCGCATATACGCCAGGCTGGATCCTTCCACCAGCCACCAGCACTCATTCATTGAATCCTCATTCTTACACGACTCCCACTCGTCAAGATGCTCCACCTCATTTTGATCATTCTCAGACCATGAATTTCTCAAATCAGCATGCTCCTGGGCGATTTGTGCCAATTTCTCCATTCCAACAGCCGAGACGTCAACTGGCAAACATGGGTGTCGCTGCAGTCAATAATACAGCAGCTCCAAACCCGAACCATCAGCGAAACCCTGCGGTTCCACCGAATCTGAACCGTCGGCAGAATCCTGCAGCTCCACCAGGAAATGCGGCGAATCCGATTCGAGGAAGAAACAGAGCTAATTTGGCACCAGATGCGGTTCCTCGCTTCATTCCAGGTCCTATCCAGCCGATCCCGCCATTCAACCCACAGAACCAAGCCGCTATTGCCGCTGCTGCCAATAATATGCGACCTTTGCCTCCAGTACCGCCTCAGCAGCAACAGCACTTTGTCGTCCCAACTCCGAATACAAAAGAGATTCCGATTCTCTCTTTATCGATGACGACTTCGTGGGCTTCTTGGGACATGGCAGTGAAAACGGTATTATCTCCATGGGGGCTACTTGGTCATATCCTGGACCCTCAGAATGGATACTCTTTCATAACAGCATCGTATCCACCACCTCCAGGTCATGCATATGGAACTCCTGAACACCAAGCATGGGATGAATGGTGGTGCAGAGATGGAGCTGTACTTGCAGCTTTGGTCACGAAGCTCGCTCCAGAATCAGCAGCTGTTCTTCCTCAGATCGACGACATATTTCAACAATCAATCCCTTCACATCAGATCTACAGCATGCTCAAGAGCGCTCATTTCTCCAGCACCTGGGCTGATGTCATACGTATACGCGACCAGCTCTATAATACAATTTCTGGAAGCAGTCCTGAAGCGATTCTCAGCTTTGTCCGCAAATGGCGCTCAGACGTCGCTGCCATTTGAAATGCCAATAATCCAAATTCGCCGGTCATTTATGCAGATTTTGCGAAGAGGTTCGCTGAGCTCTTACCACCTGGACCACTTTGGCAGGAAACTCGAACCTACATCTATCGAGCAGCCAACGGAAGAATGGTCAACCAGGCTGTCTGGGAAACGATCCTGAAGAGTGTCGAATCAGATTGCACTATGCTCATGAACCAACGATTCACAGCTTCCCTTCACAACCAAACGCGACAGCAGAATACCTTGACTACACGTCGTCCAGCGACTACTGGGTGCCAACAAGGTTGCATCACAGTCGATGGGAAATACACGTGTACCAACTGCTCCAAGCAAGGACACTGTACTCACATTTGTCAGATGGGGAAGCCGAGAATTGCGAAGAATCCAGTTGCGAATGTCACAGCTGTTGGAGTCGGAGATGGCATAGACAAACAAGAGAACCAAGAGAACCACGAAGATTACACCGACGAATCATTGTACCCATTCGAGCAGTCACAATCAACTCAAGTTGAACAGTGCATCGTCGTGAATTCCTCTAAGTGGACCCATCTCGCTTCCTTTCTCTCTTCGAATCCTATCGGTGAACTTGATCCAGTCGCTTTCGCAGCTCTTCGAGGCAGATTCCAAGCCCTACTGGATTCTGGATGCAATATGCATCTTATTCGAGAACGTGAATACTTCATCTCGTATAACCCTGAGCTTGCTCAGGACGTCAAGACAGCCAACTGTGGTGTACTAAAAACCGAGGCTCGTGGAACAGCCCGACTCAGAGTACGTTGCAGAGATGGTCAAGCGATTATACTCGTACTTCACGGCTGTCTTCATGCACCTGCAGCTCCGATCAATCTTCTTTCTGTTGGCACATTCACAGAACAAGGAATGCCCGTCCTCTTCGACATCGATCCCGAACTCATGACCATCTTCATGCCCAAAAGTCATCTGACTCTATCTCAATGCTGCATAGATGCTGAGGTATTGAATCGACTATCTTTCCTGGAATGTTCCTTTGTCCCATTGAGCTTTGAGGAGCTTAGCAGCGATATACCGATTGCCTGCGTCTCCTTCATTCCACCAATCGAAGATTTCGAGCTATGGCATCAACACTTTAATCACCTTGGTCTTGAGGTGACACGACAAATTCTTCGAGGAGAAACAATGACAGGAATCAACTTCAAAGGCGAGATGCCCAACATTCGCTGTATCCCCTGCATCATCAGAAAGAAACCCCGAGCACCATATGACAACAATATGAATCGAGCTAATGAAACATGCGAGCTCATTCACTTCGATACCTGTGGTCCATATCCAGTTCACGGACCTCATGGACATCGATACTTCATAGTTCTTCTCGATGACTTCAGCAGCTACCCGAAAGTCAAAACGATGGCACACAAAAATGATGCTGCCAGGATTTTCAAGTCAACTTCCAGGGAATGGGAAAGGACTATGGGTCATAAAGTCAAAGCTGTACATTGTGATGGTGTGAAGGAGTTCATCAAAGGAGTCCTGGGAAAACACTTTGACAAACAAGGGATTCGACTGCAGGAGACGGTTCCATATGCACATCAGCAGAATGGAAAGAGCGAGAAACATGTCAGAACAATCGAAGATGACGATCGCACTCTCCTCGCAGCTTCTGAGCTTCCTCCTTCATACTGGGAGTATGCTGTGAAAGCCGCAGGCTGGACACAGGCCCGAGTTCCAAACTCGACAATTCCAAAGGATACGACACCTTTCGAGATCCTGAATGGGTACAAACCAGATCTCAGCACTCTCAGGGTATGGGGGTGTCAGTGTTTCATTTTCATTCCTCTGGAAATTTGAGTCAAGGGTGGCCCAACTCATTATGAAGGAATTTTCGTCGGTTACGAGGAAAATCAGATTGGTTGGGGTGTAGTGGATCAATACGGCAAATACGCATTCTCAAACAACGTCATCTTCAACGAGAAACAGCCTGGTCGATTGGCAAACAAACGCAGCAAAAAGGACTCGAAACCTGTGTTGAAAGATCCAACAGCTGTACCGCCACCACCACCGAAAGGTCCTCGACTCCAACCGATGCCTTCAAATTCTTCTCGAATTGATTCTCAGTCGACATCGCCAGCTCATCCTGACTCAGGACCGCGTCGAAACCCTCATAGAGGCAATCATCCAGTACCAGCAGAAAGCCAAATGTCGCTGGACAATCTTCGAGCTTCGCGAGAGGCAATGGTTGATCAGGGCCCACCAAAGTCATACCTGATTGACTATGCTGCTATCGCTGTCGCCGAGACATTTCTCACCGCTTCTCCAGCAGACACCTGGCTTGCCCAGACTGGCCAAAATGGAAGGTTGCTTGCGAAACAGAGCTGGAGAATATGTACGAGAAAGAAGTTTTTCGGAAGGAAGTCCTGCCCAAGGGTCGAAAGCCGCTGTCACTCAAATGGGTTTTTACCCTGAAACTCGACAGCGACAAAAAATTCACTGTTCCGCGAGCTCGATTATGCATTCGAGGATTTAGCGTGCGTCCAGGGATCGACTACGGACTTACCTTTGCTCCAGTCGCGAGAATGACCAGTGTCCGTGCTACCCTGGCATGGACCGCGCATAACCGTTTCCATCTTCGACAGTTCGACATCAAGATGGCCTTCTTGAATGCCAAACTGAAAGAAGAGGTTTATGCAGGTCAAATTCCTGGTTTTCCCGATGCTGACAAGTCAATTGTTAACCGCTTGCTTCGTGCTCTCTACGGAATGCCACAAGCGAGTTATGAATGGTATTGCATGTTCAAGGCAATCCTTCTCAGCATTGGATTCAAGCTCAGTGATGTTGACTTTGGTTACTTCATTGGCGCTTGGGCCAGTCCTCCCGACGAAAGCATACCAATGCCTTCTGATGGCTCTTCCCTAATCATGCTCTTGCCAGTTCATGTAGACGACAGCCTAGGCACAACTAATTCCCTGGAATTGTTTGACTGGGTCATCTCTGAACTGAGGAAACATTTTGAGCTGACTTGGGGACCGGCGACTAGGTATCTTGGAGTGGAAATTGATTACAATCAATCGACTGGCGTCATGCACCTTTCGCAATCAATATTCATTGAAGAGTTATTGGCTGGTTACAACATGAATGGCAGGAATGTCAAGACACTGGATGTTCCTCTTCGTGCTCGTATCTGCGCCACCGACGAAGCTCCCAAGACCGCCTTACCTGGTGTCTCTGATCAAGATCTTACCCTGACTTTCCAATGACTAATTGGCTCGCTAATCTATCTTGCCATTTCTACTCGTCCCGACATCGAGTTCACTGTCAACTATCTTGGGCAGTTCAACTCGAACCCTTCTCGAGCTCATCTACTAGCAGCAAAGGGTGTCTTGCGCTACCTAGCAGGCACTTCTGACATGTATCTCGAGTATGGGGGTGGTGACAAAGTCATGGAAGGCGCTGTCGCATATTCTGATTCAGACTGGGCTTCCGAACCAGAAGATCGCCGCAGTGTGTCGGGAAATGCTATCTTCTTATGGGGGTGCCTGATCTCTTGGTCAAGTCGACGTCAGAAGACAGTAGCCTTGTCTTCCTGTGAAGCCGAGTACATGGCGATTACACATGTCATGAAGGAGGGTCTCTGGCTACGCCTCTTCCTCTCATCAATCGATCTCGAGCTTCGACATCCTATCCTACTGTTATGCAACAATCAAGGAGCTGTCGACATGACTACTGGCGAATCTACAACTCCCCGGTCCAAGCACATCGACATCAGGTACCATTTCAACCGAGAACATGTGAAAGACAGGAAGTTCGAGATGGTATGGACATCGACGCATGACATGGTCGCCGACATTTTGATGAAACCTCTACCTTCCGATGTTCATCAATGCCATTGTGCCTCGCTCGGATTGCGATCCAAATTCAAATCAAGTACCCCAGAGACCTAAAAAGGTCACTTTTCTTACATTTTATCATTCTCTTATCTTCTTTTCCTTTGTTCACTTCTTTTCACAGTTCATCGCAGTCACCTTCGGCTCTGCTGGGGGTGTGTCGACTTGGTCTATAGAGCAGAGCCGGGTCCCGACGTACCGATGATCACGTGTGGGAGATTACATATCCGAGACGTCCCGAGATGCAGGCCTCTTTGTCGTTCACATCCTTGTGCATGTCAGAGAGGTCAGTATTTCCCTTAGATTACTTGTCCTCATTGACTTACATCCTTACCTAGACTCATATTGTATTCGTCCAGATTCTGGCTCTACAAGAAAGGCACATAACTCTGGCTGAGGACCCCCCTTGCTTATAGTTACATCTAGCTCCTCAAATGCACAGCAATCTAGTACAGTCGCTTATATCATAACGCATACAGTCAGGACCCCCCAAACCCATATGCATTATGACAGATATGCATGAGTAAATAAGATGAATATATTTGCATTTTTTCAACTGTAAACGCCTAAACTACTTGTTTCGTACAAAAAAACTGTCTATTGAGGTCTGTTCTGGTGAGAGACTTCTGTGTTTGAAGGGCAGCAGTATGATTTTTATTTGGTCCATGAGGCTTGTGTTGAGTTGGTGGCCTTTGATTTGGCCAGATAGTACATTTTTTCTGGGCTGGCATAGTATCAAGGCTGAGGTTCAGATGCAAATAAAGCCAAATGATCATAAATAGATTGAAATAGTACTCAAAAAGATCATTTGGACACAGTCTGCTCCCAGCCCGCTGCCATTTCCACCAAAATGGCTCCCATGTTAATGCATATGATGCTGAAAAATTGTATGCTATATTCCATATGCGTTTGAGTACAAATTTCCCTGCCTCCCGTTGCTGGACCTATGAAATCCTTATGCATTAATGCGGTTATGCATTAGTAGCTTATGCATTATGATATAAGCAACTGTAAATTGATTGTGCAGTCGATTCCAAGTCCTTTCCAGCATCCAGCGTGTTGCTTTAGATGCTCTCTTGCAGTTCCCAAAAAGTAGCTGAGTCTGTTCAAAACACTGGGGACTTGTATCTGCCGCTTGACAGCCTCTATCCCACTGGTCGCCGTTGGGACGTTGAGTCCGAGGTTTGTGCTTTTCCTCAAGCTTTAGGTTATTCCTGTTCCATCTGAGCTCCTTGGATGCTCACTTTGTTGCCTCTTTGATGCTCACTCTGTTCCCAGATTGGTCCTCCAACCAATACGATATCTCACATGACACCAGTGGTAGAGGCCATCCTCCGGCGGTATTCACGAGTCCCCAATCCCTTCTTTTCAACTTTGATCTCTGAACTCTCCGAAGGAGAAGAGAGGGTATCTGTAGGTAAGGGAGCAACCTCGGATGCACCACTGTTGCTATCAGCGATCAAATAATGCCCTTTTTGTACGTGTGAAAATTAATAACTGACTGATGAGTAAGGTTTTGACCTTGAAGTTGAGAAGCTGAGCCGGGGGTCGTGCAAGAGGAGACAGGTGCGATGCACCGCTATGGCATGAGATTACCCAGATACAACCCCCAGAAATGGCTCACCAATATGACTTATATGGCGAAATCTGCACCTGTGTGAAACAGGTCATGTGAATATCCGCATTGGGCTCTTTGATGGGCGTACCCACAAAATAGCTCACTCCCAACAAACAAGCCCACAAGTGGGACTCGTAACAAGAAGCGCGGTGTCGCCATCATCGAAGCAGAGGCGACCAAAGTAGATGTTGAGAACAGGTCAGTGACATTTGCAGATAAGAGTGAGATTCAGGTGAGCGCAAGCTTCTTTATTGTTTTATCTGTCTTGTTCTGTTTCCTCTCCTCTTTGTTGCTCTTTTTCTCGTCTCCTTGGTCTCATCTTCCTCTCTTCTTGTTGCTCATCAGACTGACATCCTCCTTCTAGGGCTCTACATCCACCACCACGATTCCATACGACTACCTTGTAAGTATACGCCATTGGCGCTGAAGTACAGACGTTTGGAAAAGGGAGTATGGGAGAATGCGTGTTTTATGAAGGAGATTGCTGATGCAGAGAAGGTGAGGCGAGTTTCTCTATTATTGTTTCCTCTTCTCGCTGTCCATCTCTCATGTTCCCTCTCTCGCTCGGTCGTCACTCCCTCTTTTGCCCCCTCGTCACTAACGCTCCTCCCAGATGCAATGCCGCTTCATGGACTGTCTCGAGTTGGCTGGGTTCATGGGACAGTTGGAGGACAAGATTGATAGGTGGGTTTGACTTTCCTTTTCTTCTTCTTGTTGTGTTGCTTTGTTCATTGGGTCTTTGTTGGGTGTTGGGATGGTTGCTTTCTTTCCCTCTTGGTTCTATCATCTATGATACTTTGTCTTCCTTCCTTTCTTGGTTCCATGACCTTGTCGTGATCATTGTAAACTCGTTGTGTCCTACTAGCTGATGCTTCCTTCTATCTACTAACCTATCCCTTCTATTCTAACCCATGCCTTTACTAATGACCCTCCCCACAGACTACTCCACATGGTCGTTGTAGGCGGTGGGCCGACGGACGTTGAGCTGAGGAATGTCCCAGTTATTGGGGTTGGGATTTTGGCTCATTGGATGTCTTCTATTTTTCTGGTCTCCTTTTTGCATCTTTTTTTCCCTATTTCGACTTTGCTAATTGGTTGGTGTTTTTGTGATGTTGGTGGGTTTGTTGGCTTGGTACCTGTATCGCGTTTGCTATGGCTCGCATTTGGTCTCTCTGTTCTTACTTTATCTATTCGCCTTGCACTATCTCATTTCACTCCTTCTTGCTCCATCTCCATTCTTTGTGCTGTCACATCTCTTTTCACTCTCTCTTTTATGCTTGTATCATTCTCTTTTCATGCTCGTTTGACCTTGTTTTTGCTCTCCCTCCCCCTCCCTTTCCTCAGTCCCCTTTCACTTCGATACCCACGCCTTCACCTTTGATGTTTGTTTCCTTTCACCTTGGGTCTGCTCACCTCATTGTACTATCCCTCTTTGATGTTTGTCTCGTTCCACATCAGTCAGCTGATTCTGTTCACCTCACAGCGGTGAGACCCACAACTTTCTCAAAACGACCTCAAGTCATGGTACCCGGAGCTTGCATCAAGGATAAAGATTACTTTGGTGGGCATAGGAAACCGAAGCATGAAGGTTTCCGCCGTTTCGGGAGTCGGGTCACAAAGGCGTCACGGAGGTCAGATGACCTTGGTTGATCTTTCCTCCAGTCGCCACATAGCTTCGTTGCAGAGCCTCTCCAGCCTGCAATTATTTAGCTACTCTCTTCATTTTTCATATCATTTTTCCCACCATTTTTCCTCCGATTTTTTTTGTTCATGATGCAGTGACAGGTCTCACATTTCACCAACTGACTTGAATTTGGTCTACCCGAAGCTTGCAGGAATTGCTAGCCATTGGATCAGTTTTAATCATTAAACCAGAACAGATATAATCTTGAACTTCACAACTTTACAACAAGATTCCATAGGCCTGAGTTGCATAGTTTTCTTGTCAATCAACCCACAAGCAATACTTAGTCTCCCATGCACATTGCATGACATGGGTATCTGCTACTAGCTTTCTGACTGGCTACAAGAGACTGACTCGATGCTTGCGGAGACTTCAACATTACAAGTTCATCACCAAGTTCCACATGTCTTGCTCTGAGTTTGCTCTTCACCAGTCCATGGGTCATAGCTCTATTCAAACTGAGGCAATTGCTTCCTGGATCTTGCTCAACACTTGAGGCCACAATTTGTCTGGCCATAATTTGTCTCCCATATGAATCGGGATGCAGCGCTATCTTGAGATCTTCCAAAGTAGTAGTACAGGCCACCTGACAGAGTTTGTTGACTGAAATTGAATCTCAGGATTGCATAGTCAATACTTAGTTACTAATTTGACAAGTGATGAGGTTGGAACTAAGCCCATGACAGACAGTATGTCTTGTAGTGAAGTTCAAGCTTCACCGCAGGTCTCCACTGGACTGCAGGAAGGGGCATGACAGCTTTCTCACAAATCAAACCACAAGCAATAGTCTCCCATGCAGGACACGGGTAGCTGCTAGTTATAGTATAGATTTGTCTGTCAATCCAAATTGCGGAACAGAACAATCTGCCGCAAGGGTTCAATCCTCAAACCGGCAACCAAATCTTCAATGCATCCTGATGTCCGCTCGCATGCCCATACACAGCGGAAACAACCACCCTCACTCCCCTAAGTGTCGTGAACGCCTTTAAAGCAATCGCACTCAACAGCGCTCCAGAAAGAATCAAAATAAATATCGAGCCCGTGATGCTGAAGGCTATGATTCCCGGTATCGCCGTAGAGGGCGGACTGGTGATGGGGTCGTCCTGGTTGGGTTTGAGGAAGAAGACTGTAAGGTTGAGGATCGTTAGGGAGGCCATTACGGCTAGGGAGGATATGGACAAGAAGATTCTGCGTCAAGCCAAGGTCAGTATGAGGTTAAAGAATGATGGAGTTGAGAGCGTACCCAATTACGATCGTCCAGAATTGCTGACTTGCAAATTTGACTTCTTTTTGTAAGCTGGCGCCCATTTGAAGAAGGACTTGTATGATGACGGGGAGGAGGAAGCCACAGGTGAAGAATGGGAAGCAGTAGCACATGAGACCAAGGTTGCCTCTCGTGGCACTATTTACGGCATGGGTTGGTAACAGGTACATAAAGGATGATAGCGCTTACCCAAAGACAGTCGAATACACCAGGCCTGCGCCAAGGGTTGATATGGCAATGAGGGAATTTGAGAGATTGCCCGTCACCTGGGCCATGACCTGCACAAGAATGAGCATGCCAAAACAAAAATATATAAAGAAAAGAAAAGAAAGGCTGACCTGGCACCAGTCGCGAATTCCTCTGAAAGAAGTAAGCTCAGCCGTAGCTTGCGTATTGACTCTATGAGCATAATTTGCCAGATCCTCTTCAACGTCTTGCAGCTACAGAAATGAACACGGTCCAATCAGTCAGCATTGCTCCATGGATAAAAGCAAAAGGCACCTACATGTGATCTGAGAGTGCGCGTCCTCTCAATGCTGGCGCAATATTTATCCAAGAGCTCGATATCCTTTTCCGACAGTTTGCTTTCAGCTTCAGCTAGATGGTCATGGGCTGGAACTGCGTCCATAACCTGGTAGGCTCTGGTATTGTTCATCAATGAGGAAGAGACACCTAAATTGTGTGGAATAGTTTTCCCTGCCTAGTAGGACACAAAAGAAGCAAGCATCAGGGCAGGCCGAAGTGTCACGGAGGAGTACATGCTCACCATTTGAAGAATGCTCGGTACGTGGTCGACTTCATCATCCCATTGGGCGGGAGGTTCAGCTAAGTCAAGTCTGGCGAGGATCTCCTTGAGCTGAGAGAGACGGTGAGATCTGTACACCAGGAACTGCAGAGACAGTGATGCTTCAAGACCTGAGCGCAGACAGAACCGGTGGATTGGACTCACGAGCTGCTTGATTTGCTTCCTGGCTTGACTATAGTCCCGAACCTGGTCAACGAATTGGTTTCTGAAGTATGTCTATGAAACCGATGGTCTACTATGAGACATCTTCCCATAATATAAATCAAGGCACGCACGTCCTTCTCAGTGAAAGCCCGAGAAGTAGTCGGAGCCAGGAAACCTTTCAATCTTTGCATGACTAGGACTGCTATCAAAAAAAATCACTCAAGTTTTCAGAACGAGACACGTACTTGTATCTTTCCAGCTCAGTTTATGATAGTCTACTTGCGGCACTTGCACATCCTTGAGCTGGATATACCAGTGATCTTGGTGCTTGTCGTACATTGCAATTGTGACGGTCGAGGTCAACTAGCAACTGGGTCAAAGAATCGAGGCTGGAATACATATATCCATCCAGCAGGCAAGAATGAAAACACCACCGGGCTTTTGTTGGCTCCGCGAGCGAGCTGTCAAGCAATGTCACCTTGAAGCAATGAAGGATGACAGCTGATAGCCGCTATTTTTAGTCGTAGGCTCCTTCAAATATCGGCAGGTCCGAACGGTTGCCGTTTAACCAAGTCACGCTTTGTGACCTAGAACTTAGCGAACCGGGAACCCCTAGTCACACTTAAGCACACTTAGTCAGACCCAATCAAACCCGGTCAGGGTTGGAACAGGTGGCCGTGAAACGCGTCGCACGCATTGCGAGAATCTCTAGATCTGAACAATAGCTTTGATGCAGCGGTCTGGGCCAAGTCTGGGCAGCAGATTGCTGCGCATTCTGCCAGGGTCTCATGCGATATGGGACGTTATGGTAGCGAGTCGAGCAAAGTATTCTCCGATGAAACATCGTTCATGGGAATGCCAATGCATTATCGGATCTGGATGGTACAGTATGTAAGCCATATATCAGGCTGGATTTACCCGAGGCAAAGACAGCCGAACCAAGTTGGAACAAGGTGAAATCCAGTCTATTTACATGATGGTCGGTGGAGATCTTTGTCCGGGTGCAGCCTTGGATGATTTGAAACGAGTCACCGCACCTTCACCGAAAGATCATCTGTTCTCTTGGAGACACTCGAATGGTGAAATTTGATTATTGGTTCGGAAAGCAGCATTGGAACGAACCAATATCCGATGACACCATTAGCCGACGACAGCGTGGCAGGGCAATGACAGCTTGGGTTGAGATTCCGCTCATGTTTAGAATCGAGGACCACTAATTAGTAGTGATGTCTGTCACTAGGGTACATTCCTCCTGTCTTATGCAATTCAGTAGTGGGACATGTGTGGTGACCGCGCAGATAATTACTTGCTTCCTATAGCTATAAGAACTCTGCTATCAATGAGGATCCCTCAAGCTAGGATTGCTCTCCCCTGTCTGGTACTCTGACGATGTCATTTCCGAAATTCAAGGCTCCTTCCCTACCCAGTGCGCCGAAGATTCCAAAACTTGCATCTCTCCCTCTTGCCGTTCCATCTCCAAGTCTTCCCAGTCTTCCCTCGTCTGAATCGATCACTGGCGCTGTTAAAGATACCCGCGCCAAGTTTATACGCAGCATGTCAATGTTACGAGTCCCATTTATGGGCTCGTTCATTGGGTATCAGCGAGATTCAGGAAGCTGGCATCACAGCGCCCAAAGGGGATAGTCACGTGCGTTCTTACGCTTCGCAGAGCCGCAGTCCAGGCAAGCTTTTCTGTCAATTAGGCAGCATGTAATATGTCAGGAGGATGAAATAGACAATATTTCTGGTCAGTGGGGACATTGCACCACAAAACCAAAATTTGAACATGCAGGAAAAACGACCACGTCATTTAGTGGCTGTGCACATCGTGACAATGTCGCCTGTTATGTATGATATCGACCTTGAAAACGATGACCACAACCTCCAGTGGACGTTTTCTACGAGTCCCAGAGGGAGCAATTTTGTGGGTGGCCATCAAAGAGCCCAACGGGGATATACCACGTGGGCACAGCCACTGCTTTGCTGGCAGTTTCCCATATCTATTGTCACCATCGACGATCGTTCGCGCCCACAGTGCTCGTCTCTTTGGCCCTCGTTGGAGGCTTTATTATGAGTCCCACTGACGCTTGACACCGTCTCACAGCTCCTGTCTTGAGGTCAAGCCTCCAAATTCTCTAATGAATCATCATGGTTTGTCCACCCGTCCCAGCATTGCCTTTTGCTAATGCCTTTGTCTAGGGAAACCGGTTGGTCCAGGGTTTCTTTTCATCGCATTATGGCTTGAATGCGCTTATTATCATCTCTAATTCGGTCAGCATATCTCTTTGCATTCCTTGTTGCGCCTCTGATCACATTCTGCAAGCCAAGATTTCTTGATCAACAAGGCTCTTTCTTGATAGACAGGGAAATCGGGCCACTAGGGAGCGTTAAGGTGAGCAATATCTCTGTGAAGTTCGAGTTTTCGCTGAGCTTCCATTGTAGCATCCGTGCTCCTTGGTCTCCCTGTTATCCCTCCACCGACGGAGCATCTCATCCCTTGACGACCGATACCATGAACCTGTAGGAAATGATTGGGCCTTGAGATTGGGGAAAGGTGGCGTCTAGAGAGTTGGATTCTCATATAACTGGTGCGTCAATTCTGCTCCTTGCGCGATTGGGTCTGGTTGACTGGTTTCACAGGAACGTTGTCATTTGGCCGAGCATCATCGTTCTTTTGCGACTAACTCGATCCAAGGATATACCTCGTCGCCAAGGTCTATTCGTCTTTGTGCCTTCCCTGACATTTCTCATGGAGATCCAGGTTCTCATTCGCCAGAGACCGCTTCTTCATGATCAGCGCCGTCGTTTTTCGCTCGTTTATTCAAGGCTATGACCAGCATCTGTCGTTTCTTTGCCGTTAGCGTCAGCGCTGTCGTCATATCCACCGCTACCTCCACCATGATTGGAAGGAGGCTGGATTCTGTTCAATTGATTGGGTTGACAGACTTATTGAGCTGGATTTACTTGGAGTGAAGAAAGCTGTCGCTGCCAGATATTGTCAGCGCTGATTAGATTGGGCTTAGAGCGTCACGTACGTCCATTTTTTTCCTCTTTGGATGTCGTTGATTCTGTTCTTCATAGGATAAATCCTTGGCTGAGCTCTGGATTCAGTTGTGCTGTTGTTCATCTGCTCTTTCGCAAAGGTATCTCCCTCTTCTCCGCTGACCGACCTTGTACTAATGATCCTAGATTCTTTAGACGGTCTGTTCATTGGGGAAAGCTTCAGTGACGACCATAGTCCTAGATTATGACTCTTGGTAGAAACAGAAGGGCGATGCACCATTTTGGAAAGCAAATCTCGATTGCTTCGTCTGCGATGTCAGCATTGTATGCCAAGCTCTCTTCTTTTGCTCTGACCTCTGCTAAATTCTCTCCAGTCAACTCAGGCCCTTCATTGGTGGCAACCTACGATATCATCATCATATGTGAAACTCCGCTTTCTCCATTGCTTATGGCTCTCCACAGGTGAGTCGCGAATGGCCTCATCATGAATTTCCGGTGAGCCTCTTCCCTGTCACCGTGGCTCTTATTAACATAACAGTTAGCTCTTTTTCTATACAACATGGTTTTCATAGAGGGATCCTTCTTGCAGGAAGCACTGGGTCCCTCGTAGACAATATTCCGGTATGTTTTATCTGTCTATCGTCATCACCACATTATTGATCATCATGCAGTTTCTTTGTTGTGCAGATGAAAATATATCTGTTGTATGATGAATATATATTTATCTTTATGCTTCAATTCCGATCCCGTATTTCCCGTAAGCCTGAAGCCCGGACGTTGCATTCAAGTTAGACAGTGTGTCGGAGCGATGATGTCTCGGGGTACACAAGGAGTACTGGTGACCGCCAATAAATGCCTTTCTCTTGATATATATACAAGGTATTCTTTATGTCTCCTGTTGCACACTAATGCACAA
The DNA here is from genome assembly GCA_029320655.1 of Mycena floridula. Taxonomy (NCBI): domain Eukaryota; kingdom Fungi; phylum Basidiomycota; class Agaricomycetes; order Agaricales; family Mycenaceae; genus Mycena; species Mycena floridula. Next base: position 537,479 of record JARIHS010000048.1, read on the forward strand.
CGCCATCCAATCTACATGTATTCCGTTTGACAGGTTAATCTATTTTGCAGCCCATCTTCCTTTACAAGCATCTTTTCGTCTCAATCATTGATACAAACATCCAATGAAGAGGATCTTGCAAGCATGTACATTGTTTATTCTATGTTCATGGGTATGGTTGATCCTTTTCTCTCGATGACCATCCAATTCATCGTACATTGTAGCTTTCCTCTTGTACGCTTATCAGCGAATACCTCAGTCATTTCTCACAGCAAGCTGCTCCTTGACCAGACCCCTCTCGTGACTCCCAACCCCATCCATGACTCCCTGTTTCATGTCACGAGGCGACCTGCAGTAGTCAAATAGGGAGATGGAGAGGGATAGAGGGATGTGGGCGCAGATATCACGACGATGTAGAGGGAGCGAGACACAGATTGTCGCCATTAACCATTTATGTCCTGGAAAATTGAACTGATGAACTTACTGCCAGGATTTGAGGACTCGTATCTGCCGCCGCAGGATGGCCTCTATCCCACTGGTTCACTGATGATGACGAGGACGAGGAAGAGTGAGCGTCCCTTTCTCCGATACCCATCTCTTATTCACATACTTCTTCACATAGAGAAGAAGCGAAACCTCCCGTCCTGGAGCCCGTCTACATCGTCCTTCGACCTCTCAATCTCACGGAAGCACCCCAAGCATTACTCAAAGGCCTCGGTCACATCGTCAAAGACTTTGAATTCGAGAACTACCTCGTGCTCCAGCATTGGGGTGTCCTCATCGGGGAGCGATACTACCACTTGCATATTGACGATGAGACGCACAAGATTTCCGTTTCGATGGTGCCGTTCATCCACGAACATGAAAAACATACGATCAAGTTTCCGATTTGGAGAACGCGTTTGCCGCATGATAAGAGGGTTGGCATTGGCATGATGCTTTTTCTTCTGTGCCTGTCCCACATCGCTGATAATGTATTTTCGCGTGTTCATAGCTGTCGGCATCATCAAAGAAATGGGCAGCTACGACTCAGAAACCGAGGTCGAGATCACAGACGAACAGGGCAAACTCGTCACCTCGCCAGAGGATCGCGAGCGCTACAGAATGGATGGAAGTTACCGCAGACCACCTCTCGCCGCATTGAGCATCTTCAAAGGCGAATACAACGCTGTGACGAACAATTGTATTCACTTCACAAGGCACTACATCTTTGATCAGATCTTGACAAGGAAGAAGGAGCTGAAGAATTTCAGTACGAATATTCAGTGGGTCGCGGCAAAGTGGCAGGAGATGGGGTGTAGGAGAGGCCCGATCGAGCTGACAAAGTTCTTGGCCCAACTGTTGTGTATTAATCCGTTCTCTCTGACCCCAGAGAAGGGAGCGAGGGTGGTAAGTGTCCCTGTTTCTACGACTGATCATGTAGACTCACAAGCTCTTTGGTATTTCCAGCTCATTAAATTGCTCAGTCTCTTCCTCAACATTGAGTATAACCCTACCCTCGACAAGAAGCTTCTTGACGATTCCGCGACTAAGGATGAAGCTCTCGAACAAGTTTCGGATGCTTCTATAGGCGACGATGTCGAATCAGTGAAGGCTGCTGAGGAGCTTCTGAATCCTGAAGTTGCTCCAGGAAAAGGAGAGGATGGGAGATCTACGGAAGCTTAGTCCGAGGCAGCACATCGAGTGATTTAGTCCACTTTACACATACCTAGTTGCCGAACCTTTAGGTTTAGCCCTTACATTACAATCAAGCAAGTCTCTGCTTGTGTTTGTGTTTGATCCAATGGTAAGGTTGTCAGTAGATTTGGCAAAGCAGCCACCACATGTCATTGCAAATCCAAAAGTGACTTGGCTCCTGAGAAGGGCAAGTATCATCAAGTACAGTAATTTGTTGACTTGTCCATTCTTAGTTCCTGGCAACCAACCAATTATTCATCTCTCTGAAGGATATATAATCATCGCTAGTCTCTCCATTATGATCAAGCAAGTTTCTCTGCTTGGGTTTCATGTTTGATCCTTCCTAACGGTGAACTCATACCATGCACTCATCCCTGATTATTCATAAATATCTACTTCTGAGAAACTCACTCAAACCAAATCTTTCATCTCTTGAGCTTCAGAGATCTTCTCTGTATCATGGTGTTTCTTGATCATTGATTGGACTGCAGCCTCTGGTTGAGCCTCTGTAAAGTCTGTTGTTCCTTCTGAAGCTGAATGTGCAAAGGCGATATGTGTTCCTGGATTTTTATCCCCACCAGCCACAGACCCATCTGTGGTATGAGAAATAGAGTGTCGATTGGTCACAATCAAGATAACTAGACTTGGGTAAATGGCCTACAAATTACTAAGTAAGTTTGTTTACGAGTGTCGAGAGTGACCAATGACAATATAAAAGAAACACACACGCAAACTCACCGTAACAATATGTTTCATACTACCCCATATCTGTGTTGCGTCATCTAGTGCACTGCCCTGTGTAGTGTCTAGAGCGGCCAGGAAGACATCAATGATCTAAAATTGTGAGTATAGAATCTTGAAATAGACAGAGAACCCACCTGCAATCCAATATAAACTATGCCAGACTCTGTCAAGAACATCAAGACCTTTCCGGCTGCTGAACGTCCAGATCCAATTGTATTTTTCATAAATTTCCGATGCTGACTAAATTTGGATTAGGATACATATCACAAAGAAAGTAGGAAAAACATACTATGCCTTGAGACCAATAAGAATTATAGCCATAAGATTTGTCACAATGCTCATGATAGCACCCGCAATGAACAGACTTGCAACTTGTCCAGAGTAGAGATCAGGACTACTGTAGTTTTCAGACCGGAAGTTCATTCCCACGCCCGTCATGTGACATGTCACGCTATTTTTTCAGTTCAGAGGCCAGGATTGAGCGTGACATCCCAGTTCAAAGTTTCTGGAAGCCAAGAATGGCCAGAGAAAAAATTCAAGTGTAAATCAGCTAACAGAGCATGTATATTAGCTCTAAAAATAAGTCCTTGCGTCAGCGAAAAGTTACCCAAATGGGTAGTGAGTCATGCCAATTTCGTAATCAGGCGCTCAAATTTTCGTTGTCCTCTTTCCCATCACCGCCATGGCGCCAGCCTTCAGCAAGCTTGCCTGGACTGGCTGCTCCCAAATCTTCGACGAATTATCCATTTTAGAAAACATCATCACGGCATTTGATGCCATGATGCAAATCCCTTCTAATGAGCACAGTGACGTGTTAGAATTTTTCGTTGACATTCGTACCCTATTGGATTGGCCGTCTCTACCCCAAACTGGCAAAATCTCTCCGAGGTCCCAGCGCCTCTCCGAGCCTTTCTTCTCCTGTGGAACCCCGCAGTTACCTCGAAATATTATGGTTGTGCCTAGATACCTTAGTCGTAGGTTCCGGAAATACTTAGACAATGTAGATGCACCAGATTCCAATTCTCTGCATTTCTCTCCACATTGAGCTCCTACCAAGCGCGAACAGTGAATAATTATCGTCGGCCGGGTCGTTCAACGAAGGATGGAACAATCACTACGTCACAGGCAGCACGTGCGTGCACATCTGTCCCGATTGGGAAAGCCGTCAAAATGCCTTGATCCTCGGCTTTGGAGACCCCGAAACAGCCCAGGAGGCGAGAAATGGGTTTTAACACTAATTTAGAGCTGATTTGAGCTCTCTAGGGACATGTCACGCTCCCCAGTTCAGAGCTCGAATCTCAGCGTGACGTCACGCTATTTTCAGTTCAGTTCAGAGTTCGGTGTGACGCGTGACGAACTTCCGGTCTGAAAACTACAGTAATCAATGTCATAGTTGTCAGTATATTGTGTGCCAAGAAAAGGGCTTGATAAATCAAGTGAGTGAACAGAGTGTTGATACAAAAAACATACCAAAGGTTCCCAGTAAGGTCAATGCTGGTAGAATTATAACACTGTGTCGGCCATCCCAGATAGCCCAAGCCCGCCAAACAACAATACCATCTCCAAAAATCAGCTGCCAGGTTTGACATGCCATTGGTCAGCATAGATCGAAGAAAATCATATACATGACTAACCGACAATGAATTAGAATCACCATTCAACCATCCATAAGCCAGGACAATCTGTTTAGTACTGGTATTGGCAATGTCTAGCCTTTCTAACAGCTCCAATTCTGTGTTTTCAATAAGAGCCCCAATGATGAGTTTGAAGCAAATTGCAACAAATAGGGAAAATGATGCTGTAGTGATGAGGAAGATCAGGGTCAACAGTGCACAGAGAGCCCAAGTGGCAGTTGTTTTGTTGTGTTTTCTGTAAAAAAAAGTCAGTAGAAGATACCGAGGTTCAATGTGGACTAACAAGAGTAGATGGTACATTGCCAAAGATGCTAGCAACACATAGACACCTGGTATATCCAGGTCAGCAACAAAGATGAAACATTCCACTGAAAGATGTTCAGTACCATAGCAGAATGCCATGATAATCTAGCCAGATATCAGGATTTATCAGACTTGGAGATATTTACTAACAGCAGGGACTAACCGCTGAGAAAAAATCCTGAACCAAGATCTGTCCAGCATTCTTGAGCAACAGGGTTTCATCTGGGGTCATTGTGATGGCTGGTAGAGAGGTGAGGGCTAGAAGATGCTATGAGCCCTTCTTATATTCTTGTCGTTTGACATATCTGATCCTCGGAAATTGAGCAGTGCTATCTATATCTGATCTTCGTATGATCTACGATACCAGGTGATCTGTCAAGATTCCCGCTGTCCATTTTGTGCTACAATCGACAGCGAGGCTAATATTAGGATACCCAACATTTCTTTTCCTTTGAAAAGGATTATTAGCTATCCTAAAGGCTCGACTGAGTAACAACCTGCTATTTCGTTCATCAGATGCACCGCAATCCAAGTGTGGGATTGACAGGAAGCGGGCACCAATGGTGGTCATGTGCCTAGCCATGGATGGCTGTGCACATTACGCTGAGCAAAATGCCTCGTAACCATTGGGGATAACCACAGTAGTCTTACTCCTTGAGAAGATTCAAGCTGAAAGGCTGACAGCTCAGTTTTTGATCATCATTATGAGATACATTCATTGTGAAGGGAATCTGAAGCTGAAGCTGAATGGCAACAAGAACCAACACTCAAAGGTTGCATCCATTTGTCTGCCACATATTTATCAACTTCAAGGGCTTATGTCTATTAGTAAGTACTTGCACAAAGAATTATAGGGCATCAGGCACTCGTAGTGCTTGATCTAGCTATCATTTGTTCGTCGGGATCCAAGATACAAGGACTTCAACAACTTTACAACTAAATCATGACTCCTAAGTTGACAATCCCTCAGAAAGGGTCCGGAGCCTTGGATTTGTACTATGTATTGGTAGGGAAACAATATCATTATCAATATCTATCATATCATTGAACTGGGGTTGCGACTCGGACAACATGTTTACGTTCACTGCCCATAGCAATGTCTGATGACAGATCACAGAACACAATGGGGTTCTTTTAATCTGACTGAACCTGGTCAAGGAGATGGACTTGACAGCTCGGCAGAGTTTCCATATTTCAATGCAGGTCAATAGATTCGACTCACGTCATTCTCGATGACATGGGAGACACATCCACGTCATTGTGATTGCGAGATGCTGTATCAAGCACGTGCCGAAAAAGGCCTACGACGATGATGATTCTGAGAATCTCTTCAATGCTCTCGTCTCTATTCCTCTCGCTCGCCCCTTTTATATCTCTACTAGTCGCCCCAGCTCTATTTCTCTCGCTGGCCCCGACGCCGGTATCAGGCTCCGCCCTCACGACAGCGATAGCCGCGAACGAGCGGTTGTGCTTTTATGCGGATGTGGACAAGGCCGAGGAGAAGATTGGGGTATGTCGTTCGTTGGCTTTTAGGCTTTGTGCTTTCCTGCTCCTCATTCTTAATTCCATCATCTTCGTTCTATTCTGTCGTCCTGCGGGCTTTCCCTCGCTGGTCCTTCGTTTTCCTATCTAACGTTGACGTTGCTGCTTCACGCCCCTTCCGAGGCTTTGCATTGCCTCCTGTTCTTTCCTCTTGAGTTCCGCCTCCCCGTTTTATTCTCCTCCTTCGTTTTACTCTTGCTCTCCTCCGTTTTCCTCCTGCTCACTCGCTTGTCTTTTTGTCTTCTTTCTCCATATCTTTGGCTCTCTATCTGCCTCACCGTTGTTCATTCCGGACTGTCCTTGCTCCATTCCGGCCGATGTTTTCGACTCAAGGATTCCATTTCAATTCGAGGGGTTTCCATGTCGACTTTTTCCGTCTTTCTTTGTCTTAGACTTCGACTTTTGGATGGGATTGGTTTTCGACTTGGATTTGGGACTCGGTAGTGCACAGGGTGAAGTTGGTCACGATCCTACTTGCGCTTTTGGTTTCTTGATGCTCCTTGGGCTTCGCTCCAATACTAATTCACCCTCTTTAGTTTCCAAGTCTATGTTCTACAGACATTCTTCACGAAGACGGGGAGGAGATATAAGGTGTAGAGCGAGACGCCGGCGAGACCGCCTCGACTCCTTCCCGTCCGGCACCATCTTTGCCATCGGAGACCGCACCGACGCGCCGACCGCGCAGGTTGCGCCGCAGAGGGGGCATATCTGGGGAGGCTGCTTGAGGGGATGTCATAGGGATTCATAGGGCTCTGCTAGGGATCCTTCTTCATGATCATTTCATTCTCATATTGATATTTATTTTCCATTCCTGCTATCTATGGCTCACTCGTGAAACAACCAACTTACTCAGCAACTGTAGCTCATGGATGGGGACTATACTTGTCTATTTCATTTCACTTCATACTCTACTTTCTTTGATTCTTTCTTGATCTTTTGCTGATACTCTCATATACTCTCACATTCCATTCTGTAGATCCGAGACAATGAGGTGACTAGATTGATTGGTATGCACTGTTGGACTACACCCAGAGGATCAACGTGCCTTGGCAGCGGTCTGGGGGAGCCGTCTTGCTATTGAACGGCATCCTTTCGGTTTACTTGTCTTGTGTTGCTCCCGCATTGCCTCTATCATCATTCTCGCTCATTTCTTTGTTGAAGGTTTCTTCTTTCTACCACGGTCACTTTATATCAAGTTGTCGATCGTAGTTTTATATTGACTTACTTAGGCTCAGGTGACACAAGAGCACGTGAGTTAGCCGTCCTTTATATTGCGCGATTTGTACTCGATCATGATCATGTTTCTTTCCCCTTACTATCATTGAGCCTGAGCCGAGCCCCGAGCCTTTCAAAGAGCTGAGCCTTTCTTTATTTCATTGAGCTGATTATTCTGTTTGCAGTCACGCATCCTCCGCTACGGATATTGGGGTTTCTGTCGACCTCATTCCGTTCATCATTCCAGCGTTGCCCTGCCCTATTCCTCATCCGACTCGATTCCTTGCTTCTCATAGGGAAGTAGAACTCTTCGACAAGGGGATTGCGAGGGCGAGTGAAACGGGCCTGAGCCATGGAAGTGGGAGCGAATCTTCGCCAGCTAGCGAGGCGACGACGAGCCCTAGCTAGGTAACTAAGGAGGCGAACGAGCAGTTGGCCAAGGTGGATTTTGCTTTTTCTTTTCTTTTCTTTTCTTTTCTTTCTCTTTTTCCTTCATTTTTGAGGCTCTCGTCTTTGCTCTTTCACTCCTCCTTCGTCTCTGCTCGTCGCTGACGCTCACTTCGTGTGTTCTGTTGGTTTTCGTGGCGTTTTCGTGCTTTGTGGAGTTGGTTTCGTGGAGTCGCTTTGTTCGAGTTGGCATCTCATTTTGCACGAGTCCTTCCGAGGTTTGGCTTGGAGGCGGATTCCCAGCGGAGACGCGTTCAGACAGTTCTTTTGTTGCTACTTGTTCTTCTCTTAGCCTTTTCTCCGGCGGTTTCCTGTTCTCTTGCGGTTTCTTGATGCTTTTCGGCTGGTACTTTGTAGATAGATACTCTTGGCCTCGGATTGCATTGGCTTCATCTTTGCACTCTTGCTCTCTCTTTCCCAATTCTGCTTTTTCCACTCTTCCTCTCTTCGTTTGTTCATTCGAGGCCTGGCCTTGCTCCCCTCTGCTCACCCACTTCACTCTTTTGTTCGGGCCCTTGCTAACGCTCGTCCGCAGATCGCCTCCGGTGACCTAGCAAGATGCTGGTCACAGACCAGGTGCGACTCGGTGATCAGGCGGTGCCTTTGGTAGATTAGATTAGATTGTAAATCATTTATGCGACCTCGTGTAGATTACAGGGTTGTCTCGCTATTTCATATCTTTTCTGCTCTTTGGTTTCTGGATCTCACTAGGCCACCGGTGGCGTCCTCACGTACCTCTTCTGGCGCTCTGCATACCTCTCCACCCTCTTTTCGCTCCGCAATAGGACCTTGGTTACGAATGATTGGCTCATTACAAAGGTGATACGTTGGGTTTCTTGCTTCAAGTTTTCGTTCCTCTCGGTTTCTTGTTTTCTTCCTCTTAGTTTCTTCCTTCCTTCTTTTCTCTGCGATGTTGTGGTTTTGGTTTCGAGAGCTTGATTCTTTCTGCGACGTTGAGATCGACTGGACGCGATTTGCTGACGAGATTTATAGGGATGTGAGTCGGGAGTAGTTCATTCCGACATTATCAACCCAGTGACTTTGTGGCGTCAGTCGCGAGATACAAAGAGTGTGTAGGACTCTGTTATTGATACAGAGCGAACTAGTAGTTTTTATTCTTCGTTAGTTGAAGTAGTTTGTTTTCCGTTATCAGCAGTACAAGTAGTTGTTCATAGAGATAATTCATAGATTTTAGATGTGTTGTTTCCTTCTTTCCTGCCTGATAGACTTTCAGATTGATAGACCGCATCAGTTGTAGTGATGATTAAAGAATCAGGAAGACTTGTCAACTTGGCCTTTGAAAAAAGGGCATGAAAGACTCAATACCTCCCGTTCCACCACAGCTCCCATCACACTCACATGCTATCCATTCAATCACCTGTATATAGAGTCTTTCATTGACTAAGTATTAGAGTCTTCCATTGACCAAGTATTCAATTATACTTGGTGAGCGGCTGGGCCATGAAAATAAATTTCCCCAAATTTGTCTGTACACTATAAGCGGGTTTCCAACGGCTGACACATGTACGCTCACCTCACCGAAGCCTTCAAGAGCCGAATTGAGGGATACTAGTAAAAATCGAAGGAGAAAATTGGAAAAGTTCATAAATATCTACTTCTGAGAAACTCACTCAAACCAAATCTTTCATCTCTCGAGCTTCCAAGACCTTCTCTATATCAGGATGCCTCTCAATCATTGATTGGAGTGCAGCATCTGTTTGACTTTCTGTAGAATCTGTTGTTCCTTGTGAAGCTGAATGTGCAAAGGAGATGTGTGTTCCTGGATTTCTATCCCCACCAGAAACTCCAGTAGATCCATGTGTGATATGAGACACGGAGTATTGATTGGTCACAATCAAGATAACCAAATTTGGGTAAATGGCCTAAAGGTTACTGTGTAAGTTTGTTTACAAGTCTCAAGAGTGACCAACAACAAAAATCAAAGGCACAAACACACAGAACTCACCGAAACAGTATTCGCTATAGTACCCCATATCTGACATGCAATATCCAATGCAGTGCCCTGCGCGTTGTCAAGATTGACCAGACATGTATTGATGATCTAAAATTGTGAGTATAGAGTCATGAAATAGGTCAACAGAGAACCCACCTGAAATCCAATATAAACTATGCCAGACTCTGTCAAGAACATCAAGACCTTTCCGGCTGCTGAACGTCCTGATCCAATGGTATCTTTCATAAATTTACAGTGCTGGCTAAACCTGGATTAGAATACACACTAGAAAGGAAATAGAGAAAACATACTATGTCTTGAGACCGATAAGCACTATAGCTATCAGATTTGTGACAATGCTCATGATAGCACCTGCCATGAGCAGACTTCCAGCTTTCCCATAAACAAAATTTAGATCAGTTGATGTAGTTTGAAGTATATTTGGTGCCAAGAAAAGGGCTTGATAATTCAAGTGAGACAAGTGTGCAGAGTTTTGAATCAAAGAACATACCAAATGTTGCCAGTAGAGTCAATCCTGGTAAAATTATAACACTACGTTGGTCATGCCATATAGCCCAGGCTCGCCAAACAACAATACCATCTCCAAAAGTCAACTACCAGGTTTGGCATGACATTGGTCAGCCTAGATTGGAGAAAAAGCATATGCATGACTGACCAACAGTGAATTAGATTCACCATTTAACCATATGTCAGCCAGGACAAACTGTTTAATGCTGGCATTGGCAATTTCTAGTCTTTCTAACAGCTCTAACTCTGGGTTCTCAATAAGAGCACCAATGATCAGTTTGAAGCAAAATGTAACAAATAGGCAGAAAGATGTTGTGATGATGAGGAATATCAGGGTCAACAGTGCACAGAGAGCCCAAGTGGCCCTCGTTTTGTTGTGTTTTCTGTGAAAAAATTCAGTAGAAGATTCCAAGGTTCAGCATGGACTGACAGGAGTAGTTGGTACATTGCCAAAGATGCCAGCAACAAATAGACACCTGGCACATCCTAGTCAGTCACAAAGTTCAGACTTTCCATAGAGAGAAGTTTAGCACCATAACAGAAGGTCTGCACAATCTAACCAGATATCAAAATCAATCAGACTGGGAGATGTTCACTAATAGCAAAGACTAACCACTGTGGCAAAATTTTGAGCCAAGACCTGTCCAGCATGCTTGAGCAACAGGGTTTCATCTGGGGTCATTGTGATGGCTGATAGAGATGTGAGGGCTACAACATGCTATGAGCCCTTTTTATATTCTTGTCATTTGGAACACCTGATACTCGGAAATTGACCAGTGCTATTTATAGCTTATTTTCTCAAGATCTGTGACATTTGCAGATGATCTGTCAAGATTTATGAAGGGATGTGAGTCGGGAGTGATCTGTCACAGTGTCAGTCGACTTTGGGAGCTCCGAGTTGCTCGTCGTTCAACTTTCGGGCGGAAAGGTGTGACAAAGAAGAATGTGTGGAGATATAGTATTGGTATCCCAGAACTTTGCGACTGAAAGCTATTTATCTGATAAGTAGTTTCCCCCTTACTTCCCGAACCCTATTTATTTCTTTGTACTGGTAGTTTTTTTATTCATCGTTAGTTAAAGTGGCCATTTATAGAGATAATTTATAGATTTTATATGTGCTTTTTCCTTCTTTCTTCTTTTCTTCTTTTCTGTTTCCTTGGTGAGCTTGATGAGATGGATGGGGCTTTGGATTTGAGAGACGATACAAGCTCGAGTCACCGTGAGTGATTTAAAGACTTGATGGATCTTGTAGATGTCCTTGTGCTTTCAATCAAACTGCTTTTGATGTGCAGCTGGAGTTCATGAGAGTGGATTTGATGACTCGCTTGTTGGACTTGTCTGTTTACATTTGCTTGGAATCTTCCTAGTTATCCCATTTACTTCCTGTTTATCCCATTTATCAAGCTGGATGTGCCCTGTGCCAGTCATCAAATCAAATCAAGTATATGCCCTCCAATCTCACGACAACCGCCACATGTCATTGCAATCCGAAAGTGACTTGATTCCGCGGCTCTCCTCGGTGATTTGACTCCTCGGCCCTCGTCAGCGACTTGAATCCGTGGCAGGGTAATGCCAATCAATGTGTTCAACATGTTCAGTGAAAGACGTCAGTAGATGCAAATTGAGTATCGGTGGATACAAGTTGAGCAATGTTCAACGATTGAACACTTGAATCTATGTAACAAAGCCGGACCAAGAGAACTGCTTGAAGTAACAAGCAAACCTCAGAGGATCAATGGCAATGGATTGGTTTGGTCAAGAGCAAGGTAGCGACCATTGTGAAGCAGGAATGGAATATTGGGGTTTAGTGAGGCAAAGTCAAACTTATTGTTTAGTTTGAACAATTGTATTTGGAGTAATGAGAAGAAAATGTTGGCAGTAAATACCAGAATGCAAGGAAGAAGTACTTGAGGGCAACAATGATAATAACCAGTGGAATAAAGGCTATCTGGACCAGCGGCAGGTACGAGCCCAGATTAAAAAATCTTTTTTCTCAGATTCACCTCAATGCATTAGTTGAATATGCCGTACAGGTTGATACAATAACAAATACTTGCAAGGACTCAACTTGAATGATGTCCTTAAGTATCTGATCGTCGCTTTGCATTGGAAGCCGAGTTGCAACCACCATGGTCCGTCAATGGAGACATAAAGACAGTCACCATAGTAGTGTGGTATATCCGTCAATGCCCAACTGTCACTAGCCCAGGGGCAGAAGGTCTTGAAGACACTGTATGATTGATTTTATACACGACTCTGTCAACCACTGTCAACATCAAGTCAGACTCCAGTCAGAGTGGTTGATGCATCCAAGGCATGATGTCAACAGCACATCAGAGATCATCGAGCTATGTGGCTATGGTATCGACAGTTAATTCAAGAAGATGCAAGTGCGAACACAGCAACGACAGCAGACTGATGTGTCACCCAATCAGGATCAGTGATGTGGCTGCACAGTCACTAAGAATGCGTCCATAGCTCCTTGTATCAAGGACTGACTTGGACATCAATAGTATAGAATATGCAGCCTGCATAGCTTCATCCAACCAACTGTTGTTGTAACACATGTCGTAAAGTGAGGTGACTGCTGAGAATGTCCATGGATCCTAGCCTAAGACACTGCTCTATGGGGAACAATGAAATGGCTGCCAGAAGAGCAAGAAACATTAACCAGACTCCCCAGAGACAGAGACACTTGGTTCTGACAGACATCAAAGAAGAGTATGAATGCTTCCCGGCTATTCCCGAGCCTGTGTGAAATCCGGTCATGTGGAGCTTCCCCATTGGGTTCTTTGATGACGGAGCTGGGAGCTCTGAATTTTGTTCATTATTATCCAACAAATGAACCCACATGTGGGACTCGTCTCCAATACATTCATGACCAAGGCACGGACCTCAAAATTGAACAAGCATGTATGCTTGCTTCAGACAGCCTCGCAAATAATGATGTCCGCACAGCACCAGAATTGGATCTTCGAATACTAGAAGACTTACATGTGAAAAGCATGATGTTGTCCAGAATGACACAGTCCAGAGCATATTGATAAGAGCAACCAAGATAGTCAAGCCAAGAAAAAAAACCACACGGATAATCAAACTAGTACAGGATGCTGTTAGAGATCACAATAATTACACACCCAAGGAGGCTGAGATATGGGGAGCCATCTGCTTAACAGATTTCCTGAGAAGACAGTGAAACTTCCTCTATATGATCATGCATGTTATTCATAAAATCAGGAATTTCTGGAGGCATGTCAAAGACTGCGAGACCTGGGAATCAGTAACATCAGTGAATTTTCCGATTACGTTTTGCGCTTTTTTAACTTGTACACATGCAAACATACTTACATAAAATATGCGAAAAAGCGAAAAATACGGAAAAAGCGGAAAAGGTCAAAAGATGCCTTTTTGTCAATGGCGCAAGGTCCGAAACCCATATACTCTACTGTAGTGGCTTGGTGGTGATTTGATTGTCGACATAAAGACAAGCGGCAAAGGTGGAACCCGGGATGGAATGGTAAAATTCGGATGAACTGGCAGTCACAGAATAATGGATCGTTCATGTTACCACCAGATGTTCTCAGCCAAATCAGTGTGCAAATATAAAATTGATGACCGATGACCTGGATTTTATGACACCCACCTGTACAGGAGCTGCGCATGGCAGGTGAGGAATAGAAGGTCAGTGACCTTGTCTGAAGCCTACTGGGTAAGCAAGTTGCATTTGATCGTAAAGAAAGCAACAGTCGTCACCAACAAGACTTGTCAGGATTTACAGCATCTAAAGAAAAATGTCAGACAATGGAACTGCATCACAAGTGGCATACCTATATGAAGCCTCCAATGACAGGAGGGCCAAAGAGACCAGTGTTGTTACTGACCGGTCATATGGGTAACTTACCCTTACCGGTAATATGGTTAATAACAGTCAGTAATTTGAAAGAGCTGTACATGGGGGGGGGGTTCAGTGGGGTCAGTCGGCACAGTATTCATGTGAGCTTTCGAGCCAGAATTGGGACTGATGCCTTGCTGACCCTCGAGACCCTCGAGACGAGCATGCTGTGACTTGATTGTGACCCCATGTGACAGATCGCACGCTCCCGCTGACTAACCTCACACCGCCACCAACGCTCTCAATGCAAACGGAGAACTGCAGGCATAGGCAGGTATTAGAACAGGCTGAACATCAATTCAACTGTACTGTATAAACACGACCACTAGTTCACCCAATGTGATGCGTGATGCGTTGATTTGGCCAGTTCATTAGTTCAGTTCAGAGTGTGAGGTGTGACGGGTTCAGAGTTCAGTTCCTTTGACTGGGCAGGCCCTGACTACAGCATGCTTGCAGCTCTCATTGTAGTCCTAGATGGTGCACTCGTTAGAGTCTCTAGTATTTGGTGTGGTTCAAATGTGTTTCAGCCATCTTTTGCCTGAAAGTTCAAATCCCACTGCGAACTGCCATTAACGTGGTGCAAAGAGTCGTGAATCATATTTAGGACATAAATGAACGCAAAAATCACATTTTTAGCCCTAAAATTACCAATGTGACGAACCTGTATGAACCCAGTTCAGAATCGGCTGTGATGCGTGATGAATTTGGTAGAAACCGAGTTCAGAGGGGGCCGTGATGCGTGACTGAACTAGTGGTCATGTTTATACAGTATATTTATATGTTTCTCTGAGACACATACCTCTCTGCAAGGCTTCTTACTCTAATTACCTGACTGACCCCTCTGACCCGGGTCACAAGACGGTAATTTGGATGCAAGAAATTTTTGATACGGAGGGTAAGTAATGGTAATTACCCGGGTCAGTAACAACACTGATTTAAGAGATGAGCATCACAGGCACAAACAATGACAATAGAGATGATAATGAGAGACTGCCAGCAAAGCCGTGGCTGTGACAACGTGGTATATCCCCATTGGGCTCTTTGATGGGCGTACCCACAAAATTGCTCTCTCTCCCAACAAACGAGACCACGTGACTGTGGGACTCGTAAACTGCTTTGGATCCAGATGACCCAGATAGGTACAGAGTGTACCATGGCCAGAGATGAGCCTGGTCTTGTCCTGGACTGTGGACTAGCAGGGTTCAGTGACAACATGGGCGCTACAGGCCAAGACTGTCAAGATTCGTCTACATACTGGTCACTGAGACCGCTCATGCAATATGGAAAGTGAGATGCACCACCTAGTGCTTGAGAATGACAATGTGCCATTGGCAAAAGCTCAGATCCATAACATATGGCTGCATAACATGAATGAGCGCCTGAAAATTGATTGCTCACTGACAAATGTCTCCCGTTATGGCAAGAAAGCACTTGCCATCAAAAAAAAAAAGTGTTCGATACCTGGAGCGGCAAATTGAGAGGTGAGACAAGCCTCCCAGATTCCTGATAATAGAACCTAGGGTTTAGTGGGTGTAGAGCTGATGAAAAATCACCATGTAACAGTCCAAAGGCCTTCGGGCCGCCGAGGAGGTAATCACTGACCATGGAGTCGTGACAGCTCAAAATCCTGGGGTAGACCTGTCTATTCTCTCTCTTAGAGGTTGAAACCCCTCTGAACTTTACGCATGTCTTATCAGAATGTAACTTTGTTACTTGTCTCTTAAAACAGACTCTTGGTCTCATTTATGTGATGCATGGAGTAAGAAGCTTCAAGGCTAGCCTTCAACAAAGGTGACCAGCCTCTACACTCAGTCACCAAATATGATATTGACAATCAGCTGTCAGTTTTTTGGCTTCAGCTCTAATCTTAAAGTTTTCTTTTCAAGACTATGTATTCACGGACTTCATCTAACTTTTTCTTATCTCATTTTCACTCTCTGATCGGCTGTTTCCATGGCCGTATATACTCATTTCAACATTGATATGCCTCAGTCTTTTGCCCTTTGACTGAGGCAAGTACAGTACAATACTTCATAATGCATACAGTTGGGACCCTGAAAGTCTTATGCATAATGGCAGATATGCATTATGAGGCATGATTTTGGGTGGCGCAAAAACTTTTTCAGGCCCAAAAGTGTTATGAGGGCTATTTATAGCCTTGTTCTTTGTTATCACCAAAAGTGAATATAAAAGGAAACAAGCTTTAGGTTCCTCCCTCCAGTAGGAACCACAGCTTGTTTTCCACCTCAAACACTGCCACCGCGCTGCAGGCGGCCTCAGGCGGCGTCTGCGCCTTCGGCGCTTGACATGATTATGTCAGTTAAAAAGATTTGTCATCTAATTAATAAGCAATAATGAAATAATTAATCAGCAGCACCTGACCGAGGTGTTTTATATGTATTGATTTGCATTTCAGACTTTATGCCGAAGTTTCTCCGTACTGTGTCATCCTTATTAGTCATTATCTCTATGCTATTGATGGTCTGTATTATTGTTTGGGTGGAAGCTGAGCATCATTCAATCTCTTATTTGTGATAGTTTGTAGCATATTGGGAGTGTTCATTCATGTCTTTAGCATCCTTAGTTTTGCAGAGTCAAGCTGTGATTCAATTCACTTGGTAACTTGATTGGACTGTCAGACAGTGGTTGCCAATCTTGTATGCACAACTACTTCAGCGGTGCATTTGGTGTGAAACATGTGGATGTCTTGTGTTCTCTTGCTGATTTTCTCTCGTTGCCATAACATATTAGGCCGGCGAGCGGCAGGTCCCGCTACCTAGACCCCGATTCTCTGTTTAAGGTGGTTTCTGCTAATCTCCTTCTCTTGTGCCTATACACTACAATATATAACAGTTGCTAGATTTCTCCAGCCTCCCACCTAAATCCAGGTACTTTCACGTGACCATCATGGCACCTTATTCAGAAATGACTGGGGCAAGGGCCAGCCAGCAGCAAGAACAAACCGCAATGGGGACAGGAGTCTGGCCAGCCTTCCAGCTCCTGCAGAATAAATATCAGACTGAGTTCAAAATGAGAACCATGAGAGCCAAGTTTCTTGCATATTGACAGATGAATGTAAGTAGTAAAATGCACAAGAAACTTATGAGCTAGAGTATCGGACGATTGGCAACCGCGAGTCACTCGTACTCGTGACTTGTGAGTTTCAAGGCTAAAAAAGTCATATTTGTACTCGTGGGATAATTGTAGACTAGAATATTTGTACTTGTGAGTAACAAACTCATAAGTAGTGAGTACATTTGTGAATATCAGAGACTCATGGGTAACTGTAAATAATTGTACAAGTATTCCTAATTATTCATGAATGTAATAAGAAATACTAATCGGAATCATACCCAGAGTCTGAGTCGGACAGATCAATGAGAGGCAGCATGCCATCATCACTGTCAGAGTCGCTGACCTCCATCAATTCAGGAGGAAGCTTCTGACTAGTCTCTTTTGTATTTTTCCAAGTCGCAATATGAACTTAGTTTAGCGCTAACTTGTGTGACATTTCTGTGACATTTTGTGGCTAATTGTATGAGTATCCAAACAAGTACTTGTACAAGTATTCCAGTAAGTAATTGTAGTTGTCCCTTTCTTTAGAAATCCAAACTCGTACTTGTACGAGTTTGCATTCAGTCTAGATTGGCACTCGCGAATGTTGAAAACTCATGATTTTTCCCACGAGTATATTCGGCGTGACTCGTGAATATCATTCAATCGTCCAATACTCTATTATGAGCTGCTTGTTGTAGACCTGCTATCCACTCCTCACAGCAGTTGATTTTCCAAGCCAAAAGTGTAAATAAGTACATCTGACGAAAATCAAACTTGCGACAGGAAAAGCAGGTCACAGCCAGTCACTACACGTGAGAATCACAGCTTATATAAGACAAAGCGGACATTCTCGGTTGCTAAAGAAACAAACACCTTCGGTTTGTTAATAATATTAATAATATTAAAATATATAACATCATAAGTATTCACATCACGTTCTGTGTGTGCTTGTTTATGCGACTCCATGTGACGAGACTGCAGTTCATCATGATTTTTTGTGAGTCGCATGAGTTCCATCAATAGAATATTCTAAGGACATGTGGCAATATTTCCTTGATTTCATCCAACCTCTCCCTGTCTGCTTTTGACAAGTCTGTACGTCATGAAGGCAGGGGAATATGCAGGGCTCCGAAAGCGACACCTCATAGAGCACCAAGGCGGCCACTGTGTAAGGAAAAGGGAATTCCAGGATTGATGGTGACCGAGACAAGTTTAGTGTCTAATCTGAACAATTGCATGTGGAGGATGGGAATGGAGAGCGGCGATGAAGGTAAGAGCCAAAGTCTGCAGATGAAAGACATCATGGTTCCTGATCATGTATTGAAGATACATTCGTAAAACAATCAGGTGAGAGCCTTGCTTCTAGGCATTGATTACCTGGGTATTCGTCTTGCCAACCAGGTGAAACTCAGAGGACAATGTGAGCGAGAGCCTTGTGCCCAGATGAAACAGGAGAGCTGTGACAACTTCAAACTAAACACTTAAGCATATCCCCACCCTTAGAGGATGAGGGGACTCAGTAAGAATGAGCCACTCTAGCATTCGTGCAAGTATCCATAAAATCAACTGAATGTTAAGACTAGCTTTACTACAAACTAATTTACTACTTAAATACTCATAAACATGAGACTACTGTTTGTTTTCCATAAGGCAAAACATCCTACAACCATGCTTTAAACAACCTGTTTCTCATGCCTTCTTTACTAAGTGCCTTTGGGTTTCCATGCCTGTTTCCTGTCTCAGTACAATGCACTAGTTGTCTGTTCACCATGTGTCATCATGCTCAAGTGCCTTGAGGTTTTAATCTCCGTGCCTCATGTTATCCCATGACCTTTGTGCTGGATCAAGCATGTCCGATCAACTTTGATCATAAGGCTATGCTTTAACCTCATGCAGTGGTGTCATTGTGTTGACTCATGTCTGTCCTTCCCTAAGCCTTGTTTTCTGATCCATCTCCGTGTTTCCACCTTGTTTCCCACAGTGTCAAGACTTCTGCAAACTCCTAAGTACTTTCTAATTCCTAGGTCCAGGATAAACCTGAACGGGTTCAGTAAGATGAACCACACTAAGCCTTTCGTCTGAAGTTCTGAGCCTACTTGTCCCAATTCCATATTCTACTAAGTATCTACTTTGAATAAGACCATTATCTTCAGCTTCGGTCCATGTTGCCTGTAAGGTGTGTGTTTGTCTGTGTGTTGACTACCTTGTGTGTTGGTTCTTCTGATTCCGCCATGTCTCTGATAATCAATCCTGATTGTGATAACTGCCATAACAATCTGTTATCTTATCACCATCTCTTAGCACATGTCTAGATTTGATCTGCTCTGATCTTATCTTGCTGACATGATGACAATGACAGAATGCTTGGATTCTGAAAGAGCACCATGATGATCAAACACATGATAATGTCACGGCACTGACACCCGATCCGCTCTTTCTCCTTTCGCACCATCAGTCAAGTTCCTCAAGAAGTTTGGCCCAGGGCGCTGAGATACAGCAGGTATCACAAGGTATGTCTCGGCTTTTGAACATTGAGCTCTTACAAACGATCCTCAGCATTTGAGGTGTTGCCACCGATTTGACACCAACTTCCTACATTTTTGGAGCATTGGCATCCTGCTGGCCTGGGCTCACTCAAAACCTTTTCTGTGTGGTGCTATGGAGCACTCATAAGAATAGCTGTACCTTCTGATTCTGAATGAACGGGCAGTATTCTATAATAATTAAATTATGATTAGCATGACTTGCGAGTATCCTTTCCAACAACAGCTGTTTCCAGAAGTGGTCCATGAAACACTCCTGGACCGGCCTCCGATCATGAAGCACTGCATGTATTTCTGACTCCATGCGTGCCAAGTCCCAGCTGTGGCATCGATTGGCATCAGGCATGAGTTTTAGGATGCCCAATCTCAGCAGCCTTTCACTAGTGATTTCATTTGGCCAGGCCTACTATCCTCCAGTGCAGTATTCTGATCTCTGATTCAATAATGGAGCACAAAAATGGCTTCCTTCATTGGTTACCTGGGTGTTCATCTTGCCGACCATCATGGCAGTGAAACCCAGGAGACGACGATCCAAACGGCAAACAAGGGAAATGGGGATGTATTCAAAGAAAAGACACCAAAAAGAGCAAATATAGACCATGGATTCAGCAAAATATGTAGAGAAGACCCATGAGGAATACAGTACCGGAAAGGAGGAGAACACCGGCATGAGAGAACAGAAAGAGGCGAGGAACAAATAAGACACGCCCCATGAACACAGCCACACATCACAAAATACTTTTTTTGGCGGGTACAAATTTAGTGTGTGACAAGACCCTCTACCAAGGTAGCGGGAATTTTCACCCGCTGCTCTGTAACATTGTTATTGCCTCTTGACTTGAAGTCAAGGTACCAAAGTTATTGGGTCCGGAATTGCTTCTTCAGGCATCCTCCATGCGGGTCTGTATCCTTTCTGTCATTGAGTGGACCGCTCTCTGGCCTGGCCTGAATTGCCCATCAACAGATCCAAGTGAGATTTGACCTCATGAGTCCTATTTTCTCATCCACCTTGATGCTTACATATCAGCATCAACACTAGTAGGTAATCAGAGGCTGGTAGGCAACAGTACTTGCCTTTATTGGAGCAGGGTAACACCTTGAAGTCTCTATATGACAGTGACTCAATCGGTTTATTATCATACTATGTAGGACACATTGGGTTCATCTCTTACCAGATCAACCTCTTATGTGAGCACATTATCTTACACTGTGAACATTGAGAGTGCAGGAGCTACTTGGCGGCCTCTTTCGGATCAGTTCAGCTCCATACTCCGACTTTCACCTCCGAGTCCCTATAGCCTTCGCACATGCCATCGGTAGAGTGGCTATCAATCCTACTTGTATGCATATTCATTATGAGCACATTCATTATGAGGTTTTCTACTGTACTTATATTCATCTCCTTTATTGTATCCTTACTTACTGCTACCTTGTAGCTGATTCTTGTTTGACAGATCCCTGCGCACCATTGTTTACTTTATCAACTATGATCATCACCGATGGTTGTGAGGCATTGTTGCTCAATGCAATGTACACAGCCATAAATCCTGTAGAATTAGTTATGAAACACAGGCTGCTGCTTTAAGCAGGTGATATCACAGCCATCTTATGTAGCCTCGATATCAATCATAACACAAAATAAAGAGGTTCAGGAATCTTGACAGATCACCTGGTGTGGCGGATGCTGAGAAGATCAATACGGATAGAGTACTTATCAATTTCAGAATATCAGGTGTTTCAAATGACAAGAATATAAAAAGGGCTCATAGCATGTTGTAGCCCTCACCTCTCGACCAGCCAACACAATGACTCCAGATGAAACCCTGGTGCTCAAGCATGCTGGACAGGTCTTGGTTGAAAATTTTGCCTCAGTGTTTAGTCCCTGCTATCAGTACATCTCAAGGTTTGAATTTTGACATCTGGTCAGGTTGTCCTGACCGTCTGCTATGGTACTGAACGTCTCTCAGTGGAAATCTCATCTTTGTTGCTGGCCAGGATGCACCAGGTGTCTATCTGTTGCTGGCATCTTTGGCAATGTACCATCTACTCCTGTTAGTCCACATTGAACCTTGGAATCTTCCACAAACTTTTTTTGCAGAAACACAACAAAAAAGTTGCCACTTGGGTTCTCTGTGCACTGTTGACTCTGATTTTCCTCATCACCACAGCATCTTTCTACCTACTTGTTGCAACTTGCTTCAAACTCATGATTGGAGCTCTTATTGCAGAGTTGGGGCTGTTAGAAAGACTAGACATTGCCAATGCCAGTACTAAGAAGATCAACCTGGCTTATATATGGTTGAATGGTGATGGTAATCCACTATTGGTTAGTCATGCATACAATTTTCTTCAATTGAGCCTGACTAATGGTACCACACATGGTATGTACTCAGGGTCTGGGTAGCAGGTCCTGCTTAGACCTGTGACTGGTCTCTCTGAATCAGAATAAATCAGAATATTCTTCGCAGGTGATACATCATTAAAGTAATTCAGCAGTACAAGTAGTTGTTCAAAGATTTTAGATGTGCTTTTTCCTTCTTTCCTTCTTGTCTTCTTGTTAGTTTTGTTGGTGAGCCTGATGAGATGGATGGGGCTTTGGGCTGTGGACTTGGGAGAGATGATACTCGAGTCACTGTGAGTGATTTAAAGACTTGAGAGTGGATCTTGTAGATGTGCTTGTGCTTTGGATGTGCAGCTAGAGTTGATGAGAGTGGATTTGATGACTTGATTACTTATTAGGCTCGAATCCAGCCTGATTACCTATTGGACTTGATGACTTGTTGGACTTGTTATATTTGCTTGGACTCTGCCTGTTTATCCCATTTACCAAGCAGGCATCAAAGGCCTCCAATCTCATGGCATGTCATTGCAGTAAGTGACTTGAATACTTGACTTGTCGTATCATCAAGTACAGTAAATATTTGTTGACTTGACCATTCTCAACTCCCGGTAACCAACCAATCACTGACTGTCTCTCTGAAGGATGATCATCTCTAGTCTCTCCATTACAATCAAGCAAGTCTCTCTGTTACAATCAAGCAGGTTTCTCTGCTTGGATTTCATGTGTGATCTTGGATTTTGTGTGATCTTGGACTTCATGTTTGATCTTTCCTAACTATGAGCTCACACCATGCACTCATCCCTGATTATTCATAAATATCTACTTCTGAGAAACTCACTCAAACCAAATCTTTCATCTCTTGAGCTTCAGAGATCTTTTCTGTATCATGGTGTTTCTTGATCATTGATTGGACTGCAGCTTCTGCTTGAGCCTCTGTAAAATCTGTTGTTCCTTCTGAAGCTGAATGTGCAAAGGCGATATGTGTTCCTGGATTTTTATCCCCACCAGCCACAGACCCATCTGTGGTATGAGAAATAGAGTGGTGATTGGTCACAATCAAGATAACCAGACTTGGGTAAATGGCCTACAAATTACTAAGTAAGTTTGTTTACAAGTCTCGAGAGTGAGAATGGCAATATAAAAGGAACACACACATGCAAATTCACCGTAACAATATTGTTGTAAAACTGAGTTTGGGACTCAGAGAGATAACCAAAGAATTGTGTTTGTCTGAGCTCTAGTCAAACACATGAGCTACTGTAAACTACCTGGCTTATATACTGTACGGGAAACCTTCCAGAACCTTCTCCAATGTTCTCCTTCTCCGATATTACTCATCAGCTTACTCATGTACCACGATTACCGGCTTGCCATTTTCCCACAAATATGTTTCATACTACCCCATATCTGTGTTGCGTCATCTAGTGCACTGCCCTGTGTAGTGTCTAGAGCGGCCAGGAAGATATCAATGATCTAAAATTGTGAGTATAGAGTCTTGAAATAGACAGAGAACCCACCTGCAATCCGATATAAACTATGCCAGACTCTGTCAAGAACATCAAGACCTTTCCGGCTGCTGAACGTCCAGATCCAATTGTATTTTTCATAAATTTCCGATGCTGACTAAATTTGGATTAGGATACATATCACAAAGAAAGTAGGAAAAACATACTATGCCTTGAGACCAATAAGAATTATAGCCATAAGATTTGTCACAATGCTCATGATAGCACCCGCAATGAACAGACTTGCAACTTGTCCAGAGTAGAGATCAGGACTAATCAATGTCATAGTTGTCAGTATATTGTGTGCCAAGAAAAGGGCTTGATAAATCAAGTGAGTGAACAGAGTGTTGATACAAAAAACATACCAAAGGTTCCCAGTAAGGTCAATGTTGGTAGAATTATAACACTGTGTCGGCCATCCCAGATAGCCCAAGCCCGCCAAACAACAATACCATCTCCAAAAATTAGCTGCCAGGTTTGACATGCCATTGGTCAGCATAGATTGAAGAAAATCATATACATGACTAACCAACAATGAATTAGAATCACCATTCAACCATCCATAAGCCAGGACAATCTGTTTAGTACTGGTATTGGCAATGTCTAGCCTTTCTAACAGCTCCAATTCTGTGTTTTCAATAAGAGCCACAATGATGAGTTTGAAGCAAATCACAACAAATAGGGAAAATGATGCTGTAGTGATGAGGAAGATCAGGGTCAACAGTGCACAGAGAGCCCAAGTGGCAGTCGTTTTGTTGTGTTTTCTGCAAAAAAAAAGTCAGTAGAAGATTCCAAGGTTCAATGTGGACTAACAAGAGTAGATGGTACATTGCCAAAGATGCCAGCAGCACATAGATACCTGGTATATCCAGGTCAGCAACAAAGATGAGACTTGCCACTGAAAGATGTTCAGTACCATAGCAGAATGCCATGATAATCTAGCCAGATATCAGGATTTATCAGACTTGGAGATGTTTACTAATAGCAGGGACTAACCGCTGAGAAAAAATCCTGAACCAAGATCTGTCCAGCATTCTTGAGCAACAGGGTTTCATCTGGGGTCATTGTGATGACTGGTAGAGAGGTGAGGGCTAGAAGATGCTATGAGCCCTTCTTATATTCTTATCGTTTGACACATCTGATCCTCGGAAATTGGCCAGTGCTATCTATGTCTGATCTTCGCATGATCTGAGCTGTCAAGATTCCTGCTGTCCATTTTGTGCTACAATTGACAGCGAGGTTGCAGCGAGGCTAATATTAGGATACCTAACATTTATGTTCCTTAAAGGGATTATTAGTCATTCTACAAGCTTAATTGATTAACAACCTGCTATTTCGTTCATCGGATGTACCGGGATCCAAGTGTGGGAGTGACAGGAAGCGGGCACCAATGGTGGTCATGTGCCTGGCACCGGGGGCAAAGACCGACGCACTCCAAGTGGAGTGCGTCAGACGCATTCCCCACGCATTCCCAACGCATTCCCCGATCATCCATCACCGGTTGTCACGGCTAGTTATTTCCGGATATGATTTTGGTTCCGCAGCAAGGTCATGGGACCACCTATCTGGCCCATCAATCACATCATATTAGACATGACATGTGGCCTGTATGTGCAGTCTAATTAGGCCGTTTTGATGCTGTCCCTCTATGTATCATAGCCCCTCCTTCCACATTTTTGCTGACATTCAGGACAGGACGTTGGGGTAGACCTCGATATGAGCTTGATTTGGAGCGAGCCAATTTGCTCCATAATCTTGGTAACTCTTGGGATGATGTCGCAACTGCCATGGGTGTTGCTCGGCGCACTTTGTACAATCAGAGGCAAGCAGCTGGTCTGTCCATGGACCGTCCAGCTTATACCGCAATTGCAGATGAAGAACTAAATGAAAGAGTATCTGAAATCTCTCTTGCTCATCTGTTCGCTGGCTGTGTTATTGTATGAGGACATCTCGAGGCTCTGGGAGTTCATGTAACCCGGCTTCGAGTTCAAGAAAGCCTTTGACGTGTTGACGCATTAGGAGTCCTCACGAGGTATGTCGTTGTGTCCTGAACATTTCGGGTGGCCGAGTTGCATCCGAAGCGACTATGGGAAAGAGAACAATGGCATTGAGAGAGTTATGATTGCACATTGGGGAGAAGCTCATCAAGCTTACATACAAGGACGGTAAGAAGTCATTATCCATGATAAGGGCTTTGCTAGACTGTTTCTAGGTCAGGAAACAATGTTCGCATAGAATGACTCTGGCTAGATGTTTGCAAGGACACCCTGGAGAACTTTTGACAGATCTTTGATCACTTGGAGAAGAGTGAGCTTCTTGACATGGAGAACCTGATCCATGCTCTCTGTCTCTATCTAGTTTTTCAGCCACACATCCAGGAATCTCTGGATCGAACCAAGGAAGCTTGGAACCATCACCAAATCCATACTGCAGGATACCGAACACTGGTGGCCATCTACGAGTTGAGCCGTGAGACCGCAATCCGACAGAGTTAGTGGACTGGAGATCCCGGTGATGATGTTCCAAATGTTGATGCTCAATATGGGGTTGAAGGTGATCTAGATGCAAACAGTCCACCAGTTGCTCCAGAAGGAGGTGACAAGTCATTATATCTTAATGACAACAATGATATTGCTAGTGCACGAGAGATGTTGGGTGACTTTGACTTTGTTGAGGATGATAGTAATTGGGGAATTGATGTATTTTGTCGAGCAGTTGTGCGGTTGACTAGCCTGGCTGCTGTTGCTCGCAGTGAACCTGAATAGAATATTAGGTGTAATGCTCAGGTAAATGTCAACGGATGTTTCTCATCATCAGACCTCTATCGAAAGCTCAAGCATTCTCTGAATATCGAGGCTCTGTCCCCCGACAATTCTGAGTCTCCTAGATGCAATACAACTAGACTCAAGCAAGCATTCGAGGGAGTTGAATATGCCAATCCCCTGATATCAATAGAAATCAAAGCATGAGATTCTTTTACTTGAGATGTCTCTTACAACATACCTTGGAACAGAGTGCTCAGAATGACACCGAGATTTTTAACTTCACAAGTCGTTTCATTTGGATAAGTATCAATGGTGGGAAGAGTCACTGTCATGGTCTCACCTGGGATATGACTTCATCTGTGTCACCAATATCAAGCCCAATGTAATATAAAGTTGTCACTCCAATTTCTTGAACGTTATAAACTTTCAATCTCACCCGATTCATGTAGAATGGCACAACTTGACTCGTCCCAGCTTGAACATCTGGCACTATGCCTGAATGTACCATAAGTATTGCTCTGTAGAGAGACACTGGCAAGAACAGCCCGAAAAATCGATAGGAAAATACAGGACATTGCAAGTGCATCTACTCGAGTATATTAATTACCAGATTGCAGCTCTTTTTGCTTCTGCTTGGCCTGCGGACCAAACCTACGCAAGGAGCAGCAGATATTGAGCAAAGGCCCAAAGCATGCAATTAATATTCAGAAAACATGTTAAGCATTTCTTGATACAGATGCAAAAATTCCAGTGGCATTTTAGAAGCTCCATACTGTCAGGTGAGCTGACAATAGGCCAAAACATCAAAAAGCGCCACAGATTGAACTCTCTGAATGGCATGACATATATCACAAATGGCAACTTGGATAACTGGCATGTATTGATGCCAGAGATGGTATTGAGCCTTTGTGATAGCCTGGAGCACACCTCCAACCAAGATCATCTTGCAGGGGCCAATGACACCAAAATTTAGCAGAGATCAAGTTTGTTCTCTAGAGAGGCATACACAGGAAGCCAATATATCTGTTTGAGACTATAATATATTGAGAAAAATATAGATGTGACATATTTGAGAGCATCTATACCAGAGTTAGCAGCCCAGATCGATGTGCATAGCCAGATAGCATGATTGCGCCACAGTTTCCAAAGCCCTGGCTCCAATTTCTGCATATATCAATGTCTCCTGTTCTATCCATGTTAATCAGTAATGGTAGATGAGTGTCTCTGGAACCAACTACGTCTCTCAGAACACTTGTAAGCAACAGAGGTTCTGGAAGAGCAGGAACATCCAGTCTGGTCATCATTGGGCAGAATGCACAAGACTTATGTCATTATGAAATCTCAAGATCAACACTGATGTTGAAGGAGTCTTCCTCTGAGCTTGTATGTCTAGCTACAGCCACATACAAGCTCTTGTCTTGTCTCTCAAAGAACGGTTTTCTGGATGGTTGATTGTTCATGTTATTGTTGGTAGTTTACTTCAAGGGCAATATAGGCTATTATGGCTTTCTCTATGTAAAATACCACTGTAATATTGTCTATCATAGCTGTCTATATATTTTATTTATGTCTGACTGACAATTAATTGATGAGATGCACACCTCTATGGCACCACCTGGTTTTGAACCCTCTTGTCTCCCTGTGCAGCCCTTGAACCTAGTTACTAGTTTAGACTCCCATGTATTATATAGAATATGCCTAGTCCATTTTGGTTTTGGTAGTCTAGCTGTGAAATTCTTATATCTGTATCTGTAGGGTAAGATAGTAAGGTGCACTCCTAGTGATATTTGTTAGTTTACTGACTTGAGTAACAAAAATCAGTAGAATAGTTCTTTTGCTGTATTTCAAGGATAATGAGGTACTTGTGTAAGATGTAAGATTCATGTTGTTTCAATGCTAGTGAACAAAAAGGGGGACTCGTATCTGCCACTGGAACAGTTAGCCTCTATCCCACTGGTTAGCTCTCTTCCAAGTCTGACAGTCATCTGTCCCCTTTGGCCACCTCATTAAATGTTGGAAGGGGGATGATGATGAATTGGTGTTTCTACTAGGAACCTCACCATGTTCATTCATCTATCTGTCAGCAATAGGTAGGTCTGGGGAAGGAAATTGTGCTTCAACAGAATTTGGAATCTGCAATACTTCACCTTGTTGATGCTCAGAGAGCAATAAAAACACATTCTGATACGGCTCTTTGGTGTGTTGGATATTCTGTGATCCAGTTTTTACTGCCAAATTTCCCTCCATGGCTTGGGTTTTGAGCCTTGATGTGACCCATTCTTGTGCTACAATTCCTACATTTTGTCCGAACTTTTACATGACATTTTCAAAAAATCAGCCCACATTTGTCCAAACTTGTACACGGCCCCCACACCTATTATCAGGGGTCCTGCGGACATGAGCGCCCACTTGGCCTGATGATGGTAACTAGGTACCAGATAGCTGAGCAGAACTCTACAGTAAAGTCCTTCATATTTAAGTATATTTAACAGTACCTAGAGGAAAAGCATCAAAGCCCTTACCATATCTCAACAACCAAGCAAAGTGATCCCATGGAATACCGACCAGTTACCATTTTGGGACCGGCGGGAGGCGGACAGCGAGTGCATGTAGGACCCGTATTCAAAATCCTGACTGATCCGAGGATGGAAAACTGCAACGGACATGGTCGCCTGCCCGCCCTGATGACTGTAACTATGGGCCAGATAGCCGAGCCCGACTCGCTATGACTCTGTGGTAAAGTCCCTCATAATTAACCATATTTAATGATACATAGAGAGACAGCATCAAAATGGCCTAGACCACGCATACGGGCCACATGTCATGTCTAATATGATGTGATTGATGGGCCGGATAGGTGGTTCCATGACCTTGTTGCGGAACCAAAATCATATCCGGAAATAACTAGCCGTGACAACCGGTGATGGATGATCAGGGAATGCGTTGGGAATGCGTCTGACGCACTCCACTTGGAGTGCGTCAGTCTTTGCCCCCGGTGTGGATGGCTGTGCACATTGCATTGAGCAAAATGCCTCGCAACCATTGCCGATTGGGGATGATCACAGTAGGCTTACTCCTTGAAAGCCTTCAATCTGAAAGGCTGACAGCTCAGTTTTTGATCATCAATATGAGATACGTCCATCGTGAAAGGAATTTGAAGCTGAAGCTGAATGGCAACAAGAAAACCAAAACTCAAAGGTTGCATCCATTTGTCTACCACATATTTATCAAGTTCAAGGACCTGCGTCTACTAGTACTTGCGCAAAGAATTCTACAGCAGCAGACACTTGTAAGTAATGCTTGATCTAGCTACCATTTGTTCGTCGGGATCCAAGATACAAGGACTTCAACAACTTTACAACTAAATCATGACTCCTAAGTTGACAATCCCTCAGAAAGGATCCGGAGCCTTGGACTTGTACTAGCTATTGGTAGGGAAACAATATCATTATCAATATCTATCATATCATTGAACTGGGGTTGCGACTCGGACAACATGTTTACGTTCACTGCCCATAGCAATGTCTGATGACAGAACACAGAACACAATGGGGTTCTTTTAATCTGACTGAACCTGGTCAAGGAGATGGACTTGACAGCTCGGCAGAGTTTCCATATTTCAATGCAGGTCAATAGATTCGACTCACGTCATTGTGATTGCGAGATGCTGTATCAAGCACGTGCCGAAAAAGGCCTCTGCCGCGACGATGATGATTCTGAGAATCTCTTCAATGCTCTCGTCTCTATTCCTCTCGCTCGCCCCTTCTATATCTCTACTGGTCGCACCAGCTCTATTTCTTTCACTAGCCCCGACGTCGGTGTCGGGCTCCGCCCTCACGACAGCGATAGCCGCGAACGAGCGGTTGTGCTTTTATGCGGATGTGGACAAGGCGGGGAGAAGATTGGGGTATGTCGTTCTTTGGCTTTTGGGCTTTGTGCTTTCTGCTCCTCATTCTTAATTCCATCATCTTCGTTCTATTCTGTCGTCCTGCGGGCTTTCCCTCGCTGGTCCTTCGTTTTCCTATCTAACGTTGACTTTGCTGCTTCACGCCCCTTCGGCTTTGCATTGCCTCCTGTTCTTTCCTCTTGAGTTCCTCCTCCCCGTTTGATTCTTGCGCTCCTCCTTCGTTTTACTCTTGCTCTCCTCCGTTTTCCTCCTGCTCACTCGCTTGTCTTTTTGTCTTATTTCTCCATTTCTTTGGCTCTCTATCTGCCTCACCGTTGTTCATTCCGGACTCTTTTCTCCATTCCGGCCCACGTTTGCGATTCGAGGATCCCATTTCAATTCGAGGGGTTTCCATGTCGACTTTTTCCGTCTTTCTTTGCCTTAGACTTCGACTTTTGGATGGGATTGGTTTTCGACTTGGATTTGGGACTCGGTAGTGCACAGGGTGAAGTTGGTCACGATCCTACTTGCGCTTTTGGTTTCTTGATGCTCCTTGGGCTTCGCTCCAATACTAATTCACCCTCTTTAGTTTCCAAGTCTATGTTCTACAGACATTCTTCACGAAGACGGGGAGGAGATATAAGGTGTAGAGCGAGATGCCGGCGAGACCGCCTCGACTCCTTCCCGTCCGGCACCATCTTTGCCATCGGAGACCGCACCGACGCGCCGACCGCGCAGGTTGCGCCGCAGAGGGAGCATATTTGGGGAGGCTGCTCGAGGGGATTGCGACGGCGAGTGAAACGGGCCTGAGCCATGGAAGCGGAAGCGAATCTTCACCAGCTAGCGAGGCGACGACGAGCTCTAGCTAGGTAACTAAGGAGGCGAACGAGCAGTTGGCCAAGGTGGATTTTGCTTTTGCTTTTTCTTTTCTTTTCTTTCTCTTTTTCCTTCATTTTTGAGGCTCTCGTCTTTGCTCTTTCACTCCTCCTTCGTCTCTGCTCGTCGCTGACGCTCACTTCGTGTGTTCTGTTGGTTTTCGTGGCGTTTTCGTGCTTTGTGGAGTTGGTTTCGTGGAGTCGCTTTGTTCGAGTTGGCATCTCATTTTGCACGAGTCCTTCCGAGGTTTGGCTTGGAGGCGGATTCCCAGCGGAGACGCGTTCAGACAGTTCTTTTGTTGCTACTTGTTCTTCTCTTAGCCTTTTCTCCGGCGGTTTCCTGTTCTCTTGCGGTTTCTTGATGCTTTTCGGCTGGTACTTTGTAGATAGATACTCTTGGCCTCGGATTGCATTGGCTTCATCTTTGCACTCTTGCTCTCTCTTTCCCAATTCTGCTTTTTCCACTCTTCCTCTCTTCGTTTGTTCATTCGAGGCCTGGCCTTGCTCCCCTCTGCTCACCCACTTCACTCTTTTGTTCGGGCCCTTGCTAACGCTCGTCCGCAGATCGCCTCCGGTGACCTAGCAAGATGCTGGTCACAGACCAGGTGCGACTCGGTGATCAGGCGGTGCCTTTGGTAGATTAGATTAGATTGTAAATCATTTATGCGACCTCGTGTAGATTACAGGGTTGTCTCGCTATTTCATCTCTTTTCTGCTCTTTGGTTTCCGGATCTCACTAGGCCACTGGTGGCGTCCTCACGTACCTCTTCTGGCGCTCTGCATACCTCTCCACCCTCTTTTCGCTCCGCAATAGGACCTTGGTGACGAATGATTGGCTCATTACAAAGGTGATACGTTGGGTTTCTTGCTTCAAGTTTTCGTTCCTCTCGGTTTCTTGTTTTCTTCCTCTTAGTTTCTTCCTTCCTTCCTTTCTCTGCGATGTTGTGGTTTTGGTTTCGAGAGCTTGATTCTTTCTGCGACGTTGAGATCGACTGGACGCGATTTGCTGACGAGATTTATAGGGATGTGAGTCGGGAGTAGTTCATTCCGACATTATCAACCCAGTGACTTTGTGGCGTCAGTCGCGAGATAAAAAGAGTGTGTAGGACTCTGTTATTGATACAGAGCGAACTAGTAGTTTTTATTCTTCGTTAGTTGAAGTAGTTTGTTTTCTGTTATCAGCAGTACAAGTAGTCGTTCATAGAGATAATTCATAGATTTCAGATGTGTTGTTTCCTTCCTGATAGACTTTCAGATTGATAGACCGCATCAGTTGAAAACTTGTAGTGATGATTAAGAATCAGGAAGACTTGTCAACTTGGCCTTTGAAAAAAGGTCATGAAAGACTCAATACCTCCCGTTCCACCACAGCTCCCATCATATTCACATTCTATCCATTCAATCGCTTGTATATAGAGTCTTTCATTGACCAAGTATTAGAGTCTTCCGTTGACCAAGTATTCAATTATACTTGATGAGCCATGGAAGTAAATTTCCCCAAATTTGTCTGTACGCTATAAGCGGGTTTCCATGAGGACGGCTGATGCATGTACGCTCACCTCACCGGAGCCTTCAAGAGCCGAATCGAGGGATACTAGTAAAAATCGAAGGAGAAAATTGGAAAATATGGAATAAAAGAATGTGATAGTGATGGAAGACTGAATAATATCATTGAATAAGTAGTTGAATAGACTGTTGCCATGATCGCCAAGACATGCGCCATAATCACCAGGACATGTTGAACCCAATGGCTAGGCTCGTAACCAGCCTCTCTGACGCGGCAAGAGGGCAAACCTCTCGTCAGAGAGGCTTGCCCCTCATAGAGAGTCGGTCACCGGACTACCCAATGGCATAGTTTGTCTATCAACTGGAATATGTTACTACAGAAGTCCAGGAGCAAGGAAGAGCAAAGAAAGAGACGGATAAGTAAATCAGCGCTTTTGTATATGAAATGAAAGATTGAATGAGAATCCCAACACAATTGCCGGCTCGCTGGATAAAAAAAAGCGATTGAAGCTATTGTGCAAAGTGAGATGAGTTCCAGAAGAAATTTAAAAGGAGTGCGGCCATTGTAACAGATCTCCATGAATCTCTACGACACTGGACAAACCACTCAAACCAAATCTTTTATCTCCCGAGCTTCAGAGACTTTCTCTATATCAGGGTGCCTCTCAATCATTGATTGGAGTGCAGCGTCTGTTTGACTTTCTGTAGAGTCTGTTGTTCCTTGTGAAGCTGAATGTGCAAAGGAGATGTGTGTTCCTGGATTTCTATCCCCACCAGCAACTCCAGTAGATCCATCTGTGATATGAGAAATGGAGTGTTGATTGGTCACAATCAAGATCACCAGAGTTGGGTAGATGGCCTACAGATTACCAATTGAGTTTGTTTACAAGTCCCAAGAGTGACCAATGACAAAAATCAAAGGCACACATGCACAAAACTCACCGAAATAGTGGTCAGTATACAACTCCATATCCGAGATGCAATATCCAACGCAGTGCCCTGCGTGTTGTCAAGATTGACCAGACATGTATTGATGATCTAAAATTGTGAGTATAGAGTCATGGAATAGGTCAACAGAGAACCCACCTGAAATCCAATATAAACTATGCCAGACTCTGTCAAGAACATCAAGACCTTTCCGGCTGCTGAACGTCCTGATCCAATGGTATCTTTCATAAATTTACAGTGCTGGCTAAACCTAGATTAGAATACACACTAGAAAGGAAATAGAGAAAACATACTATGTCTTGAGACCGATAAGAATTATAGCTATCAGATTTGTGACAATGCTCATGATAGCACCTGCCGTGAGCAGACTTCCAGCTTTCCCATAAACGAAATTTAGATCAGTTGATGTAGTTTGAAGTATATTTGGTGCCAAGAAAAGGGCTTGATAATTCAAATGAGACAAGTGTGCAGAGTGTTGAATCAAAGAACATACCAAAGGTTGCCAGTAGAGTCAATCCTGGTAGGATTATAACACTACGTTGGCCATGCCATATAGCCCAGGCTCGCCAAACAACAATACCATCTCCAAAAGTCAACTACCAGGTTTGGCATGACATTGGTCAGCCTAGATTGAAGAAAAAGCATATGCATGACTGACCAATAGTGAATTAGATTGGCCATTTAACCATATATCAGCCAGGACAAACTGTTTAGTGCTGGCATTGGCAATTTCTAGTCTTTCTAACAGCTCTAACTCTGGGTTCTCAATAAGAGCACCAATGATCAGTTTGAAGCAAAATGTAACAAATAGGCAGAAAGATGCTGTGATGATGAGGAATATCAGGGTCAACAGTGCACAGAGAGCCCAAGTGGCAGTCGTTTTGTTGTGTTTTCTGTGATAAAATTCAGTAGAAGATTCCAAGGTTCAGCATGGACTGACAGGAGTAGTTGGTACATTGCCAAAGATGCCAGCAACAAATAGACACCTGGCACATCCTAGTCAGTCACAAAGTTCAGACTTTCTATAGAGAGAAGTTTAGCACCATAACAGAAGGTCTGCACAATCTAACCAGATATCAAAATCAATCAGACTGTGAGATGTTCACTAATAGCAAAGACTAACCACTGTGGCAAAATTTTGAGCCAAGACCTGTCCAGCGTGCTTGAGCAACAGGGTTTCATCTGGGGTCATTGTGATAAAGATGTGAGGGCTACAACATGCTATGAGCCCTTTTTATATTCTTGTCATTTGGAACACCTGATACTCGGAAATTGACCAGTGCTATTTATAGCTCATTTTCTCAAGATCTGTGACATTTGCAGATGATCTGTCAAGATTTATGAAGGGATGTGAGTCGGGAGTGATCTGTCACAGTGTCAGTCGACTTTGGGAGTTGCTCGTCGTTCAACTTTTGGGCGGAAAAGTGTGACAAAGAAGAATGTCTGGAGATATAGTATTGGTATGCCAGAACTTTGCGACTGAAAGCTATTTATCTGATAAGTAGTTTCCCCCTTACTTCCCGAACCCTATTTATTTCTTTGTACTGGTAGTTTTTTTATTCGTCGTTAAAGTAGTTTGTTTTCTGTTATCAGCAGTACAAGTAGTCATTTATAGAGATAATTTATAGATTTTATATGTGCTTTTTCCTTCTTTTCTGTTTCCTTGGTGAGCTTGATGAGATGGCTTTGGATTTGAGAGACGATACAAGCTCGAGTCACCGTGAGTGATTTACAGCGTTTTCGGAAAAGATTGTCCGGATCAACTTTTTTTTTCTGAATGAAATAAAAGAAAATAAATTCCAAAAAGGGTAAGCGAGATTTACCGAGGATACACGAGCCCCGGTCCAGCAGCAGCACGATAGCCAAGTACTGTCCCTTGTGGCAAGTTGGTCCCCTGGGAGCAAAGTTTAGTTCTTGTACTTCACTGACAATCTCCTGGGACTGACTTTGGGAAATAAAAGGGTCCCAGGCATGACTGAGAGGTAGTATCTTGTTACCGCCGGTTCGGCTACCACATTGGGAATTTCTTTTTATTCATTTTATTTACATCAAAGAAAAATGATCTCGGACAACCTTTTCCGAAAACGCTGTAAAGACTTGATGGATCTTGTAGATGTCCTTGTGCTTTCAATCAAACTGCTTTTGATGTGCAGCTGGAGTTCATGAGAGTGGATTTGACGACTCGCTTGTTGGACTTGTCTGTTTACATTTGCTTGGAATCTTCCTAGTTATCCCATTTACTTCCTGTTTATCCCATTTATCAAGCTGGATGTGCCCTGTGGCAGTCATCAAATCAAATCAAGTATATGCCCTCCAATCTCACGACAACCGCCACATGTCATTGCAATCCGAAAGTGACTTGACTCCGCGGCTCTCCTCGGTGATTTGACTCCTCGGCCCTCCTCAGCGACTTGAATCCGTGTCGGGGTAATGCCAATCAATGTGTTGAACATGTTCAGTGAAAGACATCAGTGGATGCAAATTGAGTGTCGGTGGATACAAGTTGAGCAATGTTCAAAGATTGAACATTTGAATCTATGTAACAAAGCCGGACCAAGAGAACTGCTTGAAGTAACAAGCAAACCTCAGAGGATCAATGGCAATGGTTTGGTTTGGTCAAGAGCAAGGTAGCGACCATTGTGAGGTAGGAATGGAATATTGGGGTTTAGTGAGGCAAATTCAAGCTTATTGTTTAGTTTGAACAGTTGTATTTGGAGTAATGAGAAGAAAATGTTGGCAGTAAATACCAGAATGCAAGGAAGAAGTACTTGAGGGCAACAATGATAATAACCAGTGGAATAAAGGCTGTCTGGACCAGCGGCAGGTACGAGCCCAGATTGACAAGTCTTTTTTCTCAGATTCACCTCAATGCATTAGTTGAATATGCAGTACAGGTTGATACAATAACAAACACTTGCAAGGACTCAACTTGAATGATGTCCTTAAGTATCTGATCGTCGCTTTGCATTGGAAGCCGAGTTGCGACCACCATGGTCCGTCAATGGAGACATGAAGACAGTCACCATAGTAGTGTGGTATGTCCGTCAATGCCCAACTGTCACACCAGAGGCGGAGACCAAGGCATTCCAGATGGAATGCCTTACACCCCTTCCGAAGGCATTCCAGAGGCATTCCCTGATCATGGGGCTGCCATGTGACATGGCCTTTGTTCGCATCTTGGCCTGGGCCTGGGAAATGAATGCCCCACTGGGTGATGATGCTCATAGCTGACTCATCATTATTGTCACTTCTCACAAGTCCGTTGTTGAACATAGTCCAGCTTCTATTTGTCTTCAGTGTGTTTGCTTATTAATGAAAGTTGCTATGCACTCCGTGCATCAGTCATTGTGGAGTGCCTATTGTATTTTCCCATGCATAATTGTGATGTGAGGCTACTAGAGCCTCAAGAAGACCAATGTCGGACTTGTGAAAAACCCATGATTGTGATGACTCATATGGTGGTGTCATCACCCAGTGGGGCATTCAGTTCCCAGGCACAGGCCAAGATGCGAACAAAGGCCATGTCACATGGCAGCCCCATGATCAGGGAATGCCTCTGGAATGCCTTCGGAAGGGGTGTAAGGCATTCCATCTGGAATGCCTTGGTCTCTGCCCCTGGTGTCACTAGCCCAGGGGCAGAAGGTCTTGAAGACACTGTATGATTGATTTTATACACGACTCTGTCAACCACTGTCAACATCAAGTCAGACTTCAGTCAGAGTGGTTGATGCATCCAAGGCATGATGTCAACAGCACATCAGAGATCATCGAGCTATGTGGCTATGGTATCGACAGTTAATTCAAGAAGATGCAAGTGCGAACACAGCAACGGCAGCAGACTGATGTGTCACCCAATCAGGATCAGTGATGTGGCTGCACAGTCACTAAGAATGCGTCCATAGCTCCTTGTATCAAGGACTGACTTGGACATCAATAGTATAGAATATGCAGCCTGCATAGCTTCATCCAACCAACTGTTGTTGTAACACATGTCGTAAAGTGAGGTGACTGCTGAGAATGTCCATGGATCCTAGCCTAAGACACTGCTCTATGGGGAACAATGAAATGGCTGCCAGAAGAGCAAGAAACATTAACCAGACTCCCCAGAGACAGAGACACTAGGTTCTGACAGACGTCAAAGAAGAGTATGAATGCTTCCCGGCTATTCCCGAGCTTGTGTGAAATCCGGTCATGTGGAGCTTCCCCATTGGGTTCTTTGATGACGGAGCTGGGAGCTCTGAATTTTGCTCATTATTATCCAACAAATGAACCCACATGTGGGACTCGTCTCCAATACATTCATAACCAAGGCACGGACCTCGAAATTGAACAAGCATGTATGCTCGCTTCAGACAGCCTCGCAAATAATGATGTCCGCACAGCACTAGAATTGGATCTTCGAATACTAGAAGACTTACATGTGAAAAGCATGATGTTGTCCAGAATGACACAGTCCAGAGCATATCAAATGATAAGAGCAACCAAGATAGTCAAGCCAAGAAAGAAAACCACACGATAATCAAACTAGTACAGGATGCTGTTAGAGATCACAATAATTGCACACCCAAGGAGGCTGAGATATGGGGAGCCATCTGCTTAACAGATTTCCTGAGAAGACAGTGAAACTTCCTCTATATGATCAGGGATTTCTGGAGGCATGTCAAAGACTGCGAGACCTGGGGAACATGTCATCACTGTCAAGTCACCGAAACCATGGAACACATACTGTTGGAGTGCCAAAGATCTGGTCAACATGAACTGTGGAATCTGGCACAACTGCTTTGGAGCCAGACAACCCAGATAGGTAAAGAGTGTACCATGGCCAGAGATGAGCCTGGGTCTTGTCCTGGACTGTGGACTAGCAGGGTTCAGTGACAACATGGGCGCTACAGGCCAAGACTGTTAAGTTCGTCCACATACTGGTCACTGAGACCGCTCATGCAATATGGAAAGTGAGATGCACCACCTAGTGCTTAAGAATGACAATGTGCCATTGGCAAAAGCTTAGATCAATAACACATGGCTGCATAACATGAATGAGCGCCTGAAAATTGATTGCTCACTGACAAATGTCTCCCGTTATGGCAAGAAAGCACTTGCCGTCAAAAAAAAAAAAGTGCTCGATACCTGGAGCGGCGCATTGAGAGATGAGACAAGCCTCCCAGATTCCTGGATAATAGAACCTAGGGTTTAGTGGGTGTAGAGCTGATGAAAAATCACCATGTAACAGTCCAAAGGCCTTCAGGCCGCCGAGGAGGTAATCACTGACCATGGAGTCGTGACAGCTCAAAATCCTAGGGTAGACCTGTCTATTCTCTCTCTTAGAGGTTGAAATCCCTCTGAACTTTACACATGTCTTATCAGAATGTAACTTTGTTACTTGTCTCTTAAAACAGACTCTTGGTCTCATTTATGTGATGCGTGGAGTAAGAAGCTTCAAGGCTAGCCTTCAACAAAGGTGACCAGCCTCTACACTCAGTCACCAAATATGATATTGACAATCAGCTGTCAGTTTTTTGGCTTCAGCTCTAATCTTAAAGTTTTCTTTTCAAGACTATGTATTCACGGACTTTATCTAACTTTTTCTTATCTCATTTTCACTCTCTGATCGGCCGTTTCCATAGCCGTATATACTCACACGGCGGAAAATCAGCTGTCATCGGCGATTGTCTTGCTACTGTCATTGGTACTGTCATTGAACCGGCCATTGTACTGTCATTTGTGATCTCTTTGTGCTCCCTCTTTGTCTGAGGTCATAGTTTCCTTTTGTGGTTGTCCTCTTTTTCCTTTGTCTTTTGGTTCCGGCTTTCGGGTGGGCTCGGCTGAATACGAGACCGGACGACGACGGTCCGGTCCGGCAGGCTTGACTTGTTATGTTCAATCGTGGCTACGTGCTAATCCCTGTTCCTATGTAGAGAATCTACAAAAATTCTGATCTCCTGGTTGATTCCAAATGTGCCCTTTGGTCGCTGATAATATGCCAGATGTGAGATGATGTGACGGGGTTCAATGATGACATCATGACTTCAACCAGTGGATTCCTCAGCTTTGAATACCTTACAATACAGGCCAGGCCTGTATGTGAGGAATATGGTGTTAATACATCATCTGCTGCACTGAGAGCTGCATGGGGTTCAACAATAACAAAGGTATGAAATTTCTCCTTGCAGAGCCAGTGACCATATTGAGTTGATAAATCCAGTGTCTTTCTGGTGGGTTGAGGGATGATGGAAGGAGATGGAGCTATTGCCATGGTGCTTATCAAATGTTGAGAACAGTTGTGTTTTGTGCTCAAAGTAGGTTAGCAGCACTGCCCAGGAGGGAAACACATTAAAGGTGCTGGTCTCAATGAGGTTGTACGTGAGCTCACTACCACGAATGTATAGTGGAGAATATGACTGATTCCAGTAGATGAAAATCTGCTTGTATAGCCTTGGTTCAAGAATAATTCCAGAGCCATTGTAAACAGCATTGCCAACCCCAGGGCTTAGCAACTGACTGCTTTCCAAGTTACCACTAGGTGGATTGCGAGGAGACAAGAGTCACATGACATTATCAATAACTGAGTTTGAGTTTTCCCCATTTGCACTGTCGCGGATTGAAGCAAGAAGCCTTTCACGTCGACAAATTTGGCATTGTCAGGTCAAGCTCCCCTAGGTTGTTTATCAGTTGGAGATCGGAAATTGACACAATACTGGCTTACACATGTGATTGTTTGTCTCGATTTTCTGGAGGTTCCCGTTGTGGCTTTCATACATAAATTCACAAGAGGGCCCCACTACTTCAGCTGGTCAGCATTATGCATGGCATAATGGTGGTTAGGACAAGTGTAAGACCAGGGAACAGTGTCTGGGAGGATTGAAGATAGTTGAAACAGCGCACAAGATAGACATCAGCTTCTGCAGGAATCACTGCATAAGAATAGAGAATATTTGTTGCCGCAACAAGATTTCAAAGTTGGAAAGGAGTTTCTTGGCTTGTTGTGAGGATGAGGTGTGATGCCAAAGCTCAGGAATAATCAAGGGAAAAAAGATTGTGAATAAAACAAGCCAGTTGTCTGCCTTGAGCTTTCCATGGGACTTCTCACCAAGGTTGACTGGAGGACGATTAATCCAGGCAGGTATGATAACATCTGCCAGTCCCACAGATGCACCCAGTTTCCCTTCTTCATTTGTCCATCCTCTGATTGCCAGGTTTTTCCCTTGCAGTCATGAGACCTGCAAAGGCAGATATCATAATCCTTCTTGCCCACTGGACTTTGTTTCGTGGCTTGAGGCTGAATATTGAGTAAGAGAGCACAGTCAAAGAGTCGGTGAGCATGCAGGTAAAGAGACGGCGATCAGACAGATCCCGATTCCGGCCCGGGCACTTTGTATATTCCGATTTGAGAAGTTCCTTTGTTTCACGAAGTCTATAATTACACAAAGAAATTGTAGAATGACAGAACAATGTCTGGTCCAATGTCAGTACCAATGACAGTCGCATGACAACTGCCGATGACAGCTAATTGTCCGCTGTGTCATTTCAACATTGATATGCCTCAGTCTTTTGCCCTTTGACTGAGGCAAGTACAGTACAATACTTCATAATGCATACAGTTGGGACCCTGAAAGTCCTATACATAATGGTAGATATGCATTATGAGGCATGATTTTGGGTGGTGCAAAAACTTTTTCATTGTTCTTTGTTATCACCAAAAGCAAATATAAAAGGAAACAAGCTTTAGGTTCCTCCGGGAGGAGCCACAGCTTGTTTTCAGCCTCAAATACTGTGCCGCCACCCTGTGGGCGGCCTCAGGCGGCATCTGCACCTTCGGCGCTTAACTTGATTATGCCAGTAAAATAATTTGTCATCTAATTAATCAGCATCAGTTGACCGAGGTGTTTTATATGTATTGATTGACAAGCTTTAGGTTCCTCCCTCCAGTAGGAACCACAGCTTGTTTTCTGCCTCAAACACTGCCGCCGCCCTGCAGGTGGCCTTGGGCAGCATCTGCGCCTTCAGTGCTGATGAGGCATAACAAAATTCAGCCTTGTTTTCTATCAAACTAGGGCAGTTTGACATCTCCTTGGACTGCTGGGACGATGTAGGAGCATTGGAACGAAGCTTCACGTTGCCAATAAGACTGACGCACATGGACCTTGGTCATACCACTTTGCACTTATCAGCCCCAAAAGTGTATAAGAGACCAATAAGGCAATGATGCTGTCTATCAGAAGAACAAACTAGCATTGTCCACATAATGGCCTAGGCTGAATACATGACGAAGAACTATGAACCAAGATGTCTATTCAAGACTTGATGAGTTGCACAAAGGAAAGGATGTACACTCAGTGTGAGCGCATAAGTGGCACAGTGCTCCAGACCTGTGTCATGGAAATTACATGACCGGAACTCTATCCAAACCCTATCTGTTGTTAATGGGCAACAAAACGATCAGACAAAGACAACCCCTAAAGTATGACAGACCTATAGGAAGGACGGATGAAGTTCCTTAAAAGCGGTTTTCAACCGCAAAGACAACAAGACACCCATCTATTATAAGATACTATGAGGACAGAATGTTCTGACCAAGTAGGATTCTTCATCTATACCAGATCAGCTTGGACTCCACATAGGGGGTCTCAGGTTGACAAGTTCTATTTTTGTACACTTAATGCTGATTGATACGCCTTGGTGAAACACCTTGGCAGAGCTTGGACATTGACTCATATCTTATTTATCATCTGTTTTGTAAAGTATATAAGGCCTGCAGTTTGTAGTAAAATAGTAGAGCATTGTACCCCAGTCTAGGTCTAGTGCAGAAGCAATCCTGTTTGCTGGAAGCAGCCAAAGGAACAAACATAATTGTCTCTCGGTCTAGAACTCTAGTTTGAGCTTAAGAAAACCAGAAATCAGAACAAAGTCTAGTCTTGAAAGAATTGGCATTACAAGTGCTTCTAGTCTAGCAAAGATCTCTAGTTGAACACAGAACCTCTAGTTTCGAACTCTAGTGTTAAGAGACCACCTTTAGTGTTAACAGCACTTAAAACTTCTAGAAACAAAACCTGCTCTTTCCAAAGAGACAAGTCCAAGACAACTTTGCAACGGAGTGAGTTGTTCCAAGAACTGAAGTTATTTGACACCCAAACTACTTAAGAGGATCTAAAGCGTGTATTGAGGTGTTAGTGGTGTTGTGTGTGTTTGTTCATTCAGAC
The DNA here is from genome assembly GCA_029320655.1 of Mycena floridula. Classification (NCBI taxonomy): domain Eukaryota; kingdom Fungi; phylum Basidiomycota; class Agaricomycetes; order Agaricales; family Mycenaceae; genus Mycena; species Mycena floridula. The sequence goes on from JARIHS010000048.1 coordinate 580,017, forward strand.
ATGGCATTTCTGACTCATTTTCCACACCGTCCGCAAGGATCCCTCACAGTGCTTGACATGATTATGTCAGTTAAAATGATTTGTCATTTAATTAATAAGCAATAACAAAATAATTAATCAGCAGCACCTGACTGAGGTGTTTTATATGTATTGATTGATTTGCATTTCAGACTTTATGCCGAAGTTTCTCCGTACTGTGTCATCCTTATTAGTCATTATCTCTATGCTATTGATGGTCTGTATTATTGTTTGGGTGGAAGCTGAGCATCATTCAATCTCTTATTTGTGATAGTTTGTAGCATATTGGGAGTGTTCATTCATGTCTTTAGCATCCTTAGTTTTGCAGAGTCAAGCTGTGATTCAATTCACTTGGTAACTTGATTGGACTGTCAGACAGTGGTTGCCAATCTTGTATGCACAACTACTTCAGCGGTGCATTTGGTGTGAAACATGTGCATGTCTTGTGTTCTCTTGCTGATTTTCTCTCATTGGCATTTTCACCCACCGCTCTGTAACATTGTTATTGCCTCTTGACTTGAAGTCAAGGTACCAAAGTTATTAGGTCTGGAATTGCTTCTTCAGGCATCCTCCATGCAGGTCAGTATCCTTTCTGTCATTGAGTGGACCGCTCTCTGGCCTGGCCTGGATTGCCCATCAACAGATCCAAGTGAGATTTGACCTTGCGAGTCCTATTTTCTCATCCACCTTGATGCTTACATATCAGCATCAACACCAGTAGGTAATCAGAGGCTAATAGGCAACAGTACTTGCCTTTATTGGAGCAGAGTAACACCTTGAAGTCTCTATATGACAGTGACTCTATCGGTTTATTATCATACTATGTAGGACACATTGGGTTCATCTCTTACCAGATCAACCTCTTATGTGAGCACATTATCTTACACTGTGAACATTGAGAGTGCAGGAGCTACTTGGCAGCCTCTTTCAGATCAGTTCAGCTCCATACTCTGACTTTCAGCTCTGAGTCCCTATAGCCTTCGCACATGCCATCGGTAGAGTGGCTATCAATCCTACTTGTATGCATATTCATTATGAGCACATGCATTATGAGGTTTTCTACTGTACTTATATTCATCTCCTTTATTGTATCCTTACTTACTGCTACCTTGTAGCTGATTCTTGTTTGACAGATCCCTGCGCACCATTGTTTACTTTATCAACTATGATCATCACCAATGGTTGTGAGGCATTGTTGCTCAATGCAATGTACACAGCCATAAATCCTGTAGAATTAGTTATGAAACACAGGCTGCTGCTTTAAGCAGGTGATATCACAGCCATCTTATGTAGCCTCGATATCAATCATAACACAAAATAAAGAGGTTCAGGAATCTTGACAGATCACCTGGTGTGGCGGATGCTGAGAAGATCAATACGGATAGAGTACTGGTCAATTTCAGAATATCAGGTGTTTCAAATGACAAGAATATAAAAAGGACTCATAGCATGTTGTAGCCCTCACCTCTTGACCAGCCAACACAATGACTCCAGATGAAACCCTGGTGCTCAAGCATGCTGGACAGGTCTTGGTTGAAAATTTTGCCTCAGTGTTTAGTCCCTGCTATCAGTACATCTCAAGGTTTGAATTTTGACATCTGGTCAGGTTGTCCTGACCGTCTGCTATGGTACTGAACGTCTCTCAGTGGAAATCTCATCTTTGTTGCTGGCCAGGATGCACCAGGTGTCTATCTGTTGCTGGCATCTTTGGCAATGTACCATCTACTCCTGTTAGTCCACATTGAACCTTGGAATCTTCCACAAACTTTTTTTGCAGAAACACAACAAACAGCTGCCGCTTGGGTTCTCTGTGCACTGTTGACTCTGATTTTCCTCATCACCACAGCATCCTTCTGCCTACTTGTTGCAACTTGATTCAAACTCATGATTGGAGCTCTTATTGAGAACACAGAGTTGGGGCTGTTAGAAAGACTAGACATTGCCAATGCCAGTACTAAGAAGATCAACCTGGCTTATATATGGTTGAATGGTGATGGTAATCCACTATTGGTTAGTCATGCATACAATTTTCTTCAATTGAGCCTGACTAATGGTACCACACACGGTACAGTCGACTTTCTCATACAGAATGTAGTTGGTTCCAGAAAATTCATATTCCATGAGATTTATTCCATAGGTGTTATGTCACATTCTTGTGATTCTGTTGGGACAGCTTCTGATAAGATGTAAACCAAAGTGAACTTGAGCTTTTCCAGAGCTTTTAGATGTTGAATATTCTGCAAATGCCAGGACAAGCCAGTCTATCAATGACATACACATCTTCGAAGTCAAAGTGGATAAAAATCAGTCATTTTATTCAAGAAATGATATGGAGAATGAGAATACCTACATCTGATATGGAATAAATGGCTGGCAGAGCCCTCAAAAAGTGTATTCCATATTCCATATTCCATGACAGAAAAATTAAGCTGGGACAAGCTTGGTTCTTGGAAAAAGTCATTCCATATGAGCAAGTTGACTATACTCGAGGTCTGTAAACATCAACTGAGGGTCTGGGTAGCAGGTCCTGTTTAGTCTAGGTAGCGGTGATAGGGTCTCTATAAAAATGACCCTATAATACGAGTTAAAGGGCTAATTCGACATCTTCTTGGTTACAATGGGATAACGTTTGCACTAGAGTTGAGCTCCAGACTGCTAGTAGGACTTGTACCTATAAGCTGTGGAAACACCTAGACCTTGACTCACCACAGCAAGAGTACTAGCTGCGGTTTGTGCGGACTCAAACAGGAGAATAGGCAGCGCATGCTGCAGTTCATTATGGTTAAACAAGGGTTCTGCAGAACGAGGGAACTGTGTAATGTTTGATTCTGAACAACTTTGACTTGTACTGCAATTCTGAGGAATGACTGTACCATGGAAGCTTACTGTTTCCAAGGTAGTCAGCGGGACGAGGAATGTGAGTTAGCGAGGCGCAGCTCCGAGATATCAGACGGGATCAATCAAATGATCAACATCGGCTGTAGAACTGATAAGACCTAAAAGGTTAACTTAACCAGTTCTCAGTTATCAACGATGAGGTAAAAGAGTGTGTACTTTCTGCAAAACAACTTAGACAGTCCGTGTTGTGCTTCCTCGGAAAGAAGGAATCTTTTAGTTAAGAAACCAAGTCATCTGAGGCAGTGTCGCGATCAGAACTCAGTTGCACAGCATGGATCGATGACTGTACAGTTTAGCCGAGGAATTTGTTATTGGGAAAAAGTGACTTACCGTGACTAGCTCAGGCTATAGTGCGCGGAAAGACACCATTTAAAGGTCGAGCTTCATACATGACAAGCTTGCACCTGAGCCGTGCAAAGGGGTTCCGCGGAAAATGCTCCTTCCGTGCAGCTGTATACCTGGCTTACTTAGCCATCATTTTGATGTTTTCGCGGACACTGAGTAAACTCCACTTACACGAGGGATGGTCTGATAGCCGAGATAGAGGGTGCGCCGGTTTACAAGTTTATTATTATTCATCAGATCTTGGCAGTAGTATAAAAGATGCATGTATTCAAGTAGGATAATCAGATAGCTTAGGGCCTTCGGGCTTCTAGTGATTCTCTTCTCAGAAAAAAAGTCTTGTCGCATCTATCCTCTAGTCTTGTCTTGAAGTCCTGTTTCGGTAACAGGCAAAATAAAACCTCTAGTATCTAGTCTCTAGTCTTGTCTTGAAAGTCCTGTTTCGGTAACAGGCAAAAGTCTTGTCTCGGGGGCAAGCCTGGTTTTGGTAACCAGTTGAAAGTCTTGTCTTAATGGCAAGCAATTGTTAAAAACCCATTCAAACCCTATTGTTTGAACTTGTACATCCTTAGTGCATGTTCTGCGGGTGGTGTCTGATAGACTTGACAATGATACTTGACTTGATCGTTTCCGAGACTATTTGAACCTTCCCAGTGTTCCGCGGCACCCTAATGTTCCGCGGAATGTTGGATTATTCATCTTTCGAAAGCCCTGAACTTAAACTAGAGTATAAAAGAGATATTGAGATGTTGGGTGTTGTTGGCTCGACTCGTAGCCACTCGCTCGTGTCTTTTCTCTCTCGTCCGCAAGGACCTCTGTCAGCGGGTCCTGCTTAGACCTGTAACTGGTCTCTCTGAATCAGAATAAATCAGAATATTCTTCGCAGGTGATACATCATTAAAGTAATTCAGCAGTACAAGTAGTTGTTCAAAGATTTTAGATGTGCTTTTTCCTTCTTTCCTTCTTGTCTTCTTGTTAGTTTTGTTGGTGAGCCTGATGAGATGGATGGGGCTTTGGGCTGTGGACTTGGGAGAGATGATACTCGAGTCACTGTGAGTGATTTAAAGACTTGAGAGTGGATCTTGTAGATGTGCTTGTGCTTTGGATGTGCAGCTAGAGTTGATGAGAGTGGATTTGATGACTTGATTACTTATTAGGCTCGAATCCAGCCTAATTACTTATTGGACTTGATGACTTACTTGTTGGACTTGTTATATTTGCTTGGACTCTGCCTGTTTATCCCATTTACCAAGCAGGCATCAAAGGCCTCCAATCTCATATTGGCATATCATTGCAATAAGTGACTTGACTACTTGACTTGTCGTATCATCAAATACAGTAAATATTTGTTGACTTGACCATTCTCAGCTCCCGGTAACCAACCAATCACTGACTGTCTCTCTGAAGGATGATCATCTCTAGTCTCTCCATTACAATCAAGAAAGTCTCTCTGTTACAATCAAGCAGGTTTCTCTGCTTGGATTTCATGTTTGATCTTTCCTAACTATGAGCTCACACCATGCACTCATCCCTGATTGTTCATAAATATCTACTTCCAAGAAACTCACTCAAACCAAATCTTTCATCTCTCAAGCTTCCAAGACCTTCTCTGTATCATGGTGCTTCTTGATCATTGATTGGACTCCAGCCGCTGCTTGATCCTTTGTAAAGTCTGTTGTTCCTTCTGAAGCTGAATGTGCAAAGGAGATATGTGTTCCTAGATTTCTATCCCCACCAGCGGTAGATCCATCTGTGGTATGAGAAATAGAGTGTCGATTGGTCACAATCAAGATAACCAGACTGGGGTAAATGGCCTACAAATTACCATGTAAGTTTGTTTACAAGTCTCGAGAGTGACCAATAATAAAATAAAAGGAACAGACACATGCAAAACTCACCGTAACAATATGTTTCATACTACCCCATATCTGTGTTGTATCATCTAATGCAGTACCCTGTGTATCGTCTAGAGCAGCCAGGAAGATATCAATGATCTAAAATTGTGAGTATAGAGTCTTGAAATAGGTCAACAGAGAACCCACCTAGAATCCAATATAAACTATGTCAGACTCTGTCAAGAACATCAAGACCTTTCCGGCTGCTGAATGTCCTGATCCAATTGTATCTTTCATAAATTTCCGGTGCTGGCTAACATTGGATTAGAATGTAAATCACAAGGATATCAAAAAAAAACATACTATGCCTTGAGACCAATAAGAATTATAGCCATAAGATTTGTCACAATGCTCATGGTAGCACCCGCAATGAACAGACTTGAAGCTTGTCCAGAGTAGAGAGCGAGACTAATCAATGTCATAGTTGTCAGTATATTGTGTGCAAGAAAAGGGCTTGATAAATCAAGTGAGACAAGTGAGCAGAGTGTTGATACAAAGAATATACCAAAGGTTGCCAGTAGAGTCAATGCTGGTAAAATTATAACACTGTGTCGGACATGCCATATAGCCCAGGCCCGCCAAACAGCAATACCATCTCCAAAAATCAACTGCCAGGTTTGGCATGCTATTGGTCAGCCAAGATTGGAGAAAAATCATATACATGACTAACCAACAATGAATTAGAGTCACCATTCAACCATCCATAAGCCAGGACGATCTGTGTAGTACTGGCATTGGCAATGTCTAGCCTTTCTAACAGCTCCAATTCTGTGTTTTCAATAAGAGCCCCAATGATGAGTTTGAAGCAAATTGCAATAAAGAGGGAGAATGATGCTGTGGTGACGATGAAAATCAGGGTCAACAGTGTACAGAGAGCCCAAGTGGCAGTTGTTTTGTTGTGTTTTCTGCAAAAAAAAAGTCAGTAGAAGATTTCAAGGTTCAACGTGGACTAAAAGGAGTAGATGGTGCATTGCCAAAGATGCCAACAACAGATAGACAGCTGGTGCATCCTGGTCAGCAACAAAGATGAGAGTTTCCAGTGAAAGATGTTCAGTACCATAGCAGAAGGCCAGGATACCTGGATAATCTAGCCAGATATCAGAATTTATCAGACTTGGAGATGTTTACTAATAGCAGGGACTAACCACTGAGAAAAAATCTTGAACCAAGATCTGTCCAGCATTCTTGAGTAACAGTGTTTCATCTGGGATCATTCTGATGGCTGGTAGAGATGTGAGGGCTACAACATGCTATGAGCCCTTCTTATATTCCTATTGTTCGACACATCTGATCCTCGAAAATTGGCCAGTGCTATCTATATTTGATCTTCGCATGATCTACGATACCAGGTGATCTGTCAAGATTCCTGCTGTCCATTTTGTGCTACAATTGACAGCGAGGCTAATATTAGGATACCTAACATTTATGTTCTTTGAAAGGGATTATAAGTCATCCTAAAGGCTTAACTGAGTAACAACCTGCTATTTCGTTCATCAGATGTACCGGGATCCAAGTGTGGGAGTGACAGGAAGCGGGCACCAATGGTGGTCATGTGCCTGCACATTGCATTGAGCAAAATGCCTCGCAACCATTGCCAATTGGGGATGATCACAGTAGTCTTACTCCTTGAGAACCTTCAAGCTGAAAGGCTGACAGCTCAGCTTTTGATCATCATTATGAGACACGTTCTGAAAACAGGCCACTTATGCGAGCAAATGGCTTGAAACACTGGACTGGGCATTCAAACAAGACAGAGTATGGACCAGCGTATATTTTCGAGGTCTTTAGTGAAAAGCGTAAGTAGATGAAAACAAGAAGAAGGAAGACAAGTCACGATCCGGATTCCGAGCCTACTAAGGTAGACTATGTGCTCGCTCGTGATATCTGTGAGAGGAAATGGCGGGGTTTCAATTGAAACCCGTTTTTGGCAGTGGAACTGTCGACTCGGCCCTTGAAGTGAGAGCGCTTGTGTGGCGTTCAAACAAAACAAGAAGACACTCAAGCTGAACAACTCCAGTACACAAGGATTCCTTCCAGCCAGCAGGCAGAAGGCCAAGGACCCACCCAGAGCAGAGCTCCACGAGCAACGCTCGTTACGGGCCGGCGGACTGCTGCTGAGACGGATCGGACAACCCAACCGAGGTCTGCGAATGGATCTGGAAGGCTGGATTTTGACCAAATTAAGTAGGTCTCAGATCTCTGACCTTTGAAGAGCATCAAAATGGCGAGAATCCAATAAGCAACCAGAAGAAGAAAAATAATAATAATAATAATAAATAATTTTGATAATAAGTAGTGTGACTTGTGATCCGCCTGGAAAAATATGACCACAGACAGGCTGAGACAAGGCCAGTTAAGATTGATATCGTATAACCGAGTCTGAATTAGAACGATGAGGTCCAAAAATTGGCGTAGATCCCGAAGCAAGATGTAGGTCTGGACTCTGGAGAGGCTGCAAGTAAAGGAAACTGTTGAGAGCATGAATTTGTTATAGATCTTCAAGTTCAAGTTGTCCTGAGTAATAGGAGAATGGGAAGTTTCCACATGAGAATGCGCTGAGCAGCTGGGACAACGGGATGTAGCAAACTTGGAGTGATTTCGTTGCAGTTTAGCTTGACTTAAAATCGGAAAGGTTGAAGTTTATATTCTGTAACAAGATTCCTGAAGCAGCGCTGGAGAATGTCAATGATTCAATGATCATCCTGCATAACATATATCCACGTTCATGGATAGAAATTCCGCCCATGTACCAGACTGAGACAGTGAACTGAGGTGGGACCCAGGCTGATGCGAGAAAAAAAAAGCATCAAGTACGTCGGTAAGAAACACGTTAGCTGTAAATCCAGTGGATGAGATACCAGAGTCAATGCGGCAGGATGCGTCAGAACCAAGGACAATGACTCATGCATTGCTGGAATACCTTATGTATAAACCTGAGAGACAAGACGCACGCAATAACTCTTAGATTGAAAGAGTCAACTCAAAACTTGTCCAAACTCCTGGCCAGAATATCATAAAATGAGTCAATCAGAAGTTTCCCAGATGACAGCCTAAGCGAGGAGTAATTGTAGACCACTTCAATGTCTTCAAGGGGAAAGAAATAGAACAAGAGAACGAGCCTGCAGGAGGATTCAAAGTGATAGCCGGTATGGAACCAGAACATGAGAGGACCGGATCTGGCTTGAAGCGTCGTGAAGACAAGAGCCTGAGTCCCAAGAATTGTGATTGACCAACGACTCATTTGCTGAATGAAGAAGGTGAAAAGTTGAAAGAACTGGGAATTACTCGCAAACAAATATCAGACGGCTGCAAGGGAGACTAACGGAAAGGAGTTCTGAGAGGCTGCTGTCTGATAGTAGGTGGTAATAAAATCTGGAAAATTTGTTGTGCAAGTGCAGATCCTGAGCTTTGAAGAGCTGAAAATAATCAAAAGGTGTGTCGTGGTCGTTCGGTCCGAGTCGTTTGCCGGTTCAACAAAATCTGAACATCCAAATGCAAAAGAATCCATATCACAACACAAAGGAGGAGGGAACAGGAATGTGCAAGGAAATGGACTAGTTCAAACATGAATATTGGTAATGAAATAAGGAGGAGTGAGGCCGGAGCCAACTGCGGTCACGATGCCGCATGAGGGGAAGGACCTAACAACAGAACAACACATTGACGACCTGCAGCTGACTGCGGGTAGAGATTTCACGTTTTGAAGATGAATGAAAACTGGAAAGAGTGCATAAAAGTTGGAAAGAGAGCAAGACGATATGGCGCAGAGAATTGAGTTCGGTAATCAGATGAAAATATCCATCATGGACGAGACTGGAAGCAGGAAATAAAGAAAGAGTCAAGTGGCTCTAACTACGACTGTGCGAAACATACTCTATAGCGCACGAAAAAGGAACTGGCCACCAGCCAAAGGAATATGTAATGACAGTATGAACCGGCCATCCCTGCTGTCTGCAGGTGCCAGAGGGTAGTGAAACCTGAGGGAAAAAAAAAAAGGCAAAGGTGAAGGAAAGAAGAGAGAAAACTCACCACGTTTCCGTCCCAATTGGATCAAAAACAATGCGAGGGAAGATCTCTCGACAGCAGCAGAATGTAAGATTCATCGTTTATTAACAAAGGAAGGGTCCCGAGAGGGCGGAGATAAACAGAAATAAAGGGGTTCCGGGACGAGGAAAGGAAGAAATAACATGGCGGTCCCAAAAGGATGGTATTCCAGAAGGGGCAAAAATATAGCGTCGCGTAAATTTGGGCAGGAATAGTGTCCCGGCAAGGGCAGAATAGTATCCCAGAAGGGCAGATATAACAACTGAGAAGAGAGCATAATTGAAAGCTGAAAGGGAGCAAGACGGTAGATCACAGAATCGAGTTCAATAGTCGGATCAAAACATCACCATCGTAGACGAGACTGGAAGCAGGAAAGAAAGAAAGAAAGAAAGAAAGAGTCAAGTAGCTCTCACTACGACTGTGCGAAATATGCTCAATGGCGTGCTAAAAGGAAACTGCCACTAGCCAAAAGAATATGTAATGAGAACTTAACAGTACGAGCCCACCCATTGAGCGGTTATGCCTGCCGTCTGCAGGTACCGGAGGGTATTGAACCCGGACGAAACAAGGTAAAGGTGAAGGAAAAATATGAAATAATAAAAAGAGAGAAAGCTCACCAGGTCTCCATTCCAAATGGATCGAACACAATGCGAGTGAGGATCTCTTGACAGCGGCAGAATGCCATATTCATTGTCTTATTAACAAGGGATGGGTCCCAAAAGGGCGAAGATAAACAGCAATAAAAGAGGTCCAGGAAGAGGAAAGGAATAAATAAGATGGCAGTCCCAGAAAAGGGCGAAATATGGCGTCTCGTAAATTGGGCAGGAATAGTGTCCCAGAAAGGGCAGAATAGTCCCAGAAAGGGCGGAATATGTCCCAGAAAGGGCAGAATAGTGTCCCAGAAAGGGTGGAATATGTCCCAGAAAGGGCGGAATAGTGTCCCAGAAAGGGCAGATATTGAAGAAAAGGGTTGGAAGAAAGTGGAGAGAGGGGTAAATAAAAGGAGCACTCACAATGACCGCGGAATAATAGCCATGTCCAATACGCCTTCGGAATGGACTCTAACTTCGTCTGGACGCTCCAACTGTCAACTAATCCATCTTTGCTGCGATTATCTTGTTGGATGTGAAAGCGAAAAGGATTGAAAAATGTCCAGGCTGAATTGTATGGGGCGGTCGGTAAGCCGCCACTTGTTGGATGCTCGTAGCAAGAGGATAGAAGGATAAAGATAATGTAGAGGCACAGTTGTTGGTCTTGCTGCGGGGTCCCTGTTCAAGGAGAAAGGTGGTCGTTGCACGGAGGAAAGAGAAATCGGGAAGACTGTTGGTCTTGCTGCGTGTCGTTGGGTATAAGAAAAGATGGTCGTGGCAATGGAAAGAAGACGGATGGAAAAATTGGATAGAATGTTGGTCGTGCTGCTATGTCCTTGGTCAAGACGAAAGCAGAAGAAAAAGGTAGGGATGATATGGCTGGTCCAATGTGATCCAATGCTCGCTGGGATAGTCGACGATGGCTGCGGTGTCAGTGAAGAAGGAAAGACAAAAGGACAAAATTTTTGCGAGATGATCTTGGAATTATGAGCAGCCGTGAGCTCAAAGCGAGGGACCAGTTGGCGAGACGACCCTCGACGGCCGATGTCGAGGTCAAGGAGCTGAGCCACGTGATGAGAGAAACAGGCTCGCACTGGGCGTCTACCTTAGCTATCGCTTTGGTAATCGTTCCTCAGACCTCAGCTAGCAAATAGTCACCGGATCACGTGTTACGTCACTGACGTCGGAGCAGCATTATTCATCCATACCATTTGTACATGTTTGGTTGTAGGTCACGTTTGAACACATTTTTCCAGCTATTCCTCGAGTTTCTAAGGGTATTATTTCCTCAAGCTATTGAATATATTATAAGAAGTCATGCTAGCTGAAAAACTCGGGCTTCCAAGGTCGCGGGAAGAGTACCCGCCACTCGCTCCCGCTCCCCTCCCTCGGTACCCTCGGGGGGTCCCCCGAGCCGCGGGAGTCTCGGGCGGGCACGCTAAAGACTCGTTCCCGCATTATAGGGATCCCCTTCGGGGATCCCTGTTGTTTCTTATGGTAGTCAGAGCTTTCCTCAAGTCAAGGTCAAAATTTAAACAAAATAAATATAACACAAGTGGGAATTGAACTCTAGGCACAACAATCAATTCAACCAGTGCATTAACCAACTGAAACATTGATCCATGGTCTTCGGCTTCCTTGCATGATCTATATTGGGTGCCGGTCCGGCTAAGCATCTACCGTGTCCGAAGGTCACGCCTATTGTACAAACTTACGCAAATGGTATGGGTGACTAAGGCTGTCGCTGACGTTGGATCTGCGTAAGCAGCAGGCTTACACGTTCATCGTGAAAGGAATCTGAAGCTGAAGCTGAATGGCAACAAGAACCAAAACTCAAAGGTTGCATCCATTTGTCTGTTGTTTGTCTGCCACATATTTATCAACTTCAAGGGCCTGTGTCTACTTACTAGCACTTGCGGAAAGAATTCTACAGCAGCAGACACTTGTAAGTATGTAGTAGTTTTTATTCTTCGTTAGTTGAAGTAGTTTGTTTTCCGTTATCAGCAGTACAAGTAGTCGTTCATAGAGATAATTCATAGATTTCAGATGTGTTGTTTCCTTCCGCATGTACGCTCACCTCACCGGAGCCTTCAAGAGCCGAATCGAGGGATACTAGTAAAAATCAAAGGATAAAATTGGAGAATATGGAATAAAAGAATGTGATAGTGATGGAAGACTGAATAATATCATTGAATAAGTAGTTGAATAGACTGTTGCCATGATCGCCAAGACATGCGCCATAATCACCAGGACATGTTGAACCCAATGGCACAGTTTGTCTATCAACTGGAATCTGTTACCACAGAAGTTCAGGGGCAAAGAGAGAGATGGATAAGTAAATCAGAGCTTTTGTATATGAAATGAAAGATTGAATGAGAATCCTAGCACAATTGCCAGCTCGCTGGATAAGAAAAAGCGATTGAAGCTATTGTGCAAAGTGAGATGATTTTCAGAAGAAATTTAAAAGGAGTGCGGCCATTGTAACAGATCTCCATGAATCTCTACGACACTAGACAAACCACTCAAACCAAGTCTTTTATCTCCCGAGCTTCAGAGACCTTCTCTATATCAGGGTGCCTCTCAATGATTGATTGGAGTGCAGCATCTGTTTGACTTTCCATAGAGTCTGTTGTTCCTTCTGAAGCTGAATGTGCAAAGGAGATGTGGGTTCCTAGGCTTCTATCCCCACCAGCAACATCATTAGAACCATCTGTAGTATGACAAATAGAGTGTTGATTGGTCACAATCAAGATAACCAGACTTGGGTAAATGGCCTGCAAGTTACCAAGTAAGTTTATTGACAAGTCTCGAGAGTGACCAATGACAAAAATAAAAGGCACACAATTGCAAACTCACTGTAACAATATGTTTTATATTACCCCATATCAGTGCTGCATTATCTAATGCAGTGCTGTCTGTGGTGTCTAGATTGGCCAGGAGGATATCAATGATCTAAAATTGTGAGTATAGAGTCTTGAAATAGACAGAGAACCCACCTGCAATCCAATATATACTATGCCAGACTTTAAGAACATCAAGACCTTTCCAACTGCTGAAGCTCCTGATCCAATTGTATCTTTCATAAATTTCCAATGCTGGCTAATGTGGGATTAGAAATTTAGAATACAAATCATAAAGAATATCAAAAAAACATACTATGCCTTGAGACCAATAAGAACTATAGCTATAAGATTTGTCACAATGCTCATGGTAGCCCCTGCAATGAGCAGACTTGCAACTTTCCCATAGAAGAAATTGGGCCTAATCAATGAGATGGTTTGCAGTATATTGTGTGCCAAGAAAAGGGCTTAATAAATCAAGTGAGATAAGTGAGCAGAGTGTTGAGTCAAAGAATATACCAAAGGTTGCCAGTAGAGTCGATCCTGGTAGAATTATAACACTGTGTCGGCCATGCCATATAGCCCAGGCTCGCCACACAACAATACCATCTCCAAAAATCAACTACCAGGATGGGTATGCCATTGGTCAGCCTAGATTAGAGCAAAATCATATGCATGACTAACCAACAGTGAATTAGAATCACCGTTTAACCATCCAAAAGCCAGGGTGATCTGTTTAGTACTGGCATTGGCAATTTCTAGTCTTTCTAACAGCTCCAACTCTGTGTTCTTGATAAGAGCCCCAATGATGAGTTTGAAGCAAATTGCAACAAATAGGCAGAAAGATGCTGTGGTGATGAGGAAAATCATGGTCAATAGTGCACAGAGAGTCCAAGTGGCAGTTGTTTTATTGTGTTTTCTGTAACAAAATCAGTGGAAGATTTCAAGGTTCAATGTGAACTGACAGGAGTAGTGGATACATTGCCAAAGATGCCAGCAACACATAGACGCCTGGCACATCCTGGTCAGTAAAAAGATGACTATCCATTGAAAGATATTCAGCACCATAGCAGAAGGTCAGGGTGACCTAACCAGATGTCAAAATTAATCAGACTCGGTAATGTTCACTGATAGCAGGGACTAACCACTGAGGCAAAATTTTCAACCAAGATCTGTCCAGCATTCCTGAGCAAGAGGGTTTCATCTGGGGTCATGATGATGGCTGGTGGAGAGGTGAGGGTTACAACATGCTATAAGCCCATTTTATATTCTTATCATTTGAAACACCTGATACTTAGAAATTGGTCAGTGCTATATATATCTGATCTTTCCAAGATCTGCAACACCTGGTGATCTGTCAAGATTCCCGAACCTGTTCATTTTGTGTTACGATTGATATCAATGCCAATATTGGGATACCCGATACTTATGTCCCTCCAAAAGGGATTATTGGCTACTCTAAGGGCATAACTGAGCAAAAACTTGCTAGTTGTACCAGGATCCAAGTGTGGGATTGAAAGGAAGCAGGCCAATAGTGGTCAATTTAGCTAGTTCCGCATTAAACGCTCTATGTGTGGCTGGCCATGGATGGCTGTGATATCACCTACCGATCGCAGCAACATAACCAATTTGAGTTTAGAACTTGTTTGAGGCAGGGCCTATGGCTGTGCACGTTGAATTGAGCAAAATGCCTCACAACCATTGGGGATCATCAGTGATTTTCTGCTTGCCAATGTTCAATGTTCGTTGCAATATCATGGCTTTAATGTGGCTGAACCTGGTCGAGGTAATGGACTTGACAGTTTGATTGGTGGAATTTGCGAGTTATGCCCGGAACGTTAAAGTTCAGCGACGTATAACGGCGTATGTCCGAGTTCAACGGCTGATGCTAAAAGATAAGGGCTAGCGCTGATGCTCGGCAAACATTACCGAGATTTGATGGTGACCTATGCCAATCAGCTACGGGGTATCTCGTCATACTTCCGCGGGTAAGGGCTGGAAATACTCCAGATCAAGCGCAGCCTTTGGACATCGAACAAATCACTGATCAAGAGCATCAGATACTCAGATGTCATGCATAGCCCATCCTATCCAGAAATGCGGCATTTCACCGCTCCAAGAGCTTGGACAGTATAAACCTCCTAGACTATCTTGTTGTTTTTATATTGTCATTGAGTCAATCTCATAGAACCTTTCGTTCTCAGTGAATTTGTCCCTCAAGGTTGCAAGACTCCAGTCCAGAGGAGAATCAGAAAAGGTGCCACATATGTGATACATCATGCATCAGCACTCATCTTGCCTTGTAGTGTCACAAAACACTCTTAGTCACTTGAATTTTCGATCTGAAACTCTCAACTCCCCTGAGCTAGTCTGAAAATATCTGATCCATGTCCATGGCTTGGACAAGGCCTGAATGTCCGTAGAAGCAATAATACGCCACACATCCCAGAGCAGCAAGTACAGCAGTATCCACATTGATTTCAAGATTCAAACTATGGTAAAGCCTGATAATCCACTCTCAAATCAAAGTCACTCATCACATTAGGCGCATTATTCCGCTTTAGATCGAGTCCCGTCCCGAATCCTGCAAGATGCTCGGGTCAATCATCCTCTTCTCTGCATCCTCATCATCATCTTCTCATACATCCTCCTCATCTTCGCGTAAATCCGCCGATACCTTCTTGCAAGCTAAGATAAATTTTAACAAACTCAGTGTGTGTTGAACAAGAGTCTACAAAAGATTAGAGCGTCGATCATAAACACTGTACTCAATTGATTTCCTTGAACTCGGTGAGACTTCTGAGACTTAATGAACTCACGGCCAATAATGCAATAGACTCGAGAGACCAATAAAAGAAAGAGGCTTGTCACTTTCGACGTGGCTCGATTACGTCACTCCCAATGACAGCGTCTGACGTGATCTGTTATGACATGCGAGAATATCCCGCACGTGTCACAAAAGGCTCTGCCACGACGATGATGATTCTGAGAATCTCTTCAATGCTCTCGTCTCTATTCCTCTCGCTCGCCCCTTTTATATCTCTACTAGTCGCCCCAGCTCTATTTCTCTCGCTGGCCCCGACGCCGGTATCAGGCTCTGCCCTCACGACAGCGATAGCCGCGAACGAGCGGTTGTGCTTTTATGCGGATGTGGACAAGGCCGGGGAGAAGATTGGGGTATGTCGTTCGTTGGCTTTTGGGCTTTGTGCTTTTCTGCTCCTCATTCTTAATTCCATCATCTTCGTTCTATTCTGTCGTCCTGCGGGCTTTTCTTCGCTGGTCCTTCGTTTTCCTATCTAACGTTGACGTCGCTCTTTCACGCTCCTTCACGCCCCTTCGGCTTTGCATTTCTGTCCTGTTCTTTCCTCTTGAGTTCCTCCCCCGTTGATTCTTGCGCTCCTCCTTCGTTTTACTCTTGCTCTCCTCCGTTTTCCTCCTGCTCACTCGCTTCGCTCGTGCAGTTCTATTTCGCAGTGCAATCCGGCGGCTCCTTCGACATTGATTTCGACGTCAAGGATCCCAAGGAGAAGATTATTTTGGATGGGTTGAGGGAGAGGCAGGTGAGTTGGCTTGTTTTGTTCTGGGATGACAGACAGAGAGGGCTTTTTCTTAAACGGAGGATAGAGAAGCGCTGCAGCGCAGTAAGAGAAAAGGGAATGAGACAGGACAGAAGGGCTGCGGCGACAGAGAGAAGGAGGGCGAGCCCAACGGGTATCGACAAATTATATTCGACCCTGCATAAACGACGAGCTATCCCTTTTCCATTTCTCTCTCTATATTGCATAAACGTCGTGCTAACGACAAACCAAACAGGGCGACTATGTGCTTACTGCGAACGAGGTTGGGGAGTATGCGTTTTGTTTTGAGGTGAGCAAATCTCTTTTTACGTTCCCTTCATTGTGTTCATTTCACTCACACCTCTACAGAACGACATGTCCACCCTTACCGAAAAACTCGTCGATTTCGACATCATGGTCGAGTCAGAGCCGAGGCGAGAGGCACCTGCTAAGGCTGGCAAGGTGAGAAATTCTCAATAAACTCTCTCGCTTAGGCTGACGCTAGACTTCCAGGTCGCAGATCACACCAGTGCCCTTGAAGAGAGCGTCTTTAGGTTGAATGGGATGTTGATGAATATCAAGAGAACGCAGAAGCAGTGAGTTTCTTCACTCCTCCATCTATTCTTTATCCTCTATCTCTATTCTCCATTCGTACTTCCTTCGCTGGCGCTTCATATTGCTGTTTTATTCCCTTGCTCCATCCTTTCTCTTGTTGCTTCGCCTCGCTCCTTTGAACCTTTTCTCTCTCCGCCCTTTCTTGTCAGCAGCATACTGACGATTATCATTTACTCTCGTTGACCATCTCTCATTTTAGCTTCCACACGCGCGAGAACCGCGGATTCTCCATTGTGAAATCGACGCAGAATCGGCTGTTTTGGTATGCGGTATTTGAGAGTTTGGCGATGGTGGGGATGGCCGTGTACGTCTCTTTTTCTTTTTTACTACGCGTCTTTTTCTCTTCTTTCTCCATTTCTTTGGCTCTCTATCTGCCTCACCGTTGTTCATTCCGGACTGTCTTTTCTTCGTTCCGGCCCACGTTTTCGATTCGAGGATTTCCATTTCAATTCGAGGGGTTTCCATGTCGACTTTTTCCGTCTTTCTTTGCCTTAGACTTCGACTTTTGGATGGAATTGGTTTTCGACTTGGATTTGGGACTCGGTAGTGCGCAGGGTGAAGTTGGTCGCGATCCTACTTGCGCTTTTGGTTTTTTGATGCCCCCCGGGCCTTGCTCACTCTCGCTCCAATACTAATTCACCCTCTTTAGTTTCCAAGTCTATGTTCTACAGACATTCTTCACAAAGACGGGGAGGAGATATAAAGTGTAGAGCGAAATGCTGGCGAGATGCTAAGGGTCTCTCGAAGGACAAGAGCGCAGAAGACAGAGATCCAGCGATTGGAGGTCTGGACAAAGTGGAGACGGAGAAGGGGTAGAGCGAGGATCTGTACCAAGCGCTGCACTTTAAGTTATTCCATTTTCCTTCCGTTTGGATTTAGGTTTGGGTTTGCGGGCGAGGTTTGAACTCATTGAAGCTTGTTCTAACACCAGGACCGAGCATGCTATGGATTCTTGACTGACGTCGGAAGCCTGACAACCCCATCATGATCGATCACTGTGGTCTGTCACTCGGTCAAATTGAGGTCGGTGGATAGGAATAAAGAGTATTTGCAGACCTCGACTTCGAGCAAGATAAAAAGCAATGCCAGATTCTACTTGAAGCGGCGAAGAAGCTTTTCATAATCATGTCTTTTAGTCCTTCTATCACGATGCTTGAGGTCCTTTTCCCGCTCTCCACCTCCGCAATTAGCTTGTCTTGATACTTCTTCATCTCAAGCTTGCGTTCGTCCTCTTTGTTCATCTTGCCACTGCCGCTTGCCAGCGCTGTTGCTTGTTGAGTACTAGGCTTCTCAGCACAGGAGAAGCTTTGGGGTCCTTCCTCTCCAAATCGGACTCGAACAAGTCTCAACGGAACAGTCAATAATCGACATAATATCAGATAAACAGGCATTGGGCTGTGTACGATGGATTAGACGAATGATTGGATGTTTTTGCCCGGGAGGCAACGGTGACGTAGAGTCAGGATCTTCTAGCTTCTTGAAGTTCGAAGCGATACTCATCCGCGGCTTGCGCTGCTCGCTCCAAACCCTCAGCCTGGAGTTTATGAAGCACCAGTCGGCGTAAACCGATTTCTACGGGAAATAGTATTCCTGTTGAACAATGAATATGAGGCTGGAAGTTCTGGTCCGGTTGGGCTCACCAATCCAAGTTTTATCCACAGTGACGCCAGTAAGTAGTACCGCTGGACTGGCTCAGAAAACGGACGAGGAGAACAAACGAAACATACCCAAAAATCGAAAACGAGGCCATCCCTTCATTCTTTTCGCTCTTCCTTCGAATCCTCTAATCCCTCGCCGCTTTGCTAAACCTTTCAATTCGTGACAGGGTAGATTTCCGAGGTCGTTTTAGATGCTCTCCTTCGACCGAGAGGCCTGGGCTGGCATTAACTAGCAATCCTGACACCGATAATCTGAAGAAACAAAGGGGGAGGCTTTTAATTGGCATAGAGGAATAGAATGCGACAATGGGCTGCTTTCTGGCGAAACGGCATGTCTCTTGAATAGGCATTGGATGAGCCAAGGGAGCCGGATGCATTGGATGAAATTGCGGATCACCGTTGACGGTTGGACACGAAACCGACATAGACAGAGGGCCCAGGGGTCAATCCGGTCCCAATACGTCTTGGGTGATCTTCCATTGGGTCCAGAATTCCTGTAACAGCTGTCAGCAGCGCCAAAATCGAGACATTGGCGACATATGGTTGACCATCCCAGAGGTAGGTCTCTAGATGTTCTCGTTTCCTTTCCCGAGTTGTTCCCGAGAGACGTGAATGGAAGCGTATTGGTGGCATTGATGATCCGAACGAACGAACGAATCAGAGAATAATGTTGAAAAGGACTTTCTGGAAAAGGACTGTTTGGAATGTCGAAAAAGGCATGGTTTCGGATGGCTGGCGGGCGAGCTCCGTAAGACGGGACGATGGTTTAATCCTTGGAATTGTGCGCGAAGATGGGTAGCTGCTCTCGCTTTAATCTTCGATTGGAATGCAGCTGAAATATGCACCGACCTCTGCCCATCGAATCTCGGAACCAACGGTCCTCAACGGTCACCATCCAGAGACTCTGAGAGCCTCGACCGTCTACTGTATTGTATAACAGTTGGTCTTCTAGCAGATTCGTCCATTATCGCCTCAAGGATGACGTGAGGGGCAAGAAAAGTGAGACACCTGCACGTGCCTCGACTTCGTCTTTCTTCTGCTCCCACTGGCCATCGTCCCTGCACATTTTCCAAATCCAATGGATACAATTTTGAAACTAGACTGTCATATCTCCTTCTCTTCCTTCCTTCCTTCCTTCCTAGCGACCAACATCTGTCAGCCAAAGTCCCCCAAATCCCGCCTGGAAAAACATTTACAAAAGGCAGGCCACGAAGACCTGGACAATGCGTTGACTGTCCTGACTGTCCACGACACTCGTTAGAATTCCGCCCAAAGATCTTCTACATCAATTCCTGTCATGCAGGTCCATTCAGTTCAGGAAGCTGTGTGGTCAAATAGTAGTGACCTGGGTCGAAATTGACAGGCCAACGCTATGCCATAGATACTGCAACAGCCGGGATATACAGCTTTGATCTTGATAAAGATCGTGAATGCGCGACAAACCTTCAGCTTCCTTCGCTTTTCTGTCATATCGCCTCTCCTTCTTTCACGTAGATGCTGATAAACGCCCGATGCTGAGCGCAATAAAGATATTATTGGCACTATTGTCACTGTGAGTTTACGATCCTTGTTCAGTGTTCAGGGCTTCAAGCTTACCGTATCTCACAGCTTCGTTCGACGTGTTATTGGCACTATTTCGCTCTCTGTTCCCTCAGGAAACGTCGTCGTTGACATTATAGTGAATTGCCAATGGACATCAACCATCTCAGACCCCTCCGAGTTCGATCTTGTAACGCAATTTGGGGATGGGGTCACCGACGATTACAAGTTCAATGCTGTTGTGACGACAGTGCGTCGGGGAACGACGACAAGTGGTAATGTAGCTGTTCCGAATACTCATGTCCTACGGCGAGTAAAGTCTAGGCCGTCAAACATGGTGCTATGTCTGACTGTGACATTTTCAGGATACATCGATTGGCTGCATTCTTGAGGTAACTCCTGCCAGTTCTCCCGAGAAACTTATTGATAATCTAGTCCATTCAATTCCACGTCTCCAGGTGACCCCATCGCAGTCTCCGGCTCTTTTGAAGTCATTCCCGGTGTCTCGTTCGTGTCTCTTCATGAATCCGATTTCCTTTTTCAAGGCTCACGTAGGAAACTAGGAGCTCGATCACTGTCTCGACGACGGCTACTACCACGACGCAAAGGTTAGTACCAGTGTCTTGATTCGCATTCCAATACATACTTACCTTCTAGCGCCAGGTTCGGAATGCTTATATTCGGAAGATGGTCGTAACTGACTGGTCATTGTTCAGCATTGCTATCTCTTCAACGCGCTCAAGGAGCTCCTCCGTTAGGTGAGCTTGGTCACCTTCTGACGTAACAAAAACGCGTGGCTTAATCAGTTTTGTCCTTCCTTTCTTCCAGTACGGGAATTGTGACAGGAATTACAGTAGCTACGCCTTCCTCTCAACCTCAACCGGATCCTGTCACGGCAGGTTCTTCGAATGCTGCTGTGATTGGTGGTGCTGTCGCTGGCGCTTGTCTCTTCTTAATCTGCGTCGCTACTATTGTAATTTTAGTTCGACGGAGACATCGAAGGCAGCTGGATCTACTGCGCGGAATACCGTTTGATATAGGTGAATACCGATTGCTTATTACCTCTTACAACTGGTTGAACTCGGTTTCAGTGCAGTATACGCGACCCATGTCGGGGATCACGGTCGGGACAGATCCACCACCGATACCGATATCTTTCAAACAAAAGTCTGGTGGAAAAACACAACATATACCAGTACGACAACATCCACCAGAAGGAGCAAGGGAAGACGTGCTTGCAGACCATATGCTCGATGCGGCACTGGCTGAACTGGCCATGCTGAGGAACGAAATGAGAGGTCTCAGGCAGGAACTTGTAACTCCTCCGGTTTATTTTTTAGACGAGAGCCGACGCTGAGCGCTGAGCACTGAGGCCTGAGGTCCGAGAGGAAATTGTTGTACAGTATATGTATCGATTCAATCTGATTACTTCATCGCTTCGAGCGCCGAATCGCGACGTTGGTAGGATACTAGAACCTAGATAGGCTGCGATATTCCTAATCAGCGATTATACCAGGTAAAGCGGCTATTTACCGGCTACTACCGATCTTTACTGATCTCGGGAGGACCGAGGCCTCGATCAACAAACGTGCTTCAACACTTCTCTGCCTCTTCCTCGTCGCACCCGCGGTTCCAGCGCACATAACGATGGCTCTTTCTCTGCAAGCTTCTAATTTAGGATATTATAACCTGTTCTTTCCCCAGCGGGACGCCCAAAGCTGACCTGAAACAAATGGCAAGTGGAGCATGACACGATCGAGCGCTCTGAAAATGGCAATCTAGAAAACCGCCTGGAGAACGGCCTAGCTCTCCTCTTGAGTCTTCACGCTTCTTCACGCCGTCCTAGGATATACAGGTTTCAAATAATCCATTCTGGGAATTCTCAATGTTGTCCAGCCTGCTATTACGGTTTACCGGCCAAGACGGACACCAGTACTCGGCTAACGGTATGCGGGTCTGAGAAAGCCTCAGAAAGGTGTAGAAGCTGCAAAAATACGACATTTCCGCGTTCGTTTCCAGTCTGGTGACGCAAAACCGATTTACAATTACTGGACTTTCCGTCGGTTAGAGTTTGGTGGAGTCTGGTGGAGTCAGCGCCGCAGGGCTTGCCAAGACTGTCAGGGCAACATAATTCATTTTATTGCTATACACCTTGCAACAGATGGTCACCCTGGTCCTGATGGATCGCACTGATTGTGAAGAAAAAGTACGCTTATTTATTTTTTGCTTATTTCTTCCTTCGTCCATCATCTCCTCCCTTCTCCTCATTCACCTAGATGCTGATAAACGCTAGATGCTGAGCGCAATAAAAATACTGGTATTCTTGACACTGTGAGTACAATCCTTTTTACGACGACCTTGTAGCTGATTCGGTTTCATAGCTGCATTCAGCATGTTTCTGCTCTTTCGCTCTCTGTGCCGCCAGGCGACGTCGTGGCTGGAGCTGTAGTGCACTGCGAATGGACAGCGACAGCCTCTGACCCATCCGAATTCGTCCTTGTAATGCAATTCGGAGATTGGTTCTCTGAGGATCTTCAGACCAACATCGTTGTAACAGCAGTAAATCGCGGCACGATCATGAGTGGTGCAGTGAACGCTGACGGGAATAGTCATATCATTAGGTGAGTAATGTCTCCGTCAGCGGCGACTATAGCTGAGCTTGGCATTTCAGCCGACATCGACTGGCGGCATTTTCAAAGTAAATCTCGTCTTTCGGGATAACCTCCAGTCGCTAAATCTCTCCAGGCCATTCAATACTTCATTAATAGGGCCAGGGGACCCTCTCGCGGTTTCAAGCTTCTTTGAAGTCATTGCCGGCCCGGCGTTCGTCTTTCGTTGAACCGATTATCCTTTCCAAGGCTTACCTTGAACCTAGGAGCTCTGCTATATCTTCGACGACGAGTTCTGACTCGCCAAGGTGAGCTTGGCGTCACAGCAAACAAAGTCTTGGCTCAATCAGTTTTCCAGCGCGACGGCGGGAGTTGCATCAAAACCTAATGGAGCTGATAAATCGCGCGCAGGCATAATTGGCGGTGCTGTCGCCGGTGCCTGTGTCCTGCTAATATGCGTCGCTGTTGTCCTGATCCTCATACGACGGAGGCGAAGGAGAAAGCAGGATCTGTTACGGGGGTCTCCGTTTGACACAGGTGAATCCCGATTCAATGCAGCTACCCATTACCATTTGATGCCCTTTGACATGTAACAAACGCTGATCAATTTCAGTGATGTATACACGACCTGTGTCCGAGTTCACCGTGGTAACAGCTTCGCCAGTAACTTTTGACCGAAAACCTGGCAGAAACCCGCTGGATGCGCGACAACTTCCACAAGAAAGCGAAGGAGCAAGGCAAGATGGAGTTGCGGATCATATGCTCGATGCGGCGCTGAGTGAGCTCGCGACATTGAGAAATGAGGTACGGGGTTTAAGGCAGGAAGTCACACCTCCGGCCTACTTTCCTAGTGACACTGCTAGTCAACCCGTTTCCAAGTCCTAGTCTAATTTCCGGTGCAAGTTGTCGCTGAAGTATCGTGTATTTGTATATCGATTTGATCTAATTCTCTTGGATCCATCTACATATTACGAGGTCTGGCCTTCGTTACTTTCGTGCCCTTCAGAAGTAGAGTGCCTCACGATCTCAACCGGAACCAAGGTCAAAACACAATTGAAACCAGCTGTTGAATGTTGATAAGTATATCCCTGCCCTTCGTGCTATCCCAGGCCTGCAGCTGGCGACCACTCAACGAAAACATCAAGTTGATTCATGATTGATTCGTTGGGTCCTAGAGAGTCTTAAGGAAGAGCTTGGAGTCGCACCAATCGACTGAGCTTCATCAACAATGTCTCGTACAATCGGCGACATTGTAAAGAATGTTCGATGCTAGAGTGAGGAGCAGCATCATCGACATGATCAGTTTGAACAATCCTCGCTTCCCTTCTGTTCATTGAACAGCCATCTTGCCTTTTCCTTCTCCATCCCAAAGAGGTCCACCTTCGCCATGAGAAGACCTATATTCTCATCACTCAATGTCATTGAGAACTCCCCTGGATCATCAAGATTATCACGCCTGAAACCGCGAGGTATAGCACCATCAGCCATCCAAAAGACGGTCCCGATCAGGTGGCGCAAGTCGAACCAAAAGCGATCCGGTTCCGAAATCTCGCATCCATGATGATAGAAAAGAGGTCGACTATCCATTGAAGTTGCCCTTTTTCCAGTAACATTGTCCATGATGCCTAACAAGGTGCGGTCAGCCCGCGCTCTCTGTTCTGGTCAGATTGCAGAAGCGAGCTACGCGGACATGGTGAGATAACGCTGGCTTCACGAATGAAAGCTCACAGTTTTATGCTCCTCTGACCACTGAAACGAGATCAAAAAGCGGTTGAAGACTTCATGCAACAGAGAAGAGAGGAGAAGGGCGTTTTCGGGGCGATTCGGGTCAGCAGGTAGGTCGATGCCGAAGACGGTTTTGATCAAGATCTTGTACTATACACAATAAACGGATTTCAGCGGCGGGAGAAGAGAAATTGGATCTCACCGTAGGACTAGGGTTCCAAGGAATACCATGTGCAATCTCCAGTCGCCCGATACATCTCTCAACCAGGTCAATGGACAGATGCTCTTCGGGGTCATCCCAATCAATCTGGCCAGAGGCTTTGCATATAATGTCGCGCTGCCATACCTGATAAATGTAGTTGGTTATGCGAAGCTGGCGTATAAGGGCGACAAAGCACCTGTTTTCTCAAGTCCGAGTTCAGGCTTTTTTCCTCCTCCGAGTCCTCCGAGTCAGAGAAACCAGGAATGGTGGATTCGGAATCTTCTCGGTGGAACGAGCTGCCATCGTATCTGTCAGTCGCTAGTCACAAGAAAATGAAAAACGAAACTCACTGTCGTGGATTATGGTAAACAGTATGAGATGAAGATACCAAAGCCTGTCTCTTCGTTCGAATATCACCTCACTGATGAAGTTCCGCTGCGCCTTCTCGGCGTCGCTCTGGAATTAGTGCCTTGGCATTCTTGAGACCAGGACAAACGCCCAAGATATCGCTGGCAATACGAGCATCTATTTCTTGGGGGTCTGGAGATTGTCAGATACTGGATTGACGCCAATTTCTGTGGTGTAATCGTGGACGTCGATAATCTTGACTGCAGCGTGAATAACGATTGCAAGGGGAATGTCGTCCGTTTCGATGCGAGAAGAGGAATTAAGAAGACGCAGCACCAGAGCGTCAACCTGACGTATCTGCGTCGGCGCTAGAGCCGGCAGAGGCAGCGAATCCATGCGGACAAGAATTGGAGGAAAATAAATTAATTCAAATTGCCAAGGAGGTCTGGTCATGTGATGGTTGAAATCGATGTCCAAATTCCATTTAGCAATTCCCAGTACAAAGCGTGCCAACTAGCTACTTCAAGCTCAGACAGCTCAAGCTTCAACCTCAAGCAAAACCCACCTCCTCCGGGAACCGATCAACAGGAGGCGCATCAAAGCCACCGCCACTGCTATAACGATAAATTATCAGTATCTGAAATCACCGAAATGAACGACTTACCAGTGCAAGTAAGCCCCAAGACCAACTCCAGCCAAAAGTGGTAAGCCTTCGTCCTCTGATTGAAAATGGGATATCGATGCTTATTTCAAATTCTCGCGTAAGAATGGCGAAACCAGCCTGACCTGGGGTTGGTGAAACGCGACCATATCCAACAGCGCATCCATAATTGGAACAGGATGGGCCCATATCGAGAGAAATTGAGAATCTGGGACAAGAGAAGCCGGTTGAACTTCGTCGAATGTCATCCCTCGATAGACTTGATTTGAAAACCGGATGGTCGTGAAATACGGCTAATGCTGACCAATGGAGGGAAAATGAATGCTTGGAAGCGGTTGAAGCAGGATGTTGACGTATGTTCATTGTCGATCCTAAGGGTCTGCAATACGCAAGCCGAGCGATGAAGGAATGGGACGAAATCCGCGATGTGAACTTTTTCTTGGCCATAACCGTGATCACTGCTACCAAAAACATTGTCGACGTCAAAGAAGGCATCGCGACAACCCCAGGTCCATCGACACACCATTGCTGAATAGAGAGATGTTTGAGCTTGCGGGAGAGGGGCGTCGTGAATGATACCGGCATAACTTGTCGACGGTGAAAGGTTCTCCCAACCGTAATCGATGTAAGATTCGAAGCTCGAGACAGGAATTGGTTGATTGCAGATGGAGAGCACCGCTCAAGTTGGACGGCTTGCAGTTGGTCCCAGAAAGGCGGACAGTCCTGGGAGTCGGTTCTCGATAAACGATGATATTGCTGAGAGTAAGGTGACGGAGGTTTGGAGCTATGGATAAGATGTCCAAGACGTCGTTAGGATGTCAAGTGGGAGGTCTTCAGCTTCACTGATGTAATGACGCCGACTCGGAGCCATATATCGTGGAATTCATCAACGGAGTCCTGATCCAGGAATTCCGTGAACAATTCCTGGAGATCTGGTACCCGACTTGTAGCCTGGTAAAGGCTTTGACTATATTAATAGTCGTCTGAGCTGGGATGTCTCTAGAGTATTGCTTGTGTGACTGCATAACTGACTGCACGGATTCGCTTTCGTTTCGTCCGACTGTACCCGAATATTCTACCATAATAATGGGGAGGCGAGAAGGATATATATCCTGCCGTTGCACGGAGACTTGCGTCAGCCTGAGGTCGAGTACAGAGTTCCCAGTCATGCATCTGGGTCCAGACCTCGAATGGTAGGCTGTAGCTGCGGATGCGAGACGTCCTGTATACCATTCTACAGACTATTTAGCGCGTCAGATAATTGGAACGAATAGATCATACCATGGTCAAATGCTAGCTATTGAGGACGAAAAAAGTCGGGTCAAAGAGGAGTGCCAAGCACGTGTTTGATCAACCTTTCTCGACGTCCCATGCCTTCAAATTCTGAGAAATCAATGGATGCAGCAGAACCCCGTGAAGGTAGTCATTCAAAGCTCTCTCATTGCTGCAGAATCGTCGCTCCAGGGCTACTCGCAAAGCGTCACCTCGCGCTGTGGGTGAGCCTGTCAGCACCTGACATTCTGAGTCGACATGTATCCTGGAAAACTGCTCTGGAGAAGCACTGATTCACTTATGAATCATTATAGATATAGCATGTTCTGTTCTCTGCATTCTCGACACCGTTCTCATGGTTTTGCAGAGGTTTTCAGACCAGTGTCCCGCAGAAAAGTTGTTTCTGCAGAAATAGAGGTGATTGGCAGGAGCTTGAGCCTGCAGTAAAAGCGGAGCTTATGTGAGCAAGGCATGAGGCGAGCACAGCATGAGGCGCACAGCCTAATAAAAACTGTCAAACCGTGAGAACTCCGTGCCTGTAACTGAAGGCAGTGCTCACAAGGTCGCCGCGATGACTCCGGAAGCCGTAATGACGCGCAGCCGCATCAGAGGAGTCATGATGCATCAGCCGACTCATCATGATGCAGGCGCGCATCATGAGGATCCTTGATGGACCCTGACAATCCCCCACAGAACCGCGGAAGCATGGAAATACATGGCTAGGAACCTCTGATAGGCTTACTAAGAGCCTGAAACACCAAACATACATTATTAAGCATGCAGGGCAGTCTTGAAACACTTGTAAGGTCTTGAATTACTTCAGCAAAAGGGAGTAATTTTAGACCAAAGTGTTATTAAGCTTTTCAAACAACCTTGAAACAC
Organism: Mycena floridula; assembly: GCA_029320655.1. Taxonomy (NCBI): domain Eukaryota; kingdom Fungi; phylum Basidiomycota; class Agaricomycetes; order Agaricales; family Mycenaceae; genus Mycena; species Mycena floridula. The sequence continues at coordinate 607,712 of JARIHS010000048.1, forward strand.
TTGAACAGCTTTGAATTACTTCAGCACAAGAGAGTAATTTTAGACCAAAGTGTTATTAAGCTTTCCAAACAACCCTGAAACACTTGAACAGCTTTGGATTACTTCAGCAAAAGCTGTAAATTAAGGCACGAATGCTTAAATAATCTGTTTCAGCTGGACCCGAGCTAAAGGATCACTTCCCAGTACCTCCTACCAAAATACCCGAGCAGTATAGAACGTGTTATAACGTGTTAAAGCGTGTCATGGGATAGTATGAGACAAGGAGATGTTCCAGAAGCAAGAACAACACGTCATAAAGGTTTAGTAGTGGACTAGGGAATTTATTGAGGATTAATGAAGAGGGGAAAGGGAAGCAAGAAAGCACCACAAGAACTCATTGCTTACAAATGGTAAAAGCCAAAGTGTTTCAGATAAGTGTTTCAGCCAAGTCACCAAAGTGTTAGTCAGCATAAAAGTTATAATTAGCCAGACTTGAAACACTAGACACTTAGCAGGGCCATAACCATTAATAATATCTCAAGACTAGGTAAATTACGTAATATAGAAAAGTAGTATAAAAGGGCCAGGGTGCCCCAGCCAAAATATATCTTCTTTGCATCCCCCATCCAGTGGGCCAAGGTAAGGTCACCCTCAATATTCAACTGCAGTAGGGACCACAGTGGTTGCTTACTCTGTTGTAGTGTTGATTCAGCAAGCAGACTTACAGTAAGTCTGTTTATTGTCTGCTCATCGTTGCTCACAGTGACCAACATTGTTCAGACAATTTCTCAGATATTCAGTTCCAGCTTTCAGTAACAGTATTAAGACTTCGTTCAAGCTTCCTCAAGCTCGATCTCAGCCTTCTCAAGACCATTCAAGACCCAGAACCATTCAGTAACTGTATTAGAGAAACGATTTCTCTCAAGAACAAGACTCGTAAAGAAGCTATAAGCTCACAGAAAAGAAGCACTAAGCTCACCATTGTTGTTACCTGTATCATACTCGCCGCCATTGTCATAGGGATCCACGAAACCCTGAGAGACAAGCACAAAGACCTCAACAACCCTCATCAGCGATCCATAATCCCTCCTATTCACTAAGGAACAACTGGTAATTGTCATAACGATCTACAGTAAACGGTCACTACAAGTATACCTAGCTCAACGAACAAACCTCAGACTAGTCCTATCGAGATCTAGTTGAGGGAAGTGTTGTATTTTTCGGCAAACAACCGAGGTACGCTACATTTCTGGAGCCCACCGCGAGGGAGCTATCAGTTCATCGTTGACCTTCACCAGTTCTTCCCTTTCCATCCATCTTTCACCAAGTTCCCTTTCCCCACCAGATCACACGGCGAAGCTATTGCAAAATTTTCTCAGCCTCACGAACTTATCATTTGTACGGCGGAGCTATTGCAAAATTTTTCCAGCTTCATACCCTTCGCAGCCCCTACGGCGAAGCTATTGCAAAATTTTCTAAGTCTCTAAAAGACTTCGAATTTTGAAAAGATTGTCACACTTCAGTAAGCAGTAACAGTGACATCTCACCTAATCATCTCATCAGTAATCAGCTTCAGTAATCGTCAAGTCTTGGTCATCGTCCACTACTAAGACATCAACTAGTATCACTCATCAACAAACAACATCAAGTTAGTCATTGTTTAACTTGGTCAACATAAACATTGATCATCATCTAGCTTGGTCATCATCAAGTTACATCATCATCAACTACATCTAACATCATAATGTCCTTCACTACTCCCATGGTAGACATTAGTTCAAGTAACCAGGGTGCGTCTACTTCTACTATATATGGTAAGGGTCGAGCTCAACTCTTACCTTATCAATCAGAGTATGAACCAACGCCAGATAATCCACTAAACATCAGACGAAAGACTGATGCTCCTGCAAACTTCAGTTCACCTGCTGAAACAGTATCAGAGATACCTTCAAGTGACTCTGACCTCACAAATTCTCCTCACCTCCGCAACCAACCTGTACGCATCATCTCATCCAACACAGATGATGATGAACATGGACACCATAGACATAGGTCATACAGTCGTGGACGTTACCATGATCGTACACCTGAAATGATGCCTTTTCCACCAAACAAAGGTGCACCAAAGAAGTTCAAGGGTGACTACACCTATGTTCGCAAGTTCCTTCGACAATATGTTCAACTATGTCGAGCATACAATGTCGTCACTGACGACGAGAAGTGTGAGAAACTTCTAGACTATGTTGGACGGACCGAAGAAAAGTTCATCGAGTCCAACATCAATTACATCAACAGAGATTGGGACAGTCTCGAGAAAGACCTCTTGCACTTCTATGATGCTGAGAGAGTCGACACTCGATACAATGTCAAAGACTTGACCAAGCTCACACGCAAGTGGGAAAAGAGAGAGATGGGTAACCTCGAGACATGGAAACGATACAATCGCCAGTTCGGGACCATTGCAGGATGGTTACTCGCTAAAGACATGATCACCATTCGACAAAGAGATGGACAGTTCTTCATGGGGATCGAACGTGACCTCAGAGAGAAACTCCAAGAGCGCTTTATTAACCAAAATAGAGGTGCTACTCTTACCGATCCCATTCCTATGGCCACTGTCGACAAAATGATCCAGGACCAATTCATACGTCACAGATACTATGATGAATTGGAGAGGTCCAGGCGATCAAAGAGTCGCAAAACAAAGTCTAGGAAGCATCGTGACTATGAGTCCGATTCCGAAAGTGATGACTCAGACTCTGGTTCAGACAGAGACTCATCCTCATCTGAGGAAAGCGACTCTGATGATTCGGAGGACAGTGACAGTGACCACGACTACAAGCGCAAACGTCAAAGAAAGGATAAGAAGAGGAAGCTTACTAAGAAGAAGCAACAGCGCAAATCTCGACGAGACGAGAACAGTGATGATGAAGACATTAAAGGAGGTAAGCGCTCACGACGTACTAAACACAGTCGCAAGGCTGATACCTCTGACTTAGACGAACTTGTTGAGAAGCTTGTTAAGGAGCGACTTGAACAAGAATCAAAGAGGAACTCCAGAGGCAGGACAAAGCCTGATCCACCTCAGGAACAGTCCTCTTCCAAGTCCAAAAATCAGAAGAAAGCTCCTGAGGCTGTGGACCTAAATTCGCTCATCAATCGTCTGGCAGAAATGTCAATCACTGATCCCACATATCGAGGATTGTACACTCAGGCCTACCTGATCAACCCAGTAGTCGCTAAAATGGTCAAACAACCTCCCAATCCTAATGAACCTGCCCCCCCTGTATGACGTGGAAACATGTATTATTCACAACCGAGGCCTGTACAACCCGTGCAAGCAGTACAAACTACTCAACAGCCACCAGCTGTTCAATCAGTACAAACTGGACCACCAGTAACGGGTCCAAATCGTATTCCTGTGCCTGGAGTAGGATATCAAGGAGCTCCAGCCATGACCCAGACTCAGAACTATCAAGAGATGGGATGCTTTGGCTGTGGAGAAGAAAATCACATGCTAAGAAATTGCCTTCGAATCAACGAACTCATTCAACAAGGGCATGTCAACAGAGATGAATTTGGTAAGCTGCGATACACCAATGGAATACCCGTACGTCGCATTAATGGCCTATACCTTGCAGACTCCATTGTAAGGACTGTCAATGCACAAGCACCAGCACTGTCCGCCTTTTGCGCTGATGTAGGTGAACTGGCCAATGGCTTACACCAAGTAAATTGGGCAGGTGAGCCACAAATAGCTGAAGTATATGCCAAAGGTGACAAAGAAATGGGAACAGGTCGTGAAGCTCGAGATCGAGTAAATGACAAGGCACGAGTACCTCAAAATAGTACTTCTGCTATTGGTAGGGCTATCCGTGCTGAAAATCGACCTCAACAAGAGAATGCTGCATTACCTCGACCTGTCAGGATAGGCGATAGACCAGTTGCACCAAAGGACGATGCTATGGGACAACGAGCACCATATCGCAGTTCCAATCCAGTGCCTATGCCCAGAGAAGGACTCCAAACCAGAGGATTAAAGCCTGCTATTATTCCTATGGAAAAGACAGCTGGTGAGTCATCCCAACGTTCAGAGCCAAGACCTCCTGCTGAACCTGTACCAGAACCAGTTCCAATTGATGCTCGTAAAGCTCGCTTCCCACCAGCACATGATGTTATCATGAAAGATGTGTCCAACGGGCATGTCACTGGAAATGAAGCTCGCAAACGAAGTCCTCGACAAAGTGAAATTCAGAAGAGAGTCGACATAAAAGCTCTCACTCGAAAAATTCTGAAGACACCTATCGAGGTAACAATGGAGGAGTACTTGGGAACTTCTCGCGAAATGGCAGAGGAAGTCACCAAACTGCTCAAATTCAAGAATGCAAAGGCACTTACAGAGGATGAGGCAGTACTCCTCACTGCTCTGCAAGCAGAAATGTACAACCAGGAACCCGACTACTATGATGGCGATAGTGAAACCGATTACTCAGACTATTCCGCATCTAGTATTCCGGTGGCCAACATTGCTATGGGCCGAGAAATGAAGTTACCAGAAGGTCGTGACAGAGCACCACTCATCACCATTGTGTTTGAGTGCCAAGGCAAACCAGTCACAGCCATTCTCGATAGCGGATCTATGCTCAATATAGTCCGAGAAGACATATTCGCTTCTTCGATCCGGTATCCAAAGAAAGCAGAAGAGAGAATCACTATGCGTGATGCAAATGGAAACGATGGAGAGCTTGTAGGGCTTTCTCGTAGTGTCAGACTCGACATTGGAACCATTTCAACTAGAGCAAACCTACACATAGGGCCAGCTACCTTGCCTTATCCAATGTTATTAGGACGACCATACATGCTCGACAACAAAGTGTCCATTGACGAACGAGATGAAGGTACCTTTGTCATCTTCGAGCCAGATGGGCAGGATCGTTGGGAATTATTCACCAATCCAACTGAACCAGCTAGAGTTCACGCCTTGGACATACCAACATATGTGCATGACCGTGGGACCTATAGAGAGACCTATCACAGGCAACCTAGAATGTACCATGCATCCGGACGAGGCGATGTTTACTCTGTAACAAACATTGGCTCTCCAGGATCACCAAGAGTATACCAATTGGGAGATCGTAAGTCTACACAAACTATCAACCCAAAAGATACCATGCTGAGACCCGTAACAGTGAACTGGAGTTCCATTGGCTCGGACAGAGATGGGATACAAGTACAAGACATTGATGCCGAGGCTGGCGTAAAGTTCATCACCATTCGTTTTGGCACAATCGATATTATGGCCGAAGTGGATCTTGCCCATGCTGGAAACACTATGGGAGAACGAACCCTTGCATTTGTCGATCCTGTCCGCCACAGCCGAAAGGCATGGGCAGATGGTGAATATTACAAAGGGAGAAGCATTAAGTACAAATATGCAACCACAACCGAAGGATTTACCATCCAGGCATTTCCCCCCTTCATTCTACGACTCGGCAGGGACTAAGGTTCACCAGGGGTAGGGGTCAGGGTCTGGAGGCTTGGACCCTCACCCCCACCTCTCAAACCCTTACCCTTGGAGGGGTTTACCTTACCCTACCCTGGGGTTTCAAAGGGTCAGTGTCCGAGACCCCTGAATACCCACGGGTTACACCCTTCAAGGGTCCGCTTGTGTATAGCCTATGATTATGATCAAGGGGTACATTTTGAACCCTGTTTTCATGTGTTCATTCTGAGAAATATGGGAATGGAGACTGGTGACTTGGAGCAGGAAGAAATGAGCGAAGAGCCACAAAATGTTGTTGACATGGCATGAAGCAAGCAGTGTTCCCACCGGTGAGAGCTAAATGATAGTCAAGTGATATGCCGAAGTGCCAAACGCCGAGATTGATGCGGGTGCGATGCTTTTCTCAAGTGAACATACAGTACTCTAGAGGCCAATACAATGTTTCCTGCTCTATATTTAAGAGTCAACATGTACTGCATCCATCATGAAAAAGCGAAATATTAAAAAATTTATGCAATTCAAAGCCGTAGACCCCCAGTGGACCCTGGGAGGTAGGGTGGGGGTTTGACCAGTGTCTGGGATGCTGGACCCCGACCCTTACCCCTCAGACCCCACCTCTAGACCCCCGGGGGTTTACCCCTACCCCTGGTGATCCTTAGCAGGGACTGGTACGACCGAGTGTATAGACCAGTTGAACATGGAGTACCAACTCACAAAGAGTTTCTCTGTGGTCGAACACGACATGGTTCTGACTCTGGACTTAGTCTAGAAGGTCCGCTTATGTCACCCTGGACTCGAAATGATGTTCAGAAAAGTGCTGTAAAACGCTGGACAGAAGGATTCAATAATGTACGACTTCAGATGGCACACACTTTCAAGTGCTATGTGTGTGGATGCTGGAACCCAAAGCATAGTCCCATACAATGCTGGGTGAAGGAGACACTCGACAAAGAAATTTTCGCTGAACCCAACTTGTTACACCGGTGGGACTTGGATGAACAGAGTGCCATAGAAAGAGACGAAACTCTGCAAGAACATATCCAGGTCCTTTTTGAGGCAAACTGGGTTCCAGCTATCACAGATCCTACCATTGTCAGCAATCTCGTATCAGTCGAATTTCTTTCCGTAGTCAGCGATCTGCCATGGAAGAGTGAACTAATGCAACCAATGAGCAAAGTTGGGGGTATTAGAATCACTTGCGAAGGACGAAGTGGCATCGAGAGCTTTGAAGTCACTACTGGGTCACCACAAGCTCTGGTATTTGGGCGAGAATGGATGCAGCGATATGCTGATTTACTCCCCGCCGCTCAACAATCAGCCAAACAAGCTGCACGTGACAAAGTAAATGGTGTGTATGCTCAGAACACTGAGCAAGAGAACCAGATAAAAGTACAGGATGAGAAGATTACAGAGGACTGGGATGCACTCATATCTTCTTACATCAAAGGTCGGTTCCATTCAAAATGGTCAAAAATTAATGCTGACCCAAGTACTCCAGATGTTCAGGGCCCTTTGGACTCCTTATTTGATATGCCCACTCAGACACCACTTGTGTGCATGATAATGGACCACCAAGGACTGCCAGTGGAAGTGCCAGTGCAAACTATGCCTCCATTGCCAGGAATGCCCACCGAAGCGGAATTTAACTATGAGGCTGCCTCGCAGTTTGAAGCTGAACGACGAGGACTCATACAGTTCCTACAAGAGAGAGAGAGTCAGGAAAATGAACTCAACATGCGCGTCGCTCACTCTCGAGGCCATGGAATCGTAATGCGCCAGAAAGATTCTACTATCTGGGCACCTGTTCATGACCGTCAAAAGGTGCTGAATGGAGGAGGAATTTGGGGAACAGGAAACACTGCCCACCCATACCAGGCAATGCTAGCCTTAGCCAAGGAAATTTCGCAGCGTCCAGTATACACCATGATGGATCCTCGGATTTCACAATATCGACAAGGAGTCCATCGAGTACCCATACTTGTTGAAGGTGTCATCTGGAATGCCAGAATTTTCATTGGGCGTCGTTACAACACGATATCCAAAGAACTCATTGACAGTATTCCCACACTAAGGAGGTACCTCCCAGGAGTAGGAAAGGGAGAGGAAGATCACATTTATCCCCTTACAACTGACTGCAACAACATCGAGTTACCCCTGGAGTACATTGTCACTAAGGGACTACCACATGACATCTGCCTTGGACGAGATGCTGTAGGAATGTTCATGGAGATGCGAGAAAATCAGAAGTTGTGCGGACGACATGAAGATAATTGGGAGGGAACTGGCGAGCTCGCAAACGGGGAAATACTTGCCGTTACAATAAATGGTTATCAAACCAAAGGCACTTTGAACCTTGCTCGAGCCAAGACAGCCATTTCCTTGGGACATCTACGCAATATTCTGAAACGAACCAACACAGCATGGACAGGGACATACATGCATACCCTGCCAGATGCACACATCGTTCATGATGGATTTATCACCTACATGGACTGCGAAACTGTTGAAGGACTTAAGCCAGAAATCCAGTTTGGCCGAGACTGGATAAAGGCTAAAGTGCGAAATATACAGTATAAAGAACAGGAAGCAGCCCGACGAGGTTTGGCCAACCTGGTTTACAGTGCAATTATTGTGCCAGCCAGTGTCAACGCAGAAGAGCACTCTGACTCACCAGAAACTCTGGAATCATTCACCACTGGAGAAGAAGTCAACTTGGAACCTGAAACTCAGCCTGACTTTGGGTCACAGAGTCAGATTGAAACCTACTGCGAACATCCTCAGGACCGAGAAGCGCAAGAGGCACAATATGACTTAGATAAATTCATTGCAATTGGAATCAGAGTATTCAACATTCCAACTCGCATTGAAGCTGTCTATGCATTACAAGGCCTACCGTCTTTTATCGAGGCCTGGGTGGACGAGATAGAACGTTCCATTGACATTGTGCGCACTCTCGATCAACGGGAGCGATCTAGGGATATTGATCCAGAGGACTACAATCAAGACGACCCTTTCCTTGCAGTATTTAAGGAAGCATGGGACAACACTGGCCGAAACACTGAGGAATTCTATCACAACAGAAACCTTGGTTGGACTTATGGTGACATGCATCGCTATAGGATCAGCAATCATGCTGGTTACAGCAGAGAGGAACCTCCCACATATGATGATTCAAACTTCACCAATGTTGGGAGCAGGATCTACTACACCCAAGAAAAGATCAGAGCTGCAGGTGGAGCACCTGGTACCACATCAAGTAATGAGCCAGGCCTGCGGGTGAGACCTGCGATGCGACCAGTCGGCAGAGACACTCAGCGACAAATGGAGAAGGACAGTAAAGCTCGTGCAGCTCATATTCATCCTCTTAATGACTTGGCCAACGAGATTGAACATCTCTGGGCTAAAGGAAGTAATACCAATATGGAGCTGGGAGTTTGGCTGGCCTTTGAACAGAACCAGTTGAACGTAATGATTTTTCCAACAAAATCAGTGACTCATACCGTTCCTCCGAAGCCAGAAGATCCAAATGACATGGTATACCAGGCAGTGCAATATGTCTGGATGAACTCTGGAGCCCCTAGTCAAGGTTTCAGAATCTCGCCAGATCCATGCACAGAATTTGGTAAAATCAGACGATGGATAATCAGAGATGAAGCACCCAGAAGGTATGCTCCAACCATGGTTTTATCAGCACAAGTTTCTAAAATAGCCCTCTCTGATAGTGAAGTCGACGAAACTACTATGGATGGCTCAAGTTCAGAACCAGAAGCATATGATCCTAGCCAATGGGTTAACAGCGACAACTATGACCCATGGGCAAATGATGAAATCCCAGAAAACCTTGAACCCTCATGGTTTCCAGAGGAATCAAGTTCTCATGATGCGGATGGCTCCCCCTCAGAAAAGGAGAGCTATGCTGATAGTAATGAACGAGAACTGGACGCCCAGCTGCTTGCAGAACTCGCTCAGATAAACGAACTACCAGATTTGACACCTGAAGTACACCTTAGGAAGTTACACTGGATTGCGAGACAGTTCAGGGAGATATGGGCCAAGCAACCACAGCCTTGTCCAGAAATAGAAGTCAGGGTGTACACTGAGCCAGCTTTCATAGAGCTCAAGTGGCCACAAAGGGGAGACCCAGACATAGAACCTGGATGGGTCAACTTACAACCTGACGCTTTGCTCAAAAATTTGTCAAGACAAGTGTTTGGCGCACTTGCACCGACCAACATTGACAAACGAGAGACCTGGCACTTTGAAGCTGGAGCAGTAGGCCTCAACAGGTATTGGGATCAACAACAACATGTGATCTCAGACTATGCGGAGCTCCCAGTAATCACCACAGAACTGGACATTGAAATGGTTGGGCCAGATGCTTGCGAAGTAGTCGAGAACTTTGCTTGGAGAATCCGAGAACTGGCAAAACGAGCAACTACTGTCTGGAACGCTCGAGACAGAGAATTACCAATTCGAGTTCGCGCTAGTAGAGACTGGACAGACGTCAGGATCGAGTGGAACCTAGACAACTGGTCCCAGAATCAAATTCTGTCTCTCGATACTCGTGCCTCATTGGGCAGGATCATTTATTATCTCATCAGCGACATTCTTGGAGCAGGATGCTTGCATTTCATCGAACATGAACATTGCTACTGGAATCCAAACGTCGAATGGTGGAGTTGGAAGGTCGACTCTGATAAAATCAGAAAGGTCTATGCCCAGAACCCGCATGCCTTTGACGACATATCCAATTATCACAGTGCAACAAACTCCTTCGAGGATCTGGATTTTAATCCTGATGAAGCTGGACCTCCGCTTGGACTCCTACGACAATTACAAGAGGTCAAAGATCGCTTTGATGACCTCTGGGAGTCAAAGAAGAGAAAAAGCGATGTACACTCGAACCTGGACTTGGAACGAGCTCGTATTGACTTTGTCCAGGATGCAGAGATAATCTGGGGCAATGTCACTAATAAGGGATTTTCAGAATTGGATGAACTAGAGGAAGTCCTTTTCACTGCGGCACAGGACATATTCTCCAAAACAGAACCTCGCTCCAATGGTAAAAACATAAAGCGTATGCTTGGATTTCGACTCCATCCAGCGATATGGGGAGTGGACTATCACGACTCTAGCAAGCGCAGAATCAGAGAGTCGTTCAAACAGGATATTATGAGAGACGTCGCCAGAAAATCAGGATCACCTTGGAAGAAGCTGAAACAATTAGTTGGGAGACGGAAAGGAAGTGGATCAGTACATTCCAACCCAGCAAAAAGTTCAAGCTCAGACCATGATGAGTCGGATGAATGCGGCCGACGCATGTTTTCTGTCTCTCCATTGGAAGAGAGAGAGCCAGGCAAAGAGGAGTATGGAAGATTGCAATGGCTATATAATGACCCTGACAGTCCAGTTTGGGCACAGAAATTGTCCAAACAAGTAAAAGGGAAATTACCAGCGAGGCCTCAATCTGTACCACCTTTTGGGAGCCCATCAATGACAGAAGAAACACCAATGGCCCAGGTATACTCAGTACATATCCTGGACCAGGATCCTGTCGTTATTCCGCCAGCCAGACCAAACACTCCTGAGCCGCTAGGAGAATCTGATGATGATAACGACGGTATGTTTCTGTTCATAGTGCCCGTTGGAAGCACATTTGACACAGAAATGGCAGGATCAAATGCTGGTATAAGCAATAATGACCATAGTACTTCTGATGTGGCTGAGCCAGAAGCCCGAAGTGTTACACCGACACAAACCGTTGACGCCTGGATCCCATCTGAACACTGGCAGGAAGTATGGGACAATGGCTGGCCAGAAGCAGTTGCAGGAGTTGCTCTTGATGAGTCAGAGACACTCCGACAAATGAAGATACGACTGCATAAAATGGCTATGCGCATTAACACCAAATGGCATGCCAAGCCTAGGCATCGCAGCATCAGTGTAAAAACACAAAGGGATGGAACCGCATTTTCTGTGGAATGGGGTCCAGAATGGAGAGAGTACAAGATGGGAGAAGAATACAATATGAGATCGGATCTCATCGACCTCATGAAAACAGCCCGCACCAAGGATTTCGAAGCATTTTACCTCAATGAGTTGGAAAGCGACTACTCCTCCTCATCCTCAGGCGACGAATTATGGACTTGGAAATTGAAGAACCACTCAACTCTTCAACCAAGGGCCTACGAAACTGTGAGACTCAATGACTCAGTTACTCAGGCCAACGAAGCTATCCAAAGTCGTATGCTACAAGGACGTCTCAATGTCAGTGCCAAAAATAATGACTTGTATTTTGGCGGACAACATGCTGTAGCAAATCACTTTCGTGCACAGATGGGTCGTACAGCTCATTTACTGCAAAGTACTTGGGACTTTGAACACCCTGATCGACACATGCATGTCTGGACAACAAAGGACCATACCGAAATCAGAATGGTTGTTGAAGCTAGCAAAGATGGACCTGTAACAGATGAGAGCATTCAACGAGATGGTCGTGAACTCAGAAATCTCATTCATGACACAGGCGAAGAGGTTTTCGACAACAATCTTGCCGAAGAAGGCAAGGAGACCTATAACCCTGAAACCGGTGAACTCGAGTTCAGATGGAGACCAAAGCCATTTGTTTACGAAAACGAGGAACCACGGTTACATGACAAGATAGCGCAATGGAAGAAAAGTGGAATTTGGATCACCGAAACATGGGATGCAGTACTGCACACTGCCATGACTCGGACTCAAATAACCAATATTGCGCCACAGTTATGTGAAAATGGTTACGCCGACACTAGCCAGATGGAACCACCCCTGATTATATGGGATGAGCGCCATTACTTCGGAATCTACCAGGAAGAAGAGATTTACCTGGTTCCCGAAGGTCGTTATGGGATAATCATCGCAGAAGAATTTCAGGAGGAAATAATGGATAACTCCATTAAGTTCCTTACTGAAGTTGACGTCATGATAGATGGGCAAGCGGTAAAGATGGATTTCATCTCGCAGCCAACAAAAGGAGGCTACAAGCGTATGCAAGGACGACCGTCCCATGCATATGACGGCTATACTGCTCATCTTGTCGGACGACTCTGGGAAGACAAGTTACAAGAGATAATCGGTTTGGAAATACAAGCTGCTGGGGGACGAATGGGCTACACTCTAAAGCTGAACCAACTCAGCGAACGAAATGCTTCACTCGCTAGCTCCAAGCGACCTCTTGCCATCCATGTTCTTGCCACTCAAGTCCTCGATACCATCATGCCGGAGTCAATTGCGCAAACAAGCAATATGGGGGCAGGAGGTACACAATTGAATTTTGGAACTACTAAACATGAAGATTTACATGTGACAATAGAGGAACATATCGACGCCGAGCCACTGATATCGCGCCGAAAAGGTCATCTAGACCTGACTAAACTGGCGCCAGATGAACCGAAATCTGACATGGAACACGAGCTTGCCATGTTCAAGAGCTTGAGCCTCAAAGAACTTGACGAGAAGCAGGTCCCAGCGGCTCTTGAATCAACTGCGCCACATACCGCTAAAGTCGACATAAAAATCAGTAAGGAGTCTCGATTGACGGCTCTAGTCATACCGTCTGTGACCAAAAACTTGCTGCGTCGTTCGGCAGCGCAATGGTTGATGGGCTGGGAAATAGGCGAAATTGATAACCTGGAAGAAGGTTTCATTTTCAATTGTGTGCGGATCACGTTTGGGGGAAAGACGTACGAATTGAGAATGGAATTGGTGGAGGACATGGACCACGATATTGTCATCGGCAAAGACTGGGGAATTGTCGGAAAGAAAAACGGACAGAAGTTGCGTGAGCTAGGCATTCGAGCAAAGTCAGAAGATGTCGTGCTCAAGTGCCGAATAAGACTCACCAATGAAGAAGAAACATCGGCCGTTTTACGACCACAGAACGAGATAACCACAATAACCGAAAACCTTGTCGAAAGACTTTCCGACAAAGAGACACTGCGCCACAGATGGTTCAGTGATGGACAAGAAATTGTTCAAATAAAGATCACCTACCAAGACGAAACATTCACAATTTCGGCACTAGTAATCCCCTCGAAAGACGGGGAGGAAGACGTCGTCCTCGGAATGGACTGGATTAATCGGAATATGAACACGACTGTTCGGGTTCTGAGCGTCGACAAGGGTGAGGTTGACGTCGTAGCAGTGGATGCTACTATATTGCTCCGTCAACCAAGTACCGTCCTCGTACTGGATGTGTCGACTGTCGATAGTCGTAAGACACCGGAATTCGACGGAAAAGGTCGGGTGGCGATAAATGACCGACCAAAAATGGAGACGAGGCATACAGATGACCTGAGTCGGCAAGATAGCAGGATATGGGCTGCGCCTGGGGTCTTAAAGACCGAGTGGGCCACCTATATAATCATGCAACAAGCGGAAATTGCAAGGATAACTGCTGAGACAAATCAGTGGTCAGAGAATATTGGCAACAAGTTACTACGGTACCTGGGAGCCTCGAGAGTTACTTCACAACCGCACAAATCGGTTGCCGACATTCTTTCGAGCATCGGGAGCAGTTACGACACATGCCCTGAAATTCGAGAACAGATAATGAAGCTTTTTGCCAATCTTGCGGCAAAAACCCGAGATCTACGGCAACGAGTGTCAGCGCTCAAAAACGAAATGAAGCAAGGAATAACAGTGACTCCAGAAACAGTGGAATGGGAGAACCCACTGCTCCTTGGAATAATAGACCCGGGAGAACCCGAATCGGAAAATAAAGTGAGTGAAGAAGGGGAAGTGCTCACCGAAACAAATAAAGTGCGCACTGATAGCACCCGAGAGGGAGCTCGACGCGACAATAACCAAATCACAATCGATGGCGATGTGACCGGAGAAACACCAAAGGTTGTATCTCCGACGCCGCCGAGAATGCCAAATAACATAGCCTCGCAGGCAAATACTGCGAGTCAAGGTGAGCCATTGTCGGTAGCGCGTCAGCAAAGACTCACCGGGAACGATCCAACAGACTGGGTGAATGGCAATAAGAACACTAAGAAGGAGAATGGTTGGGACCAAGCCGAGCTAACGACAGCATCCAGGCACCAGAAATTGACGCCGAGAATCTTGGAAGCGCCGACAGCAACCCAGCATTTTTCTAGTGCCTTATCGGACATTGAAAGGCACTGGAAAGAGCTAATAGAATTCGAGGTTTCAGTGAGGGCTCGAAAACTAGAGTTGGAAACGATAGCCCGAGAAATAAGGCTTACCATGGAAGTGGGACCACATTCCGCAGCTTCAGACCCGGAGAACCAAGATTGCACGGCGGAATATGACAGGCTATGCGGTGGAAAGGACAAGCAGACACTGCTGGAAAACTGTGAGACGAGTCAAAGAATTCTGCAGCACGAAGCTAATAACCTTATAGCCGAGATTCTAGGGGGAGAAAAATTTTTCCTAGCAACAAGAAATGCTGAAAAAGCTCTTGTTCAGCCAAACAAATGGGAAACAGTGGAAATTGACTCACCAATGTCCACGAAAAGCAAACGGGTGCCTTGTGTCCTCGAGGTACCGACTCAAGCAATGCGCAAACACCAGCAAATGCCCGTAGAGGATGTTGAGCTGACAAAGGAGAACCTTATAACAAGAGGGCTCCTTGGGAGACACGACGAAACGCCTAGGATCGACAGAGCCCTGGTCGACAGCGACAGTCAAGACCAAGGCCCCACCAAACTCAACCAAATAGAGTCGGAAATAATGACCGAAGCCGGTGGCAGTGCAGCCAGCGCTGGCGCTCACCATCATGTTCCCGATGGATACAACAACGTCTCCCGATCCTTCGAAAAACAGCAGGCCGGCAAACTCGATGCTTTCTGGCTCAACCTCGAAGGAGAGCTCGTGGAACGCGGTGTTCGCATTGGCAAACCGCTCGCAGCCACCTCCAGGTACATCAGCATGGTCACCAAGGATGAACACGTCATCTATGGCGCCCAGTTTGACCACATCTTCGAGAAACTCGCATTTGCTCAGCACTCCAAGCTTGAGGTAGTTGTCGGACGACTTTTCAAAGAGGTTCCGTGCGACCTGGAAGGCAACACGCCTGGGCACACGCTAATCTTTTTCGCGACTATCATCGACCGACGCTGCTTTATCGGAAAGTCTGTGCCGTTCCAATGCGGACTCTTCCTTACCTCATCGGAATCAGCAAACGGACAGCCAAAAATTATTCGACCCAGCAGTCCGCTGTACCGACTGGTGTCACAAGCCATAGACGAGAGGAAGGAAGAGATGAGGTTGGACTTAAGCACCAGGTTGGCGCCGATAATTCGACCAGCACTGCATCTGGGTAACCTAGCCGGTGCGTCAGAAATTCGGGCTAAACTGAAAAACGGGACTAATTCTGATATAGGACCACCTTTGATTGAGCTTGAGACAGACTTAGTGCGACTCCAGCTCATTACCACCCATCTCGAACCGATTACTCGCGATAGCAGCCGTGTCCTTGTAGCCGACAGAATTTATTTTATGGCACAAGACGCGTTTGCACCTCCAGTCGACAGCCCGCTTCCGAACACCAAAACGAATCTCATCAATGAGATAACCCGGCAGGTCGTAATGGTCTCCGAGCGCTCACAGAGCGAGACTCATTGTCGAGACGCAATGAGAGCCAATATTCGCGCCTTGGACTATGTGACCGAAGGACTGCCAGTCGGTCAGGCTGCGGTCTTCAAATTCATCGTCAAAGTCATGCTCGCCAAACATGGCATCGACGCTCTCCATACGCATCCAGAAAGAGCAAACGTTAACGGCGTAATCTCTCATCTCGACCACCTCATTCGACATTCGATGGAGAAAGTAAATCAGGACGAGCCCATCGAATTTCCTGATTGCACGGAGCACGAATTACAGCATAACATTGGGAAGCTGATGCAGATAAACGGGTACATGTGGAAAGGGAGAATTGATCTCGCCGGTCTCCCTTACATTCCCTTCGAAATCGAGTCCCATATTGCCCAGCTATCGTCAAATGCGAGATTCATGGTCGACGGCGACTGTCGCTACAATCCGCACAAGCTCGTTTATGACAAACAGTCGGAGAACAGTGTCATTGCTCCAGGCACCTTGCTGTCGAGCCTCGATGGAAAGATGAGCATGGCCGAAGTCCTAGCACCCATGCCGTGGAATACTGCGCTTGTCCCGCTCGACCTCACAGAGGAACAGGCCAGCCAGTCTTGGAGACATGAGCAATGGAAGCGCAATCCAAAAATCGTCGTCTACAACACTATAGGAATGCCGGAACCGAGAGGCCATGGAGAAGAGCGGACGAGCGCTCATCCTCATATCACCAGGGTCGTCGATTACCCTGTATTCGAAACAGTTAGCGGACGGCATTTGATCATGCCTGACCCACCTCGAGTACCGACGACTCCACCGGTCTTCACGACTGGAAGCCATGAACTTGACCGAGTATTTCGGGACCTAATCGACAGAGTGGAATACTCAGCAATTCCGACCACGAGCGTATTCGAAGCCAGAGGACAGAGAAATGAGACGAGCGCACCAGAGAATCAGATGGACTTGGATGTCGGGCCGGTTGCACCTAACCATGGCGACGAGGATGTCCAGTCGGTACGAACCACCATTCCACTTGAGCAGAACCACGAAGGATTAGGAGAAGGTCAGCCTGAAATAAATGACGGTGAGCTCAGAGAATTCTTAGCCAATGTCCAACCAACTTACCAAATCAAAGATCTTGACTCCTACCACCATGATGACGCTACTCGGACGACGCAAAGCACCATCTCACTCGACCAGGTCATCGTAAAGGGAGAAAGAGGTCGAGAGAATGAAGAAGCTGGTGAAAATCTGCCGAACGAAGACCGAGGTGAGCCTGGGCTTTTCTATATGACTGTGGAGTCATCTCATCGAGCGACAGGACATGTAATTAATGTTCATCCAGTCTCAGCCCACCGAAGGCCGCGTGCAAGCTCCCTTCCATCGTCTCTTCAGCGCCTCAGTTTCCGAGAACCACAGCCGGATGTCGAACGAGACGACCATGACGCCACCAAGGACGACGACCTTGTACCGCTGGCTCCAATGCTTCTCGCCCGAGCAGCACCCGAGCTGGAGGAAGGTGAAATTTCCGAGATGAGTGAGCTAGAAGGGATGCAGCGGCTAGCGACACCATTCGAAGACGTTTCCCTCAGGACTTCAAGGGGAAACAACCGTGCTGGTAAGCCTATAGTCCAATCAAGTGCATGTTTCTCATGTTCTACAGTAGCTACCAGACATCATGAAGAAATCACGATATATGAGTCTGGAAGCGAAGAAGACACTCGATTCGTTCCAGACGAGATTTCAGCACCACTAGTCTTTGCACCACCACGACTACTCCGAAACACGAACGAGCGACAAAAGCGAGCCCAGAAAACCCCACCGACATTCCGGAAAGGTCTTCCGAAAGCTAGATCGAGTCCTTTCGCTGTCAATTCCAACATCCGTGTATCACCAGGACCGTCGCCAGCACTTTCGGTCTTACCTGTCATACAAGTCAACGCCGTTTTCGCAGAACAAAGTACCGATACCGCAGAAGTGACGCTACAACGGCCCCCGCTTCCTCGACTGTTGAAACGAAAGGACCTTGCCGACGATGACGACAATAACCAAGCCCGAGGATCCATGGTAGACAACGACATGGTCCTGAGTACTGCCGTCGCCGCTATCGCTGGTCCCTCGTCACATTCAAACAGAATGCTAGTCGACCAGGGAATCTTGGGTGGATTTCGTGGTGGAGCGCTGGATTTTTGGAGGCAGGAGAGGTCGGGGCGCAGCCTCTCCAGCCAAGCTCCAAGCGCCAGAGAACCGGAGATCTTCCGTCTCGTCGAGCCAAACGAGGCAAGGGCAAGAGCCATCGAAAGAGTTGAGGAAATGACATTTCTTCGACCATCGAGAGAATTGGAGGTCGTCGGTGAATATGACGACGAGTCTGGAGACGAGTTCAGCAAGGAGGAAGGAAGAGCTGCAGAGAGAGACCAGGATGGACCAGAGTTGCTGCAGTTGTCGAGTGATGTAGCGACAGAAGGACATTCTGGTATTGAGGAGAAGAGAGAGCGGTCTGGAGAGACAGAATTGAGAGAAGAAAGATGCGGTGAGGTTTCCGACAGCGACGAATATCGCGACATTCGTGAGTACAGCGCTAATGACATCATGAGTTGGCGCGCTGACATGGAACTCGCAGCGGAACTCGTGAGCCGAGCTAGCACTGCATCCCGAAGCCTCGTTGGATCCACCGAGTCATCCTCGCCGCCGCCACAGTCCGAAAGCGACGACATGGACACCAGTACCGACGATTTCACTGGCCAGTATCAGGACCCAGCAAACTCGACAGGTGAAAGAGACTATGCCCGAGCTCCGTTGAATGCCGACAATCCTTTCGCGCCTGTCATCTTTCGAGGACAATATACGATGGCCGAAATGTTTCACCTCGATCAGATGTACCAAGGGCAAGCCGAGTTTCCCGATAGCGTCGCAACCCCGAGATCGATGAGAAATGCTGAGTTCGTGCATTTGCCATCGTCAGTTCGAGACTTTGCGGGGTATCGAGATAACAGCACTGCCACCATTGACGAAGCAACAAACCTACGACCAGAGCCCATCGTCCAACAAAGAAATCCCGACAGGATTCCCGGTCCCGACCATGCGCTATACAGCGCTCATGCTGTCCGTCGAACTGTCGTCCTTCACAAGTCGTCACTAGTGGATTACCCACCAGTGATGACTGATTATCGACTTCGTATAGGTCGAGAAGTGGCCCAAGAAAAGGAGCTAACCCAGTTGGGCAAGGACTTGGGTTGGATGTGCAGAATCATCAGCCGGGGAATGGCGCACATTCGTCCCGATGCAGAAGATTACTGCCTGGTCGACGCCGATTGGGATGTATGCCGAAAGGAGTACGAGAAAGATGAAGAAAAGTTCTTGCAGGTACAAGAGTGCAGCTGGCGGGAAAGCACTCCTCGCCTTGAAGAAATTCCCCAAGTCACCGATGCGGGAGTTCATCGACGCCCCTCGACGCTCAACCATAGCTTGTTTGAATTCACGATACCGGTGAATGCGGACCTTGCCGAAGCGACCTACAACGGCAACGAGCAGGAGCTTATGCATCTTGAGCGCGTCCCGAATGCTCTACGACGGTTCAGACAGTTATCGACGTCAAACACCAGCATCCATTCGTCTCCGCAAGCCTTCTGGCTAGGACCTCTGCGGCAGACTAGAGCTGACCTGCAGCTTCTCTTCACCTCGCTCGTGCAGATGTTGAGACTTAAGGAAGTCCGAGACATCGTCAATTGTATACCAGAAGATTTCCCACTCAAACATTACCTCCGATATCATTGCGTATTCCTTCGGCTCATCGACAAAGGAGTTCCCATGACTGTTCAAGGGTTCAATTCCGAATGTGAACATCAGTATCCACCGCAGTTGCGCCACAGTAATTTCTCCTCTCGACGCTACAAGCCCCGAAATCCACTACTTCTTCATGAAGAAGACGAGCTCCTGTTCTATTCTGTACAGTTACTCGAGCATCTCGGGATGTACGAAGCTTCCAATGCCATCCGGGGAGTTCGAGGAAGGCATCTCTTACGCCCGAAGGATGTCCGGCGACTCCTGAGGAATGGTTACCTCGACTCTCTAGACCATTTTGATCATATGGGTCAACGAACTTGGGCGAGAGAGAGGGTCGAGCAAAGTTGAAATTGTTCTAAAGGTTTCTCGTCAAATTATCGGGCTTCGGGCCGGTATGTATATTTGTTTTCTTATCTTTTTCGCCAATCGTCACCTTCGTATCACCAATCTTGCACCAGCGCCTTTGCGCAATCACTTGGTAAGCAAATTTCGTACAATTTGGATGATTATTGTTAAAACTCTTTCCAGTCTTCCAATCATCCCAGTTTGCCTTCCAGAACGAGTTCTACTTCCTCCAGGGATTACGCCTGATGGCCGGACCTTGCGCCACAGTTATCGATCAGTTTCATATATCAGAATTATCGTCACTATAGTTGTTCTTGCCTTTGTACTAAAAACAACTATCAATCTATTCTTCCTTGTACATAAAAATTTGGCCAAGTTCTGGAGAAAAGAGCTAGAAACAGGTAAACAGGAAATTCCTTCTGTTGGCTTGATAATGGCACCTGCGCCAGAATGGAGACAGGCACGAGTGTCACTATGGGACGCGTATATGAGGAAGAAGCTCGAAGTAAGGTTCTCTAGAGCAGAGAAGAGTTCTAAAGTTCCCTGCGATCAGGAGAACTCGAGAAATAGCAAGTCCATTATGGACAAAATAGAGAACCAAGTCTCTGGGATCTCATGTCCAACAATTCCAGTAACTAAACCACAACATCCTTCGCTTAGAGACCATAAATCTGAGGTAGAGGTTGAATTTAAAGTTCCCTGCGAGCAGGAGAACTTGAGAGACAACGAATCACCTAATGGAAAATTCGAGGACCAAGTACCTGAGATTTCGTTCCCAACAATCTCAGCCACCGAACCTCGATATTTTTCCATTGATGACTATAAATTTGAAGAAGGGGATATTGTAATATGTCCCACAGGTGACGTTCGAGAAAAGACGAAACCTGAAAACCGACTTGAGGCTTACGGTGCCTATAAGAAAGTCGCTAGACGTGCTATACCTGTTTCAGGAGTTTTTCCTGAAGAGGCTAAAGTACGAAGAACAATACCAGGAGATCCCATGAAGACCATGGAACCACTTACGGCCTTTCCACCAGACTTTGAGCCTACGGAACGACTTACGAAAGAGAGAATGGAAGACTTAAATGTAAATAAGGACAATTTCCTTTGGCCAGAGGAAGAGAAATTGTTCAAACACATTCTCAAACTCAATGAACAAACCTTGCCTTATGAAGAAAAGGATCGTGGCACCCTAAAACGATCCTATTTTTCTGATTATATCATGCCCACGATACCCCACGTACCATGGGAATATCGTAATATTCCAATACCTCCTGGAATAGCTTCAAAGGTAATCGCATTGTTAAAGAGTAAGATACAGGCAGGTGTCTATGAGCCTAGCCAATCATCGTATCGATGTCGCTGGTTCTGCGTAGTCAAGAAAAGTGGAGATTTACGAATTATACATGATTTGCAACCATTAAATCGTGTCTCTATTCGTGATACAGGATCTCTACCGCGTATGGAAGAGTTTGTTGAGCAATACGTAGGCATGGTATGCTGCACGATGTTTGACCTCTTCTGGGGTTTCGATGGTCGAATGGTGGATGCAAAATCTCGAGACATGACAGCCTTCTATACACCACTAGGACTCTTGAGATTAACGGCTCTACCTATGGGTTACACAAATTCACCTGCAGAATTCCAACACTGCATGAGTTTTGTACTACAAGATGAGATCCCAGACATCGCAAACATCTTCATTGATGATCTACCTGTCAAAGGACCTCGTACTTGGTACCCAGACGCAGATGGAAATCCCGAACTTCACCCTGAGAATAAAGGGATCAGAAGATCAATTTGGGAACATGCCAAAAATGTTCATCAAGTAATGCACAAGATAAAGAGCTGTGGTGCCACTTTTTCACCAAAGAAAACCGAGATATGTCGCGCAGAAGCAATAATTGTAGGTCACAAGTGCACCTTCGAAGGACGTTTTCCAGAAGATAAGAGAGTTGAGAAAATCATTACTTGGCCCCGACCAACCACGACCACAGAACTCCGAGGTTTTATAGGACTCTGTGGAACAGTGAGAATATGGATAAAGAATTATTCCTTAGCCATGAAGGCCCTCACTAAGCTGATTGGTAAAGAGAAGTCAATCACGTGGAATGATGCTGCAGAAAGAACCTTCAATAACATGAAGGATTACGTTACTTCGGCCCCCGCATTGCATCCCATCGATTATGAGTCAGAAAATCCTGTCATAGTCTCGGTTGACACGTCCTATCTTGCTGTGGGGATGATCCTGTCCCAGCGAGATGAGTTTGGTCAGAAACGACCAGCACGATATGGATCAATAATGATTGGAGATGTAGAAAGTCGGTATTCCCAGGCCAAGTTGGAATTATATGGTCTCTTCCGAGCTCTTAGAGAGTGGAGATTATACATTATTGGAGCCAAGAAGTTGCAAGTTGAAGTTGATGCGAAATACATAAAAGGCATGATCGAACAGCCTGATATGATTCCATCAGCTCCAATGAACCGATGGATTAGTGGAATTCTTTTATTTGACTTTGAACTTGTTCATGTCCCAGCAACAGAGTTCAAAGGACCAGATGGCCTGTCGCGACGAAGACCAACTGATGAGGAAATAGAAGCTGAAGCTGAACCCTATGACGATTCTTGGCTTGATGACATAGCTTTATTCTCCCAAGAGATCGCCACCGAGAACTCCAGTGAAGGAGAAACAATGACATCATCTGAGGCAGAAGTTGCTCCAAAGAGACAGAGTAAACATGACACTCTTCTCTGGGATATCAAGAAGTTACTTGAAGATGAACGAATGCCAGACAGAGACTTCAAGAATCAGCAAGAACGAGTACGTTTTCTGAAGAAAGCGGAACAATTCTTTGTCAAACATAAACGGTTGTACAGGCATCAGAAAAATAAAATGCCTCAGCTTGTTGTATTTGATGGAAAGAAAAGAGAAGTTCTCATTGGACGAGCCCATGATGAACTTGGACACCGTGGGGAATTCACCGTGTATGAGTTGATGAAAGCAAGGTTCTACTGGCAAACGATGCGTAAAGACATTCACTTCCACATCAAATCCTGTCATGAATGTCAGATACGATGCATGAAGAAAATGCAACTACCACCGACAATATCGACACCATCGACACTTTTCGAAAAGATGTACCTGGATATTATGTTCATGCCCCCAGTTCAAGGGAAGAAATATATTATCGCAGCCAAAGATGACTTATCAGGAATAACAGAAGCGAGAGCTCTGGGAAGCTTGAAAGCCAAGTATGTCGCTAGCTTCTTTTGGGAACAGATCTACTGTCGATATGGAGTCATCGGTCGTGTCGTAACTGACAATGGAGCTGAGTTTAAAGGTGCTTTCGAACTCTTGACTCGACGCATGGGTGTACCCCAAGTCAAGATCTCGCCCTATAACAAGCATGCAAACGGAGTTGTTGAGAGAGGACATTTTATTCTGCGAGAGGCAATTGTTAAATCATGCGAAAAGGATGGAAACGGAGGAATCAAGAAATGGCCTGAGAAGTTACCCTTAGCAGTGTTCGCTGACAGAGTGACTGTAAATCGAGTCACAGGCTTTTCTCCATATTATCTCCTGCATGGTGTCGAACCCGTTCTACCAATGGATCTAGCAGAGGCTACATTCATGGTCGATGGATTCAGATCAGGCATGACCACAACCGAATTACTGGAACTACGACTACGACAACTTGAGCGCCGACCCGAAGATCTGACTCAAGCAGCGAAGACACTAAAGACAGCTAGGATAAAATCAAAAGCGCAGTTTCACCGGCGATATGCCTTACGATTGACCAAAGAAACATACGAGGAAGGCGAACTGGTCTTAGTTCGCAATACTCGGTATGAATCCACTTTCATACAGCTGAAAACAGAACCCCGGTATTTGGGCCCATACGAGGTTGTTCGCCGGACATATGGTGGCAGCTATACGTTAAAAGAATTAGATGGGACCGAGATACGCGGCAATTTTGCTGCATTCCGGGTAATACGTTATATCAGCCGGGACAGTCCAGAAATAGCACTATTGACAGAAGAAGGGGATGAAATGAATACCGATGACGAGGATCCAGAAATCGAAGCTCCAGAAGCAGGATCATCAGCTTCTGAGCCAGAGCAGGACGACCAAGGGTTTGGCTCAGAGAGCAGTTAAGGCTTGATACCAATCCTGAGCAAGGCACAATATGGTCAGAATAACGTCATTGGAACCCCGCATTATTCAAAGCATAAAGGTAGGCAGAAACGTACTTTCTTCTCGACCACCATGTTGCTTTGGAACAAGAATCGAAACCTCCAGCCCACTTTGCTCACTGGCGAAGGACCTTTCTTCCTTTTCGAGTTCACACCTAGTAAAAGGTTGGATGCAGTTAACAGGCATATAGACGACAATCAGCACAGGAAACCCAATCGGCCTCCTACCTTCGCAGTCGAGAAAGCTTACTGGCGGTTGCAGCCATATGCTAGCTCAGACACAAAGGAAGGACATTTTCCTATACACCGGGGAGTGTATCGTCGAGAACGTGGGCAGTACTTCCCCATGCTTGACGAAACCAGTTGTCCAGCGAACGTACTTACCACGGTCGTCACATATCCGCGAAATAGTACTTGGTTGTCTACCAAGGAAGCAGCTGAACGAACTTGGAGAATCTTAAAGGAAACTGGTGAGTCCATCAGCAAATGTTTTACTAGACGATCAGTAACCTTGGTCGAAGGAAAACGAAAGGCCAAGTCAAATGACCTGGAATTGGAGGAAGTGGAATGCAAGCCGCTACCACGACCCCTGGACCTAAATCCAGGAGATTCTAGGCTCAGAAGTTTCATGGGTGATAGTACAGTCGCACTCTCACCCATGGTCTCTCGACACGATCCCAACTACGCTTTCGCATCCTCTGGCATGTTAGTATCCAAAACCATTGACTTTCCTGCTCCATACGACATCCTTGACGTTCACTACAAAGTCAAGGAAGGCGACTCTGTCTATACGCCATTGCACTATGGCAATGGAATAATCGGTGCTGTCAAAGGTTACTACCGAGGATTCCTAGTTGTCGCAGTACAACACGACAACCATCATCCTCGCGATTTGAAAGCTGACTATCCAACTCACCATTTAATCGCATGCCACATGTATGAGACAAGTCCAG
Source organism: Mycena floridula (assembly GCA_029320655.1). Lineage (NCBI taxonomy): Eukaryota > Fungi > Basidiomycota > Agaricomycetes > Agaricales > Mycenaceae > Mycena > Mycena floridula. Next base: position 633,065 of record JARIHS010000048.1, read on the forward strand.
CACAGCGAGTTCGATGTCGTCTGTCAGAAATGCGACCTCAGCCAGGGACATTAGGATACGACCTAGCCAGTTCACCAACCAGCCAGTCCATCGTCGAGATCTGGACAGTTCTGTCCAGGACGCTTCAATGGTGGAAACAGAATTATCCCATGTCGACGATTGCATATGACCATCAGCGACGACTTGACTGCCTTTATCGCAGAAGAATGTTGTATGCACTGGTATTACAGGACAAAACGGAGAAACTGATGCTCGAGTTGGAGGCAGATGCAGAAGAGGAGTCATGGGAGTATAATCTGTGCGACTTGAATGCCGGAAATATTCTGTGGTAGACGAAAGGAAGGCTGGAGATAGCCTGAAAATATAAATCATCGCTTCTTTTATATTCGCAACCGGATAGAACTATAACCGACGGACCGAGCGGCTAACAGGTAACATGGCAACCGGACCGAATGACAAGGGCACATGACCTTATCAACCGGGCCGCTAGAGATAAGACATGACAAGCGGATCACAGAACTATATCAGCTGTCATGTCGGGCCGTGGATCGGACCGAGTAATCGGACCGTTGATATAGCCGGAGTAGCGAAAAACTATAAATAGGAGTTGGTCGGTGATACAATAATAGTTAACGGCAAACGGTAACGCTGGACCTTTCAGACCGGCAAATCAACAAAGGACAACAAACAACTCGACACATAAATCGAGAAATCAGTAAAAGCTTGCGAGGGAGGATTATTGACTGCCAGATCATAGCAGCCGACCTACATGAAAATGTAGGACAAATAATATGTCACAAGAGGGAGGTAGCAAGTAATGACTGGTGAAACGAGTAAAAGAAGTCTCAGCCCACCGGACTCGAACACCCGACCCCATTTCTCAAACTGAAATGTGTCAGGCACTAGAGGCCGATACGCTAAGTGCTTCTGGGAAGCACACGCTAGAAACAATGTATGCGACACTGGTGTACTGTCAGATAAATTGTCCCAGCAACATGACAATTAACGACGACATAATACTTGGGTTCAGTACCCTGGGAAATTCTATAAAGGCGCAACGACAATTCAATTTTTGTATGCAGGCTCAGGCTAGTACGATATATGCTACGCCAAGCTGAAAGGCAAAGACCTCTAGCGAAAAACTGTTGAACCACCATTCTGTGGCCGCTGATACGGAAATATGTCAGGAGGCGACATTAGACCTTTCATGGAATCATACCAGCAGTCAGGGCAGGTAACCAGTAGCTGAGCATGCGTGTCCAGAAGAGCTCTGGATCGTTATAGCTGCAAGAAAGGTGTTAGTCAGGTAATGCGAGAAATAGAAAGGGCATTCCTGACCATCGAATCAAGAAACCAGTACTGCAGGCTATGATGGCTAGAACCGAAGATGCATGTCGAAGCCCGGTACCCTCGCCAACGAGACTAGTGATAGACGAAAGAACTCTGAGAGAGATTGAGGCAACGATACAAGCTTGCGCAACTGCACCAAGTATTTGCAGAGGAGGCATATCGAAGGAAACAAAGCAGGTTCAGTCTGCCAAGCAAGCTTCGAATCAATAATAGCAAGAAGCTGCGAGAAAGGAATGTCGTAAATGGAACCTTATGGCAGAAGCAGCGACTCAATACAATGTCTCAGGACGATGTGGAACCAGCACTTTAATTGACAGGAGGGACTAAAAATTAAAATAATGGGGCTACCATAACGAGACATCTGAAAGGGTAAAATCAGACCAACTGTTGAGAGAGATGGAACCGGTTCCAACCTAGTAGGGCCATACACTAGGAAGCAACAGGTTAAAGAGTCGACCAAAGCGATAAAGGAAGCTACTTACCCGCAGAAACTGGCACTTAATTGGGTCAGTGAATGGGAATAGCCAGCTCATCTAACGCAAGGCGATCCTGCGCCAATCATAAAGGACATGTTATAAAACTGGGATCGAATAGAATCAGTAAAGAACAGAGTCCAAAGGGACAGCGACGCACAGGTATAATTCTGCTCAGAATGAACCACAGCCAAGCCTAGAAAGCGTCTCCAGCCCCAGAAACGATATCTGAATACCACAATAAATATCAGATTGCAGACGCCACAGAGCCAGCAGGCGACATACCGAGAACTTGATAGAAGCCATGACCAGAGTAACGAGCCAAAGTCGCTGAGCATGGTAGTCGCTGAGGAGTGTCAGCTATGCTGAAGAAAGACGGAGGATGCAGAATGGGGACTCACCTGAAGTTCAGAAGGAGAGAGTTACGGCCTTTATACAAAATGACAGCAGAAACGGAAAGGAAGCTGTCAGGCGCTTAAAGCAAGCTAAAATGGAATGGTGGCACTTCAGAAGCATGGAAGCAACCTAAGCATGCACCCCCAAACCATTATGCCGCAATGCCGAACAATTAGGACCATTCAAAGGCTGGTAGCAATCAACATGAGAAGCAAGGATCCATCTCAGAACCAAGAATCTGGATCTTGCCCTCCGATTAACATTGATTTCAGTCAAAAATGCATCAACTTCGTCACCAACGTGCTTGAAGGCAACTACAGCAACCGTCGTAACTAATGGAAATCAAGGCAAGAGAATTCTCCATAGAAACGACAGACACAAGTAGAGCCTTGCGAGTCACAGAAAGGACAACAACAATAGGAAAAGGCCAACATAATGATTTTACTGCAGTAACCAAGCACCTGCTGTGACTGGGGACAGTCAATTTAAAGTTCCCTGCGAAATGTCCCGCAGAAAAGTTGTTTCTGCAGAAATAGAGGTGATTGGCAGGAGCTTGAGCCTGCAGTAAAAGCGGAGCTTATGTGAGCAAGGCATGAGGCGAGCACAGCATGAGGCGCACAGCCTAATAAAAACTGTCAAACCGTGAGAACTCCGTGCCTGTAACTGAAGGCAGTGCTCACAAGGTCGCCGCGATGACTCCGGAAGCCGTAATGACGCGCAGCCGCATCAGAGGAGTCATGATGCATCAGCCGACTCATCATGATGCAGGCGCGCATCATGAGGATCCTTGATGGACCCTGACAATCCCCCACAGAACCGCGGAAGCATGGAAATACATGGCTAGGAACCTCTGATAGGCTTACTAAGAGCCTGAAACACCAAACATACATTATTAAGCATGCAGGGCAGTCTTGAAACACTTGTAAGGTCTTGAATTACTTCAGCAAAAGGGAGTAATTTTAGACCAAAGTGTTATTAAGCTTTTCAAACAACCTTGAAACACTTGAACAGCTTTGAATTACTTCAGCACAAGAGAGTAATTTTAGACCAAAGTGTTATTAAGCTTTCCAAACAACCCTGAAACACTTGAACAGCTTTGGATTACTTCAGCAAAAGCTGTAAATTAAGGCACGAATGCTTAAATAATCTGTTTCAGCTGGACCCGAGCTAAAGGATCACTTCCCAGTACCTCCTACCAAAATACCCGAGCAGTATAGAACGTGTTATAACGTGTTAAAGCGTGTCATGGGATAGTATGAGACAAGGAGATGTTCCAGAAGCAAGAACAACACGTCATAAAGGTTTAGTAGTGGACTAGGGAATTTATTGAGGATTAATGAAGAGGGGAAAGGGAAGCAAGAAAGCACCACAAGAACTCATTGCTTACAAATGGTAAAAGCCAAAGTGTTTCAGATAAGTGTTTCAGCCAAGTCACCAAAGTGTTAGTCAGCATAAAAGTTATAATTAGCCAGACTTGAAACACTAGACACTTAGCAGGGCCATAACCATTAATAATATCTCAAGACTAGGTAAATTACGTAATATAGAAAAGTAGTATAAAAGGGCCAGGGTGCCCCAGCCAAAATATATCTTCTTTGCATCCCCCATCCAGTGGGCCAAGGTAAGGTCACCCTCAATATTCAACTGCAGTAGGGACCACAGTGGTTGCTTACTCTGTTGTAGTGTTGATTCAGCAAGCAGACTTACAGTAAGTCTGTTTATTGTCTGCTCATCGTTGCTCACAGTGACCAACATTGTTCAGACAATTTCTCAGATATTCAGTTCCAGCTTTCAGTAACAGTATTAAGACTTCGTTCAAGCTTCCTCAAGCTCGATCTCAGCCTTCTCAAGACCATTCAAGACCCAGAACCATTCAGTAACTGTATTAGAGAAACGATTTCTCTCAAGAACAAGACTCGTAAAGAAGCTATAAGCTCACAGAAAAGAAGCACTAAGCTCACCATTGTTGTTACCTGTATCATACTCGCCGCCATTGTCATAGGGATCCACGAAACCCTGAGAGACAAGCACAAAGACCTCAACAACCCTCATCAGCGATCCATAATCCCTCCTATTCACTAAGGAACAACTGGTAATTGTCATAACGATCTACAGTAAACGGTCACTACAAGTATACCTAGCTCAACGAACAAACCTCAGACTAGTCCTATCGAGATCTAGTTGAGGGAAGTGTTGTATTTTTCGGCAAACAACCGAGGTACGCTACACCAGCGGACCTTTGGCCACCCCGTTTAGAATTCGGTGACGCGCTGAAATGACGGACATCTGTCCAGATAAAGCAGACACCTCTTTGGCTTTGGAATATGACCCTGGACTGAGATTCACGATGGAGAGAACAAATGTCTTCATGCTATCTTTGCAGAAGGTCTGAAACAGTTGGGGCCGTTCAGTAGGTACCTCCTCCACCCAGCTGCGGTTTCTGACACGTCTATCTTTAAAGAAGATACCCTTTGACGTCGAGACCGCTCCAGGCAAAGATCCATTGGCGTCATACATCCTTGCGGTGATTCATTCCCGTACACGAAAGAAGAAATAGAGTTCACTTCTGTCCATATCCCGCATTCCGTTCAACTTCCGACTCCAATGGAATCATTTTGAGCATATCATGAACTGCGGTCGCTCTGTATGGCCCTCTAGGCCGAACCTTCCGGAGACTGTAATCCGACAGCTCTCATATCGACACACCAGCCCATCTGGTATGTATCCGGTATCGCTTGGTTCATTTCCGCATTCCAAGGTCATCATTTTGGAGACCGTCAGACGCTTCCGTCACCATACACGGCACTTGTTCCATAATTACATGCGAGTGCTTCTCAGGACGGGTAACCAACATTCCCAGACAAGCCTTTCGAAATTGGGTCACCATCTCCTACTCGCAGTGCTGCCATTCCAACATCAAACTTTGCTATTTGCAGACCTTGGGGCTCGCTCTGGTATTTAACTCCTCGGCACTATGATGATTTTGCATTCATACGATGGCCAGCAAAGTTGCTACCCAGTACGTCTTCCTGAATGAGCGGTAGCCCGCCTAACCCGACTCTTAGCTTCCTCCAATTCAGGATTCAATATTCAAGCCTTGGTGCGTATCTTTGTCTTACTCTTCAAGTCCCGACTAAGAATCTATGCCAGCTCTTCTGTATTACGATTATGCCTTGACTTTCCCATCCGAAGTCAAACATATGTGGAGAGGAAAGCGCAGCCTTTCAACGATCCTTTACGTCTTTTGCCGCTATGCGTTGGTCGCCAATTTGCTTTATTTACTCGCTATAGCAAACAAACTGTCGAGCGGGGTGAGTCGGAATTCCACTCGATGATCTTGCTGTTGACCGAGATTTCTCTAGTACGCCTCCTTCCTCACGTTGACCGATGTCTGACATCTTCTCAAGGTGTGATACCTGGTACAAGATAATAGGTGCTCTGAGCGTCCTAGGCCGAGCTGCAATCATAAGTGAGCGATCCTTCTGAGATGCTCTTCTTCCTCACCGAGATGCCCAACCAGCGACATTCACACTGCGGACCTATGTCATCTTCGGGCAAAACACATTTATTCTGCTCTATCTGGGCGCCGTTGGATTGGCTTGTGTTGCCCTCGATATAGTATGCCAGTGCGCTCACTCGGACACAGCTCTTACTGATTCTATTTCCAGACGCACGTTCCCGGACTTCGGTGTGTTGGATCGTCTAGTATTCCCATGTAAGCTCCAACTCTATGTATCACCTGTCTTTACTCACCGGTCTCCAGCGGCAAGTTATTCTTGACCTCCCATCAACTCCCAGATTTACGGGTTTATTCTCAGCAAATACCCTACTTTCCATCTTGATGGTCGTCTTTGAATACTCCTCCGCCATCCTTCTTACAATTAGAGCGGCTCAAGTTTTCAAAGTTAGGAAGCAACGTAAGATGGAGACCGGAAATGACCTAGTCTCTCTTATATTAGAACAAGGTGGGATTCAAACATGGTCCTGTGCTCCTTCTGACGCTGCCTTCACTAGGCCTGTTGTATTTTAGGCAAGTGGTTCGTTGTTGCAGTGAACAACATCATCGTGATGGTCACCCAGCGTCATATCCTTCTTCACGACCGCGGCTGTGGTCTTAAACTTTGTATGTCTCACACCATGTCCCCTCCAGCCGTGTCTCACTTTCAATAGCGCGCGCCTGTGAGTTGATGCTTTGATCTGATGCAGGAGTTGAATGATGGATTCCGACAGTCTGGATTCTTCCAGCGTCTGTTGAATGCTTTGACATTACCGTATGTGAATTCACGATTTGGTTCAGCATCTGAACCAATCTTTAGTCTCTCGTGTCTCCTGACAGCCCGGTTCCTCTTACACCTTCGGGAATTTGAGCGTAGAAGGCTGGAAGGAACCAACTATAGCCAGCAAAGGACACTAGCTGGGTTTGAGGCTGCTTCAGGGTCAGGAGCCATATCGACAATGATGGACGACTTTGGAGATGATCCCCTGGCTGGCTATAGTGACCACTCAGAACCTGGCCCCAGTGGTCAAGTCTGATTCTGCCTCAAGGTGAACCTACAAATCTCCCTCTTTCTCATATCATATATCTGGCCAGTAACTTAATTCGTAGTTGTCATATTTAAGGGACCCGCTACAGTCATTATCCGCATCAACTGTTCATTGCTAGACGGTTCACAGAGAAAGGGTAGCTGCTACGACCCTCACATTTTGCCCCGAAGTGGGTCAATACCTCTATCAAGCGCCATATCTTGTAGTTGCCCTGCGGAGCCTCTTCAAAGATGAAAGTTGTGTTGGCTATAAAGTTTAAATTAGTCCCGACGATCAAAAAGATGGAAACAGACGTACGTCCAAGTCTCGCGACATCTATGGTGTAGATTAGATCGCTGGAAATGTCCCCACGAATGATTTCGCTCTCTGTTGCAAGGTTAGTGCGCTTGACCAAGGAAGACCGAGAGACCTGTACCTTGATAGCCCAAGTTGACATAGCAGAGAATCTTCGGGGTGAGCTCAGCCTCGATGTACAGATTGACTCTAGAGAAAGGGAAGACATTTAGCTTAGACGAAAGAATTACAGGCGCAATACATACCCAGTTCTTGTCCAAACGAAGGTGGGCTCGTAGGTGAAGGTGTTTCCGTGCCCCTTAACCATGCCTGTGCCAAGTAAGCCAGAGAAAGCGCAAGGTTGTAGAGCATACCGATGGATATGGAACATGTGTTGGCAACAATGAACTAGTACGTTTGTGACGTCTTTCGGTCTCTTAATGTCGTTGAAACATCCTCAGGATCAATGCAATAAAGTTCAAGGGTCTATTTTCGCAGAAATGCATGAAGGGCAAACTATTGACTTGAATGAGGACTATAAAGAATATTTCACGTTCTGGAAGGCGTAAGAATTGTTCTTTCTTCTAGCTGTGATCTCAACTGAACCTGATCCAGACCATATCCGAATGGTTCTGCTTTGATCAAAGCATATAATAGAACCTCGCTTGCGAGGACAATGTCCATAGGTATGTTTCTAGTCCGATACTGAATCTGCGCTGAATACAAGAAGGTGTGGTGAGAGGGCATGGCAACACCTTCAGCTACGAACCGACATTCGTCTGGCTTCGAACCGGGTATGTAACCTTGCATTCAAGTTGGGACCTCACTGACAAGTTCATAGTGTCAATATGTGTATCGAGGCCGAACTCATCCCCAAAATTCTATGCTATGTCAACTTAGGATATCAAGGTACATTTTCATCTGGGTCTTGAAGCTCGAGCCTAACTCGAACAATCCAGAAACGGAGATTATACGAGGCGATATCTCAAGTGATCTAATTTACACTATCGATGTTATGAGACTTTCAGGTGAGTTTGGTTTTGGGTGATTACCGAGATGCTTATCGAGATTCAGGCAACGCTACTTTCATATTCGAGGAGGGCCCACAGGGTACATACAACATATTTCCTCTTGAGAAGGGAATCGACCCAGATGGTCCTGCGCCCAAAGGGAAGCTGTAATTGTCAGTTAATCTAGCAATTTGATTCTACCCGACTGGGTCTCCAATGTCTGTAGTACATGCTGAAGATACCAACTGAAACCTGACATCGACTTGTTGCATCAAGTCTCGGCGGTGAGATCAAAAATCAAAGGTGCAATTGCGGCTCATGCCTTCGATATTCGCTGGAGCTTCGGCGCTTGAAATCGATGAGTGTATCATCGCTCTAGAATGTCCTTATGAAAGTAGTCTGTATTCGCGAAGTAATTACACAAAAGATGCATCGAAACGGTTTAACGCGCTTTGGTTAGCTCATGCTTTCGCATTCGCCTAAGCCCAGGGACCACGACAAGGTAGCGCGCGGACAGACACATTTGTCTGCCCTCCCTGAGAAAAAATGCTCACCGAAATCCATCTGTTGGAGAAAGTCAGTCAAGATAAGAAGAAAAGATAATGAAAACGTACATCGAAAGAGAATCATCGTGCAGTTGGTGCCTTCAGGTGCTGACAGAAGCGGCTCGTGCAAGCGTGTCTGCCTGGGTGTCCCTTCGGTAGCTAACCGATCTGGTCCCTTGAGCATTGCACTACACTTGAGAGCCACGACTGAAACAGTTTCACCCAATCCAAACCATGAAGGCGGTCTCCGAAAGTACACCCTTAGGGTACCTTGTTCATCGACGACGTGGTCCGACAGCAGAGCTCATCTTTCGAATCATAGCTTTCGCCGAACGTAGCCTCATAACAGGACTAGAAAAGAATAATCAGCATATGGGTGAAAAAAAGGGGAAGAAAAAGCTTACTGTCGTGGATCCATGGATCGCTGGTGTCCCGCAGAGTCGCCAGAAGAGGGAAATGTCGCAGAGGTACCTAGATCTTCACTTCGAGAGCAAGCTCCCAATCAGACCCTAAGGCAGAGCGTGTCAACATCAGAACCTCGATTGTGACCGCTATCCTTCGAGACGATTGGCTCAGAAGAATGCACCCGAAGGGCACCTTCGTCGCAGCCTGCCACCGCAAACCAGCACAGCGCTGTCGGATGGCGAATCACTAGCATATAACTGGTCACTAAATGGCATCGCTGTCAGGACCCGAATCTGAGGAAAGGAGAATAATCAGTCGACCCAGATGGTCTGGGGGAAAAAGAGCAGAGAAACGCTCTCCTTATATACCTTTTTTCGAAAGGGGCCTCTTCGTCACGTTGGCCAGCGATATTGTTGATTCCTCGATTGTTGATTCGATTGTTGATTCGATTGTTGATTGCGCTGCAAAAACTATTTAGCAGTCGTTGGTTGCAGAATAGTCGAGCCATACATTGAGAGATGTCAGAATTAGAATCCAACCTCGTTGATCTCTTGCTCGAGCCCAAAAGTCGTCAGGGGCTTGACGAAGCATATCCTACAGCGGTTTAATCAAGAATTGTGACCGTTTACAAGAAGGGCAGCAGTTAATTGGCAAATGAGAAGATTCGCAGATGATGCGGCATCATGACAGAGCACCCAGGACGGTGAATATCCCTGAGCCAGAATAACGCGAGATTTCGAGTAGAAAAGTGCTCTCGTGGTCGTGAGCAAGGTCAAGCAATTTGGTCGGACTTTGAATTGGCTTTGCTCTCACCATCATCACGTTCAGCGACACGAGAAAATTTTCCCTGGCACCGTCTTTTTCTCGACCAATCACGACCCTTTCGCAAGACCTTCACAATGGACTGCGCGACGAATTATTCCTGTCTCATTTCCCTTGCTATCAGATCTACGGCCAAAAAGGTGAGCTCCAAAGTGCTGCCCATTCTCGATTACAGACGTGGAACAATCCACTTTCGCGTTTGGGCCTTCTCATTGCTCCATTCATCCATTCGCCTTTCCCTTCATCGCTGAGGCCAGAGACTGAACGGCCTTGCTCAGGTTGTTGAACAGAGAACAAGTCGGAGCTGAAAGCGTGAATTCGAGGAGCCTTGGTAAGTTTGCTCTGTCTAACATTCGGGCATGGAAATCTAAAACTTCGCTCAGGTGCTGGCGAGCTTCTCGACTGTCATCGAATGTCTTTGCATAGATCCCCGGGCAAACCGTCTCCTAGATTCCTATGCCTGTCGAGTAAACAATGACGACCTGGCAGGAGCATGCTCGGAGTTGCATATTGTTCACCGTACGAGGGCTCCAGGCAAGCCCAATCTCATCCGATTTTCTGGAGCTAACGATTCAACAGCGCTCGAAGGCAGAACTGGCGGTGTCGTTGACTCGATTCCTTTCTGCTTCATCTTTACCAGGTCAGTTTTTGCATTATTATTCGCGCTCGTTGGTCCCTAAATTTTTATTCAGACCCATGCCTGACCTTGCGTGGCTAGCTATGCTCTGGATCATCATTTACTTCGACCTTTATTTCGCGGGTCCATTCAGCGTAGATCTGGAGGGACGAAGAGGGTGCCGAGACGAGATTAAGTCAGGTCTTGGAAAGAATCGGCTTCCCAGGTATGTCCCTGGTCTTTGTCGCTTATGAGCTCGTCTGACCCTTTGTCGATCTCAAGCATAATTCAGAGCAGGATGAGCAACCAGATTTCGCCAGAGGCTAATGGCCGGGACAGGATTTCGTCGAATTTACAAAGGATTGAGCTTGCTTTGGTCGATGAGGTGCGTCCTAGTGTTTCTGTTCCAGAACCGGAATGCTGATTCCTAACAGGGAAAATCTATGTCTTCGGCTTCTCTGGATGGCGGATGTTCAATGGTTAGCCATTCCTGGCCCGTCCCTCGAGTCTGGCCAGTTTGTCCGTATATTTCGCCTCCTCGACAAGCACAAACAGATGGAACTTTTAAATTCAGTGCGTTGAATTTTAGTCTTGTTCACCGGAAATCCTCACCAAAACAGTTTCTATAGCGTCAAGACGACCGATGGCCAAATCAGAGGCTATGATCAATCGAACGGGGTCATTGAGTGCGTTGGCTTCTTCTCGCCGATGTCGCCATTACTGACTGTGCCACAGCATTGGACTGCGAGAAGCACTGGATATGAATCAAAGAGCGACACCTTTGACTAGGTCTTTATACCGGAATGGGGACACTGAGGGGATACTTTTTCTGTATTCCTTGAAGCGCCGAACTATGAATCCAAGATATGTAGATACGCTAAAGCGCACCCCAAATTTCTTTTCTCCTTTTACATAGGGGGGCCAGAGCCCAGACGCTCAGGCGCCAGATCCGAGGCCGAACCCGTGATCATCATTGAATTTGATGTTCGGTTAATCGCGTTCGATTTGACTCGTCTCTCCGTTACGAGTCCCCATTTATGGGGCTCGTTTGTTGGCTTAGATGCTGATGTACGAGGTTGTTCCGCTTTCGTTCGGCGCTAACTCTTCATTTAGCTCGCATGTGCACGTGGAAAGTTTATTGGAGTCCAAACTCGACTTTGCATCTCGACGATGACGGTTCGACAGAGAATGGTGCGAATGCCGCCTTTGATATGACGCCGTGGCGGCGGGAGTTCCGAAGAGTACACCAGAATCTCAGTAGAGAGATGTATTTTTTATAAGTCGTTTATTCGTGGTTTGTAGGAACTTGTACCATTGTTGTTATGTTCCAGTTTACATGTTGGAATTCTTCATGCCCTATATCACAAGGTTGGAAATGTAGCGCTCAGCGCCTGTTTCCCTGACGGCAATCTGAAGTATCAGGTACTGTGGAGAGTTTCAACTTCTCCAAAGTGCGGTCGTCCCAGACCAGACTCAAACAGAATCCCTGCAAACTAACACAAGACTCGGGACAATGGAGCTTCTTGGTGAAGTCTAGGCCTTGATTGTGATTGTATGTTTAGGAAAGAGTTGAGACTCGAGGTTTAAAGGTCTCGAATCTCATGATACACGCAGCGCAAGACTCTTGCTCGTATCGGCTTGGTCCCTTCCTTACTAGTTCAAGTTCAGCTTCTTGAGTGTTTCGGTCTCTCAGTCCCAGTGCCGCCTCGGCGCACTTTCAAGGCACTTTCAGAAATGATAGTTGTTCATTTGAATGAAAGAGAGTAAAATCAGTAATCAAGTCAAATCGAGACACGAATTAAATAAACAGCAATGTGTAGCAACTTGGGGAAAGAGGAAATTCGCGAACAGTAGGGGTTGGAGAGTGGTACAAACTTGAAACAATATCAGGAAATGAGATACTGTATGACTGTGTATGCCGAATCGAATCGAAGAGAAACCGGGAAAATGGATAAATAGTTCGTGGAAAATGGATCAATAGTTCATGTTTCGTAGTACATGGCACACTTTTTGTCGTCAGCGGGTGGGAGAGGTGCGGTAGGCGCGAGCAGTGCTCAAGCGCGTATATCGGGTGGGAAATTACGAGGCCGGCGAGGGTCGCGAGATCTGGGGAATGATCAGAATACATACACGGAAAAGGTAGCATAAGAAGTTTGCGGAAGCAGACGAGTTTGACCGCCAAGGTTCCATAAATGTTACGGCCCCCGGGTCATTGAGGAAATGTTCAAAGCGACATACCGCAGGCGGTATCCTTGTTGACGGCGGGGAAAGGGTTTGATTACATTGATGAGGTCTCATGCGTCATGTTCTGGATCCAGGGTAGGAGGTCAATTAGTATGTCGTTATATGTCGTTATCTTGACGAAGTGATGACCCCTACAACGGTGAAACAGTGCCAGCATCGGAACAAAGGGCCTAGCTGGGAAGTAGTGATAAAACGGCTCGGCTTGAGATAGCCCACGGCTTAGACTTGAGATTTCTGTAGCTCCAGTGGCTTTTGCCCAATGAATCTATTTTTCTTGCCGCTTGTCTAGTATTCCTAGGGTGAATGTAAGGTCATGTTCATGAATTCAAGAGGGTTACGCACAAAATGGGGACTCTGCCGCTTCTTGGAGCCTATTTTCCCACAGCCTGCGCCGTAGTTCTGATGGCTTCAAGCCACGGCTTACATTGGCCTATAGGTTGGGCTTGAGATTTCCTGAGCCGAGCCGTGATATCACTACTTGGAATAGCTAAGAATAGAATAATTAAGCCGTTTCATTTGGACCAAAATGGCCATTGTCCAGAGATAGAGGTTGGATTACACCGCGGATTAACTTTTTGGAGGTCCATCCGGGTATGTTGCCAACTTTCGTGATACATCTGAGTCCGTGGTATGAAGGAAACCTTCATGACCTCCCTGGAGCGCCTCGCACGCAATGTGCGTTGCACGTTAACCGTTCATCGGAATGTCGGTCTATCAATGGTCTTTTTCATCAAAATGAAACGAATAAGTAGCTTGAAGGGCTGGATGTTCATCTTGTGGGGTCACCATAAAAAAACGATGCTCAATTGGAGAAGAGTGTTTGTCTTCAGCACGCTGGAGTGTACGCTGGACAATGATTGCTCCAGGCAATCGGCTTTGGCCACTGTGGCGTCGACTTTAATCTCGAGTCGAAGGGCCGATCCAAGCTTGAACAATGTCAACGACGATAGATTGATATGTTTATTACTCTCACCATAAATGATTGACATGCTTCATCCAATCGTCGACGAAAATCTGACAGACGATCTTCATTTCGATTGAGACTCAACAGTCGTGGGATCCACTCTTTCGACTTGGCCCTTTCTTTGGTCCAAGTTGTTATTTCGTGAATCAAACTGTCAATTCTTGTCAGGATATGAGATGCGGAACTCGGGACGCTGTACATACCATTCAAAGTGAAGGATACGAGTCAGGATTTCAGGAGCAATATTGGTGGGATCCGGGATCGCGTCAGCTAGAACTTCGAGAATCTCGACACATCGGCGTGCAAGCCCGTCGATATCGGATTTGTTTCTCTCGAGTCTCTGGTGTCCACAAGTGAGTCCAGACACATGAGGCTAAAGACTAAAATAAGTACCTGTGCCGTCTCCCAAAGCACCAGCACTCCTCCAACTAAACTCTTGAGGGGAGGAAATGCATCTGAAGATTCTTTCAGAGCGATTAGAGAGGTTTGAGCGATGTCGCAGACTGCGTCACGGATTCCTCCGGTGGATGAGAGAGCTGGGGGCTTCCGCCGTTTCTTGAGCCTGGCCATTGCACTGAGAGGCCAATATCAGACCCTCAGCCAACTCTGTGGAAGGATCCCTTGAGGAATCTGGCTTGAGAAGGCTACGAGCTGGGCTTTTAACGTTCCTTTCACCCAAGCACCGCCATGGCTGTGAGCACTGCCTGCTTAACAGGAATGCGAATAGCTGTAAAATACTCGGAAGAATGCGTCTAGTTTATATTTAACCGCGATTCCACGGTCTCACCGGACAATCAAAGCAGTTCAGGGCAGAATATATGGCACTTGGTATTGAGTCGTTGAATAATAGACATAAATTTGACCGGCTGGGGCTGTCCTGAAAACAATGTCCTCAGGGATGTATTGTTCCCAAGGAAGAATATCCCAACCAGCAAGTTGAGTGGGCGGACACCAAGTTTTGTTGCGTCAAGTGTGCGGATTCCTCGGTAGCGGTGAGGGTTGCGCGGAGACGGCCAACAACAATGCCGGTGGCAGCCGCCAACACGTCCGCACAGAGACGTTCCTAGCTGGGAACAGTAGTAGTCTCCCCTGGACATTATTTTCAGGAAGCACTGTAAACTGTCGGTCGTAGTCAGGATGTGAAATATAGAGCTCGAGAGACATGATATCTCTCAAACCGAAGGCATTTCAGGAACAATATTGGTGGGATCCTGTCGGCTAAGACTTGAAGAATCTCGACACATCGGCGTGTAAGTGCCAAAAAGCCGTGAGTCGGATAGTTAGTTGAAAAAGACATGTCCAAGTACCTGCACTATCTGCCAGAGGACCATGACACAATCAACCACACTCTTCAAGACCGAAAAAGCATCCGAAAGATTCTTTCAAGACATCTAGCAAAGTTTTAGCTATGTCACAGGCTGTGCCGGGAGGCTTGCGACGTTTCTTGTGATGGAACATCGCAGAAAGGTGGGGAGGCAAGAATCAAGGTTGACAAGCATCTGAGATATATCACGAATTGCTGTGTTTCTGGGAAAAAGAACCCTCGATGACTGTCATATTAGAAGCCGAGACATGGCAGGATATTCGAAGCTGTAAAGAATGGCACCGCCGCCGAGAGTCGAGCTAGCGACTTGAGCCACACCACTGACACCCATGTCCAGTTATAAATATTGGTGCTTTCGTCAAACCAATTTCGAACAGGCTAACAGGGATATTACACAGTATTCATTCATCGAGCTCTTTGTCTGAACAAGACTTCAGCCTTGGTATCCGGATAAGGTATCCCCATGAACCACCGAGACGGCGGAGCAGCAGCCCCATTCTCGAAGCAGACATCGTAGTTGAGCAAGATATGGGCCAATGTGGAGCTGATGGACGAAATGGCATGGAATCTGCCAGGACTATCGACTAATTAGCAAGACTAGATGGAGGTTGAATGTTGATAAAAAGTACCATGTGTGTTTTCCCTGTTGATTCATTAGAGCGCTTGTGATGTATGAAGATGACAAACGAACAATACCGAACATCAGAAACGTCGAAGAGGTCGAGACGGTTTGGTGCTTCAGAGCCTTTCCTTCCTGTTCTCTCATTCTGGCAAACCTGAGACTGTCGAACTCGATAGCATTAGGATAGAGATCCCGCGAAGACGATCTGAGACAAAGCTTCCAATGTTTGATTGATGGACTCACCTCATCCATATGCACAGCTGCACTAGCTGTATAGACCATGTTTCCAGCGGGGATCGTGGTGCCGTCGGAGAATGTAAAGTCCTTCAGAACTTTGCGTGCAGTAGAGACTGTGAACATCGTCAAACTGGAGCAGGAAAAGACCAAAAAAGTGACCCACAAGCTCCGCGCCCCTAGTGCCTTGCTGTCTCTTTGATGAAACTATCGAGCTTCTTCATTTTCCCCATCGCACTCTTCGTCCATCCCTCAGCACCGATGACGGTTTCAACTTCCTCTCGCAGTTCAGCCGCGAGTTCTGGACGTTCGGCCACAGCGTACAGAACATACGTGAAGATCTTTGAACATTGACGCTGAGCGATGCACGATGGATACAAGACCACTGGCTTACCATGGACGTAGTGTGAATCGCACCGAAATTGATCGTCTTTGAGCATGGTTAAACGAGATGAACGACGATGTCTAGTCTTGTCTCACCAGTATCCTGCGAGTCAAGGCCTCGATCGTCGTTCGCTCGTGTTTCCCATTCGAGTCATGGATGAGCCAAGTCAAAAGATCATTCTGAGGATTTCATCAGTCAAAGCCAGAGCAAATTACAACCTTGTCTACCGGTTTGCCAGGCCAATCGGTACCATACTGATCCTCCATGGCTAAACGCTCTTGAATGATCGGACCGAGATGCTTCGCAGCCCGTCGGGTCGCAGCCGCAATAGTCGTTAGAAACTTGGCGGCAACACTGTCTGGCGTTAGGACAAGCAGGATTGGGCTGAATAGATTGACACTTACGGCTGGAGGAACCTGGGAAAGAGATTGATGATCACGGATGCTTTCACGACATCGAGGGTAAAACTAATGTTGAGATCGATAAAGTCGGGATTTCTACCTGTAAAGGGTCAACTGAGAGAAATCAGCCGCTGTCTCTATCGACTCACACAAAGGGAGCCCAACAAAAACCCGATTACTAGTCCTGCAGATAATCTGCGTAATCGTAGCAAGAGCTGGATATTTGATCCAGTCTATAGGGAAACATCACCGGGGAACAAATTGAAGGCACTAAGACGCAAATACCGTTACTCAGCGGGATCAAAGATGCAAAAGCCGCCGCCATCTCGTCTCTGGTATCAGAAAAAGATGCTGCAATATTCCGTGTCAAAGAGCTGCGAACGGTTTCAACGTGGTAGGGGTCCGTGAATATCTCGGGACCCAATGTATATTCGGTTTGCAGCTCCTGAATATACACCATCAAGATGAAGCAGTCGATGGAATGATTCGAAATACCTCCATAACAGCTTCTTGAAACGATAGCTGGTCGTCTTTGGCCGAGCGGAGTTCGTCGATGAGCTGTTGACTGCCGATGACAATCTTCCAGCTTGTGAGAGTGAGTATCTTGAAAGGCCTGCCATGATACTTTCGATAACCCTCTTCCGCCATGATATGGGCTTCACTCAGGGCTCTGAAAGCCCCGAACCACGACGCTATGATTCCTGATGACTCTAGCATGGACGGGATTGCAGCCAGCTGGACGAGTTAGCAAACGTCAGAACAATTAACAAACGACTCACTCGTCGACTAGCAAGCTGTGCCATCGTCACTTTCACGACGACCAGCCATATCACGCCAGCTAGAAGATATGACAGAACTGGAGAAGAGATCATGGGCATCGAAGCAAACAAACAACCAGCCATCTCACCTTAATAACAGAGTTCCAAGGTCACGCGCACCACTGGCCGGGATCCGGAACGAACTTCGCGTTTAGCGGATACTTATGCAGTACGCTTTCGAAATAGTTTGGACTAACCAAGTCACCGGTTCTCCTGCTAGATGTTGTCTCGTCTCTGTTCCTTCCTCCCATGATTGACAGATTGAAGAATCGAATTTGGAAAAGGACGTTCAACGGCCATTTAGCTGAATTAGGTCCAAGTCGAGCTTTACTGAATTCGGCATTTCGGGGTTGGCTGTATTGGGCGTTCCAGGACCACCAAGCAGGAGGTTTTGGACAGTGGCGACGGTTGCCCTGATATCGTCCACGTGCGTCAACCCTCTCTGTTTCAGCCATGGGGTACGCCTCTCTCTCTCTCTTTTATCTTCTGTCTCTGACGATTCTGCAGCTGTATAGTGTCCTGTCTTGGCGCAACCTTCGACTGCATTGGCGAAACAATCAAATGCATTGTTATCTCTATCGCTGACGTCCTGAGATGCATTATAACAGGCAAGGGGCTGTCCTGCTCTCGAGCTGCTTGCTGACCTCTCCCATAGCCATCGTTGACGTCGTTGTCGGACTCGTAGACTGTCTCACATGCAGTTGTTGTCGAAAACACGACCGCGCGCATGACGAAGAGAAATGATATTCATGATTGCTACGGCTTATTTTCGAGGAATGGAATAATGATTTATTGTGTCTGGGGTCATATGCGAGGAGATTGAAATCGCAAAGGCAAATTCCCGAGGTGGATTGATTGAGCGAGGCTACACCACCTAGGGGTCCTCATTATAGCTAGATTCATGCGGTCAAAGAGGAAGAGAACTCACCCAGATGAACCCGTCGAAACCTGACAGCTGGAGGAGTGTTCTGGACGTTAGCTGGGCGCTAAATGGGAAGTCTAAGCGCAACCAGAAAATTAATTGGCTGCTGGAGAAGTCGGCCGATCCTTTTGGAGAGCTTGCTGGTCTGTCGCATGGAAAGAGACCGTTTTGGTCATTTTAAGAGCCATATATATTCGAAATAAGCCGTAGAACCCTTCTGAGTCCCCGTCTGAGCGGGATGGCCGTCCGTCGAGGTCCCAAGATGTCACAGTGTGACATGTGACAAATATTCTCCATTTGTTTTAGGGTCAGAGACCCTTTCCAGCTTCCACCGTCTCTCCGTGTGGTCATCTTGAACTCTGAGATGCCTTCCTCATTCAACCGCAAATTAGCCGGAGAATTGGTCTCAGAAATCTTCCATCAATGCGTCCTCGACGCCGAAACCAAAATTCTGGGTTCAAGAAACGAAGCACCCCTAGTTCTCTGCTGGGTTTGCAAGACTTGGAGAGCAGCCGCTCTCTCGACGCCTCATCTATGGACGAGGCTGCATTTCAGCGCTCGCATCTGGAAGAAGGCAGGCGTCATAGAATTAGCAGAGTTTTGGTTGAAGCATTCCGGGACCCTTCCTATCCTGTTTTCTTTCTGCTGGCCGT
Organism: Mycena floridula; assembly: GCA_029320655.1. Taxonomy (NCBI): domain Eukaryota; kingdom Fungi; phylum Basidiomycota; class Agaricomycetes; order Agaricales; family Mycenaceae; genus Mycena; species Mycena floridula. Next base: position 652,067 of record JARIHS010000048.1, read on the forward strand.
ACGACACTTATCAACACTTTACTGCTATCGCAGCGATGAACCGACTCTTGCAAGACATATCGCGTTGGCAAGACTAGTGTTGTATCGGGCAGGGCAGGGCAGGGTATTTACGGGGCAGGGCAGGGCACCACAGGGTAGGGCATCATTCAAATCACTGCCCCTGCCCTCTGCCCTCATAGCGGGCAGGGCAGGGCGGGCAAGGGCAGCTGCCCCGGGCAGTGATATCTTATCTTATCAGCTGATTATGGCTGATTAGATTTTGGATCAGGCTCAGAGCAATGCATTATCTTACCGTGTTTGAGTTCCACATCAGCCAGTTAACACCAGAGCACCATTTTGGTGAGACAAACACTTCTTGAGCATGCTAAGCACTCATTATCTTTCAGATTCACCAGACTTTTGGCTCACCAAATTAAGTCATTCACAGTCAGTCAAATGCCCTGGGCAGTGCCCGAGGCATCAGGCATCTTGAGATCGCTGCCCTTGCCCTCTGCCCTCTCCTGCCCGACTACAAGGGCAGGGCAGGGCAGGGCAGGGCAGGGCAGGGCAAGGGCGGGCATCAGGGCAGATGCCCTGCCCGATACAACACTAGGCAAGACATTGCTTTTTCTCAGGAAAGAAAAATGCAAGCGAAGATTGCATGGACCTTGCCTCATATACCCCGCCACGGAACCAAGCCGGCTCTTACTTCTGCATCGTTGATCTTGAACCCAGCAACTGTTTGGACCCATTCGCACTGCAGATGGTTCCTTTCTGTAGTGCGCGACACCCAGACTCTGCAGTCGTTGACCTTCGACTGTCCTGCGATCAGCAATACTCCTCAGAACCCCTTGACGACCACTAATACGCGTCACTTGGCCAACCTGACATATCTCTCTCTTGGGAATGGGAATATGTACCCATCAAAAGCTGTCCAGTTGATTCGACTGTTACACCACCTCGAGCATTTTCAAGTTGGTCTCCTGAAGAATGAGAGCCATCCAATCTCCAAGACACTTGAAACTGCACATCCCAATATCCAGATCCTTCACCTTTTCGATGCAACTGCAGAACTCCTGGACCTCCTCACGCTCCCTTCACTTCGCGATTTCTCGTTGATAATGAGAGCTGAAGGACACTGGCCTCAAGAATCGCTCGTATCATTGACGCAGCGATCGTCATCGAAAGTCACTACGTTGAGCATTCAATCCAGGGACATAACTGCCACACAAATCATTCAATGTCTCCAACTTCCCTACCTAGAGAACTTTCGTCTTCATCAAGGCCCACCCCTGCTAGTTCCCGACGACATCAAGAAGAGGATCTTAATCTTCTTGAGCTGTATCTGTATTGTTATCTTTATTTCTGGCTTGCTCTTATTCCATGCGAAGTGCCTCGATAGACAATGAACTTCTATGTACATTTCATATGTAGATACCGCAGCCGGATTCACTAAACAATAACTTTGCAAAACCTTCATATTGTTTACCAATCGCTGAGAGCGACACTATCGTAGATCTTCAACGCTGCCGTGCTATCCAAGTCAAGACCATAATGTCCCCTGAGCCAAATCGACAAAATCTCCCCCACTGATTCGTCTTCGCCGGTAATCTGGGTGCCCTTGTCAGTACGTTTGAGTCATTATGATCTTGAGGGTCATTCACCTGTCGACCGCCATATTTTACAGCAGCCTGGTTTAGCCACCCGACAAAGTATCGTATAAGCTCTAGAAAGAGAAATCAACAATGGTTTATAGAGGAATTTGCTGCGTACCGGTCGATTTCACGGATCCAAGAAACTGGAATTGCTTGCCATAACCTCCGCGGTCTCGTACTACCGCTTCGTGGAGTTTCCATAGCTCCTCGGTAGGAGGAAGTTGAGCTCGACCGGCCCATACTTTGGCAAGCGACAGAGCCGTGTATTCTCCGTAGGTGAATGACTGCATTCCCCAATTCACTGGAATCTCAGATCAGCAAACGAAGGCCCCAGGAACTTGAAGCGCGGCTCACTGTTCAAGAATCCGATGGTGGGCTCCTCGATGTAGAATACGTCCAAATGACATGATCGAACATGTGTCCCGTCGGTGACCAAAGGCTGTGGACTTCCTTTGGGTGCTCGATCATGTACCCCAAGAGACTTGTCGTGATATTGCTGCAAAAAGGGAAACGAGTAGTGGTAACCTGTCGCAAATATGATGTGATCTACGCCAGTAATGATCTAGAAGACAAGGTGAAACATGGTATGTATGCTTAAGCTTGACTTACCGTCCCATTGGTCAACTCTATCTCTCCGTTTTGGGTTCCAGGCGAGCTTGACGGAATGGAATGAAACCGTTTTATCTCTCCAACAAAAGTCGTGTTGCCTGGTACCCGGCGCCGCCAGATGTTCTCCAAAGGATTTTTCGGCACGGCTGAATAAACTCAGCACAAGCATAGTCCCATAGCCGATAAAAGCTTGCCTTTTTCAGGCTATAACCCACAAATCAGTCAAGTCCACAACAGAAAGGATAAAAACCTACTCTAACAGACTGATAAACCTTGCGAGCATCTACATTGATATCTCGCGAGATCTCCGACCCGCTTGTCTACCAGAAGTCAGCTTATTGATTGTTACACCGATGAGGCAAACCTACCCCAGCACCGACTACCAGAACAGTGAGATTGCTGAAGCTCTGCGGATGTCTATATTCTCTAGAATGCGAAATGCTCTGTGGAGCATGGCTTTTCCACGCGGCAAGACCTGGGATATCAGGAATGGACGGCGCATTATACCGCCCCGAGGCCACGACAATAGCGTCAAAGTCCTGAAGGAGGTTTCAAAATGATGCAAAAATGAGATGGAATGACTTACCTCTGTCCACCAAGTCGCTTTGGACGTCTTTTCCCCTGTTTTCAGAAGCTTCTTCAGGGTCAATGTCCATCCAATGTGATTATCAGAGTCGTCGAAGCGTTTTTTGACCGCTTCTACCCGGGTATTGTACTCGACATCGGGATTATCATCATTGCTGTTGACACCATGCCACGAGGCAAAGCTACGAAGATATTTTTCGAGAAGCTTGTGCGGCAATTCTGCAATCCATTAACATTGAGTACACGATACTGGTGAATGGACCAAGAAACATACGCCAGGGCGTCCCAGCAGGCCAAGGAAGCTCCCGAATCTGAGAATCCATCAGACAGACAACATGTAAAACTGGCAATGCGAACCTGTTGAATGGGCTACCGAAATAGTCAGAGAAACGCTTTATCCAAGGAGATTCAACTCACAGATGGCGCATTTGACTTCAACGAGGCCCAAACTGGTTTTGGACCCCGATGCTCCTCTAGCTTTCTTCGCACAACCACACCATCTTCGTATTCTTCGTCGTACGGTAAGCTCGGAGGCAAATCTGGCTTGTAATCGCCAACAGCAGGATCAGAATTTGGTACAGGCGCGTCAGTCGGGATTCCTTCCGTATAGTGCCAGTTGCCCCCGGGAACATTGTCCCGCTCAAAAAGGCGAACAGAATATTCGAACTCTGGACGGTTGAATTCGCGATAGGCTATCAAGCCGCTGTTGGGTTGGGTTTGAGAAACCATTGTTGATTGCATTGAAACAGACGCACCTTGGACCACCGCCAATGATAGCTACCCTCTTTATAGGCCACTGGAATCGGTAAGACGAATTTGAGGTCGAATCGATGTCCTTGACCAGCGCAAATGGCACTTGAGGTAATTGTGCATGGCAAAGAGGAAATGAAAGAGCAAGTAGAGCGATTCGAGATAAGAGTATCATGACTGCGTGAACTGAGCTGCCAGTTCCTTATTAATTGTGTCAATTATGCGAAGGACCAGAATAGAGCGGCGCTTGCCTTCCCTTGCGCCTTCTTGCGCACTTTCAGCCAAATATGACGCAAGGTCGGAAAAAATATTTTCGTATGATGCTGATTGCCTTTAGAACGAGACCATGAACGCAGAGGTCCATTTCAACATCAGTAATATAGTGAAGGCCGACCCTTCCACTGTCGAAAACACGAGCGTCGAGGATGACTCATGACAAGAGAAATGATATCTGACTGCTGGCTTTTTGTCGATGCAAGGAGATATTTCGTCTGAGCTATATAGTAGATTCCAATCGACAAATGCCATGATTCTTCTTCGGTGAGTTCCAGCTGCAGTTTCCACTTCAGCGATGTCCGAGCCAAAACTGGGAAGAAAACTGACCAGAAAAATATGCAGACTTTCAGCACCAGCTGGAACCTGAATCGGGGGTCCGAGACACAAAAGCAGAACCAAGGACAGCAGCTCGACGAGGAAATTGGGCCTTAAACGACGAGCCCATTCCTGCCCATTCGTTGGTGAAGAAGTCGGCCGATTCTTTCAGGTTGCTGCTCTGAAGCGACAGCAATGGACGTGGCATCAGGATATCCGGCATAATAAGCTCGTAGACCCATGTCGGCCGACAGTCGTATCCAATTGCGGTCGAAGAAAAGAAAACGCGAAATGTCACAATGTGACCGAGATGTGACGATTATTCCTGGCTCTTCCTTTGAACTTTTCGCGAACTCGCTCTTGTAAAAAGGTAGCCAAGTCGCTTCGGACACCTCTCAAACTAATAGGCTTTTTCATTACTCTAGTATTGCAGCCGACCTAGCTCTTCATCCTAGATTTTGAACCTCAGTCGCCTTATCCAATGTTTCCTAGCTCGAGCTCGTCTTTACACACCAGAGAGCTCTTTATAGCCGCCAACATCATTCCTCAAGCCCTTTACAGAAATCCTTCACCATGCAATCGCCTACCTGCAGAATTGCTCGAGGAGATCTTTTCTCAATGCGGAGCTGTTGACGCCAAAACTTCTCTGGGTGCAAGAGACGAAGCACCGCTTGTCCTTTGTTGGGTCAGCAGAGCTTGGAGATCAGTGGCTCTTGCAATGCCTGGTTTATGGACGAGCTTGGTTTGCGATGACCGAACTTGGCGGAAGAAAAGTGACTCTGATGAAATTGATAGAGCTTTGGTTGAAGCAGTCCGGAACCCTTCCCATCCAATTTTCCATCTTTTGGCCATCCAAAGTCGCTCAGCTCAATATTGCTATTGCCGTGTTGTGTCGACTGGAAGACGAAATTCCACGCTGGCAAAACATCATCTTTTGTCAGCCGGATTGGATCTCAAAAGAGATTCCATGGCCCTTACGACCCTTTCCTCGTGGAACCAAGGCTCTGGCCTTGAACTCGGCATCGTTCACGTTCCACCCTGCGATGCTGAACCAATGGATACATGGTCATACGCGGTATTTCAATTCCATCCTCGACATGGCCTCAAATCTACAATCACTGACCCGGACCCGATGCTTCATCTCCAGGTCATTTGATGCGCTTTCCGTGGTCAAATTGAAGCGTCTCACCATTTACCACGAACACCCGTCGTTTGTCTTACATCAAATTCAACTGTTACCACACCTAAAGCACTTGGAGGTTTGCTTCCGGGACCACATTGCCCATACCTTTGCGACAACCCTTCAAATTACGCATCTCAATATCCAAATCCTTCACCTTTCCGACACAGCTGCAGAACTTCTCGAGGTCCTCACTCTTCCATCGCTGCTCGAGTTCTCGCTGACGACTGACGATCACTGGCCTCAGGCAGCGTTCGACTCGTTGATGCAGCGCTCATCTTCGAAGCTCACCACCTTGAACATCCATTGCAAGCACATTACCGCGATAGACATCAATCAATGTCTTCATCTGCCATACTTGGAGCACTTTCGTCTTCGAGTATCCCTCATCCACAACCTATTTTGGCCTAACCCAGCTTCAAGCTTGTCGGAATATTGGTATCTTTGATGATTTCTCTTTGGGTTTGTTTATTGGTTCGACCCAGTACTTTATCTCTGAACCTGCGTCGTTTTATCTCCTTCCCTCCTACTGAGACGTCATTCCATTCTTTATCGACTTGATCCATCTCTATTGTCTACATTTTCTTAACTTGATGCACTGTAAATTGTACCGTCGTATTGTACTTAACATCGTCATGAATCGTTTTGGGCGCGAAAAAGCTCTCACCAAACCATCTAGAATCTATTTTCGTTATACTCTAACGAAAGATGCGTCCAAGACGCGACTTTGGACTTGAAGCAGCATATCGGGTCTTAGGAATTGTGACAAAAAGTGACATGCAGTGACGAAGCCGCTCTTGCTTCCGTTCGCGATGTCATGTAACTGTAACAAAATTGGCAACATATCGACCAATGGACGTGACCGTGCCATTTGGGCTGTCTCGTGTCCTGCCAAACTCTCACAGACAAGCCGCCTTTAGTGCGCCTTGACTTGTTGCTCGCTTCCTCGAGCACTATCATGTTTTCTCAACAATTTCGAGGTATTTGTTGTCTTTTTGACGATTCTACGACATCCTCTTACCAGTCTCTAGATGTAGTTCTCCCCATTGCTCTTTTCACATCCCTCAGTGCAGTTGCTGCAAACTTTCTGTTTGGCAACCTCATGCTGCAGTCGGGTCTCGCTGCCCATATGAGCGCCAGCTGCCCATGGTCTCCTCCAGAAAATCCTGGAGACTATCCATATCGGCTTAAATACACTGGAATTCTGCCTTTCGACACCGTTGTCTGTATGCTATGCTCATTCTTCCAGTACAACGTCAACACCAAAATCTCTCCATTCTTCATCTACTTCTCCGCCTGCGGTCTCGTATTGAACCTGATCCCAGCACTCGAAGCTCGTCGTCGAGGTGGTTCACCGCATATCTCTCATACAATAATCCTGGGCATCATGACAAAACTTTCACCAGTCGCGGTCGTTCTGCCTTTATACTGGTTGCTCATGATCCTCACTGGAGCACCAAAAGCACGAGACAGCGGTCTCTCTCGAAACGACGTCGAATCCGTCCTTTTCTCCATAATTGTCGGCCACATTCTCCCAACAATCGCCATGTTCTTCCTGGACAGCCCTCATGCCATCGCCATATGGCATTACGCTCCTGTCTGGATTTTCCTCGCTCAAAAAGCTTGGAGTCAAAAAACATCAGAGCCGGCCATTCAGATGCTTCGCAAGACGTGGCTGATGGTGTTTGTGATTGGAGCTGCAGCACATATCCACTATGTCTGGCCCAAAGACAAAGATAGTCTAAAAGCATTCATCCTTCCATCATTATATCCTGACAGAACAACCTTGGAAGAAGCAGTCTACGACTTTATGAAGTGGGACTTTTTGTTTGGGTTCGCGTCGGTCATTTTGGCCTCGCTCTGGTTCGTGGGTGACTGGAAGAAAGTGGCGCTAGCAGTAGCATGGTATTCGGTGGCTTTACCGCTTCTAGGCCCTGGCGCAGCGGTGGCAGCGGTCGCTTTGTGGAGAGATACCGTGGTGTTGGGATCCAACGTCGAAGAAAATCCTGTTCGTAATGACTGAACCATTCATTCCACGTTGTAAAAAGCTGGTATCGACACGGAGTTATTGATCGAACATACGATAAAAGAGAAACGAATCAAGCAGAACATGAAAGACATTAACGTAAGGACAACACCAAAACCGATCCAAATTTTTGTGCGGAAGGACCGACTGCGAAGCAAGCTCTCCCTCAAATCTATTGCTCTTCCTCGGGGGGCTCGTCGTCGTATTCGGCCTCCTCCTCGACGCTATGAAAAAGAATCGTTAGCACTGATTCTGGAAGCAAGCAAGCGACATACGTAGCATCCTGGTATTGCTGGTATTCGGCGACAAGATCCTGCATGTTGGACTCGGCTTCGGTGAACTAATCGCAAATGAATCAGAACCATAAGCAACGAGAAGAATAAAAAAAAACTTTACCTCCATCTCGTCCATACCTTCCTGGGTGTACCAATGCAAGAAAGCTTTTCTCTTGAACATGGCAGTGAACTGGTCGCTGACACGCTTGAAGAGCTCCTGGATGGCAGTCGAGTTACCCAAGAAAGTAACAGCCATCTTGAGACCACGGGGGGGAATATCACATTGAGCGGTCAAGACATTGTTAGGAATCCATTCAACAAAGTATGCCGAGTTTTTGCTCTGGACATTCTGCATCTGCTCCTCGACTTCCTTCATCGAGACTTTGCCACGGAAGACAGCGGCGACGGTCAGGTAACGTCCATGACGAGGGTCAGAGGCGGCCATCATGTTCTTCGCGTCAAACATCTGCTGAGTGAGCTCGGGGACGGTCACAGCACGGTACTGTTGGCTTCCTCGGGCGGTCAGGGGAGCGAAACCGGTCATGAAGAAGTGCAACCGAGGGAAGGGAACTGAAAATGTTTTAGCGAGACAAAAAAAGAGAGTATTATAGACGACATACCCATGTTGACAGCCAATTTACGAAGATCAGAGTTGAGCTGACCAGGGAAACGAAGACAGGTGGTGATACCTGACATGACGATGGAAACAAGGTGGTTCAAGTCGCCGTAGGTAGGAGTGGAGAGCTTGAGGGTACGGAAGCAGATGTCATAGAGGGCTTCATTATCGATACAGAAAGTCTCATCAGAGTTTTCGACCAGCTGGTGGACACTGAGAGTAGCATTGTAGGGCTAAAACAGTTTTTATTAATTCCGAATTCGGACATATTTGGAATCAGGACGCACCTCGACGACGGTATCTGAAACCTTGGGACTGGGCACAACAGAGTATGTGCACATCATTCTGTCGGGGTATTCCTCACGAATCTTGGAGATCAAGAGGGTACCCATACCAGCACCAGTACCACCACCAAGCGAATGGGTGATCTGGAATCCTACATCAAACAATTAAGAGCCATATCTAACATCAGAAATGATGCCACGAACCCTGCAGACAATCGGTTCCCTCGGCTTCCTTGCGGACGACATCCAGCACGGAGTCGACGAGCTCAGCCCCCTCGGTGTAATCTAGCGAAAATGACAATGAATATATGGGCGGTGTCGATAGAAAAAGCACCCACGTCCTTTTGCCCAATTGTTACCAGCTCCACTCTGTCCGAAGACAAAGTTGTCGGGGCGGAAAAGACCACCAAGAGGACCAGAGCGGACTGAATCCATGGTTCCAGGCTCCAAATCGATCAGGACGGCACGGGGAACGTATTTGTTGGCCCCGGTCTCGTTGTAGTAAACCGAGATACGCTCCAGCTGGAGGTCGTTGTTCCCTTTGTAGAGACCATCGCGCTCGATGCCATGCTCGTCAGAGACGACCTCCCAGAATTTGGCACCTATAAAGAGAAAAGGAGAAAAAAGTAAGCTCGATGCTGCAGAAAAGAGTTGTTGATGCGCACCAATCTGGTTACCGCACTGCAAAAAAACATGAGCAAAAAGGGTAAGGATATATCATTAGACGAACCTGTCCAGTCTGGAGGTGAACGATTTCACGCATGCTGTAGGCTCGGTCAGTGGCTGCTGCGAACAAAGCAAAAATGGTACGAGGCGGCGACCAACGCGATGAAAAAATCGCGGGCAGCGACGAGAAAAGCGGAGAAGCAAAACTGAAATGGTAAAGCAAGAAACTTACATTAAGAATTATCGTGGATTAAGGGAAAGATGCTGGTCAATGAGGGAAGTCAACCAGGTGAGCCAGGCGCGTGGGTATTCTTCAATTTCTTGAGGACCCGAGTATATGTGCTAATTTCCCACGAAAGAACACGTGGTCGACACCGTTTCTTTTTCCATTCCCCAAGTTGAAGCTCCCAATTTGTTCCCAGTATTTATACCGTGGCGAGTTTGAACTGTTTCACCTCCACGACGTTACGTCTTCCCTAGTCGACCCGCTGTGAAATTTCAGGGAGGTTAGGCCTGCTAATTGGACCGCCAAATTCCACCAGGGTCGACGGGGCCGTATTATTTCAACGACTAATAGCAACTTCTCTTCAAGGGTCCTGTGGAGTTTCTGGTACAAATGAGCCTCGGGACGTTGACAAGCAAATACTAGCGCCAACTCATCGAAGGCATCCCAGGTGAGCGCTGATTCAAATCGCTGACAATCACATTTCTAGCGGGTCTTGGCAAAGGAGCGGGCTGCCTTTCGCAAGCCGGATTCGAGCGCCAGACAGCCATTGATCCTTGAGACAATTGAATGATCCGCTGGCATGATGGGCACAGCCTGCAGTGGCTTTCTCGGTCGTCCTCGTCTTGAATCCATTATATAGAGCAAATCCAGATGTTGTCCTTTCACTGACACCGACATCGTCCAAATTGAGATCTATGCAATCTGTTGCCGATTTGCGTCAGTCTCCGAGTGAATTGGTATTTTCAGCTGCACCGCCCGGATCCGAAAATAGGATCCAATTTGACATGAGTCCAGGCCAAAAAAGAACAACTTCCTATTCTGGAAGAAAGCAGGCGCAATTTATGCCGAACAACCCCTTATGGGCGGGTTTCGGACAGCACGTGGCGTGGCCATGGCAGTTCGCTGTTGTTGTAAAATGCCTTCGTCGCGCTTGTCTTCTTGTTCCACTTTCCCCCGAATTAGCCTCAACCATTCCTTTCCTTTTTCCCCTCAATCATGTCCACTCTTATAGGCTCAGAGCTCTCAGAGGCACATTACGATAACCGTATGTCGACCAGCTCGACCAAGCGCTACAGGGAATCAACCCACTTGATTCCTTCGCCAAATGACTACAAGCTGGCTTCCCGCTATGTAGGCCGTCTCTGAGTCACCCAGATGGTCGCTGACCTTTTTTCCAGACTCCGTTGGCTCTCAGCTTACCGGTCATCCTGGTTGTTCCCTTCCTGATGATGGCGACTGGTATTGCTATAGAGATAGGTATTGCTATTTCGGAGAAGAATGGAGGTGAGCCTTGAGTCGGTGGATTTGGTTCTGTCTTGCTGATCCAGGTCTGAAGGTTTTGCTGTCCCGGCGAAAAATGTTTTCCAAGTAGGCTCGACACAATTCCTGCTCGTAAGTAGACTCCGTTTGGTCCATTGAAACATGCTTATGGTTTCTCCAGTCATTTTTTCCAACCCTGTTCGTTCGTTCATATTATTGAGGGCTCCTAGCTCACATCTTTGTAGTCTTGTGATACCTCTGGGATTCCTCTGGAGAGAGCTTGATTGGCATGTTCGGTGGTACCAGGTATGTCTTCTGCCAGTTGTCACCATAGTGAACTGACCCCTTCAGCCATATGTCGTCTTGTCGCAAGGAAATGCTAAAGCAGAAGAGAGTCTACTGCTCGACTATGTGAGCCTGCAATTCTATACATTGGCTCATACTGAACGTAAACAGGTCTCTCTTGGGTAGTTCTCATCACTTCTTCATCTCTTGCTCGATCTCATCCAGTCATTAGGTCTGGTCTCTCGATATTCTATGCCATGAAATACAAGCACCGCATCGTATTTTGGTCAGCTGTGACAGCGCTGGTTACATACATATTGCAACCACTAGGTGTGTTATGGTTATAACCCGTCCTATTTCCGTCCTGACATGATGCATTAGCTGGGTCAATGTTTCAAATTCAATCGCGACCGCAGACCGAGCGTATGTCCTATTTTACACGTGTATGATGCATTGCTAACTGTTTCTAGCGGATCAGGTTACCAGCATCAAGGCCATTGGGCTTGCGCCTGATTTCGACCAGCTCAATGGTTTTGTTGCCGCTGCAGGGGTAAGAACATCTGCATTATATGTGATTCCAAACTCATGCACCATCAGTTCGCCGAAGCCGCTGTATTCAACCACCTGGGCGATCCTCCGTTCGTCATAGACAATTGGGCCAGCGCCGAATTTGTGGTATGCTTTCGATGCTGAGCGCTGCTGCCTTTATAGCTCAACCAATTGCAGTTCCCAACCTACGATGGATTCAATGGTAGCATGGTAGTGAATACGACAGGTATGCGACCTCTTGACTTCGGATCAACTCTATCTTATGTGAATGTTAGGAATTAAGACCACAGCACACTGTGACAACCCTGTCTCACAGCCGACTATCACTCCCAGTGGCGGGAATCTCACTATTCAGGCCACCTCGGTCGAAGGCTGTCCAGTCTCGGTCTCTTTCGATCCAACCGTAAGTCTCGGTCAAACTACACCTGATTTGGCTCATCTCGATACAGCTCGCCTCGCAACAATACGGTGTCACTAACACCGGAGCATGTGGGCCCACCGCTGGCTTCAATATCACCCAGCAAGCAGTCATGTTTTGGTGAGCTTTCTGATTGTTTCTGATCCTAACTGGATTGATAGATATTTTTAGGTTTTTCCACACCAAAGATGATACTACTCGCGAAGCCAGAGCGGTCTTCTGCAGTCCCACCATTGAGGCGCATACTGTCACCGATGCGGCAAATCTCGCAACTGGAGATCTAACATCTGCAACTCTCATTGGATCATATCTCGAGCCAAACAGTGTCACTGGTCCACCACTTAATGGTCAAGCCTTCAATGCGTCCGTATTTCTACTCGTCTTCTTCAGTGGGGTGTCGCTAATACCTTTGCAGGGTCGTCTTTGAGGCTAACCCGAATCCCTTCATCCAGGCTCGGGCAACCGCCACGAACAATGGGGTCCCGGGCGCCATCTTCCGTTTCGCGTCCCAGAAACCTGGTGGTCCCCAATCTACATTCGACAGTGACAATGGTTTCTTGGACATCACGAATCAAGTCTATGTTCGTCTTCCTCACTTCTCGCTTGCTAACACGGCTGACTGTGGATGGTAGACCCAGCATCTATCACTCTCTGCAAAATCTGTGTATTTCGTGAACACGAATTCGACACTGAATGCTCTGAAGACCTCTTATGTGCCAAGACTTTGGATAAAGTTTGTTTCTTGATGTTCTTCGGTGGAGCATAACTGATCTTTACCTTCTAGCCCACTTCCTGCGCATCCCATGGCCTTCGTCTTGTTCGGCATCGGTTTGCTAGGCCTCATTCTCCACATCTTAAACCGTCGACAACGTCGCAAGCTTTTGCTGATGTCGCCACCTGGCACTATCGCATCCATTGTAGCTTTGACGGCTCACTCTGGCTTTGGCCAGTTACTTTTACCTTACGATAATGACGAAACACTCGCCCACAAGCTCAGAAACCTCAGGTTCCGCTTGGATAGGCGCACGGGAGCCATTGTGGCGAATGATTATAATGAAGATTTTGAAGGCAAGGGGGGTGTGGACGAGGCAACTCGATCTCTTCTAGGGAAGAATGTGTCATCGAGAATCTCGTCGACATACCTTGGGTCGTATCCTCCTTCACAAGAACCGCCGAAATCGCCTCTACGCTCTCCACCAATCCAGTATGACCCGCACCAAAACTAGACATTCTTATTTACTTTGCATTTGCTATCGCTCTCGGACTTGACCCTTTTTGCTTTTTGTTTATTAGTTGTCTGGCATTGTGTATAATGATACCGCATCTTACGAGTCTCCAGCATCGAGTTGGAAATAACAAGGTGGTTGGTACGTATCGTTTCTGAAACAAGATCGTTCTGACGCGTAGTTCTAGCTATAGTTCCTTGCAAGAACAACTTAAAGAGAACTTGACAATGAATGTCTTGTTTCCGCTACCTTGAGCCAAGGATGCTTACGGTTTCTTGAAGTGAGGTATGTACCCGCAGTTCGGAAGAGTTCGGAAGCCGGGTTTCTTTCATCCATCATTTTGATGGGACCCTTCTTTATCTTGGCTCAGGTGCGGCATTCGTAAAACTTGCACCAGAGGCGACATTATTCCGTTATTCAGAGACACAATCCATATGAGGCCGCTCCCAACCATGCGAAACAATTTTCTGCCTAGGCTCATCTCTGCTCTCACGGTATGTGCCTCTACAACCTTTGAGATTTTTACGACGGATGTTCAGCAAGTTCTAAGGCAGTGCACTGTCATCGTTAGCCGGAGCGCTCTTTAAAAGATCCTTAAGTGTGCCTGTGTCTTGCAGGCGGTTCTTCTACCACTGTTCCCTCTATTATCATCCACCATATGATGACGGGCAATTTTTGCCTGCTGACAGTCTTTTTCTCTGTCGTTTCTTTCGTTCAAGCCATCACCAATCCCAACTTTACCGCTGTATACCATGAAGCCACGGGTATAGGCGGGTATAATCTTCTCGAATCTCGATGCGGCCGACAAATCGTTTGCTTTCGATTATCAGTCTGTCGGGAAGCAGAATTACATCGTCCTGTACCGGTCAGTCAACTTTTTGTATCCATTCTCGATTCATGCTTTGTTCTAACTATCTCTAGGCCCGGAAAAGGTGCCATCTCCATCGTCGGGCCTGACCAGAAAGCCGCCGTCTCTTTTGGTGACCCAGGCCCTGGACTGGGAGGGTTTGACCTGTCCGATAAGGCTGACTTGGCTTTCGCGTATGACTTTGGGTGAGCCCGTTATATGATGAATTTTTAGGCTTATGCTGACCATTCTAGCCATACCGGCAAGATGGACCACATAGTCTTTTACCGACCTGGAACTGGTCTCATCACCATCGTCAGCAGTCCCTCCATGAAAGCAGTATTCACCTCATCCACTGGTATTGGAGGCTACGATATAAAGAGCCCAGCAGACTTGAGACTGGCATTCGATTATGCGGGCACTGGAAAATTGGACCATCTGGTTTTCTATCGTCCGGGAGCAGGCGCCATCTTTATAATCGCCCATAATTCCGACAATACGTTCAGCCCTGTGTACAAACAAGGTGGTGACACTCTCGCCGGCATCGGAGGCTTTGATTTAAAAAGCCCTCTCGACCGTATCTTTGCGTTCGATTTTGATGGGAAAGGTCTTTTGAACCACTTGGTGCTGTATCGTCCCGGGAGCGGAAATATTTGGATTATCGCGTTACAGGCCAACAAGACATATAGTACCGTCTCGAAGAGCACGACGGGAATGGCAGGGTAAGCAGTCAAATTTCTGAAATGTCTGAATAAACATGGAACTTAACTTTTCCAGTTACGACTTGCTATCCACCGCTGATCAGGCATTCAGTTACGACTTTGAGGGATCTGGCTTCCTCAACTATATCATGTTATACAGGCTAGGTGATTATCCTTGAATTCTTTGCGTACCTGTCTTGACATTTGGTTTGCATTAGGTGGTGGCGCAGTTTGGATAGCCAAGCATAATGGTGATGGAACCTTCACGGCAGTCTACTCTAAAAGGTTCGCGGCCCATTTTTTTCGCTTGGATCAAGGTTGCTGATATATAATAGTTCATCGGACGGTAGCCCAGGGACTACTGGCATTGGCGGCTTTGATTTCATGTGGCCGACAGACAGGGCTTTCGCCTATGATTATAAAAGCTCTGGCGTCATGAATGCTATTGCGATATCAAGAAGTGGTACAGGAACCTTTTTTATCGTAGCGAGGGGTGGGTCAGCTCCATCGGCGCCTGCTGGAGACGTCAGCACTAGCAATAGCGCTGCTAGTCGTACCACTGCAACGAGCAATGCGACAGTTCCGTCAGCTCCGTCAGCTCCGTCCAAGACTGCAGTGCAAAACTCGTTTATCCCAGCTCCGTCTCTGACCGACACCGGAAACGGAAACGGTACTGGGAGTGGGGCGAGGAAAGAGAAGCCAGTTCTCTGGGTAATCGGATGCATTGGGCTGCTTTTGTTCGGGTTGTAGCTTAGATGAATGCAATAATACTATATTTACTCATTTGTTCTAGTATGATTGCGACCAGGGAGCAAATGGATTGAGGATGAAATATTGTGCAAGTACATTATTACTATGACCAAGGAATAGAGTAGACGAGGTGTGCAAGTAGGTAGAAGACGAATAGGATCATCCTGATTTGTGGCTGTTCGAGCCCGACTCCAGCGACAGGGACCTGGCAGACTGCCAACCAAAACATGAAAGAAATCCCCCAAGTGATACAGAGACAGGTGTAGATCCTTTGATGATTTCTGGGAAGGGAGCGAATGCGTGAAGGGCTTTCTTGAAGATGAAAGTGCTCAAAGCTAGGCAGCTGGAGACATTAAGTGATCTCTGTGGCGGTGATGGCTTTGGATTCAATTCCCAACGTGGTGACTTTCGCCGATGATCGCCGCATCAACGATTCGAACGATGCTTGAAGCCAAGGGCCTTCAGTTGTCAGTATCAAGTAGAAATCACGAAGACATAGAAGGGTGAGGAGGTCCAGGAATTCTGCAGTTGCGTCAGAAAGTGGAGTGTTTGGATATTGGGATGAGTGATAGCAAGAGTCCGAGAGATTGGGGAAACCGCACTCTTCAGGAGGCGAGCCTAAAAATGCTGAAGACGGGGTAATAGTCGGATCATCTCAATAACTCTTGGTGGCGACATACTCCCGACGGAGAGATGGATCATGGGGCCAGCAGAAGGAAAAGTAGATAGGAAGGACTCGGGAATGCTTCAACCAGAGCTCTACAAATTCCATGGCACCCTTCTTCTTGCAAATCCGAGGGCTGAAATCCAAGCTCGTCCGTAGACGAGGATTGGAGAGAGCAGCTGATCTCCAAGTTTTACAGACTCAACAGAGAACTAGTGGTGTTTCGCTAGCTGTCCCTAGAGTTTTGGTTGTGGCGTCGATGACGCATTAATAGAAGGTTTCCGAGAGCAAATCCGCAGGCAATCTGTGGTTTAACGAGGAAGACATTAAAACACAGGATGGGAGTCCGCAAGCAGGATAGGGTAGGATGGTCCCCTAAATACGAGCAAAGGGAAAGGAGTCGGTCACACAAGCCACGCTGTGCCATTTCGCGATTGTCTCAACGACAAAGCATCAGGCGTCGTATACTTGTTAGAGACGCCCAAGCTCAAAACAGTGCGAATGAAAGTGTTGTTTGTTCCAGTTTTAGTTTCCTGTTCGGCTGCTTGATTCCCGGCAACTGACCTCGTCTGGCCATAATCGATAATCAGTAGCCAGCGTGATCTTGAAGGCGCGTTTTTCACACGGCAGGATCGCGTTTCCGATGAGACCGCAGATAGAGCCTGTGTACCGGTCCAGGAAAGCCACATAAGTACGCGAGTTGTTGACATTTCTCTGATATGGGCTCCTTTTGAGTTTCTTCCCCGCTTTGGCCGGTTGTTTGGCTTTATGATCCAATCGTGATAACATTTCGCTGCGGTCCCGAAAGAAAGGCGGCAAGTCGGGATGACACAAAGCATCGAACTCGGTAACTTCAACTTGAGTGATCGGAAGGACTTAATTTATGTAACCGATGTTCGGGCTCGCAGGCTTCGCCATGAACGATTCCAGACTCAAAAAAGTTCCGAGCATGCCAGAAGAACCTTTGCGCCACGAGGCTGTTGGTTTGTCACTGCTCCGCCCATCTCGAAAATAGGTCAGCCAGTCTTACGGAGATTCGGCGGTGAGACTGGGAAAGAACTGGGAAAGAGTCCGAGCCTGCGTAAAGTCAAAAGTGGGGTATAGAGGTAAAGTCAGATAGACTTTGGGGTCGTTGAGAGTGGCGAGATCATGCAGGTACAACAAAAGATTAACACTATGAAATGAAATCCCAGGAATACTCATCGTTACTCGAACAGCTGGTCGAAAGAAACGTGAATGAACACAAGTTGAACATGAGGATTCTCTGGCAAGTATCGCTTCAACACCTGAGAGATCCCAGCGACCCGTGTAGCGAGGGAAGAAACAATCTTCTAGCTTCCAGAACGATAGTTTGAGCGTGATCACTCATTAATGTGGCGTCGAGGTCATAGCAATGGTCATCGCATTGTTCTTGCTGTAGGATTTGTTTAATCACCGGTTTGCTTCCAAAGCTCTGCTAAATGTACGTCTATCGGTCCTAGGAGATAGGGCGCTATTCGCGCCATATTTCAGAGTAACCGCTAGTAGCCGATGCCTGGACGGCGGCCACTTTCAGGGCGAACTTTGACGCGGATCTATTGATTGGCGAGACACTGAAACGGCGGGATGAAACATGGAATAGGCGGTCGTACCAGGACCAATAGAGACGGTCAGACTCGCACTATTCACAGAATAGTAAATACATATATTATTTGGCACGGCCTTGAGATATTTGACCAGGTGGTACGAAATAACCTTGTCGAATTGAGTTACGGTCGCTGAACCGCCAATAAATATTCTATATGGGTCCTGACAACGGAACAACCCCATTGAGCCAGGCGCTGCCCTGGTCAGGTATCAGGGTCGGGAAGAGGCATGACGAGGTTTGGAAACAAATCAAGGTACCATTGTTGAAGAAACAAATGCCATGAAAAGTGCGAGCGGCGAGTTGAAGGAACAGTGGCGCTGCACGCTCCAGAAGACAGAAGCCGGCTATACAAATTCGAATATAAATCAGAGGATCGACAAAAACCACGTGAAACGATGGTCACGACGAGTTACTGGTGCAGTTGGCACCAATCCTAAGATAGAGCTTGAACCAGAGACACTCATCGCCTTCCTCGAGCTGTCTATTCCTGTGGATCCTTGTAAACCTGTGGTGACAGCGGAGGGCAAGCAGGTCTCGGCATACCGGCTCGTGTCCGTTTACGGCATCGGCGTCGGAGGTATCCGGCCGGCATGTTAGCCGAGCCGGCATTATAGAACTGCCAATGTCCTCATCGTGACTGATTCCTCCCACTCTCCCGTGTCCCCGTTGACCTTGGCCACTAATCATTGTCAAGCGTCTCTCTCTCTCTCCCTTGGTCCTGTATTACACTACTATATTAATATCCGCGACAAGGTCATGTCGACTCAGCCCATATCGTTACCAACATCCTCCAACCACAATCATAATTACAGCAACCAGCACCATAATTACAGCAATGGCGACTATCCAATGGCTTCAGGCTCATATACTGGCTCTACCAATGGAGATTTCAACCCTGCTTCATATACGCGACACTTTATGGGCTCGCCAATCTCATGGCGCCCTGGTTCATTGGGATTCGGCGGCAGGGTCTTTCCCAATGGCAGCCCAATGGATCATATGCTGAGCTCCGTAGAGTCCGTTGCCCTATATTCAATGCTTGAACCGCCACTGATCGACGACTAACAGATTCAACCGACAGAGTTCATCGTACGAGTCTGACCGGGGCTCAATAATCAATGCCCTCAGCAGGGTGGACCGCGAAGACGAGCTCGTAAGCATAGTTTCTCTTTCGCTAGTATGCTCATAACCGGGAATCTTCCAGTGCCGGAACTACTCTTGCTGCGGGCTTCATTTAAACGATCTCCATGCGCTGATAGAGCACTTCGAGGAAGTCCACATCATTGTGGTGGACCACCCCTCGGCGCCTGGTGGTCAGCAGAGTCAAATCGCGATACCATTCAACCCGACACCCATTGTCGCTGTCCCAGGACAGCAGCTGCAGCACGCTGGTCCAGAACACCATCAACAGCAGTACGATGTTCAGCAACAGCAGCCACAGCAGCAGTCCAATCAAAGCTTTCCTAACCCGAGCTTTCCTCATCTCCATGCTGCCCCAGCTCGAGAGAACCAATACCCGGTTACGGAGAACCAGTATCCGGTTCCATTTGACCCAGACGACATGGAGCTAGAGATGGACCTCAATCAGCATTATCAGAATGGCGCTCAGCCGATTTCTAATGGCACTGGACCGACTTCGAATGGTTCATCACCTTCGTCGGGTACCTCGACTCCTCCAGACACCCCAGTTTCTACGCCGCTTTCGTCTTATCCATCTCCCATTGCTTATCCATCACCAAAAGGAGCGATGTCACCTCAGCTCCAGGTTCATCAGCCGCATTCTCCTTATTCGACATCGCCGCATCATTCTCCTTATGCATCTCAACCTCCTTCTCCACATTCTTATATCGTCGGAGACCGAATTGCAGCCTTTGAGATGACGACGATGGTCAGACGTCTTTCAGGACAGTCGTCGAGATCAGCGACTCCAGATTCTCCCGTCCAACGGCCGAATTTAAATTTGAACTTAACATCATTCTCCCGACCTCCATCGACGACGCCTCATCAGCCAACCGAGCCTTTCAACCAATATGCTCGATATGCCGCTGATTATTCTGTTGCCATGCCCGGTGCTGAACTCGGCGGCGACAGCGGCATCACTGGTCTCGATTATCCAAACACAAACTCGGTCAAGATGGAATGTGTCCCTCCAGCATTGGTCTTTTCCAATGCTGCGACTCCAGAAAGCACACCCAGTACAAGTCGTGTTCCAAGTCCTGGACCTGCGATTGCGAGCAAAGACGGTTCGCCTGTGTCGCGTAAACCTTCACCAGTCCCAATCAGTCCAATCGCTCCTTCTCCAATAGTCGTCGCTCCTGGCGCGTCGTCATCTGGCTCAGCAAGGCCATCATCATCGCTCACGCGACCACCTTCTGCATCTCTTTTGCTGTCCAAACCGTTCAAGTGTCCCAAGCCCAACTGTAACAAGAGTTACAAGCAAGCGAATGGTAAGTAATACGCTTGAATTCGGAAATGAATACTCAATACGGTCGTTTAGGTCTTAAATACCATATCACGCATGGTAGCTGCAACTTTGCGCCACCAAAGGACTTTGAACACGTCCAAGCGCTCTTGGAGAAGAAGCGTCGTGACCGTGCTGCTCAGAATGCTGCAGAGGGACATGATGGATCTGAGGCAGATCGATCTGACCTCCTATCACCGACACCGCTCACCAATTCTTCCTATGGCGACCTTTCGTCGATCACCGAGAATGATCTACGGGACGTCGAACGAGAGGCAGAAAAGCGATTACGACCTTTTGCCTGTTGTGTTGGCGATTGCACCAGACGATACAAAAACATGAATGGTCTGCGATACCATTACCAGCATTCTGGAGAACACGGTGTCATTGGACTTGGCTTGTTGGCGAGCGGGATGCATGAATGTTTGAACAACAATAGTGGGGCAAACAGTCGAGATAGCAGTGTTGGGAGAGAAGGAAGGAAGGCGAGACCTTCTTCGAAACCTGGTAGCCGTTCGACGAGTATCAGTCGCACCAGCACCCCGATTACTCCAGCCGGTGTCGTCGCTCAGATGCAGCATTATACTGCTCCAGCGGCTTTTCCTTCACCTCAGTCGTCATCCTTTCCCAGTGCTGTCACGGCTCAGGTCCAGGCACAAGCTCAATTGGCGTATCAGCAGCGGTATGCTGATAATCAGAGGGCTCAGTATCAGATGCAGCAGCAGATGCAACAGCAGGCGACGACTGGCGTTCAACATCAACAGGTCACGGCCGTCGAGCAGCAGCTTTCGGAAGCTCAACAGCAGCAGCAATTGCAGCAGATGCAAGCTCAATTTGCTGCTATGCATAATCGAATGTACACCGATGCGACGATGTCTGGATAGCCGATTCTACGATGTCATCGATAAACCCTTTTCTCGGCTCCCTTTTCCACCCTTCCCTGTTTAAAAGTATATATTACAGTCCGCTTTCAGCCTCCATCTAATTCTTGTCGTTGCTTCATTGCTGTTGTCACCACCACCCTATCGACTTGGTTCATTGGTTGACCATTTCGTTAATTGTTCTCCTTTATTCGTGGACCTTGTCGCTTGTCTTTGGTCTTCAATATCAAAATACCACCACCCGCCACCGCCAGCTCACCAAAACCATAGATGGCTGGATTGCTCCGATATTGCGAGGTGGAGATGTCAGCATCCAGCCCGCTCATAGACATATTTCTGACTATGTTGCCCATTACTCGTTGTCCTACATTATCTGATTCTCTCCGTATTTGTTTGATATACCAGCTCCCCGCTTGCTTATCCATGTCTCCTCTTGCTTTACACTACTATACATCATACACTCTTTCCTGCTGCTCATTACTATACATACCTCTGTTGCTCATTACTATAGCCCGACCGTAGTGGTCGCCTGATTCGCTCATTTCTCTTGCTTTACCTTCTATCTTGTATTTTTGTACATCTTGGTTGGTTATGCGAATCGGAGTGTACGTCTTTATCGCAGAGCGTCGTATGAAAAAAGCAAAGTAAATGAGGTCTATTAACCCTTCCAAAACATGCCCAGGCGCGTGAAAAAGCATGCAAAATGCTTCCCGACCGGATGCAGAACCAATACGTGAATATCAGAATGATCTAAACAAGACGTCAGTCCAAAGTCGTTTGCCAGCTCCAAAACGCAGATTTACCGCCGAAAACTCGGTGAAGGCGCCAAAGTTTCGCCCTCTGTGCTCGTAATACATGTTCAACTGCGACTTGGGAAATTGGTCCGTCGTCGAGGTCGAATAATAGAGACGAGCTTTATCATCAGTGAGGTAACCGCCGGCGTAACTGATGAAAGGGTCCATGCCCGTACCCGTGGGCGGAAGGATGGCCACGAGCTCCACCGACGAGCAAGTGATGTTTTGGCCACAAATAGCTGCGCGCGCGATTTCAGTACCAAGTAGACCATGACGATAGATGACAAACCTTGAGCCAGGACGCCTTCGATGAGATAAGTGAAGGGCGATACATGGTACCTGTTCGAGATTATTATAGCGCCGTACGGCCCAATATAGTGACGAATAGCTTACATCCATTGCCACCATCCCAATTCTCTGAAAGGCTACAAAGTGCCATTGCTAAAACGAAACCGTCAGCATCAAGATGTTAGGAAACCGACCACGAGGGCTTACAAGAAAAGGACATAAGAGAATACAAAGCTGAACAGCAAGGTCGCGATTTCAGCACTGGGGCTCATCGTAGCGATCCATTGTCCGATAGTCGTATAGTAGATTGAAAGGCACACGGCCATCATGAGAAAGCTATACGTAGCGCGATTACTGGAGAATCCAGTGGTCCAGTACCAACAAAGGAAGACAAGTGTGCTCCCGATGATGTTGAAAGGTATTTCAACCAAGATCTATGAGGCGACGAGCGCTGTCCAGATTCGACTTGGTGGTCGTTCGCGAATCTCATATCTAAACGCAATCAGTAACTGTATGACGATGTCCTCGATAGATCTTCTTACACAGTGCGCATTTCGATGAATCTGGAGAATATTTGATTCGCCAGTGGCATGCTATCATCGTTTAGCGTTTCGTTCAGAGAAAGAGGTGACAGGTAGACGGTCTGTGGATGCATGAATTACACGATACGAAACAAGCCTGCTGTACTCACGAAAAGCTTGTTTTGATTGTTTTTCTGGCTGTCCTTCCGACAGAAGAAAGAAAGCCCAATGAACAGTCCACAGGAGCCACGACACCTTCGAACTCGGAAATAATATTGTGCTTGGGCGGTACGCTGGTAGACTGTGGTACGTCCCTGGCCTTTGACGGTCAGGTTCTGAAAGGCAAGACCGAGCTGAAAAGGGGCTACGTTGGCAGACTCGCATCTGGAGGATGCTTGGTTATAATTTGCATATCGAATGACCGTGACATACTGCTTTGATAAACCCTCCAGCAGGCTTTGAATATCGGCCATGGCAGGCTTGTCCATAGGGACAGGTTTTTAAAGAGGCAAAAAGGGTCCATGACGCCTTCAACAGGCTTCTCGAAGGGCGCGGGCGCTGAATTTGGAGCGCTGCAGCGCTCTCTCGTAGCCTCTAGGATATCATGATGGCTCTGAAAAGATGGACATGGTCGCGTCAACGAAAAGTGTCGGATTTTACCATCTCGCGCTGCATCGGGTCTTCCAACTGCTGAGGAAAATTTTGCGAGATTGTGAAATCCTTGAGAGACCTCGGGGCTTCCGGGATGGAGGCTCGAAAAATATTTGGTGTTATGTAAGCTGTATGTAAGGATGTCTCACCGGCCTCCAACGCCAAAACTTTGACCATTCGTTGAAAATGTGGCAGCTGGGACAAGATTGGATCCGACCCTTCTTGGTTATGGAACGTGAGCGTTCGCAGTCCTAATATTTACGCTGCATATAAAATCCTGCAACGAGCGCGCCATCCTCATAGATTCTGGTACGCCAATGGTTCCGAGCTTGGGATCCCCAGAGACCGTCGATTGAAAGGGACTACAGTAGTCTGTGGCGGCAGGTAAGAGTGTATCCCCGCTTTGTCGCGAAAACTAACAATTTAGCATATCTGGAATACTCAACAAGCAGGAGCTATGTATGCCACATCTTATATTTCTCCATGTGTTGGCCGCAACGAACCACAGATTCCATTTCCCAGATGTTGAAACGCACTAATTATCCAGAGGGAATGTGAGAATTTCCGATTGATCGTATCAAGTCTCCGCGCCCACGAGCAAAATTATAATGAAAAAACATCATGCCATTTGGCGACAGTTTGTCGACTTGACTCGCTATGCACGCTCCTCCCACCGACTACGAGAACTGGAGGCTCAAGCTCGGCGCTGGTGGTGCTCATACGTGGCACTTCCTCAAAACCGACAAAGAGCGTCAGGAATGGCCTCAAACCGACATTGATAGATATTGGCTCGGGATCCCGCTGGTTGATCCATTTTTTACCTCCTCTTTCGTTTTTGACTCATTTTTGGCTAGAATCTTCCTCCGTTGAAACCTGCGGGCAATGCAATGGAAGCCGCAGAAAATGGCTTCCACTTCCTGCGGAACCTCCAGGCCCCAGAGGGACATTTCGCTGGCGAATTCGGTGGACCGATGTTTCTTCTTCCTGGGGTCGTGATTGGATCCTATGTCTCCGGAGCCTGGTTCCTCGAAGAGGAGCGTCTGGAGATGATCAGGTACTTATCCAATATCACCAACGATGACGGTGGCTGGGGACTGTAGGTTTATGATGTCGTCTCTTGTCCCCACTAACATTATCAAGTCATATAGAAGGCCATTCGACAGTTCTGGGTACAGCTCTGAACTATTGCTCGATGAGGCTGCTTGGCGTCGACAGGGATCACCCTGCCATGATTAGAGCAAGAGGGACACTACACAAACTAGGTAAGCGACGCAATTAGAGCTTTCCTCTGCGAATCTAACGCGTAATCTTCAAAGGTGGTGCTTCTGCATCTCCGTCTTGGGGAAAGTTTTGGATGTCAGTCCTCAATGTTCACGATTGGGAAGGTAACAATCCTATACCTCCAGAGATCTGGTCAGTCTCTTTCGAATCACTTTTTCGTAGGACTAAATTCAATCAAGGCTTCTTCCTGAAGCTTTACCCATACATCCTCATCGCTGGTATATTCATACCCGTGCAGTCTACCTTCCAATGAGCTATTTGTATCGAGTTCGGTTTCAAACACCAGAGACACCACTCATTCTGTCTCTTCGGGAGGTCAGTCGCTGTTTCTGTTTCTTCCTCCGAGTCTTACCGGGTTCTTCAGGAGCTATACACAGAGAAATACGACCAAATCTACTGGCCTTCTGTTCGGAACAACATATCTGCGGCCGACCTCTACGTGCCTCATTCGCTCTTCCTTGATGCAGTTAACGCTTTCCTTTCTGTCACGCTCGAAAGCTGTCCATTCCCTCCTTTATCTCGTCGCGCTCTTGACCGAGCCTACGAACTGATATGCATGGAAGACGAAAATACAGAATACCTAGATCTCGCTCCAGTCTCCAAAATGATGCATATGATCTGCAGATTCCATGCTGAAGGACCAGACAGTCAAGCAGTCAAGCAGCATGCTCTGACCCGTGCAGACGCGATGTGGCTCGGTCCTGATGGTATGCGAGTCACCGGAACAAACGGAAGCCAACTCTGGGATACGGTTTTCGCAGCACAAGCCATCGTCGAAACAGGTATCATCGAGCGTGACGGGAACCACGAATATGGGCGCAAGATGCTCCAGTTCATCGATGAAGCGCAGATCAGGGAAAATCCCAAGTATCATCATGAAGGGTACAGGCAAGCGACCAAAGGAGCCTGGTATGCAACTTGTTCCAACTTCGGTGCCCGTTTTTCGATGCTAAAGCGATCTTGTTAGGGCATTCAGTACCAAGAAGCAAGGTTATACATTGACAGATTGCACTGCAGAAGGACTGAAGACGGTTCTATATCTCCAAAAGCGATGTCGGTGAGTCCTGACTTTTGGATAACAAAACAAAACGAAAAGCTAATCGGACTAACAGTGATATGCCACAATTGGTCTCTGACCAACGAATGTTCGATTCCGTTGATCTTTTGTTATCTATGCAGTCCTCCGATGGCGGATTTTCTGCATATGAACCAATTCGAGCTCCCAGGTTTATCGAGTACATCAATCCTGCAGAAGTCTTCGGTGAGTCGTGTCAAGGATGTTATCCATCTTTTAGTAATCGTTTATGAGGTAACATTATGGTCGACTACACGTATCCGGAATGCACGACTTCGGTCATAACGGGTCTGAAGATCTTCCAGCAATATTATCCCAAGTATAAGACTGCCGATATAGAGTGAGCTGTCTTTCTGCTTGGAAGATATTTGACACCAAGGCTCCCAGCCGCGTCATTTCAAAAGCAATTTCTTTTCTTCATAAAGCTCAAAGGTCCAACGGTGGCTGGTACGGTTCATGGGGTATCTCGTTCACTTACGCTACCATGTTCGCCTTGGAGAGTCTCGCCCTTGCAGGAGAGACATATAGCAATAGTCCTGCGGTCAAGAAAGCTTGTGATTTCTTGCTGAGCTGGCAAATGGAAGATGGAGGTTGGGGCGAGAGTTACAAAGTGGGTTCTGCGATCCTTGCTATGGAGAAAGCAGTGCTGATGCCTCTTGCAGTCATGCGAACAAGAGACTTATGTCCCGCGTGAGAAATCACAAGTCGTACAGACATCATGGGCAGCGCTAGCTCTCATTCACGCCAAATATCCGGAAAGAGATCCCATTCAGCGGGCTATGCAGCTCGTTCAATCCCGTCAACTACCGGTGAGATCTCCAAATAGCGAGATGATTTTAACTGACGCAGTTTCAGGACGGATCGTGGGCACAAGAGGCCATCGAAGGGGTTTTCAGCAAGAGTTGCGCTATTTCATATCCGAATTTCAAGGTAGATAGCTTTTTACAAACCGAGAAACTGTGGCGCTAACGTGACCGTGAAGTTGACTTTTACGTTTTGGATGCTAGGACTAGCTGACAAATATCTCCATACTTTGAACTGTTGAATCGTTTACATATAGTTCGTTCTTTCCTTGATCCGATCAGGAGATTCCCAATTGGTTTGTGGCGCAAGTCGGCTGATCTTGTTACAAAGATCGCAGGCCTGTCCCAAGGAACTTAGATTGATCTGATCATTCTAAGAGTTATATATTTGATCCAAGCTTACAGAACTGACAGTCCATGCCCATGTGCGAAATGGCATAGCATGACCAATCTCGATTGGGCTGATATTTAGGGGACCATGCAACCCTATCTTGCTTTCCTGGACTTCCATTCTGTGTTTGATGTCTTCCTCACTCAATCACAAACTGCACGCAGATGTACTCTCAGAAATCTTCCATCATTGCGTCCTCCATGCCCACACCAAAACTCTGGGAACAGCTGGCCAAGCACCGCTGGTTCTCTGTTGGGTTTGTAAACCATGGAGATCAGCCGCTCTTTCTAGTCCTCGTCTATGGACGAGATTGGATTTTAACCCTCGGATCTGGAAGAAGAAAGGTGTCGTGGAATTGGCAGAGTGTTGGTTGAAACGCTCCGGAACTCTTCCTATCCAATTCTCTCTCTGCTGGCCATACGACTCTTTTCAGTACATTGCCGCAGTGGCAGTGATGAATCGACTAGTGCAAGATATCTCGCGCTGGCAGGGTATTACTTTTTCACAGGAGCGACAGATGCAAGAGAAGGTTGTGTGGGCCTTGCCTCTGATACCTTTCGGTAGCGAGCCTCTGGCTCTCACTTCGGCATCGCTGACGTTGAATCCCGCAACTTCTTGGACCCAATCGCATTGGCAGTGGTTTCTTTCTGTTATCGCCGACACCCAGAATCTGAGGTCGTTCACCGTGGACTGTCCCAAGTTGCTCAGACCCCTCAGTACTCCGAGTCGCCTGACGACTACCAATATGCGTCACTTGCTGAACTTGACGCATCTCTCCGTTGGGAACATGTCTCCGTCAAGAGTTATTGACACGATCCGACTGTTATCCCGCCTTGAGTATTTACAGGCTCGCCTCCTGAAGAATGGAGTTTCCCCGATGTCTGAGACGCCTCCCATTATGCATCCCAATCTCCAAATCCTGCACCTCACCGACGCAACTGGAGAATTTCTGAACCTCCTCACGCTGCCATCGCTTCGTGATTTGACCCTCATAAAAGTGAGGGCTGAAGGCCACTGGCCTCAAGCGTCTTTCGAATCGTTGATGGAGCGATCATCATCGAAGTTCACCACCTTGACAATTCAATACAAGGACATAACCGTCGCAGATATCATTCGATGTATTCAGCTGCCATATCTAGAACACTTTCGACTTGGAGAAGGCGAAACTCGAATTCCTCCACCTATCATTAAACGCTTCTCGTGGGACGATGCTCTCTTTCACCTTGTCGGTGTCTCTGTCATTGTTTGGGGTTATGCTTGGCTCATCAGGTTCCTAGCATGCCGCATTGGTAGTAAACCAGAACCCGCCATGATTGACTGTCAAGTCTCTCTGCATACTTCTTGCCTGAATAATCCTTTGATTTTCTCCTTAGCATACATGGCCATCTTTTCAATCGCCATATCGACCTAACCTCATTAGGTAGGTGAGCATGGTCTTTTCCTGCTCACCAAGAAGCCAGGACCTAGACAGATGAACATATATCGTATATTGCAATCAACTACTATACAATACTAAGAAAAGGAGGGCTTGAATGAATATGAGGAATCAAAAACCCTCGCAAGGAAGGGCAGGTCTCGGAGGTAGGCAACCGTAAGTTCGAGGTACAGTAGTACAAGTTGAAGGCGACGAAAAATTCTTGCCGCTCACTAACTCAGTCGGAACCGCGGAGTTTCATCGTACTTCCAATCGGGTCTCGGGATTCCACAAGGCCGATAGTAGAACGAGTGGGCAGAATATTGATGAAGAGCGGCTAGCCAATCATTATGACAGAAAGAATACAACACGTCCAACTACTTATATCACAGATCTAGACTACGACTGCTTTGCAGTAAATACCTTCAAGAATGTCGCCGTATTTCTCTTCGGTTGCTTTCCGTCTGGAATGTGGTTAGCGCGAATTCAAGGCGTCAAGCAGGACAGGTTCATTTACCTGATGTTGCCTTTTCACTGGGAGTAAAGGCCAATGTCAGTGTTCT
Organism: Mycena floridula; assembly: GCA_029320655.1. Lineage (NCBI taxonomy): Eukaryota > Fungi > Basidiomycota > Agaricomycetes > Agaricales > Mycenaceae > Mycena > Mycena floridula. The sequence goes on from JARIHS010000048.1 coordinate 680,959, forward strand.
GAGCAGCAAGAATTCAAGACACATACAACACTACGAGGGAGACTTCCTGGTTCGACAATCACAATGCGAGAAGGATCCATGATTTGCTCATGGGAAATAGCCTCTCATTGAACGGCAAGGTAATACGTTGAAGGATCACTGCCTTGAGTGCATCTGAGCTAATCTCGTAGTTGAAAGAGACATCAACGGGCTCCACCAGCAGGACAACTACGGGTTTGTAATTGCCAACGACCACACAGTTTCGGATGAGATCTTGACAGACTCGCAGGACATTGTCTTCAAATGTTCTGAGTATGCCAAAGATTTTAGAAGAGGAAATGCAATACGACAAAGCAATTGACTCACTTGGTATCACAAAAGAAATGATCCCTTCCGGTCTTGATCCAATCATCGTTTCTACCTCGATAGGCATATAGTCCTGGTTTGACTTCCTCAAAGAGATCACCAGTAACATAGCCATTGCTCCGATTGCGCACCCATTCGTGAGGACACTGGTCGGCAGTGTCTGGGAGGAAAAAATTATAGAGCTTTCCCCCTTGAAATCAATCGACACTGTCGCCATCAAGATCCTTCTGTTGCATGGTACCGGCTGGAATCATCTGAGCTTATGGTGCCATAAAACGCATCAGGGGGAGAGTGCTTTTGTCTCCAAAGTCGGAGACGATGCATATGCCTGAGGTCAATGATGAGAAAGACAAATTTTACTCAACTAAACACGATACCTGTCTCCGTCGTGGCATGAAAGACCTGTAAAACAACTCTTAATGATCTCCGTTTTTGAAAGTTCAGTGAAGTACTTGCTGTGATTGGGATTTTGTGTTCGACAGCTACTTTTCATCCTCCGGATTGATTGCTGCCCCTGTGTAGGCAACCTGCACCAAGTTCTGAAGCATTTCAAGGACATGTGCATCTTTGCGCGCAACATCCAAGAGCTTCGAGAGCCAAGGGAAGATGAGTCAATCTTCTTTCACTATGGCAGCTAGGTCGGTGGTATTGAAATCCTGCCCAGGTGTCTGTATCATGCAGCAGCCATCAGACGCCCAATGATAGACAACTGAAGAGGAAAGGCTCACTAATGGCAGTCCCGAGGTTTGCAAAGGAGCCGATGTTGTTAATCATACCGGGTGTATGCTGCTGAAAGTGGGTAAAAATTATTTCCCCAATACCTCACCAAAATCTGTTCCCCCGACCACTGATTTTGTTCCCCGACTCTCTTCAGGTCCCCCCCCCCCCCTGGATTTCCCCCCCCCTGGAATTGACATGAGAGAGACTTGAGCTTTTCAATGGATAGACTGTTATTTCACATGTGGTAGTTGTCTTTGATATATTTTAGAGCAGTTCAAATTATTTTGGACTTTGAGAAGGGGACAAGCTCGCGAAAAAGCCGTCACATGATCATCAAAGTCGAGTTGCAAACCGCCATGCACAATGTGTACAACAGTGCCTTGTGCTCCAAGAATCATCAGACATCAGCATACTATTCCTGTGAGTGTTTTACAACTGAGAAACAAGTGGTATCACGCATAGCTGTCTGTAAATTCTGGATCATGAATATCACTAAATGCCAAATTAGACAGTAAAACCAGAACAATCTTTTCCTGGGACATAGAGAGATATATATTATTGCATATGAGCATGGTGGAACCTTTCAAATGCCCGGAAACATGCTCAATACACGGAAACCTTGTAGGCTCTAGCGCTGCGCACCTGTGGGAAACGGGATCGGGATTGGGATGGGAAATGGAAATCACGTGTAATAGAGCCATTACTAAGCACTGATTATCTCCCGGCTCCTGCGAGGCGCTTCGCACGACTTGGCTCTCGCTTGGTGAAATAATAGAAATAATTAGAGCCATTACTAAGCACTGATTATCTCCCGGCTCCTGCGAGGCGCTTCGCACGACTTGGCTCTCGCTTGGTGAAATAATTGAAATAATAGAACCGCGCAACTTCGCTCTCTTCATCAACACCGGTTCACGCCCGCTTCTCCAGCCTCTCAACATTGTCATCCATAATCCTCGCATCTCTCTCTGCGCTATTTTTCAAGCGAGAGCGCGGCATCCGTTCCACAGCCTAAGCTCTAAAACAAAACAAGCTGCCATGGTCTCCATAGTGCAGGTGGTTCTGACGCTCTGGTATCTGGTTTAACCAAGGTTGAACCATGTTCGACTCCCCTCTGGACCTTTTTTTATTTTCGAACTGCATATCTCCGCGCACCACTTGGCTTGCAGCATCCTGATGGTGAAATGCAGAGCGCAGCGTCCACGTTTGCACCTCCTACATCTGAGCATCCAGCTGGTACTGCCCAGACGGCAGTATCCAGTCCCCAGCGCCTACCACCCACAACGTAGATACGAGCTGACGCCACACAACAGAGTGAGAAACAATTTTTATTCTTCAAAGAGCAACGACAAAGCGGAACCCGGAAAGCAGATTGCGAAGAAAGCGTGAAAAAAAGCAATGACGACAGAACGATGTGGAATCTGTGGAATTGACCAGTCAAGTCCTGCTACAGCAAAACAATCGTCGTCAGCTCACCAAATATCGTCCTTTGTCGCGTCTCGACAAAGCAGAACCCGGAAAAGCAGATTGCGAAGAAAGCGTGAAAAAAAGCAATGACGCCACAACAATGTGAAATCTGTGGAATTGACCAGTCAAGTCTTGCTACAGCAAAACAATCGTCGTCAGCTCACCAAATATGGTCCTTGGTCGTGTCTCCCATAACAATGTCGTCGTCGTCGTCAACGTCCATGGGGCCGCAGACTTCAGCGATGGATTCGAGGCTCTGCTGGTCGGCGTCAGTTTCTCTGATGCATTTGACCTTTTCTGTAGCATCGGCATTGACCAGGATGATGGTCTTGTTGTTGATATCGCCGCAGAAGATGGTCTTGTCACTTCTCCCCATGTCAGCCTCTAATCCGGCACGAAAATGAGAAGCCAGGCCCACCCAATGCAGAGCCTTTCCAAACGACCTCCTTTGTCAATGAAGAGCGTTATAACGGTGTCCTATCCGACAGTTGGCCACCAGCAGCAAAGAAAAGTAATGAAACGGGCGCACCAAGACTCCCGCCCCTTCAGCAGGGCTATAGGCAGCACCATGATTAATACTGACTCGTTTGCTCTGAGGGCACCCGTCAGTCTCCCAGAAACAGTCTCATGCCAAGGAAATGCCTGCCGTGCAGATAAGGAAGTGATTCATGGCGAAGATTGAAGAGCGAGAAAAAGTGCTGAGTTTGAACCTTATGCTCAATTCAATCCTTCTCGTTGAACATCAAAAAGCAGGCATTTCTATCAAATTCGTGGCCCATGGCCAGAACTACGAGACGCCCACCGTTGACAGTATCGCGATCCTGCTCATCTAATCCTTCAAGCCCGTCCTACTGAAACGAAAGACTGCATCTTTTGGGACACAAAGTCAGAACAGGATGAATACAGAACGACAAGCGTCCGAGTTGGACAATTTTTTTGGCTTGCCCGAAGATAAAGATTAAGGGGACGCCAAAACGTCTTCGAGCGGTGCCTGTTTCTCTCGTCTGGTGTTTGTCGGAGGGGTAGAGTCAATAGACGATCTGAAGCTGCAAGATCACTCGTGACGATGCAAAGGCCTTCCTTGGCTGACCGGAGGATTCCGAATTTTGGTCCAGGAATGTAGGCATTCACCATCGAGGACAGATAGCGGTCATATGTGTGGCGCAGAGCCTCTGGGCGTAGAGCCTCTGTGGACTCATGCGTCGCCTTGGGGCAAAGGTGGTCCAATCCTGTTCCAGTCGACTCAGAAGAGGACAATGATGAAAAGGAGGAACTTATTACTCACCCAAGACCAAAGATTGACGCTGTTGAAGATCGGGATTTCGAGGATTTTGCTGCGACAGCGCTGTTCCGTTGGAAGGAGCTGTCGTACACCGAGAGACGAAAGGCCTTTGATTGATGGTGCGTAATTAGTTTCTTTTTGTGAAATTCAGGTCTGACTCTAGCCCTCGCAGCCATTGTTATTTCCCACAACACCATTATCGTCCATCCTCAACTCACATTCTCAACTCATTCTGTCCGCGACAATGCCTTCTTCACGTCCTCAATTCCGTCGCATCTCGCAGCAATAGTTACTTTGTATGGCCCCATGTCCAGAAGCGACCACCTGCCTAAACATACGGCATTTGAGGACGTCTGGCTAGCTCGTGCCATGCTTCCGCGAATCCGCTGGGCGTTGGGAGCGCAAGGATGCATCTCATCGACAAGTTGGCCGAATGACAAAAGACACACCGAGATCTGGAATGTATTTGATATTCTCGAGCTCGAACTCGAGAACAAGGACTGACGCGGACATCGCGATGAGGTACATGCCTGCTGAGCTGAAAAGCAGCATGTGAGCCGTAGAAACGCGATAAGAGAGAACAGAACACAATACCCTTGATGCTCACTCAGCCCACGACCGCTTCCGAGTCTCGCGTCGTTGTCTCGGACTCGTACCCAGCTCGCAAACATCACAGTCTAACTTTTCCTCTCCGGTTCAGCACCGGTACACGCGAAGAAGGAAGCCTGAGCACAGTTACGCACCTTGATATCCAGCGAGACACACGTATCGTATCAAATCACTACAGCAGAAAACGTGGTTTATTGTCTATAAAATGCAAAGCAGGCAAAACGGAGAAAAGCAAGCGAGCGAGCGAGCAATTAAAAACCGAAACCAGGTGTGAAACAAAGAAACGCAGCGACGGAAAAACAAAGCCAGCGAGCGCGCCAATTCAAAAGCCAAGGCAGCTATGAAGCAGTGAGATGGCCCGTCCAAGCCCCAAATGAAGTACCAAGCTCACCATCATCTATCATGAATTCTGTTTTCCGACGACCTCCATTCCCTCCATTAGAACCAAGTCGCTGTCGCACACTGTCTCGGAGAACAGAAGGAAATATTTGTTCAAAGGCACCCCAGTCGAGTCGTTTCGCGTCACGACACCGAGCTTTGATGATGGCTGAAGCATCACGGACCAGCTCGTCGTAATCCTTGTTCCAGTGAAATTGAGATCGACGATCACGACCAGCTTCGGGAGGATCAGCAAAGATCAGAGTCACGAAATGAAGATCAAACCTGTTTCCTCGGCGTCTTGCTCGTCTTTCCATTTGCGTTTCTTTTGAGTCTGTGCGATGCTTGGACCTTGAAGTTCGATAAGCTCAGCAATCGAACGCTCTGGTCCAGTCGTTACAATAGTGGGCGGCGCGGCGAGAGCAGAAGTAGATTTCGGAGCGGTCAGTGGTTTCTTTGACATTTTCAGGACCTTTTTCGAAGCGCCTTCCGCTTCTTTGAGTGTCTGTATGATCTTGCTTTGCCATCTCTGCGCATTCGGTGCGCAAGTTACGAAGGGATTTTCTGATGCGGCAGGCTGCCGTGGACCACAAGATGCAACCTTCGAAGCTTGTCCAGAATGTCGAACAAGAGAGAAATATGGATAATGCGTTTCTCGCGTGAGATCAGACACATTGGAAAGTTCCACGTTCCAAGAGCTGTCAACTTGAGAGCCGGACGAGCTTTCGTCGCTCTCTTCGAAGGTATCGCTGGTTTCTTGGCTTTGGCGACTTTGACTGAAAGAGTCGGCTTCTTCGGAACAACTTCAGTCTTAGGTTCGACCTTGACTTTGGAAGGACGTCCCCGTTTCTTGGGTGGAGAATTGACTTCGCTTTCGCTACTGATTTTCCTCGGTCGACCTCCCTTTTTGGCCTCCTTGGGTTCGCCTATGATAGGTTTAGTAAATAGATCCAATCATCAAATGTGAAGCTCGCCATCATCCTCGACTTTGCGTCGTTTCCGACTCTCAGTGGACCTTCTCCTTCTTGCTCTTTACGCTTCCGTGGACCGCCGCTCGGGTAATCATTTGAAGAGCACTGTAGACCATGGGAACATCTTGGGACACTTTAGAGGCAAATGAGATACGTAAAAAAACAAGGACAGACGATGAAAACGCACTCGAATGTCGGATCCAGTAATGGTAGCATGTATGGCATCCGAGTCGAAGACCGTTTCTCAGAGCGTCGTCATATTCTGCGATCAAATCGTCAAGGGATCTGGACTTTGCTTCGATCTGGACTTTGCTTCGGGAATGAGAGCAGGCTCAGGAGGAACCTCTGAGACGTGTTTCCTGTCCTGCCAGCAGACCGCTGCGCCAAACGCGATTCAGCTCCCACTCTCCACTCGCCAGAGCTCGGAGCTCAGAGGACAGAGGCCACCCTCCACGATCCGCCACCTATGTGCTGACCCCTGGGCATGATCAATAAACAGCGTAAAAAGCGCAGTTCTTCCCGCTTGTAATGACGGTTTCTCTCTCAGCAAAAAAAACCTCCCAGCGTTGTCCTCTCGCTGATTTGCCGTCTACATCTCTCTGGCTTTGGTCGCTGCTCAGGTTAACGCAACAAGGTAAAACACCTTGTTCTTCATCCTCTCAATTGCGCTCGTCCTGTCTAGTAGTGGTTGTAACAAGGTAAATAAGCCTTGTTCTTCCAAAATGGTGTTTCAACAAGGTAAAACACCTTGTTCTTCATCCTCTCAATTGCGCTCGTCCTGTCTAGTGGTTGTAACAAGGTAAATAAGCCTTGTTCTTCCAAAATGGTGTTTCGCTGGCCACAAACAGGTCACGAGCCGGCATGTTCAAACTCCGTAAAGCGCTCCCACGACAACTAGCCTCCGCCCATCTCCACGACTCACGAGAAACACAGCAAGTCCACCAGATCGCAGATTTTCAACTGCGATCCCAACCGCCTCAGGAAAAACTACATCTCAATATCGAATACAATTAGCTCCAGGTCACCTGAACGTTGCTTCTCAACAGCGTCAAGGCCTCTACAAATTCAAATTTTCTGTTTCCATATCGTTTCTACATATCGTTCAACCGTTCGTACTTGTTCAAACCTCTTGTAAAAATATTTTCAAACTTTGTTGTTCACAATGCCGAAAAAGAAGTCGGCAGAGGAAATGGGCATGTCCGAGGAGAAACTAGCAGCACTGCGTGAAAGGAAAGCCCGCAATTCAGCGGCGCGCAAGGAGAGAATGGTCCGCGAGTAAGTCATCCATCCTCATCAGCTCAAAGCTTGTCATTCAATCGGAGCGCAGCGGTACATACAAAGCCAAGGTGCAAACACCGCAAGCCAGAAAAAAGAGAGATGACCGTGTAGCAAAGAGACAGTGCCATTCCTCTGCTGGTCCAAGCACAGGTTCATCCACATCTGCCACCGGCGCCTTCTTGTCTCCAGAGCCCCATCCTATGCTGGATGATGCCCCGGACCTCTCCTTTTTTGCCAACTCTGCTCCAGGGGAACCAGAACCGGTTCTTCTCGACTTGCTCACTCCAGTTGTTGGCAAGCAAACTCACATCCAGTCTTCAACTCAGGACTGGACCATAGATGATCAACAATTCACGACGGTTTTACCCTTCATACTTGACGAGGTGACCGGCCAAAACATTCTGAGCAAAGTGAGTCGCATTTAACTGAGACCTCTATCCCATCTGACCGTACCAGGATGCTGACGCGGTGAAACGAATGGCTGAACATTGCATGGACAAGCCTGGCTCGAAAATCGTGATTCTTCAGCATCACGAAATCAGAGGAGAGGAGTTGCTTGCCCAAGTTTCTGCCTTGACCGCTCATGGCAAGACGGTTGTTCTCCATGGATGTCCAGTGGAAAATATGGAGTTCACGCTAGCTGATCTAAAGGAGCAGCTGCAAATCAGAGACATTCAATCGGTTCAGGCTCATGGTCAGTTGCCCTTTTCAAACTTTTTCATGATTGTCTGTATTTTGACGTTTACATTCAGATGCTGCTAAACGCATCTTCTCAGAGGAAAGACCGCACGTCGACACCGATATCAAAGAATTTGTCGAGGGTGCCGACGATCCATCCGTCTGTCGAACTGTCCTAGAGCTTCATGCAGTTCATAAATCATTACCCCTTGAGCTTCAGTGGGTATATCTCCTTTGCCTTCTCGTCTCCTCGCTGATAAACTTCAGAGCACTTGATGAAGGCATCAGCGCTTGGAATATGACCGCGACCGCATGGCCCCCACAACGAAAAGTCCCAGCGGACGTCTTTCAAACACGTATGTGGGTATTGCTGCACCATGCTGGTATCTTCACATACCCACATCGCGACGCCAACGGCTATCTCACCGTCATCATACCTCGAGTTGGAGTCAAACTTTGGGCCCCAATGTGGCTAAAATGGGACCAAGTCATTCAAGACCTCAACCTCAGTAAACGCAAGGCATATATCGCCACAATGCATCAAATGCTTTATCACCAGGAAGATGCCGAAAACAACCTTCTCCCCATCAACTACGACGAGCTCGCGGACTATTTTGTTCTCGTAGCACAGAAAGGCGACATCGTGTGAGATACCTTTTCGGTCCTTTGACCTTCTATTAATTCTTCACCAGTTTTCAACCAGCGAATCAATGGCATATGGTGTACACTCCTGAAAAGGCCATCACCGTTGGCGGTCATTTCTTAACATATGCCTCAATGCATCTCACTGAGATATCTCGCTGGTTTGACAGCAAGCACCCGGGTACCACCAACCATAATCACAGTGGAATCGAAACCACATTGATCCGAATGATGCTCGCTCTGCCTCAGCTTCTCCGTTCGCCCACGCAAGGTATCTTACAAGCAATCTAAACAAACCGCCTCTCATTGCCCTCTTTCAGTGTTGCACAGGAGATCTCTCATTGCATTCTGTCGTATGCTCATACACCCCAATCAGTATCGCGATCCAAAGGGGGCCACTGCCAAGTACCATTGGGACGAGGAATCCAAAGTTGCTCGTGAAATGGCCACCCTGGTACTGAAGGATTTGGGCTTCTCTGAAATCGAGCAGACCACTTTGAAGGAGTTGCACGATGTTCCCTGGGGCGATGCCTACGATGACCCAGGCCCGCCTGTCACCCTGACACGAGATCTCCTGCAGAAGTACATAACGCAAACATAATCTTCTAATCCTTCTCGACGTAGCATGAAACACAATTATTACATACATACCTTCTTTCTCAAAGTAGAATAAATATATGATACAACATACATCGCTTGGATTGATCTTGCTTTAACCACAATGCGAAGCGCCACGATTTGCTCATCTCGAGTCCAGAAGAGGCAACAGCCATTGGTAAGCTCTCACCCTCTGGCTTCCACCGTCCGCGACGCGTTATCTAACAAGTAGCCGGCCTTTGTAAGCTTTCTCACAGGGTCACGCCACCAGTGCTCTCTGGCTTCCACCTGTCGCCGCTCGCCTGTTGCCGCTCACCTGTAGAACAGGGATTTTCACCCTGTTTGGTTTCGCGCTCGTTACCCTTGCTCGACGCGCTCTTTGGCTTCCAGCTCTTGCCCTCCGACGTTCACTGCTGGCAGAACAGGGTTTTCCCACCTTGTTTGGTTTCGTGCTCGTGGACCTTGCATGATGCGCTGTCTGGCTCACACCTCACACCTCGCGACTTTCACTGCTGGCCATGCGGACATTTATTTGGTTCTATGCCGGTTACCCTCGGTACATCTGGATTCCTGCAGACCTTTTTATTTGCGCTGTCGACCATCCCATCCATAGCCACAGAGATACAGGACCAGCTGCATGGTCAGTTCTCGCTTCAAGCGCACGATTCTCTACGATGACTTACATTTCTTCAGCCTCTCACATCATCACACCGCTGGTCTCGCTGCCGCCAGCCCCTCAGCGCCATCTCAAGAATGAGTCCTCGCAGACCCAAACCTGGGTTCACTTACGGTGTCACTGTTCTACACCAGTTTGGAGAACTGTTCCCAAAAAAATCGTCAGATTGTTCCTCACCTTACAAGCCGCCACGGCCAGGACCGACTATCTCTTCGAAGGCGATGCCACAGATGAGGTTGGTAGAAACATCTTCCCTCTCACATTTCCAAAGCTCACTATCTCCCAGGATCTCCCAGATCTCGTCGAAGCACCGGAAGATGAATAATGCCCAATTTCTCGAGTTAACCAATACTCTAGTCTTTCCAATGATATATGCCATTAGAATAAGTCTACATCATCCTGAAAAAAATGAAGATTGTCAACTTCGTTCGTTCAATGCGACCCCCTTCCTCACCTGCAAATGACCCGCACGCCACATGTCGGCTCGCAGCTCCTGCGCCACACAATCCAGTGGGCACAGGAAAACACAGTTTAACCGGTCCACATGCTTGAACTGTTTCACATCTTGAACCAGATCTTTCCCCAACAAATCGAACCAGTTTCCACCGAATCAAATCAAATTTTCCGACCTTTTATATCAAGCCTTTTTTTATTATCATTGCATGACTCTTGCCCACATCCCCAAATGTTGTCCTCACTGTTTTAGCCTCTTGTCCTCGCTCATCGAGTGCTACGGCATCTTCAACGAGGAAAACGCGGGTCGCTGGTACATCCATGTGAGTTTCACCTCGTCGTCGGGCGCTGAATCCCACTGACTGCAATGATATCAGTGTCTCAGACATTCTTTCAACCCCGCTTGGTCCCAGTGCGACTATTTTGACTGGGCCGACCGCTTGGGTGTCGAAGAACACGAGCTTCCGCCATCTCTGTCTCATCACCGAGGTCCACCTCGACCTCCAGACACTGACGAATTTTTCGGTCTTTCATCCCTTGGCGCTCGATCTCATCCTGACGGTCATCGAGGCGGTCATCGATATATTAAACACAAACAACGATATAACAGTTCGATGTCCAGACAGAGCGCCGCCCCGATCCATTGCCAGTCTCCGACTTGCCAACTTCGGCAACACGCCAACCCTTCCAACCGCTTCTGCTCATACAAATGGTGTTTGACCTGCTGCCGAGCTCACGTCTATGGTGAACCAGCCAAATTCCCGCTCCAGAACCCCAGATGCCGGGAATTCGGTCATCGAAACAAAGGAGTCGAGGATCAGGCTCACATGGCTGCTCATCTCCAACGCCTCCAACGCCAATCCCCGCAAAACCACGCTTCATTCCCGCAATCGCCAGTCGCTGGGCCTTCCCGTCCTCTCGATTTTTCAACATCTTTTTCAACATCTTTTCCCCCGAGTCGACCAGCAGTTTCTTCTGCTCTTCCAAGTGACCCTTTTTTCGGTCCTGGTCAGACTCTCGCCTCTTCCAGTGGCGTGCAACCCGCTCGACGTGTCGCATCTTCTGCATCGGCCGGCCCCTATGGACGACCTTTGATGTCCAACAATGCGGACGTTGGTGGAAACCTCAATAATGAGTGGGCTGAGGCCCTTGTACAGCGTCAGAACTGGGCTGTCCGAGGACAACCTGCGCCTGTCCACCGAGCTCCGCCCCCGCGGCCTGAAGAGCCAAAAGATATCATATACGTTGTATTCTGGGCCGAGGTAAAGTAACTTCATTCCTTCTCGACTCTGTCTCAACTCCATCCAGGACAACCAAAGCTACAAAAAGTTCGAGTGCCCTCACTTCCGAGTGTACCATGTCTTCCTGGACGAAGTAGTCGGCCCTTTACTTCATGGTGACGCCCAGGTCGAGATTCTGGATGAATTCGGCGATTGGGTGATCACTGGAACCGCTCGCAAACAAGTCAAACCCGGCGACACACTCTATTATCGACGAGTTGGCGTCACCGACTGCCTTGACTTCGACCGAGCGATGCAAGCTTCACCTGCGAAACGACGCCTCGAGCCGTTGAACACTCCTCGAAAAAACCGACGTCTGACTTCAGAGTGAGCTTCATCATTGCCAATTTTGCGCTGTTCTGACTTGATGTTGGACAGGACCCCCTCACGTTCATCATCTCCAAGTCCTTCCGCTCGTCGACGCTCCACCAAAAAACCTGCTTGCGAGCTTGCGCCAAGTCTCGGCACCATCTCCATTGAATCCACCACGGACGAAGATGGTGTCCCATCCAGTCCCAAATCCTCGTCAGTATCCGCTTGAGCCTTTCTGCTGAGATTATCTCTGACCAATCTTATCTCAGTCCGCAACCTGCAAGTTCATCACAAGATCCCAATCGAGTTCCATCCTCTTCTCAATCTTCGCCCATTAACAAAGCCGGTCTCCACTGGCCTCCAACAGACGCTCTAGTGTCGGACCTCTACGAGGGCATGGAAACCATTCGGTTGCTTCTTGAAGATCCAGAAAATAGCAGCACCCAGGCTGTGGCCTTCGCCAATGTTTTTCCTGTCCGTCTTCTGCTCTTCCTTGCTCACATTACCATCCACTGACGCTCATCGAAAGCGGTACGGATTCAAATCCTCGACCTTTTGTAGTCATTTCAAAGATTGGCGTCGTTTAATCGAAGACCCTCAGCTCAAAGCTCGATTGGAAAAAGGTCGCCAGGCTGGATTGAGCTGGAAAAACGCTCGCCGAATGAAGTAGATGCGCCTCTAATCACCCCCCTTCATCTACGCCACTTTTAATATTTTGACCCTCATTTATTTATTCACCGCTTTTCCTAACAGCTAACTAGTATTGAAACCCCTTTCAAGCTTCTATAATTTACTGTTCCAAAATGTTCACTCGACACCAATTTTTAATCATCAGCTCATGCGACGTGACACTGGCGTGGCAGACTTGTTCAACTCTTGATCTCGTCAAATGGAATCCGAACAGCCTTGAAACATCGACCATCCCATTCCAACAACTTCTCGCCCTTGGCTTGCAGCAGAACTTTCAATCTGCTTGACTCTTGGTCGCTCAATTGTCGCTTCGAGCCATCGGATCGATAATCAATCGCGCCATGTGTTACCAACACGACAGTGCGGCCAAGTCGCATCAATATGACACGACGACGTTTTTATTTGGCTGAAAATGAGTCTCCGATATGTGGCGCAGCGCTAATACAGCCGCAGGATTTACTGTTACCTCACAATAGTCAATGGACGAGCACTCTGTCTCTCAATAATTTTTCATCGATCCTCATTTTCAAATTTGAAACGCTTATCAGGCGTATACCGATCAAGCCACACGCTCAATTTTTTTCATGTCCCCTTCTGGCCAGCTCGCAACATATAAGGCGACAAAAAGCGGTCTCTCCATCTTCACGTTGCCCCTCTTGCCACGCACATGTCAGGTTCTGAGGCCTCCATTATCGATAGACTCAAGTAAGCATATTCAATCTTCTTTTCATACGTGTATATGTGCTGAGCCCTGTTTAGAACAGTACCCTCCGTACAGACTTGGAGAGTGAGTGCTTTTCGCTCCCTCGTTTCCTTCTTCGACGTGAACCTTGCTCGCAGGGGGTCTACAACCGTGTAATCGAGGACCATCCTAAACTCCAAATCCATCCGGTTCCCAACAACAAGGCCACTTATCTCGCCTTTTTCGAAACCGCGCTTGCACGCATCCCGGCCGTCGCTGCGACTATGGAGAAGCGTTTGGATAACAGCGCCGCGAAAGCTAATATATATCCCTCGGTCCTGCCTCTCAAGACCATGGTCTACCAACCTCCACCGAACCACCAAAAGACCCTGTCTGAAGAACCTTCTCATGGTGGTGCAGCCTTTGCTAACGAAGGAACCGGCCCCCAACGATCTCTCAGTCAGCCTGGTCCCCTTTCTCTTCTTCACACCTTTCGCTGACTTGAAAGGTAAAACTCCAGTGACGCCGCAATCTCCCGCAGTTCCTCCTGGACAAGGAAACACCGAACGTCCCCTCAGTCAGCTCGCCTCCCCTTTTATTTCGCGTCTTCATCTGACTCGAAAACGACAGGTCCGATTCCAGCGACGCCGCAACATCGCGCCGCTTCTCTATCGGAAGACAATATCGAACGTCGCCTCAGTCAGCTTGTCTTTCATTTTCTTCCACTTTTTTATCTGACTCGTAGACCACAGGTCCAGCCCTTGATTCGCCGCCAGCTCAAGCTCCGGAATCTCCGAACTGTGCAGCCCGGGAATCGGCAGATTCTCCTGCTGCGAAAGAAAGTGGTCAGCTTGAAGGAGCTCTCATGCAAATGTCACTTATTTCACAACCACAGGTCCTCGGCCGAAATACTCTTGGAACATTATGCTCTTTCAGCAGGCCAGATTTCCTGACGACGGCACTTCATCTCTGCACCTCAACAAAATCCGGTCCCCCTCCTTCCCAATAGGTCAGCGTCGTGCAGAGCTTGACGATGACATGGACAGCGATGGTGAAATGGATCCTCACTGGCAAGCTGAATACGATAGCTATATGCATTCCCTCGCCGTCGCCAGCCAGGAAATAATCAGTGACACCGACATGGATTCCGATACGGGTTCGGCCTCTGATATGGAACTCGATATGGATACGCCGATCGAGGAGACTTCTCATCCATTCCACCACAATCAAGGCAATCCGAATCCCCACTGGTATGTCAAGCTCTTCCAAGCTGGTGAAAGAACCACAGAGAGCTATGACAACACCCGGGTCGATGTTGTGGACATTATCGAAGCCATCTCGAAGCATTTTGACGATGCAGGTGCACCGCTTGATCTGGGGCTGCATGAACATGATGATCAGGATGACGGTGACGATAGCGATCATGATGAAGACGACAGTAAGCATAACCTCTGGTGATCAGTCCAGGTCTCATCCAATCTCCAGGTCTGACTTTGGCGATCAATGTCCAAGTTCGGTCGCCAGAACACCTTCGCTGGATCTCCGCGGGCTTGATTATACCGCTCGACCCCAACGAAGAAAAGGAAAACGCAATGCTCCCTGAATCCATGCGCAAGAAGTACGATCTCCACTTCTTTGGCGAACCAATCAAGAGTCTAGCACCTCAAAACAGCTACGTCGACGACTTGCTCGCTGAATACATAGAATTCCCCAACCTGCTCCTGCGATTTCCCACCGAAAAGTTTATCATCTCCAGCCACCCTGCTGAGCGAATGAACATCGCTACGGAAAACAGCATCCCTCGTGTCGCTGTCAGATTCGTACGAGTCCGCACCCAAGTTGGTCCTTTTTTCCCTCCTTTTCCCATCACTTATGGCACATTTCAGAAAACCAATTATATGCACTGGGTGGCCACCAGTGACAGTGAAGATGAGACCAATTACCAACCCGGTCCACCGTCTCCCGCCGACGATGCAACCAGCACTGACTACAGACTCAGCCCTGACTCCAAGCGCTGGTTGTATCACGAAAATGCAAACGGGCCTCCAGCCTTCAACCGAAAGACACCTGCCGATGAGGCTCGTTTCGAGAGAGCCCAACGTCGCTTCAAGACCAACCTTCCCATGACAATTCAGCTTGCGCCACTAACTTCAAAAGCTCGTCCACGTAAGGAAGACATAGTAGCAGACACCAGGGAGGTTCTCGACAAGCTTTATCCGTCTAGCCAATATCCCATTTGCACCGCAATCACTGCCAAGAACAATTACCCTGCCAAAACGTTGATGGATGTCGGAGCTTTCTACTACAAAGTCTATAATGATGGAGGCCCGGCAGAACATCCAGACGAGATCAAAGATTATCCCTCGCGTGAGTTGTAATTCTACCCTTTCGAGCATTCAACTCACTGCATCACCAGTCCAAACTCGAAACGCACAAGACCAAAAGCAGCGAAAGTCCAAAGGCCAGCCACGAAAATTGATATGGCGAGCTGCGCAAATTGCACAGCTTGTTGGGGGCAGGGGGGCGGGGTGGTATAAACAAGTCCTCGACGGATACAAGTTGATGAAACAGGTGCAAACCAAGATGACGAAGGATGTTTTAGAGCACTTACTTCGGCAAGAGACCCAGTTGCTCAGTGGTCCAGATTGGCTCAGGTTTGCAACCAGACAGGCTGAGGTCCATATCACCGGGTTTGACCACCAGATGATGAAAAACAATGGATCTGGCTCCGATACGGATGAGTAGATACCGTAGTACCTCCTCTATGAATTCAACCGTCTCTCACCACCTCTCGCTTATAAGTCGCTTGTAAGATGAAGAAAAACCGACCAATCTGCCTGCGATACGATGGGTACTTTGTTTAGACTTATCGATTAATTCAACTGTGTCTCTCACTGTCTCTCACCGTCTCTCACCGTCTCTCACCATCTCTTTCCGTCTTGGTAAGGAGTATTAGTAATATTGGTGACCATTACGTCGTATATGTCACTACTTTGTCACAGTCCTGCAGTGCTCAACACTCAGCGGTCGCCATGCACACCTTGCCATTTACCTTGCCGTTCTGTTTTTCTGATCTTCTGGATCAAAGTCCATCTCCTGCATCTCGACGAAAAGTCGAGTAGAAATATTGATCACGGGCCACCTCTCACGGGCCGACTCCCACGGCCTGCACTCTAACAACCACCGTCTGCGACACCGGACGAAGTTCTTACTTCGTCAGTTTGTTACCTCGTCGACAATAGCCCCAAGACACCTTCTGAATCAGACGAAATTCTCACCTGGTCAATAGCCCAGAGACGGGCCAAACAGAATCGCCCATTCCCGACATCGAAATGGAAAACGCTTAATCTCAGGGGTTTTCGGCGTCTGCGACCTGCATTCCGGACGGTGACCCCCAGCTTGTGCTTGACTGAGCCTGAACGAAGATTTTCAACTTTGTTTCACAAGCCAGGCTACCAACTGGAAGCTTTCTTGGGCTTCGACATTATCTAGGTTACGAAGCTGGAAACCTTTACGGAGCATTCGCTCATTCCAATGCTGGAAAGCCCCCGGCGACGAGCAAACCAGAACAGGCTCCAAATACAGTCTCCAGCATTCCTGCCACCTCCAGGATTTCCTGTCTAGAGAGGTCCTCTACGGTCGCCGAACCAGCGTATGTCACGCGAGGGTAGATGAAGAGCTTCTGCATCCCTTCCGACAAGCCATGGTGACCAGCTATCTCAATATCCAAAGCATCCCAGTTCTCCCTCGAGCCCAAATAATCATCACCAACATCGCCATAGATGGCAATGTGTAATTCCGTGAATCCCAATGGTTGACGCCGTGATGCCAACATCTCGGTCAAACAGAAGATGTTATGGGCCTCCACATGAATGAAAAGAACTTTCACTGCCCATAGCATCTGCACTTTGGAGTTGATCGCTCTCTCAAGCGTGTCTGAAAGCCCGGGTGAGTCAAGCCATCCCAGCAGTGAAACCTCGGACACTGACCAACCGATAGCTTAATCTCCAGGAAGTCGAGAGTCTTGCTCATATACGTGAAATGGTTTGTAGCAACTGGTCCAACCAAAGCTGTATACCGTTTGAGCTTCTTAAGCTTTTTCAGTCCAGCGACGGTTTTGTTGATACGCACGGAATTGCCCTTGGGGTGCGAGATCCTGTAACAGCAAAGACTGACGCGATCAGTTGAAAGCTCTCTGTACCTCACTAGGTCATCTTCCAGCTGGCGGCTGTTCGACCTCCAGTCGCATTCCTCCCTGACGAGGATATGCAAAACCACAAGATTCGTGCAGCCTTTCAGAGCCCACCCAAGGACCTGTAAGCCAGTCGGGCCGACGTCCTGGAGTTCGAATATGACAGCGATAGCTCGCACAGTGGTTGTTGCAAGTGGCATGGTGTTGTCGACAAGGTTACAATGGTCGAGGTACAGTGTCTCGAGTTGGTGCAGCTGTTCCAAGATACTGACCACCATGGAGCAGATTGGGACATCCTTGTGGATATAAAACTTCACTGTGTATTGTCCCAGTTTCTGCGCAGTCTCCCGATAGAAATCGGGAAACTGACGGTCTTGGCGATGCCGGAGAGACAAGTAAAATTCTGGATAGGCTGTACGTCGAGCGGCTTTCGCTGTGTCCTTGTCGACCAGAACCAAAGCCCGACAGGTCTCTGGGTCTGACTGGGCGACTACCTCGCCGATGACATCCATTGGGAGCCGCACAATTGGGACCGGCATAACAGAAAAAATATAGTTGCTTACTAAGTCACACAGCTTATGCGAGAGTCGGCCCGCCACTTCTCTAATTGGACGTTCCTATCTTAGTATCTATTGAGTGAGACAATGACAAAACAAACTTTGCTATGGCTATAGTTCTGGCGATAGTACCCTACATCAATCTCATTGCAGATATCTGCTGTTCCAGCCAGTTATCGGCCGAAGGAAAAGTTGGAAAGCCTCCGTTCGACAGTGCGAAAGCCGACAGCTGGAAGGCGGTGCTCAGATCGTCAACCACCTTCGCCATCTGCGCCCGGGGCAGGTCCTGTGTTGTTCCGGATCCACAATAAGCCTTGCAAGGATAAAGGTTAAGACACAGCAGCCCTCGCGATGCACCCTGGCCCCAAGCGATTTCCACGTCGAGAGCCTTCCACGGTGCTATGTTTCCCAGATATCGGTCATCATCGGGATCACCATAGACCGCGATGTTCAATGTAACCAAACGCCAAGGCTGCGACGCCTTGCGTAACATCGCGTTGAGACAATGGATGTTTTGAGCCTCGACATGAACGAAGAGCTCCTTGACGCTGCTCAAATATTCAAAGTGGGAGGGAATCATAGTTCCTGTGTTATCTGAACCAGCATTGTCCGTTTCGAAACAGAACTGCACCGCTGCGGACACTGACCGACGCCGAGTTTGATCTCCAGGAAGTCCAGATGGTCGTTGAAATATGTGAAATGGTTGCTGCTAAATCCGTCAACGAAGATGGACATGCGCTGAACTTTTTTCAGGTTTATGACGCTGCGAACTCTTCTGTTCACCTAAAAGAAGGCGTTTGCTGGCCGCGACAGCCGGTAACAGCGCAGACCTGTGATGTTAGGGTCTCTGTACCTTGACATATCGTCTTGCAGCCGGTTACTCCAGCTCCAATCGTCGCAGGACCCTTGATCATCTGCTAGGACATGCAAAACGACGATGTTCTGACATCCTTTTAGAGCCCACTGCAGCATATTGAAACCGCCGAGACCGATATCCACCGCCAAAGCTCGCACTGAACTCATTTGCAGCGCAGTGGTTACCGGATGGAGTTTGCAGTGGGCCAAATAAAGTATCTCCAATTGAGGCATATTCTGGATGATGCATCGAACGGCGTTGCAGATGGGAACAGCATCATGGATGTAGAAGGTGCTGGTGTATCGACCCAGTTTCTCTGCCATGTCACGATATGAGCCAAAATCGACCCTTTTTTTATGCTCGAGGGTCAAGTGAAACTCGGCATGGGGAGATACGGCGCTGGTCGGAGACTCACAACTCTCGTGTGAAAGCTGGACAAGATCGCATATGAACTGTACTGGGATAAGCGGCAACGGAATGTCCAGTGGAAACGACAGACACATTCGTAGCAAATGTAAAAGAAAAAGGTAGGTTGTTTATGTCAGCGGCGGCCGGATGCGCCTTGTACCGTCTAGTTATGTCGACGGCGGCCGTACTGCACATTGTACCGTGTGGGCCTCGCGTTGTATCGTGCAGATTTCGCGTCATGATATTTGCGTTTTCATATCTGGGTCAAAACATTTTTTAACTTTCCACAGAGCACAAAAGGTCGCACTGGATGAGCGCTCTTGTTGCTGACGCAATTTCTTGGTTCATGGTAGGAGACTTGCTGTTCTGAGGAACCTGTCTTCCCATCGACCCTTTGAATCAATTGTAAACAGGGCGGCTATTCCATCTTGTGGCAAATAAAAAAACTATTTTTTGAACATGCTACCATTGCGAGACGGCTTTTACTAGTGCCAAACAGCCAAGGTAAATACTAAATGAAACAGTACTATCATGCCAGCGTCAAGAATCCCGCTTCGCCAGAAAAGCCCCATTTGATTCCCAATGACCCAGTCAAATGGGGAGTCAAGCTGAGGGAGCCTGTGAGTTTTTCGAGGAAGAAACCTCTCATGGTTGTGCTGGTCAGGGACGCCGACACGACAGTAGCACGAGAAAAGGGATCGTAGAGATTGCCAGTCTCATCTGGTTGACACATGTGGGCCACAAGCCTTCCGACGTCCAGTGGAATAAGTTCGATGGCGCTGGCCATGTTGGTTAGATGCAAACGGGCTGGATAAAAAGAGTGCTCACATGATTATTGGAGCCCACAGAACGGTGCATCCCAGGAAGCGCATCGCACAGTGCAGCCTGCAAGTAGCGGTAACCCCAAGTTGCAAATACCATCACTTAGGCTTCAACAGTTTGGTTGATCCCTGAGGGGCATGAGAAAGGGATCCAAATTGACATTTAACGAAGTGTAAAATCTTCGTTCAAAGGCGTAGAGGTGTTGTGGCTGGATGAACACAGTAATGCATTATTTTGACCGCATTCGGAAGACAGAGCTGGTCACAGCTAGTCACGATATCTCTCCCATGCCTGCTTCAATTGCATTCTCTGCCTTGCACCCTGTACCAACCGACTTCCGGGAAGAACAAGGTTTTTTTAATCTTGTTATCGCGACCGACTAAGACTGCAGTATCTGGCAGAACAAGGATTTTCACCTTGTTATCGCGGCCTCCAGAGCGAAGAAAGTGGACGAGACAGTGATTTGAATAGAGCTATGGCTTCATCGGTTGGTGAACCCATGTGCAACGAGTTCAGGGCGTCGATGAACACTGAATAATCATTATTATTGGGTCATCAAGACAAAATCATTGCAGTATTTATTCAAGGAAGACATTACCGCCTTGTACTCAATTGCAATATATTGCTCATTATTTGTAACCGCCTCTGTCTCTCGCCGTCTTCGTCACTGGCAGCAGCTCGGCCGCCGCTAAGTAGCATCCGGTGATTCTCTCACTGTCTCTCACCGTCTTGGTAAGCCAGTCGCCGATGGCTAGCACCCGGGTAGCACCCCCTGGCTTCCGGTCTATCTCTCACCCTCTTAGCACTACATGGCTGGCGCCACCTGGGTCGCAGCATTCGGTGCTCACTTTTTGAACAAAGTTTGTCAACTTTGTTGGCATGATTATCTTGCATTTGTGTCGCTTGCTTCAGTCTCATCTCAACCCATGCAGGAGTTAACTCGACCCGTGGATTTTCTGATTTGGTCCCCTGCGTCTTCGACTAACAGATCATTCACAAGAAACAACCCCTCGACTGACCCCCAGTCGCTTTTCTCGCAAAAAAAAACTGACCGCCCTCGAGCAGGTCTTCATCCTGACCTCCTGCGACAAGGTCTCTCGGACGACCCAGTTTGACTGTGAACATCAGTCTGTCCAGGTTAGCTTGATCTTCTCTGACCTTCTCCATCTGACCGCCCTGGCGAAAACCACAGATCGCAGCTAATTCATCCGCCAGTAGTCAAGAGAAGAAATAGTATGGTGAAACAGGTCCTGTTGACTCATAGACGTCGACATCTCCAAGTATTGGAACGAACCAAGCAAAAATGTCTTGTAGTTCTCGATTTCTGGCGTCTGTGCTACGTACTCTAATTAGACGTCCAACCAATTTCAGTATTCCAAAGAAGAGAAAGCAGATGCTATTCTCGTAAACCAGCTTCGCATTGCACGGTTGGCTGGAACCGTCATTTTCTCAGATTGAGTGCCGTTTTCCCTTACCTCTCCACCATGTCCGCCTCTGATCATGTTAGCGCCCTGTTATCAGAAATCCACAGCGATCCATGGCTCCAATCTCGGTTGTCCATGGAAAAGCTCACTGGTTTCCTCCAGATATGCCATAGGATGCTCCCAGTTATTTGTGCTCTTCCACAACAGGCCCCGATTTATCTTGAAGACCTTCCTATGCAGCTTTCTCCTTCGTTC
The DNA here is from genome assembly GCA_029320655.1 of Mycena floridula. Classification (NCBI taxonomy): domain Eukaryota; kingdom Fungi; phylum Basidiomycota; class Agaricomycetes; order Agaricales; family Mycenaceae; genus Mycena; species Mycena floridula. The sequence goes on from JARIHS010000048.1 coordinate 702,530, forward strand.
ACTGGATTCATCGGTAATTGTGTGGCTTTGGACGATGACATGGTTGCCAGATGTTGGAAGGCTTTTCGCGTGTCCATATTCAACACCATCCTGGTCGAGGACACTCTTTTCCAAGACCTGCTACGGTTGCATGGCCCCACAGCCAACATCAGTCATTATTGCTGTTTTATTTTTCCTTCACTGGACTCAATCGGAATCTCTACAGGGGCAATCAGCTTGGAACCACCAAGTCGCACCTGCCTGAGCTGCGGGCTGGCCCTGAAAAGAAAGAACCATGGGACGGAGGCGAGACTTTACACTATCACTCAAGGTGTCCTTCCTCTCTCGGTTTATTATGCACGTTGCGGCAGTCCGTCGATCTTCTTCACTGATCGATTCTTAACACTGAAACTATCAAGCATGCAAGATATCTTATTATCCAACCTATTCAGTTTCCGACCCGACGTCTGGAGAGGCGGAGAGAGTTTATTACAACGACAGTTCCGAATACGTCGAAGTCACCGATACTTGTTGGATGGACAAGGGAATGTTGGGTTTCATCGAGACCATGTTTGTTCAAACGTCAGCGCATTTTATACTGTTCAAACGTGGTCCCTTTCTGATCCTTGACCCTAGGATCTCTGCATCAAAAATCGCCACCACCTACAATCTGGCAATAGCCACCATCGACGGTATTGAAGGCAGCCATTCATACTTGAACAACCTACTAGACCCGGCCATGATATACGACGCCTATTTCATGTACACGCTGCTGCGACATCATCAAGAGCGATCAGAAACCACTCTGCGCATGCCTCACAATGGAGCCCAGAAAGATCGACTAAAGGCCGCCATGGAGCAGAGAAACAAGCTCATGGTCGGTACTGGGCAGGAGATGTGGGGTCACGCTTGCTCGTTATGCATGAAGATTTATCGAGGCCAGGACGACGGAAAGCTTTGTGAGAATTTGCTAACCTTTCCCTATCTCCCAAATCTGAAAAAGCGCTGAAAAGATCGTGTCAGATGTGGCGGAACTGACGGGGTGACCGTCACTCGCTTTTGTTGCAGCGTCGCTGAAAACTGTCATGAAGATCTAGCCAGCTCCAAAGATCGCTTTTGTCTAAGTCATGCGTACAAAGGCAAAGAATGTTTTGTCCAGACGTGTCGCGCCCCTGCACGAGCCGGTCGCCATTCATGTCTGGAACCGTCTCACGTACAACGAGAGACTGAACAAAGACAAAAGGCTCAAAAGAGTTATCAGGAACTTTCCAAACGAGCTTATCGTGCTGGAATTTCCCGAACGGTGCTCGCCGGCCAAGATTCAGAGCATTGCATCGGCAGTACGCCTCGACAGCCCATTGTTCCTCCTGGTATACCCCCGTCTTCAACCGCGTCTCCTGATCCCAATCCTTCGTCTGAGCCCGCGACGGCATCCCAAGATCCCCTCCCCGAATTGAGGGGCGGCCTTGCGCGAAAGAAAACGCACAATGAGCAGCTTTTTGTAATGTCCTGTGGGGTTATAACGGCTCGAGCAACATTTTTGCAAGCCGAAGGGGTCGCCTCTGTCAAGGTCTAAGATGTCACTTCTCGCTCTTTCTGTGATTGACCAGCCCTCTAGGACTTCCTCAAGGTCATCTTCCCTCCCGAGTTTCCCGGTGCAATGCCACAACTCATGTTCTTTGACAAAGCCTGCCAACTGGTGAAACACCTTGATGCCCAAGACGATTACTACTTCGAAAAATGTGGGATGTACGTCGACGTGTTTCACGCTTCAGCAAAGCATCACGAAAGTGACGACTTTTGCAACAAGCATTGTAATCCAGCTTTGTTCCCGGAGATGAGAACAGAGGATGGCGAGCGTTGGGAATTCAACACCTCAATTTGCGAGCAGGAAAACAACTGGTTTGGCGCTTTTCAGCCCTTGGTGAAAGAAATGCCGGCTTGGAGATTCAGTTTTTTCTTAGATGAAAACATCATGGTGCGCAATCGACTCACAGTCGCCGCTTTAGAGAAAGCCGGCCGCCACCCTCACATAATTCCTGACGCTGAGCTGCGCCGGGCTCACTAGATTTTTTGCAATCTATGTACTAATATCGCCCATCACAAAAGAATTCCTAAAATAAGAGCCGGACGCCACATTTTGGCTTGCAGCTTCTGCCTCGCGCCACGCAGCGCCAAACCAAAGTGAAATAAACAAGTGTCAGCTGATACTTCGAACCTTCTCCTTCAGAAGAATGGGCCAAAAACGCAAATCTTCCGCTCTTGAGAAACCCAGCTCAAAGAAAGCCACCTTGCATGGCTTCTTTCGTCCCATCGTCACACTTCCCGCTAAACCCAACGAGGATGGTGCAGCGATGCAAGTCGTCCTAAACGAAGAACAGGCTGAGATCTTACGGCTCGCCGTCGACGAGGGGAAAAGCATATATTTCAGTGGCGCCGCTGGAACAGGAAAGTCGCTGGTTCTCCGCGCCATCATACGCGGCTTGATTAAGAAATTCAAGTCGAACCCAGAAGCAGTATCTATCACCGCCAGCACCGGGATGGCTGCATCGCATATCGGCGGTATTTTCCGACTACTTCTCTCCGAGTCCTCTTTGATCCAGTCCAGGCATGACCATTCACTCCTGGGGCGGCATAGTGCCTTCTGCGGAGGGCTTCGATTCTATACTCAAGGGCATCCGCTACTGTAAACCGGCCCTGCAACGATGGAAGAACACACAAGTCCTGATCATCAACGAAGGTGTTTTTTTTCCAAATAGCTCTGAAGTTTTGTAGCTGATGACCACAACAGTATCGATGGTAGATGGCAGGCTTTTTGACATGCTGGCTCGCATCGCGACCGCGGTCAGGCTGCCCCATCCCAAGGCATTTGGAGGGATACAGGTGAAGTTTCTCTTGCCTACTCGATATTCACTCATTCTCCCTCAGCTGGTCATCACTGGCGACTTCTTCCAGCTCCCTCCGGTGACCAAAGCCGGAACCCAGACGGTGTTTGCATTCGAATCAAGGGCTTGGGCGAAGACCATCGATTGCACGTACAACCTCACTGAAGTTTTCAGGCAGAAAGATCCCAGTAAGGCGCGATGCCTGGATCGCTTGTTGACCGAAACTGATGATCATGCAGTCTTCATCGACGCGCTGAACTCGCTGCGTTTGGGTTCACCATCCGATGAAGCGATAGCCCTGTTCAAGTCTCTCTCACGCCCGCTCTCTCCGAGTCCCATTCTTCCCACTCAGCTCTTTCCTCTCCGAGCTCAGGTTTCTGCCGCTAACGCCAAAAGATTGAAGCTCTTGCCCCACAAGAGTATGTTCTACCGCGCGACTGATTCTGGATCCCTCTTGAAGCTGCTCGACAATCTTCTAGCAGAGCCGCTACTCGAACTGAGGGTCGATGCTCAGGTCGGTCTCGCTTGGTGCACCTTGTATAGTTATCATCTCAATTGCCAGGTCATGCTGATAAAAAACGTCGATGATGTCTTGGTCAATGGCGTGGTAGGACGCATAGTCGGTTTCTATGACCCACAAGAATTGATATCGGAGGCTGACACATTTGCTGGAGTGGATTCCAAGAAGAAGAGCGCCTTGATGCGCCATGTTCAACTTCACGAAGACGGTAAAACTCCGATTGGTCCCCCAATTGACACCGAAAACATGGCTCGATCTCGAGAGCTTTATCCCCTCGTCCACTTCGAGTTTCCGCTTCAAGATGGGACCCTCTTCTCGGAGACGCTGCTCATCCAGCGAGACGAGTTTCGAGTGGAAGATAAAGACGGCAAGATGCTGGCCAGGCGACTGCAGCTGTGAGTGTTGTTGTTTATCATATCCAGGGCCTGTATATTCAATCATCTTGCCAGACCGCTGATACTGGCATGGGCAATGTCCATTCATAAGAGCCAAGGACAGACTATTCATCGAATCAAGGTCGACTTGAGCGATGTGTTTGAAAAAGGTACGATTCAGGATCATTAGTCGCCAGCTTCCAGCTCATTGGAATCCTCAGGGCAGAGTTATGTTGCCCTTTCGCGAGCGTCATCTGTCGAAGGGCTCCAAGTTTAGGCTTCAGTGCCCACAAGGCCACGTTTTTGACCTCATTACCCCCTCACTGCTGGCTGACGCTCGGGCCCTCGGTTCAGCGCCTCTATGGTGACTAGGTGGTACGTGATCCGTTGGCACAGAAGGTCAAGGCGGCGAGCACTTGTTTAAATTAGCACATGAGTCGTTTACTGTGTCCTTGTCATTGATCTGGATGGTTCAAATATGATGCCAGACATACCTATTCTGCAGTCCGCTCATGATTCCTAGAGCCAATGCCAGTCCTTTCCTTCCCAATATACATCTCTCTCGCTCTCAAAGTCGCGATAACAGGTAAAAATCCTCGGCATGCCGTGATAATTGAAGCCTTTTTCTTGAGACCGACGATTCGCCAGGCAAAGGGTGCAAAGGGTGCAAATCGCCACCGGGAGGCTGAAAGGCGGCTTGTGCAAGCCAGACTTTGGGAGCCATCGCCAGGTCGCGATAACAAGGTAAGAATCCTTGTTCTCCGTGATCGTAAACTTTGTAGTTTTCACTTTCCTGCATTTTTCCAACGCAGCTTCCATGCATGCATTGCAATGAACCAACAAGGTGTTGAAGCCTTGTTCTTGGAACCGACCAAGAATCGAATACCGGTACCTGCTACCTGCTAGTGGAAGCCTGATCGTGGAAGCCGGCCCAGGCCGCGCGGCATCCGAGCGTCCCACGATATGGCTGTAACTTGTAACACGGCGTAGTCATCTGTAATATTTCTCCTATTGCCGGTTGAGGTAGCCAGACAAGACTTTTGCAAGGGTCCGCTCATGCGAGTTGCTCAAAAAGCTTAACAACATAAGTCAAAGTGAATATATTCAGTTGATATAGCTATTAGAATTCCAGACGACATCTGTGAGGT